>CM053143.1:25159707-25759707 GCA_028571685.1 Heterohyrax brucei
GAGAGGTAGATTTCTTTCTGCGAAAGTGCTGTTTTCACAGTGCTAAGTACTCCCAACTCTATCAACAAAGTAGGTTTTACCAGTTTTCTAAGTCTCTCTTATTTTCCTGGAGTTACACTTGGATTTCTCTGTGTAAACTTCTGTAACTTCTCTAGGTAGATGAATCACTGTGTACTTTCTTTTCTGTCTATCTGTTACCAATCTTGAGAAGCTCATACATTCTCTGTTCACTGTTTCCCGGTCTTACAGAAGTAGGTTTCTTTCTGCGAAAGTGCTGTTTTCACAGTGCTAAGTACTCCCCACTCTATCAACAATGTAGGTTTTACCAGTTATCTAAGTCTCTCTTATTTTCTTGTACTTATACTTGGAATTCGCTGTGTAAACCTCTGTAACTTCGCTGGGAAGATGAATCACTGTGTCCTTTCTCTTGTTTCTATCTGTTACCAATCTTGAGAAACTCATACATTCTCTGTTCACTGTTTCGCGGTCTTAGAGAAGTAGATTTGTTTCTGCGAAAGTGCTGTTTTCTCAGTGCTAAGTGCTCCCAACTCTATCAACAATGTAGGTTTTACCAGTTTTCTAAGTCTCTCTTATTTTCTTGTACTTATACTTGGAATTTTCTGTGTAATCCTCTGTAAATTCTCTAGGCAGATGAATCACTGTGTACTTTCTCTTGTTTCTATCTGTTACCAATCCTGAGAAACTCATACATTCTCTGTTCACTGTTTCCCGGTCTTAGAGAAGTAGATTTCGTTCTGCGAAAGTGCTGTTTTCACAGTGCTAAGTACTCGCAACTCTATCAACAATGTGGGTTTTACCAGTTTTCTAAGTCTCTCTTATTTTCTTGGAGTTACACTTCGTTTTCTCTGTGTAAACCTCTGTAACTTTTCCAGATAGATGAATCACTGTGTACTTTCTCTTGTTTCTATCTGTTACCAGTCTTGAGAATCTCATACATTCTTTCTTCACTGTTTCCCAGTCTTAGAGAAGTAGATTTCTTTCTGTGTAAGTGCTGTTTTCAGATTGCTAAGTACTCCCAACTTTATCAACAATGTAGGTTTTACCAGTTTTCTAAGTCTCTCTTATTTTCTTGGAGTAACACTTGGAATTCTCTGTGGAAAACTCTGTAACTTCTCTAGATAGATGAATCACTGTGTGCTTTCTCTTGTTTCTATCTGTTACCAATCCTGAGAAACGCATACATTCTCTGTTCACTGTCTCCCGGTCTTAGAGAAGTAGATTTCTTTCTGCGAAAGTGCTGTTTTCACAGTGCTCAGTACTCCCCACTCTATCAACAATGTAGGTTTTACCAGTTTTCTAAGTCTCTCTTATTTTCTTGTACTTATACTTGGAATTTTCTGTGTAATCCTCTGTAAATTCTCTAGGCAGATGAATCACTGTGTACTTTCTCTTGTTTCTATCTGTTACCAATCTTGAGAAACTCATACATTCTCTGTTCACTGTTTCGCAGTCTTAGAGAAGTAGATTTCGTTCTGTGAAAGTGCTGCTTTCACAGTGCTAAGTACTCCCAACTCTATCAACAATGTAGGTTTTACCAGTTTTCTAAGTCTCTCCTATTCTCTTGGAGTAACACTTGGAATTCTCTGTCGAAAACTCTGTAACTTCTCTAGATAGATGAATCACTGTGTCCTTTCTCTTGTTTCTATCTGGTACCAATCTTGAGAAACACATACATTCTCTGTTCACTTTTTCCCGGTATTGGAGAAGTAGATTTCTTTGTGCAAAAGTGCTGTTATTACAGTGCTAAGTACTCCCAACTCTATCAACAATGTAGGTTGTACCAGGTTTCTAAGTCTCTCCTATTTTCTTGTGGTAACACTTGAAATTCTCTGTGTAAACCTCTGTAACTTCTCTAGGTAGATGAATCACTGTGTCCTTTCTCTTGTTTCTATCTGTTACCAATCTTGAGAAACTCATACATTCTCTGTTCACTGTATCCCGGTCTTAAAGAAGTAGATTTCTTTCTGCGAAAGTGCTGTTTTCACAGTGCTAAGTACTGCCAGCTATATCAACAATGTAGATTTACCAGTTTTCTAAGTCTCACTTATTTTTTTGTACTTCTACTTAGATTTCTCTGTGTAAACCTCTGTAACTTCGATAGGTAGATGAATCACTGTGTCCTTTCTCTTGTTTCTACCTGTTACCAATCTTGAGAAACTCATACATTCTCTGTTCACTGTTTCGCGGTCGTAGAGTAGTAGATTTCTTTGTGCGAAAGTGCTGTTTTCACAGTGCTAAGTACTCCCAACTCTATCAACAATGTAGGTTTTACCAGTTTTCTAAGTCTCTCTTATTTTCTTGGAGTAACACTTGCAATTCTCTGTGTAAACCTCTGTAACTTCTCCGGGTAGATGAATCACTGTGTACTTTCTCTTGTTTCTATCTGGTACCAATCTTGAGAAACTCATACACTCTCTGTTCACTGTTTCCCGGTCTTAGAGAAGTAGATTTGTTTCTGCGAAAGTGCTGTTTTCACAGTGCTAAGTACTCCCAACTCTATCAACAATGGAGGTTTTACCAGTTTTCTAAGTCTCTCTTATTTTCTTGGAGTTACACTTGAATTTCTCTGTGTAAACCTCTGTAACTTCTCTAGGGAGATGAATCACTGTGTACTTTCTCTTGTTCCTATCTGTTACCAGTCTTGAGAAACTCATACATTCTCTGCTCACTGTTTCGCGGTCTTAAAGAAGTAGATTTCTTTCTGTGAAAATGCTGTTTTCACAGTGATAATTACTCCCAACTCTATCAACAATGTAGTTTTTACCAGTTTTCTAAGTCTCTCTTATTTTCTTGTACTTATACTTGGAATTCTCTGTGTAAACCTCTGTAACTTCTCTACGTAGATGAATCACTGTGTACTTTCTCTTGTTTCTATCTGTTACCAATCTTGAGAAATTCATACATTCTCTGTTCACTGTTTCCCGGTCTTAGAGAAGTAGATTTCTTTGTGAGAAAGTGCTGTTATTACAGTGCTAAGTACTGCCATCTCTATCAACAATGTAGGTTTAACCAGTTTTCTAAGTCTCTCTTATTTTCTTGGAGTAACACTTTGATTTCTCTGTGTAAACCACTGTAACTTCTCTAGGGAGATGAATCACTGTGTACTTTCTCTGGTTTCTATCTGTTACCAATCTTGAGAAACTCATACATTCTCTGTTCACTGTTTCGCGGTCTTAGAGAAGTAGATTTCTTTCTGCGAAAGTGCGGTTTTCACAGTGCTAAGTACTCCCAACTCTATCAACAATGTAGGTTTTACCAGTTTTCTAAGTCTCTCTTATTTTCTTGGAGTTACACCTGGATTTCTCTGTGTAAACCTCTGTAACTTCTCTACGTAGATGAATCACAGTGTACTTTCTCTTGTTTCTATCTGTTACCAATCTTGAGAAACTCATACATTCTCTGTTCACTTTTCCCGGTCTTAGAGAAGTAGATTTCTTTCTGCGAAAGTGCTGTTTTCACAGTGCTAAGTACTCCCAACTCTATCAACAATGTAGGTTTTACCAGTTTTCTAAGTCTCTCTTATTTTCTTGGAGTTACACTCGGATTTCTCTGTGTAAACCTCTGTAACTTCTCTACGTAGATGAATCACTGTGTACTTTCTCTTTTTTGTATCTGTTACCAATCTTGAGAAACTCATACATTCTCTGTTCACTGTTTCCCGGTCTTAGAGAAGTAGATTTGTTTCTGCGAAAGTGCTGTTTTCACAGTGCTAAGTACTCCCAACTCTATGAACAATGGAGGTTTTACCAGTTTTCTAAGTCTCTCTTATTTTCTTGTACTTATACTTGGAATTCTCTGTGTAAACCTCTGTAACTTCTCTAGGTAGATGAATCACTGTGTACTTTCTAATGTTTCTGTCTGTTACCAGTCTTGAGAAACTCATACATTCTTTGTTCACTGTTTCCCGGTTTTAGACAAGTAGATTTCTTTCCTCGAAAGTGCTGGTTTCACAGTGCTAAGTACACCCAACTCTATCAACAATGTAGGTTTTACCAGTTTTCTAAGTCTCTCTTATTTTCTTGGAGTAACACTTGGAATTCTCTGTGTAAACCTCTGTAACTTCTCTACGTAGATGAATCACAGTGTACTTTCTCTTGTTTCTATCTGTTACCAATCTTGAGAAACTCATACATTCTCTGTTCACTGTTTCCCGGTCTTAGAGAAGTAGATTTGTTTGTGCGAAAGTGCTGTTTTCACAGTGCTAAGTACTCCCAACTCTATCAACAATGTAGGTTTTACCAGTTTTCTAAGTCTCTCTTATTTTCTTGTACTTATACTTGGAATTCTCTGTGTAAACCTCTGTAACTTCGCTAGGTAGATGAATCACTGTGTCCTTTCTCTTGTTTCTATCTGGTACCAATCTTGAGAAACACATACATTCTCTGTTCACTTTTTCCCGGTATTGGAGAAGTAGATTTCTTTGTGCGAAAGTGCTGTTATTACAGTGCTAAGTACTCCCAACACTATCAACAATGTAGTTTGTACCAGGTTTCTAAGTCTCTCTTATTGTCTTGAGTAACACTTGAAAATCTCTGTGTAAACCTTTGTAACTTCTCTAGGTAGATGAATCACTGTGTACTTTCTCTTGTTTCTATCTGTTACCAATCTTGAGAAACTCATACATTCTCTGTTCACTGTTTCTCGGTCTTAGACAAGTAGATTTCTCTCTGCGAAATTGCTGTTTTCACAGTGCTAAGTACTCCCAACTCTGTCAACAATGTAGGTTTTACCAGTTTTCTAAGTCACTCCTATTTTCTTGGAGTTACACTTGAATTTCTCTGTGTAAACCTCTGTAACTTCTCTACGTAGATGAATCACTGTGTACTTTCTCTTGTTTCTATCCGTTACCAATCTTGAGAAACTCATACATTCTGTGTTCACTGTTTCGCGGTCTTAGAGAAGTAGAATTCTTTACGCGAAAGTGCTGTTTTCACAGTGCTAAGTACTGCCAACTCTACCAATAATGTAGGTTTTACCAGTTTTCTAAGGCTCTCTTATTTTCTTGTACTTATACTTGGAATTCTCTGTGTAAATCTCTGTAACTTCTCTACGTAGATGAATCACTGTGTACTTTCTCTTGTTTCTATCTGTTATCAATCTTGAGAATCTCATACATTCTCTGTTCACTGTTTCCCGGTCTTACAGAAGTAGATTTCTTTCTGCGAAAGTGCTGTTATTACAGTGCTAAGTTCTGCCATCTCTATCAACAATGTAGGTTTAACCAGTTTTCTAAGTCTCTCTTATTTTCTTGGAGTAACACTTGGATTTCTCTGTGTAAACCACTGTAACTTCTCTAGGGAGATGAATCACTGTGTACTTTCTCTGGTTTCTATCTGTTACCAATCTTGAGAAACTCATACATTCTCTGTTCACTGTTTCGCGGTCTTAGAGAAGTAGATTTCTTTCTGCGAAAGTGCTGTTTTCACAGTGCTAAGTACTCCCAACTCTATCAACAATGTAGGTTTTACCAGTTTTCTAAGTCTCTCTTATTTTCTTGGAGTTACACTTGGATTTCTCTGTGTAAACCTCTGTAACTTCTCTAGGTAGATGAATCACTGTGTACTTTCTAATGTTTCTATCTGTTACCAGTCTTGAGAAACTCATACATTCTCTGTTCACTGTTTCCCGGGTTTAGACAAGTAGATTTCTTTCTGCGAAAGTGCTGGTTTCACAGTGCTAAGTACACCCAACTCTATCAACAATGTAGGTTTTACCAGTTTTCTAAGTCTCTCTTATTTTCTTGGAGTAACACTTGGAATTCTCTGTGTAAACCTCTGTAACTTCTCTACGTAGATGAATCACTGTGTACTTTCTCTTGTTTCTATCTGTTACCAATCTTGAGAAACTCATACATTCTCTGTTCACTGTTTCCCGGTCTTAGAGAAGTAGATTTCTTTGTGCGAAAGTGCTGTTTTCACAGTGCTAAGTACTCCCAACTCTATCAACAATGGAGGTTTTACCAGTTTTCTAAGTCTCTCTTATTTTCTTGTACTTATACTTGGAATTCTCTGTGTAAACCTCTGTAACTTCTCTAGGTAGATGAATCACTGTGTACTTTCTCTTGTTTCCATCTTTTACCAATCTTGACAAACTCATACATTCTCTGTTCACTGTTTCCCGGTCTTAGATAAGTAGATTTCTTTGTGCGAAAGTGCTGTTTTCACAGTGCTAAGTACTCCCAACTCTATCAATAATGTAGGTTTTACCAGTTTTCTAAGTCTCTCTTGTTTTCTTGTACTTATACTTGGAATTGTCTGTGTAAACCTCTGTAACTTCGCTAGGTAGATGAATCACTGTGTCCTTTCTCTTGTTTCTATCTGGTACCAATCTTGAGAAACTCATACATTCTCTGTTCACTGTTTCCCGGACTTAGAGAAGTAGATTTCTTTCCGCAAAAGTGGTGTTTTCACAGTGCTAAGTACTCCCAACTCTATCAACAATGTAGGTTTTACCAGTTTTCTAAGTCTCTCTTATTTTTTTGTACTTATACTTGGAATTCTCTGTGTAAACCTCTGTAACTTCGCTAGGTAGGTGAATCACTGTGTCCTTTCTCTTGTTTCTATCTGGTACCAATCTTGAGAAACACATACATTCTCTGTTCACTTTTTCCCGGTATTAGAGAAGTAAATTTCTTTGTGCGAAAGTACTGTTATTACAGTGCTAAGTACTCCCAACTCTATCAACAATGTAGTTTGTACCAGGTTTCTAAGTCTCTCTTATTTTCTTGAGTAACACTTGGAAATCTCTGTGTAAACCTCTGTAACTTCTCTAGGTACATGAATCACTGTGTACTTTCTCTTGTTTCTATCTGTTACCAGTCTTGAGAAACTCATACATTCTCTGTTCACTGTTTCCCGGTCTTAGAGAAGTAGATTTCTTTGTGCGAAAGTGCTGTTTTCACATTGCTAAGTACTCCCAACTCTATCAACAATGTAGGTTTTACCAGTTTTCTAACTCTCTTATTTTCTTGTACTTATACTTGGAATTCTCTGTGTGAATCTCTGTAACTTCTCTAGGTAGATGAATCACTGTGTACTTTCTCTTGTTTCTATCTGTTGCCAATCTTGAGAAAATCATACATTCTATGTTCACTGTTTCCCGGCCTTAGAGAAGTTGATTTCTTTGCGCCAAAGTGCTATTATTAGAGTGCTAAGTACTCCCAACTCTATCAACAATGTAGGTTTTACCCGTTTTCTAAGTCTCTCTTATTTTCTTGGAGTAACACTTGCAATTCTCTGTGTAAACCTCTGTAACTTCTCCGGGTAGATGAATCACTGTGTACTTTCTCTTGTTTCTATCTGGTACCAATCTTGAGAAACTCATACACTCTCTGTTCACTGTTTCCCGGTCTTAGAGAAGTAGATTTGTTTCTGCGAAAGTGCTGTTTTCACAGTGCTAAGTACTCCCAACTCTATCAACAATGTAGGTTTTACCAGTTTTCTAAGTCTCTCTTATTTTCTTGGAGTTACACTTGAATTTCTCTGTGTAAACCTCTGTAACTTCTCTAGGGAGATGAATCACTGTGTACTTTCTCTTGTTCTATCTGTTACCAGTCTTGAGAAACTCATACATTCTCTGTTCACTGTTTCGCGGTCTTAAAGAAGTAGATTTCTTTCTGTGAAAATGCTGTTTTCACAGTGCTAATTACTCCCAACTCTATCAACAATGTAGTTTTTACCAGTTTTCTAAGTCTCTCTTATTTTCTTGTACTTATACTTGGAATTCTCTGTGTAAACCTCTGTAACTTCTCTACGTAGATGAATCACTGTGTCCTTTCTCTTGTTTCTATCTGTTACGAATCTTGAGAAACTCATACATTATCTGTTCACTGTTTTCCAGTCTTAGAGAAGTAGATTTCTTTGTGCGAAAGTGCTGTTTTCACAGTGCTAAGTACTCCCAACTCTATCAACAATGTAGGTTTAACCAGTTTTCTAAGTCTCTCTTATTTTCTTGGAGTAACACTTGGATTTCTCTGTGTAAACCACTGTAACTTCTCTAGGGAGATGAATCACTGTGTACTTTCTCTGGTTTCTATCTGTTACCAATCTTGAGAAACTCATACATTCTCTGTTCACTGTTTCGCGGTCTTAGAGAAGTAGATTTCTTTACGCGAAAGTGCTGTTTTCACAGTGCTAAGTACTCCCAACTCTATCAACAATGTAGGTTTTACCAGTTTTCTAAGTCTCTCTTATTTTCTTGGAGTTACACTTGGATTTCTCTGTGTAAACCTCTGTAACTTTTCTAGGTAGATGAATCACTGTGTACTTTCTAATGTTTCTATCTGTTACCAGTCTTGAGAAACTCATACATTCTCTGTTCACTGTTTCCCGGTCTTAGACAAGTAGATTTCTTTCTGCGAAAGTGCTGGTTTCACAGTGCTAAGTACACCCAACTCTATCAAAAACGTAGGTTTTACCAGTTTTCTAAGTCTCTCTTATTTTCTTGGAGTAACACTTGGAATTCTCTGTGTAAACCTCTGTAACTTCTCTACGTAGATGAATCACAGTGTACTTTCTCTTGTTTCTATCTGTTACCAATCTTGAAAAACTCATACATTCTCTGTTCACTGTTTTCCAGTCTTAGAGAAGTAGATTTCTTTGTGCGAAAGTGCTGTTTTCACAGTGCTAAGTACTCCCAACTCTATCAACAATGTAGGTTTTACCAGTTTTCTAAGTCTCTCTTATTTTCTTGTACTTATACTTGGAATTCTCTGTGTAAACCTCTGTAACTTCGCTAGGTAGATGAATCACTGTGTCCTTTCTCTGGTTTCTATCTGGTACCAATCTTGAGAAACACATACATTCTCTGTTCACTTTTTCCCGGTATTGGAGAAGTAGATTTCTTTGTGCGAAAGTGCTGTTATTACAGTGCTAAGTACTCCCAACACTATCAACAATGTAGTTTGTACCAGGTTTCTAAGTCTCTCTTATTGTCTTGAGTAACACTTGAAAATCTCTGTGTAAACCTTTGTAACTTCTCTAGGTAGATGAATCACTGTGTACTTTCTCTTGTTTCTATCTGTTACCAATCTTGAGAAACTCATACATTCTCTGTTCACTGTTTCTCGGTCTTAGACAAGTAGATTTCTTTCTGCGAAAGTGCTGTTTTCACAGTGCTAAGTACTCCGAACTCTATCAACAATGTAGGTTTTACCAGTTTTCTAAGTCACTCTTATTTTCTTGGAGTTACACTTGAATTTCTCTGTGTAAACCTCTGTAACTTCTCTAGGTAGATGAATCACTGTGTACTTTCTCTTGTTTCTATCCGTTACCAATCTTGAGAAACTCATACATTCTGTGTTCACTGTTTCGCGGTCTTAGAGAAGTAGAATTCTTTACGCGAAAGTGCTGTTTTCACAGTGCTAAGTACTGCCAACTCTACGAATAATGTAGGTTTTACCAGTTTTCTAAGGCTCTCTTATTTTCTTGTACTTATACTTGGAATTCTCTGTGTAAATCTCTGTAACTTCTCTACGTAGATGAATCACTGGGTACTTTCTCTTGTTTCTATCTGTTATCAATCTTGAGAAACTCATACATTCTCTGTTCACTGTTTCCCGGTCTTACAGAAGTAGATTTCTTTCTGCGAAAGTGCTGTTATTACAGTGCTAAGTTCTGCCATCTCTATCAACAATGTAGGTTTAACCAGTTTTCTAAGTCTCTCTTATTTTCTTGTACTTATACTAGTTATTCTCTGGGTAAACCTGTGTAACTTCGCTAGGTAGATGAATCACTGTGTACTTTCTCTTGTTTCTATCTGTTACTAATCTTGAGAAACTCATACATTCTCTGTTCACTGTTTCGCGGTCTTAGAGAAGTAGATTTGTTACTGCGAAAGTGCTATTTTCACAGTGCTAAGTACTCCCAACTCTATCAACAATGTAGGTTTTACCAGTTTTCTAAGTCTCTCTTATTTTCTTGGAGTTACACTTGGATTTCTCTGTGTAAACCTCTGTAACTTTTCTAGGTAGATGAATCACTGGGTACTTTCTCTTGTTTCTATCTGTTACCAATCTTGAGAAACTCATACATTCTCTATTCACTGTTTCGCTGTCTTAGTGAAGTAGATTTATTTCTGCGAAAGTGCTGCTTTCAAGGTGCGAAGTACTCCCAACTCTATCAACAATGTAGGTTTTACCAGTTTTCTAAGTCTCTCTTATTTCTTGGAGTTACACTTGGATTTCGCTGTGTAAACCTCTGTAACTTCTCTAGGTAGATGAAACACTGTGTAATTTCTCTTGTTTCTATCTGTTACCAATCTTGGGAAACTCATACATTCTCCTTTCACTGTTTCGCGGTATGAGAGAAGTAGATTTCTTTCTGCGAAAGTGCTGTTTTCACTGTGCTAAGTACTCCCAACTCTATCAACAATGTAGGTTTTACCAGTTTTCCAACTCTCTCTTATTTTCTTGTACTTATACTTGGAATTCTCTGTGTAAACCTCTGTAACTTTGTTAGGTAGATGAATCACTGTGTACCTTCTCTTGTTTCAATCTGTTACCAATATTGAGAAACTCATACATTCTCTGTTCACTGTTTCCCGGTCTTAGAGAAGTAGATTTCTTTGTGCGAAAGTGCTGTTTTCACAGTGCTAAGTACTCCCAACTCTATCAACAATGGAGGTTTTACCAGTTTTCTAAGTCTCTCTTATTTTCTTGTACTTATACTTGGAATTCTCTGTGTAAACCTCTGTAACTTCTCTAGGTAGGTGAATCACTGTGTACTTTCTCTTGTTTCTATCTGTTACCAGTCTTGAGAAACTCATACATTCTCTGTTCACTGTTTCCCGGTCTTAGAGAAGTAGATTTCTTTGTGCGAAAGTGCTGTTTTCACAGTGCTAAGTACTCCCAACTCTATCAATAATGTAGGTTTTACCAGTTTTCTAAGTCTCTCTTATTTTCTTCTATGTATACATGGAATTCTCTGTGTAAACCTCTGTAATTTCTCTAGGTAGATGAATCACTGTGTACTTTCTCTTGTTTCTACCTGTTACCAATCTTGAGAAAATCATACATTCTCTGTTCACTGTTTCCCGGTCTTAGAGAAGTTGATTTCTTTGCGCCAAAGTGCTATTATTACAGTGCTAAGTACTCCCAACTCTATAAACAATGTAGGTTTTACCAGTTTTCTAAGTCTCTCTTATTTTCTTGGAGTAACACTTGGAATTCTCTGTGTAAACCTCTGTAACGTCTCTAGGTAGATGAATCAGGGTGTCCTTTCTCTTGTTTCTATCTGTTACCAATCTTGAGAAATTCATACATTCTCTGTTCACTGTTTCCCGGTCTTAGAGAAGTAGAATTCTTTGTGCGAAAGTGCTGTTATTACAGTGCTAAGTACTGCCATCTCTATCAACAATGTAGGTTTAACCAGTTTTCTAAGTCTCTCTTATTTTCTTGGAGCAACACTTGCATTTCTCTGTGTAAACCACTGTAACTTCTCTAGGGAGATGAATCACTGTGTACTTTCTCTGGTTTCTATCTCTTACCAATCTTGAGAAACTCATACATTCTCTGTTCACTGTTTCGCCGTCTTAGAGAAGTAGATTTCTTTCTGTGAAAGTGCTGTTTTCACAGTGCTAAGTACTCCCAACTCTATCAACAATGTAGGTTTTACCAGTTTTCTAAGTCTCTCTTATTTTCTTGGAGTTACACTTGGATTTCTCTGTGTAAACCTCTGTAACTTTTCTAGGTAGATGAATCACTGTGTACTTTCTAATGTTTCTATCTGTTACCAGTCTTGAGAAACTCATACATTCTCTGTTCACTGTTTCCCGGTCTTAGACAAGTAGATTTCTTTTTGCGAAAGTGCTGGTTTCACAGTGCTAAGTAAACCCAACTCTATCAACAATGTAGGTTTTACCAGTTTTCTAAGTCTCTCTTATTTTCTTGGAGTAACACTTGGAATTCTCTGTGTAAACCTCTGTAACTTCTCTACGTAGATGAATCACTGTGTACTTTCTCTTGTTTCTATCTGTTACCAATCTTGAGAAACTCATACATTCTCTGTTCACTGTTTCCCGGTCTTCGAGAAGTTGATTTCTTTGTGCGAAAGTGCTGTTATTACAGTGCTAAGTACTCCCAACTCTATCAACAATGTAGGTTTTACCAGTTTTCTAAGTCTCTCTTATTTTCTTGGAGTAACACTTGGAATTCTCTGTGTAAACCTCTGTAACTTCTCTAGGTAGATGAATCACTGTGTACTTTCTCTTGTTTCTATCTGTTACCAATCTTGAGAAATTCATACATTCTCTGTTCACTGTTTCCCGGTCATAGAGAAGTAGATTTCTTTCTGCGAAAGTGCTGTTTTCACAGCGGTAAGTACTTCCAACTCTATCAACAATGTAGGTTTTACCAGTTTTCTAAGTCTCTCTTATTTTCTTGGAGTTATACTTGGAATTCTCCTTGTAAATCTCTGTAACTTCTCTACGTAGATGAATCACTGTGTACTTTCTCTTGTTTCTATCTGTTATCAATCTTGAGAAACTCATACATTCTCTGTTCACTGTTTCCCGGTCTTAGAGAAGTAGATTTCTTTCTGCGAAATTGCTGTTTTCACAGTGCTAAGTACTCCCAACTCTATCAACAATGTTGGCTTTACCAGTTTTCTAAGTCTCTCTTATTTTTTTGTACTTATACTTGGAATTCTCTGTGTAAACCTCTGTAACTTCGCTAGGTAGATGAATCACTGTGTCCTTTCTCTTGTTTCTATCTGTTACCAATCTTGAGAAACTCATACATTCTCTGTTCACTGTTTCCCGGTGTTAGAGAGGTAGATTTCTTTGTGCGAAACTGCTGTTATTACAGTGCTAAGTACTCCCAACTCTATCAACAATGTAGGTTGTACCAGGTTTCTAAGTCTCTCCTATTTTCTTGGGGTAACACTTGGAATTCTTTGTGTAAACCTCTGTAACGTCTCTAGGTAGATGAATCACTGTGTCCTTTCTCTTGTTTCTATCTGTTACCAATCTTGAGAAACTCATACGTTCTCTGTTCACTGTACCCCGGTCTGAAAGAAGTAGATTTCTTTCTGCGAAAGTGCTGTTTTCACATTGCTAAGTACTGCCAGCTATATCAACAATGTTGGTTTTACCAGTTTTCTAAGTCTCTCTTATTTTTTTGTACTTCTACTTGGATTTCTCTGTGTAAACCTCTGTAACTTCGCTAGGTAGATGAATCACTGGGTACTTTCTCTTGTTTCTATCTGTTACCAATCTTTAGAAACTCATACATTCTCTCTCCACTGTTTCGCTGTCTTAGAGATGTAGATTTCTTTCTGCAAAATTGCTGTTTTCACAGTGCTAAGTACTCCCAACTCTATCAACAATGTAGGTTTTACCAGTTTTCAAAGTCTCTCTTATTTTCTTGTACTTATACTAGTTATTCTCTGGGTAAACCTGTGTAACTTCGCTAGATAGATGAATCACTGTGTACTTTCTTTTGTTTCTATCTGTTACTAATCTTGAGAAACTCATACATTCTCTGTTCACTGTTTCGCGGTCTTAGAGAAGTAGATTTGTTACTGCGAAAGTGCTATTTTCACAGTGGTAAGTACTCCCAACTCTATCAACAATGTAGGTTTTACCAGTTTTGTAAGTCTCTCTTATTTTCGTGGAGTAACACTTGGAATTCTCTGTGGAAACCTCTGTAACTTCTCTAGGTAGATGAATCACTGTGCACTTTCTCTTGTTTCTATCTGTTACCAATCTTGAGAAACTCATACATTCTCTATTCACTGTTTCGCTGTCTTAGTGAAGTAGATTTATTTCTGCGAAAGTGCTGCTTTCAAGGTGCGAAGTACTCCCAACTCTATCAACAATGTAGGTTTTACCAGTTTTCTAAGTCTCTCTTATTTTCTTGTACTTATACTTGGAATTCTCTGTGTAAACCTCTGTAACTTCTCTAGGTAGATGAATCACTGTGTACTTTCTCTTGTTTCTATCTGTTACCAATCTTAAGAAACTCAAAAATTCTCTGTTCACTGTTTCACGGTCTTAGAGATGTAGATTTCTTTATGCGAAAGTGCTGTTTTCACAGTGCTAAGTACTCCCAAATCTATCAACAATGTAGGTTTTACCAGTTTTCTAAGTCTCTCTTATTTTCTTCTACTTATACTAGGATTTCTCTGTGTAAAGCTCTGAAATTTCTCTAGGTAGATGAATCACTGTGTACTTTCTCTTGTTTCTATCTGTTACCAAACTTGAGAAACTCATACATTCCCTGTTCACTGTTTCGCGGTCTTACAGATGTAGATTTCTTTCTGCGAAAGAGCTGTTTTCACAATGCTAAGTACTGCCAACTCTATCAACAATGTAGGTTTTACCAGTTTTCTAAGTCCCTCTTATTTTCTTGCAGTTACACTTGTATTTCTCTGTGTAAACCTCTGTAATTTCTCTGGGTAAATGAATCACTGAATACTTTCTCATGTTTCTATCTGTTACCAATCTTGAGAAACTGATACATTCTCTGTTCACTGTTTCCCGGTCTTAGAGAAGTAGTTTTCTTTCTGTGAAAGGGCTGTTTTCACAGTGCTAAGTACTCCCAACTCTATCAACAATGTAGTTTTTACCAGTTTTCTAAGTCTCTCTTATTTTCTTGGAGTAACTCTTGGAATTCTCTGTGTGAACGTCTGTAACTTTTCTAGGTAGATGAATCACTGTGTACTTTCTCTTGTTTCTATCTGTTACCAATCTTGAGAAACTCATACATTCTCTGTTCACTGTTTCCCGGTCTTAGAGAAGTAGATTTCTTTCTGCGAAAGTGCTGTTTTCACAGTGCTAAGTACTCCCAACTCTATCAACAATGTAGGTTTTACCAGTTTTCTAAGTCTCTCTTGTTTTCTTGTACTTATACTAGCTATTCTCTATGTAAACCTGTGTAACTTCTCTAGGTAGATGAATCACTGTGTACGTTCTCTTGTTTCTATCTGTTACCAATCTTGAGAAATTCATCCATTCTCTGTTCACTGTTTCCCGGTCTTAGAGAAGTAGATTTCTTTCTGCGAAAGGGCTATTTTCACAGTGCTAAGTACTCTCAACACTATCAACAATGTAGGTTTTACCAGTTTTCTAAGTTTGTCTTATTTTCTTGGAGTAACTCTTGGAATTCTCTGTGTAAACCTCTGTATCTTCTCTAGGTAGATGAATCACTGTGTCCTTTCTCTTGTTTCTATCTGTTACCAATCTTGAGAAACTCATACATTCTCTGTTCACTGTTTCCCGGTCTTAGAGAAGTTGATTTCTTTGTGCGTAAGTGGAGTTATTACAGTGCTAAGTACTCCCAACTCTATCAACAATGTAGGTTTTACCGGTTTTCTAAATCTCTCTTATTTTCTTGGAGTAACACTTGGAATTCTCTGTGCAAACCTCTGTAACTAATTCTAGGTAGATGAATCACTGTGTACTTTCTCTTGTTTCTATCTGTTAACATTCTTGAGAAACACATACCTTGTCTGTTCACTGTATCACGGTCTTAGAGAAGTAGATTTCTTTCTGCGAAAGTGCTGTTTTCACAGTGCTAAGTACTGCCAACTATATCAACAATGCAGGTTTAACCAGTTTTCTAAGTCTCTCTTATTTTCTTGGAGTTACACTTGGATTTCTCTGTGTAAACCTCTGTAACTTTTCTAGGTAGGTGAATCACTGTGTACTTTCCCTTGTTTCTATCTGTTACCAATCTTGAGAAAGTCATACTTTCTCTGTTCACTGTTTCGCGGTCTTAGAGAAGTAGATTTCTTTCTGCGAAAGTGCTGTTTTGACAGTGCTAAGTACTCCCAACTCTATCAACAATGTAGGTTTTACCAGTTTTCTAAGTCTCTCTTATTTTCTTGGAATCACACTTGGTTTTCTCTGTGTAAACGTATGTAACTTCTCTAGGTAGATGAATCACTGTGTACTTTCTATTGTTTCTGCCTGTTACCAATCTTGAGAAACTCATACATTCTATGTTCAGTGTATCCTGCTCTTAGAGAAGTAGATTTCTTTCTGCGAAAGTGCTGTTTTCACAGTGCTAAGTACTCCCGACTCTATCAACAATGTAGATTTTACCAGTTTTCTAAGTCTCTCTTATTTTTTTGGAGTTACACTTGGATTTCTCTGTGTAAACCTTTGTAACTTTTCTAGGTAGATGAATCACTGTGTACTTTCTCTTGCTTCTATGTGTTACCAATCTTGAGAAAATCATACATTCTCTGTTCAGTGTTTCGCGGTCTTAGAGAAGTAGATTTCTTTCTGCGAAAGTGCTGTTTTGACAGTGCTAAGTACTCCCAACTCTATCAACAATGTAGGTTTTACCAGTTTTCTAAGTCTCTCTTATTTTCTTGGAATCACACTTGGTTTTCTCTGTGTAAACGTATGTAACTTCTCTAGGTAGATGAATCACTGTGTACTTTCTATTGTTTCTGCCTGTTACCAATCTTGAGAAACTCATACATTCTATGTTCAGTGTATCCTGCTCTTAGAGAAGTAGATTTCTTTCTGCGAAAGTGCTGTTTTCACAGTGCTAAGTACTCCCAACTCTATCAACAATGTAAGTTTTACCAGTTTTCTAAGTCTCTCTTATTTTTTTGTACTTCTACTTGGAATTCACTGTGTAAACCTCTGTAACTTCGCTAGGTAGATGTATCACTGTGTCCTTTCTCTTGTTTATACCTGTTACCAATCTTGAGAAACTCATGCATTCTCTGTTCAGTGTTTCGCGATCTTAGAGAAGTGGATTTCTTTGTGCGAAACTGCTGTTTTCACAGTGCTAAGTACTCCCAACTCTATCAACAATGTAGGTTTTACCAGTTTTCTAAGTCTCTTATTTTCTGTACTTATACTTGGAATTCTCTGTGTAAACCTCTGTAACTTTTCTCGGTAGATGAATCACTGTGGACTTTGTCTTGTTTCTATCTGTTACCAATCTTGAGAAACTCATACATTCTTTGTTCACTGTTTCGCGGTCTTAGAGAAGTAGATTTGTTTCTGCGAAAGTGCTGTTTTCACAGTGCTAAGTAATCCCAACTCTATCAACAATGTAGGTTTAACCAGTTTTCTAAGTCTCTCTTATTTTCTTGGAGTAACACTTGGAATTCTCTGTGTAAACCTCTGTAACTTCTCTAGGTAGATGAATCACTGTGTACTTTCTCTTGTTTCTGTCTGTTACCAATCTGAGAAACTCATACATTCTCTGTTCACTGTTTCACGGTCATAGAGAAGTAGATTTGTTTCTTCGAAAGTGCTATTTTCAGAGTGCTAAGTACTCCCAACTCTATCAGCAATGTAGGTTTTACCAGTTTACTAAGTCTCTCTTATTTTCTTGTACTTATACTTGGAATTCTCTGTGTACACCTCTGTAACTTCGCTACGCAGATGAATCACTGTGTACTTTCTCTTGTTTCTATCTGTTACTGATCTTCAGAAACTCATACATTCTCTGTTCACTGTTTCCCGGTCTTAGAGAAGTAGATTTCTTTCTGCGAAATTGCTGATTTCACAGTGCTAAGTACTCCCAACTCTATCAACAATGTTGGCTTTACCAGTTTTCTAAGTCTCTCTTATTTTTTTGTACTTATACTTGGAATTCTCTGTGTAAACCTCTGTAACTTCGCTAGGTAGATGAATCACTGTGTCCTTTCTCTTGTTTCTATCTGTTACCAATCTTGAGAAACTCATACATTCTCTGTTCACTGTTTCCCGGTGTTAGAGAAGTAGATTTCTTTGTGCGAAACTGCTGTTATTACAGTGCTAAGTACTCCCAACTCTATCAACAATGTAGGTTGTACCAGGTTTCTAAGTCTCTCCTATTTTCTTGGGGTAACACTTGGAATTCTTTGTGTAAACCTCTGTAACGTCTCTAGGTAGATGAATCACTGTGTCCTTTCTCTTGTTTC
This sequence comes from Heterohyrax brucei, assembly GCA_028571685.1. NCBI lineage: Eukaryota > Metazoa > Chordata > Mammalia > Hyracoidea > Procaviidae > Heterohyrax > Heterohyrax brucei. The sequence goes on from CM053143.1 coordinate 25,177,596, forward strand.
TATCTGTTACCAATCTTGAGAAACTCATACGTTCTCTGTTCACTGTACCCCGGTCTTAAAGAAGTAGATTTCTTTCTGCGAAAGTGCTGTTTTCACAGTGCTAAGTACTGCCAGCTATATCAACAATGTCGGTTTTACCAGTTTTCTAAGTCTCTCTTATTTTTTTGTACTTCTACTTGGATTTCTCTGTGTAAACCTCTGTAACTTCGCTAGGTAGATGAATCACTGGGTACTTTCTCTTGTTTCTATCTGTTACCAATCTTTAGAAACTCATACATTCTCTCTCCACTGTTTCGCTGTCTTAGAGATGTAGATTTCTTTCTGCAAAATTGCTGTTTTCACAGTGCTAAGTACTCCCAACTCTATCAGCAATGTAGGTTTTACCAGTTTTCTAAGTCTCTCTTATTTTCTTGTACTTATACTAGTTATTCTCTGGGTAAACCTGTGTAACTTCGCTAGGTAGATGAATCACTGTGTACTTTCTTTTGTTTCTATCTGTTACTAATCTTGAGAAACTCATACATTCTCTGTTCACTGTTTCGCGGTCTTAGAGAAGTAGATTTGTTACTGCGAAAGTGCTATTTTCACAGTGCTAAGTACTCCCAACTCTATCAACAATGTAGGTTTTACCAGTTTTGTAAGTCTCTCTTATTTTCGTGGAGTAACACTTTGAATTCTCTGTGGAAACCTCTGTAACTTCTCTAGGTAGATGAATCACTGTGCACTTTCTCTTGTTTCTATCTCTTACCAATCTTGAGAAACTCATACATTCTTTGTTCACTGTTTCGCGGTCTTAGAGAAGTAGATTTCTTTCTGCAAAGGTGCTGTTTTCACAGTGCTAAGTACTCCCAAATCTATAAACAATGTAGGTTTTACCAGTTTTCTAAGTCTCTCTTATTTTCCTCTACTTATACTTGAAATTCTCTGTGTAAACCTCTGGAATTTCTCTAGGTAGATGAATCACTGTGTACTTTCTCTTGTTTCTATCTGTTACCAATCTTAAGAAACTCAAAAATTCTCTGTTCACTGTTTCGCGGTCTTAGAGATGTAGATTTCTTTATGCGAAAGTGCTGTTTTCACAGTGCTAAGTACTCCCAAATCTATCAACAATGTAGGTTTTACCAGTTTTCTAAGTCTCTCTTATTTTCTTCTACTTATACTAGGATTTCTCTGTGTAAAGCTCTGGAATTTCTCTAGGTAGATGAATCACTGTGTACTTTCTCTTGTTTCTATCTGTTACCAAACTTGAGAAACTCATACATTCCCTGTTCAGTGTTTCGCGGTCTTACAGATGTAGATTTCTTTCTGCGAAAGAGCTGTTTTCACAATGCTAAGTACTGCCAACTCTATCAACAATGTAGGTTTTACCAGTTTCCAAGTCCCTCTTATTTTCTTGCAGTTACACTTGTATTTCTCTGTGTAAACCTCTGTAATTTCTCTGGGTAAATGAATCACTGAATACTTTCTCATGTTTCTATCTGTTACCAATCTTGAGAAACTGATACATTCTCTGTTCACTGTTTCCCGGTCTTAGAGAAGTAGTTTTCTTTCTGTGAAAGGGCTGTTTTCACAGTGCTAAGTACTCCCAACTCTATCAACAATGTAGGTTTTACCAGTTTTCTAAGTCTCTCTTATTTTCTTGTACTTATACTAGTTATTCTCTGGGTAAACCTGTGTAACTTCGCTAGGTAGATGAATCACTGTGTACTTTCTTTTGTTTCTATCTGTTACTAATCTTGAGAAACTCATACATTCTCTGTTCACTGTTTCGCGGTCTTAGAGAAGTAGATTTGTTACTGCGAAAGTGCTATTTTCACAGTGCTAAGTACTCCCAACTCTATCAACAATGTAGGTTTTACCAGTTTTGAGAGTCTCTCTTATTTTCGTGGAGTAACACTTTGAATTCTCTGTGGAAACCTCTGTAACTTCTCTAGGTAGATGAATCACTGTGCACTTTCTCTTGTTTCTATCTGTTACCAATCTTGAGAAACTCATACATTCTCTATTCACTGTTTCGCTGTCTTAGTGAAGTAGATTTATTTCTGCGAAAGTGCTGCTTTCAAGGTGCGAAGTACTCCCAACTCTATCAACAATGTAGGTTTTACCAGTTTTCTAAGTCTCTTTTATTTCTTGGAGTTACACTTGGATTTCTCTGTGTAAACCTCTGTAACTTCTCTAGGTAGATGAAACACTGTGTAATTTCTCTTGTTTCTATCTGTTACCAATCTTGAGAAACTCATACATTCTCCTTTCACTGTTTCGCGGTATGAGAGAAGTAGATTTCTTTCTGCGAAAGTGCTGTTTTCACAGTGCTAAGTACTCCCAACTCTATCAACAATGTAGGTTTTACCAGTTTTCCAACTCTCTCTTATATTCTTGTACTTATACTTGGAATTCTCTGTGTAAACCTCTGTAACTTCTTTAGGTAGATGAATCACTGTGTACCTTCTCTTGTTTCAATCTGTTACCAATCTTGAGAAACTCATACATTCTCTGTTCACTGTTTTGCGGTCTTAAAAAGTACATTTGTTTCTGCGAAAGTGCTGTTTTCACAGTGCTAAGTAATCCCAACTCTATCAACAATGTAGGTTTAACCAGTTTTCTAAGTCTCTCTTATTTTCTTGGAGTAACACTTGGATTTCTCTGTGTAAACCTCTGTAACTTCTCTAGGGAGATGAATCACTGTGTACCTTCTCTTGTTTCCATCTGTTACCAATCTTGAGAAACTCATACATTCTCTGTTCACTGTTTCGCGGACTTAGAGAACTAAATTTCTTTCGGCGAAAGTGCTGTTTTCACAGTGCTAAGTACGCCCAACTCTTTCAACAATGTAGGTTTTACCAGTTTTCTAAGTCTCTCTTATTTTCTTGTACTTATACCTGGAATTCTCTGTGTAAACCTCTGTAACTTCGCTAGGTAGATGAATCACTGTGTCCTTTCTCTTGTTTCTATCTGTTACCAATCTTGCGAAACTCATACATTCTCTGTTCACTCTTTCGCGGTCTTAGAGAAGTAGATTTGTTTCTGCGAAAGTGCTGTTTTCACAGTGCTAAGTACTCCCAACTCTATGAACAATGTAGATTTTAACAGTTTTCTAAGTCTCTCTTATTTTCTTCTGCTTATACTTGAAATTCTCTGTGTAAACCTCTAGAATTTCTCTATGTAGATGAATCACTGGGTACTTTCTCTTGTTTCTATCTGTTACCAATCTTTAGAAACTCATACATTCTCTCTCCACTGTTTCGCGGTCTTAGAGATGTAGATTTCTTTCTGCGAAATTGCTGTTTTCACAGTGCTAAGTACTCCCAACTCTATCAACAATGTAGGTTTTACCAGTTTTCTAAGTCTCTCTTATTTTCTTGTACTTATACTAGTTATTCTCTGGGTAAACCTGTGTAACTTCTCTAGGTAGATGAATCACTGTGTACTTTCTCTTGTTTCTATCTGTTACCAATCTTGAGACACTCGTACATTCTCTGTTCACTGTTTCCCGGTCATAGAGAAGTAGATTTCTTTCGGCGAAAGTGCTGTTTTCACATATCTATGTACTCCCAAGTCTATCAACAATGTAGGTTTTACCACTTTTGTACGTCTCTATTATTTTCTCGTACTTATACTTGGAATTCTCTGTGTAAACCTCTGTGACCTCTCTAGGTAGATGAATCACTGTGTACTTTCTCTTGTTTCTATCTGTTACCAATCTTGAGAAACTCATACATTCTCTGTTCACTGTTTAGTGGCCTTAGAGAGGTAGATTTCTTTCTGGAAAAGTGCTGTTTTCACAGTGCTAAGTACTCCCAACTCTATGAACAATGTAGTTTTTATCAGTTTTCTAAGTCTCTCTTATTTTCTTGGAGTTACACTTCGATTACTCTGTGTAAACCTCTGTAACTTCTCTAGGTAGATGAATCACTGTGTACTTTCTCTTGTTTGTATCTGTTACCAATCTTGAGAAACAGATACATTCTCTGTTCACTGTTTCCCGGTCTTAGAGAAGTAGATTTTTTTCTGCGAAAGGGCTGTTTTCACAGTGCTAAGTACTCCCAACGGTATCAACAATGTAGGTTTTACCAGTTTACTAAGTTTCTCTTATTTTCTTGGAGTAACTCTTGGAATTCTCTGTGTAAACCTCTGTATCTTCTCTAGGTAGATGAATCACTATGTACTTTCTCTTGTTCCTATGTCTTACCAATCTTGAGAAACTCATACATTCTTTGTTCACTGTTTCGCGGTCTTAGAGAAGTAGATTTCTTTCTGCAAAGGTGCTGTTTTCACAGTGCTAAGTACTCCCAAATCTATAAACAATGTAGGTTTTACCAGTTTTCTAAGTCTCTCTTATTTTCCTCTACTTATACTTGAAATTCTCTGTGTAAACCTCTGGAATTTCTCTAGGTAGATGAATCACTGTGTACTTTCTCTTGTTTCTATCTGTTACCAATCTTAAGAAACTCAAAAATTCTCTGTTCACTGTTTCGCGGTCTTAGAGATGTAGATTTCTTTATGCGAAAGTGCTGTTTTCACAGTGCTAAGTACTCCCAAATCTATCAACAATGTAGGTTTTACCAGTTTTCTAAGTCTCTCTTATTTTCTTCTACTTATACTAGGATTTCTCTGTGTAAAGCTCTGGAATTTCTCTAGGTAGATGAATCACTGTGTACTTTCTCTTGTTTCTATCTGTTACCAAACTTGAGAAACTCATACATTCCCTGTTCAGTGTTTCGCGGTCTTACAGATGTAGATTTCTTTCTGCGAAAGAGCTGTTTTCACAATGCTAAGTACTGCCAACTCTATCAACAATGTAGGTTTTACCAGTTTTCTAAGTCCCTCTTATTTTCTTGCAGTTACACTTGTATTTCTCTGTGTAAACCTCTGTAATTTCTCTGGGTAAATGAATCACTGAATACTTTCTCATGTTTCTATCTGTTACCAATCTTGAGAAACTGATACATTCTCTGTTCACTGTTTCCCGGTCTTAGAGAAGTAGTTTTCTTTCTGTGAAAGGGCTGTTTTCACAGTGCTAAGTACTCCCAACTCTATCAACAATGTAGGTTTTACCAGTTTTCTAAGTCTCTCTTATTTTCTTGTACTTATACTAGTTATTCTCTGGGTAAACCTGTGTAACTTCGCTAGGTAGATGAATCACTGTGTACTTTCTTTTGTTTCTATCTGTTACTAATCTTGAGAAACTCATACATTCTCTGTTCACTGTTTCGCGGTCTTAGAGAAGTAGATTTGTTACTGCGAAAGTGCTATTTTCACAGTGCTAAGTACTCCCAACTCTATCAACAATGTAGGTTTTACCAGTTTTGAGAGTCTCTCTTATTTTCGTGGAGTAACACTTTGAATTCTCTGTGGAAACCTCTGTATCTTCTCTAGGTAGATGAATCACTGTGCACTTTCTCTTGTTTCTATCTGTTACCAATCTTGAGAAACTCATACATTCTCTATTCACTGTTTCGCTGTCTTAGTGAAGTAGATTTATTTCTGCGAAAGTGCTGCTTTCAAGGTGCGAAGTACTCCCAACTCTATCAACAATGTAGGTTTTACCAGTTTTCTAAGTCTCTCTTATTTCTTGGAGTTACACTTGGATTTCTCTGTGTAAACCTCTGTAACTTCTCTAGGTAGATGAAACACTGTGTAATTTCTCTTGTTTCTATCTCTTACCAATCTTGAGAAACTCATACATTCTCCTTTCACTGTTTCGCGGTATGAGAGAAGTAGATTTCTTTCTGCGAAAGTGCTGTTTTCACAGTGCTAAGTACTCCCAAATCTATCAACAATGTAGGTTTTACCAGTTTTCTAAGTCTCTCTTATTTTCTTCTACTTATACTAGGATTTCTCTGTGTAAAGCTCTGGAATTTCTCTAGGTAGATGAATCACTGTGTGCTTTCTCTTGTTTCTATCTGTTACCAAACTTGAGAAACTCATACATTCCCTGTTCAGTGTTTCGCGGTCTTACAGATGTAGATTTCTTTCTGCGAAAGAGCTGTTTTCACAGTGCTAAGTACTGCCAACTCTATCAACAATGTAGGTTTTACCAGTTTTCTAAGTCCCTCTTATTTTCTTGCAGTTACACTTGTATTTCTCTGTGTAAACCTCTGTAATTTCTCTGGGTAAATGAATCACTGAATACTTTCTCATGTTTCTATCTGTTACCAATCTTGAGAAACTGATACATTCTCTGTTCACTGTTTCCCGGTCTTAGAGAAGTAGTTTTCTTTCTGTGAAAGGGCTGTTTTCACAGTGCTAAGTACTCCCAACTCTATCAACAATGTAGGTTTTACCAGTTTTCTAAGTCTCTCTTGTTTTCTTGTACTTATACTAGCTATTCTCTGTGTAAACCTGTGTACTTCTCTAGGTAGATGAATCACTGTGTACGTTCTCTTGTTTCTATCTGTTACTAATCTTGAGAAATTCATCCATTCTCTGTTCACTGTTTCCCGGTCTTAGAGAAGTAGATTTCTTTCTGCGAAAGGGCTGTTTTCACAGTGCTAAGTACTCTCAACACTATCAACAATGTAGGTTTTACCAGTTTTCTAAGTTTGTCTTATTTTCTTGGAGTAACTCTTGGAATTCTCTGTGTAAACCTCTGTATCTTCTCTAGGTAGATGAATCACTGTGTCCTTTCTCTTGTTTCTATCTGTTACCAATCTTGAGAAACTCATACATTCTCTGTTCACTGTTTCCCGGTCTTAGAGAAGTTGATTTCTTTGTGCGTAAGTCCAGTTATTACAGTGCTAAGTACTCCCAACTCTATCAACAATGTAGGTTTTACCGGTTTTCTAAATCTCTCTTATTTTCTTGGAGTAACACTTGGAATTCTCTGTGCAAACCTCTGTAACTAATTCTAGGTAGATGAATCACTGTGTACTTTCTCTTGTTTCTATCTGTTAACATTCTTGAGAAACACATACCTTGTCTGTTCACTGTATCCCGGTCTTAGAGAAGTAGATTTCTTTCTGCGAAAGTGCTGTTTTCACAGTGCTAAGTACTGCCAACTCTATCAACAATGCAGGTTTAACCAGTTTTCTAAGTCTCTCCTATTTTCTTGGAGTTACACTTGGATTTCTCTGTGTAAACCTCTGTAACTTTTCTAGGTAGGTGAATCACTGTGTACTTTCTCTTGTTTCTATCTGTTACCAATCTTGAGAAAGTCATACTTTCTCTGTTCACTGTTTCGCGGTCTGAGAGAAGTAGATTTCTTTCTGCGAAAGTGCTGTATTCACAGTGCTAAGTACTCCCAACTCTATCAACAATGTGGGTTTTACCAGTTTTCTAAGTCTCTCTTATTTTCTTGGAATCACACTTGGTTTTCTCTGTGTAAACGTATGTAACTTCTCTAGGTAGATGAATCACTGTGTACTTTCTCTTGTTTCTGCCTGTTACCAATCTTGAGAAACTCATTCATTCTCTGTTCAGTGTATCCTGCTCTTAGAGAAGTAGATTTCTTTCTGCGAAAGTGCTGTTTTCACAGTGCTAAGTACTCCCGACTCTATCAACAATGTAGATTTTACCAGTTTTCTAAGTCTCTCTTATTTTTTTGGAGTTACACTTGGATTTCTCTGTGTAAACCTTTGTAACTTTTCTAGGTAGATGAATCACTGTGTACTTTCTCTTGCTTCTATGTGTTACCAATCTTGAGAAAATCATACATTCTCTGTTCAGTGTTTCGCGGTCTTAGAGAAGTAGATTTCTTTCTGCGAAAGTGCTGTTTTCACAGTGCTAAGTACTCCCAACTCTATCAACAATGTAGGTTTTACCAGTTTTCTAAGTCTCTCTTATTTTCTTGTACTTATACTTGGAATTCTCTGTGTAAACATCTGTAACTTCTCTAGGTAGATGAATCACTGTGTACTTTCTCTTGTTTCTATTTGTTAGCAATCTTGAGAAACTAATACATTCCATGCTCACTGTTTCCCGTTCTTAGAGAAGTAGATTTCTTTCTGCGAAAGTGCTGTTTTCACAGTGCTAAGTACTCCCAACTCTATCAACAATGTAAGTTTTACCAGTTTTCTAAGTCTCTCTTATTTTTTTGTACTTCTACTTGGAATTCACTGTGTAAACCTCTGTAACTTCACTAGGTAGATGAATCACTGTGTCCTTTCTCTTGTTTATACCTGTTAGCAATCTTGAGAAACTCATGCATTCTCTGTTCAGTGTTTCGCGGTCTTAGAGAAGTGGATTTCTTTGTGCGAAACTGCTGTTTTCACAGTGCTAAGTACTCCCAACTCTATCAACAATGTAGGTTTTACCAGTTTTCTAAGTCTCTTATTTTCTTGTACTTATACTTGGAATTCTCTGTGTAAACCTCTGTAACTTTTCTCGGTAGATGAATCACTGTGGACTTTCTCTTGTTTCTATCTGTTACCAATCTTGAGAAACTCATACATTTTTGTTCACTGTTTCGCGGTCTTAGAGAAGTAGATTTGTTTCTGCGAAAGTGCTGTTTTCACAGTGCTAAGTAATCCCAATTCTATCAACAATGTAGGTTTAACCAGTTTTCTAAGTCTCTCTTATTTTCTTGGAGTAACACTTGGAATTCTCTGTGTAAACCTCTGTAACTTCTCTAGGTAGATGAATCACTGTGTACTTTCTCTTGTTTCTGTCTGTTACCAATCTGAGAAACTCATACATTCTCTGTTCACTGTTTCACGGTCATAGAGAAGTAGATTTGTTTCTTCGAAAGTGCTATTTTCAGAGTGCTAAGTACTCCCAACTCTATCAGCAATGTAGGTTTTACCAGTTTACTAAGTCTCTCTTATTTTCTTGTACTTATACTTGGAATTCTCTGTGTACACCTCTGTAACTTCGCTAGGCAGATGAAGCACTGTGTACTTTCTCTTGTTTCTATCTGTTACTGATCTTGAGAAACTCATACATTCTCTGTTCACTGTTTCGCGGTCTTAGAGAAGTAGATTTGTTTCAGCGAAAGTGCTGTTTTCACAGTGCTAAGTACTCCCAACTCTATCAACAATGTAGGTTTTACCAGTTTTCTAAGTCTCTCTTATTTTCTTGGAGTGACACTTGGATTTCTCTGTGTAAACCTCTGTAACTTTTCTAGGTAGATGAATCACTGTGTACTTTCTTTTGTTTCTATCTGTTACCAGTCTTGAGAAACTCATACATTCTCTTGTCACTGTTTCCCGGTCTTAGAGAAGTAGATTTCTTTCTGTGAAAGTGCTTTTTTCAGAGTGCTGAGTACTCCCAACTGTATCAACAATGTAGGTTTTACCAGTTTTCTAAGTCTCTCTTATTTTCTTGCAGTAACACTTGGAATTCTTTGTGTAAACCTCTGTAACTTTTCTAGGTAGATGAATCACTGTGTACTTTCTCTTGTTTCTATCTGTTTCAAATCTTGAGAAACTCATACATTCTCTTTTCACTCTTTCGCGGTCTTAGAGAAGTAGATTTGTTTTTGCGAAACTGCTGTTTTCACAGTGGTAAGTACTCCCAACTCTATCAACAATGTAGGTTTTACCATTTTTCTAAGTCTCTCTTATTTTCTTGGAGTAACACTTGGAATTCCCTGTGTAAACCTCTGTAACTTTTCTAGGTAGGTGAATCACTGTATCCTTTCTCCTGTTTCTATCTGTTACCAATCTTGAGAAACGCATACATTCTCTGTTCACTGTTTCACGGTCTTAGAGAAGTAGATTTGTTTCTGCGAAAGTGCTGTTTTCACAGTGCTAAGTAATCCCAACTCTATCAACAATCTAGGTTTTACCAGTTTTCTAAGTCTCTCTTATTTTCTTGTACTTATTCTTTGAATTCTCTGTGTAGACCTCCGTAACTTCGCTAGGTAGATGAATCACTGTGTCCTTTCTCTTGTTTCTATCTGTTACCAGTCTTGAGAAACTCATACATTCTCTGTTCACTGTTTCGCGGTCTTAGAGAAGTAGATTTGTTTCTGCGAAAGTGCTGTTTTCACAGTGCTAAGTACTCCCAACTCTATCAACAATGTAGGTTTTACCAGTTTATTAAGTCTCTCTTATTTTCTTGGAGTAACACTTGCAATTCTCTGTGTAAACCTCTGTAACTTCTCAAGGTAGATGAATCACTGTGTACTTTCTCTTGTTTCTATCTGTTACCAGTCTTGAGAAACTCATACATTCTCTGTTCAGTGTATCCCGGTCTTAGAGAAGTAGATTTCTTTATGCGAAGGTGCTGTTTTCACAGTGCTAAGTACTCCCAACTCTATCAACAATGTAGGTTTTACCAGTTTTCTAAGTCTCTCTTAATTTCTTGGAGTTACACTTGGATTTCTCTGTGTAAACCTCTGTAACTTTTCTAGGTAGATGAATCACTGTGTAATTTCTCATGTTTCTATTTCTTACCAATCTTGAGAAACTCATACATTCTCTGTTCACTGTTTCGCGGTCTTAGAGAAGTAGATTTCTTACTGCGAAAGTGCTGCTTTCACAGTGCGAAGTACTCCCAACTCTATCAACAATGTAGGTTTTACCAGTTTTCTAAGTCTCTCTTATTTTCTTGGAGTTACACTTGGATTTCTCTGTGTAAACCTCTGTAACTTCTGTAGGTAGATGAATCAGTGTGTACTCTCTCTTGTTTCTATCTGTTACCAATCTTGAGAAACTCATACATTCTCTGTTCACTGTTTCGCGGTCTTAGAGAATTAGATTTCTTTCTGCGAAAGTGCTGTTTTGACAGTGCTAAGTACTCCCAACTCTATCAACAATGTAGTTCTTACCAGTTTTCTCAGTCTCTCTTATTTTCTTGTACTTATACTTGGAATTCTCTGTGTAAACCTCTGTAACTTCTCTAGGTAGATGAATCACTGTGTATTTTCTCCTGTTTCTATCTGTTACCATTCTTGAGAAACTCATAAATTCTCTCTTCACTGTTTCCCGGTCTTAGAGAAGTAGATTTCTTTCTGTGAAAGTGCTGTTTTCAGAGTGCTAAGTACTCCCAACTCTAACAACAATGTAGGTTTTACCAGTTTCCTAAGTCTCTCATATTTTCTTGGAGTAACACTTTTAATTCTCTTTGTAAACCTCTGTAACTTCTCTACGTAGATGAATCACTGTGTACTTTCTCTTGTTTCTATCTGTTACCAATCTTGAGAAACTCATACATTCTCTGTTCACTGTTTCGCGGTCTTAGAGAAGTAGATTTGTTTCTGTGAAAGTGCTGTTTTCACAGTGCTAAGTACTTCCAGCTCTATCAACTATGTAAGTTTTACCAGTTTTCTAAGTCTCTCTTATTTTCTTGGAATAACACTTGGAATTCTCTGTGTAAACCTCTGTAACTTATCTAGGTAGGTGAATCACTGTGTACTTTCTCTTATTTCTATCTGTTACCAATCTTGAGAAACTCATACATTCTCTGTTCACTGTTTCGCGGTCTTAGAGAAGTAGATTTGTTTCAGCGAAAGTGCTGTTTTCAGAGTGCTAAGTACTCCCAACTCTATCAACACTGTAGGTTTTCCCAGTTTTCTAAGTCTCTCTTATTTTTTTATACTTATACTAGGAATAATCTGTGTAAACCTCTGTAGCTTCTCTAGGTAGATGAATCACTGTGTATTTTCTCCTGTTTCTATCTGTTACCAGTCTTGAGAAACTCATAAGTTCTCTCTTCACTCTTTCCCGGTCTTAGAGAAGTAGATTTCTTTCTGTGAAAGTGCTGTTTAAAGAGTGCTAAGTACTCCCAACTCTAACAACAATGTAGGGTTTACCAGTTTCCTAAGTCTCTCATATTTTCTTGGAGTAACACTTTTAATTCTCTTTGTAAACTACTGTAACTTCTCTACGTAGATGAATCACTGTGTACTTTCTCTTCTTTCTATCTGTTGCCAATCTTGAGAAACTCATACATTCTCTGTCCACTGTTTCCCGGTCTTAGAGAAGTAGATTTCTTTGTGCGAAAGTGCTGTTTTCACAGTGCTATGTACTCCCAACTCTATCAACAATGTAGGTTTTACCAGTTTTCTAAGTCTCTCTTGTTTTCTTGGAGGTACACTTGGATTTCTCTGTGTAAACCTCTGTAACTTCTCTAGGTAGATGAATCACTGTGTACTTTCTTTTGTTTCTATCTGTTCCCAGTCTTGAGAAAATCATACATTCTCTGTTCACTGTATCTCGGGCTTAGAGAAGTAGATTTCTTTCTGCGAAAGTGCTGTTTTCACAGTGCTAAGTACTCCCAACTCTATCAACAATGTAGGTTTTACCAGTTTTCTAAGTCTCTCTTATTTTCTTGTACTTATACTTGAAATTCTCTGTGTAAACATCTGTAACTTCTCTAGGTAGATGAATCACTGTGTACTTTCTCTTGTTTCTATTTGTTACCAATCTTGAGAAACTAATACATTCCATGATCACTGTTTCCCGTTCTTAGAGAAGTAGATTTCTTTCTGCGAAAGTGCTGTTTTCACAGTGCTAAGTACTCCCAACTCTATGAACAATGTAAGTTTTACCAGTTTTCTAAGTCTCTCTTATTTTCTTGGAGTTACACTTGGATTTCTCTGTGTAAACCTCTGTAACTTTTCTAGGTAGATGAATCACTGTGTACTTTCTCTTGTTTCTATCTGGTACCAGTCTTGAGAAACTCATACATTCTCTCGTCACTGTTTCCCGGTCTTAGAGAAGTAGATTTCTTTCTGTGAAAGTGCTTTTTTCAGAGTGCTGAGTACTCCCAACTGTATCAACAATGTAGGTTTTACCAGTTTTCTAAGTCTCTCTTATTTTCTTGCAGTAACACTTGGAATTCTTTGTGTAAACCTCTGTAACTTTTCTAGGTAGATGAATCACTGTGTACTTTCTCTTGTTTCTATCTGTTTCAAATCTTGAGAAACTCATACATTCTCTTTTCACTCTTTCGCGGTCTTAGAGAAGTAGATTTGTTTTTGCGAAACTGCTGTTTTCACAGTGGTAAGTACTCCCAACTCTATCAACAATGTAGGTTTTACCATTTTTCTAAGTCTCTCTTATTTTCTTGGAGTAACAGTTGGAATTCCCTGTGTAAACCTCTGTAACTTTTCTAGGTAGGTGAATCACTGTATCCTTTCTCTTGTTTCTATCTGTTACCAGTCTTGAGAAACTCATACATTCTCTCTTCACTGTTTCGCGGTCTTAGAGAATTAGATTTCTTTCTGCGAAAGTGCTGTTTTGACAGTGCTAAGTACTCCCAACTCTATCAACAATGTAGTTTTTACCAGTTTTCTAAGTCTCTCTTATTTTTTTGTACTTATACTTGGAATTCTCTGTGTAAACCTCTGTAACTTCTCTAGGTAGATGAATCACTGTGTATTTTCTCCTGTTTCTATCTGTTACCAGTCTTGAGAAACTCATAAATTCTCTCTTCACTGTTTCCCGGTCTTAGAGAAGTAGATTTCTTTCTGTGAAAGTGCTGTTTTCAGAGTGCTAAGTACTCCCAACTCTAACAACAATGTAGGTTTTACCAGTTTCCTAAGTCTCTCATATTTTCTTGGAGTAACACTTTTAATTCTCTTTGTAAACCTCTGTAACTTCTCTACGTAGATGAATCACTGTGTACTTTCTCTTGTTTCTATCTGTTACCAATCTTGAGAAACTCATACATTCTCTGTTCACTGTTTCGCGGTCTTAGAGAAGTAGATTTGTTTCTGTGAAAGTGCTGTTTTCACAGTGCTAAGTACTTCCAGCTCTATCAACTATGTAAGTTTTACCAGTTTTCTAAGTCTCTCTTATTTTCTTGTACTTATACTTGGAATTCTCTGTGTAAACCTCTGTAACTTATCTAGGTAGGTGAATCACTGTGTACTTTCTCTTGTTTCTATCTGTTACCAATCTTGAGAAACTCATACATTCTCTGTTCACTGTTTCGCGGTCTGAGAGAAGTAGATTTCTTTGTGCGAAAGTGCTGTTTTCACAGTGCTAAGTACTCCCAACTCTATCAATAATGTAAGTTTTACCATTTTTCTAAGTATCTCTTATTTTCTTGGAGTTACACTTGGATTTCCCTGTGTAAACCTCTGTAACTTCTCTAGGTAGATGAATCACTGTGTACTTTCTCTTATTTCTATCTGTTACCAATCTTGAGAAACTCATACATTCTCTGTTCACTGTTTCGCGGTCTTAGAGAAGTAGATTTGTTTCAGCGAAAGTGCTGTTTTCAGAGTGCTAAGTACTCCCAACTCTATCAACACTGTAGGTTTTCCCAGTTTTCTAAGTCTCTCTTATTTTTTTGTACTTATACTTGGAATTCTCTGTGTAAACCTCTGTAGCTTCTCTAGGTAGATGAATCACTGCGTATTTTCTTCTGTTTCTATCTGTTACCAGTCTTGAGAAACTCATAAATTCTCTCTTCACTGTTTCCCGGTCTTAGAGAAGTAGATTTCTTTCTGTGAAAGTGCTGTTTTCAGAGTGCTAAGTACTCTCAACTCTATCAACAATGTAGGTTTTACCAGTTTTCCAACTCTCTCTTATTTTGTTGTACTTATACTTGGAATTCTCTGTGTAAACCAGTGTAACTTTTTTAGGTAGATGAATCACTGTGTACGTTCTCTTGTTTCAATCTGTTACCAATCTTGAGAAACTCATACATTCTCTGTTCACTGTTTTGCCGTCTTAGAAAGTATATTTGTTTCTGCGTAAGTGCTGTTTTCACAGTGCAAAGTAATCCCAACTCTATCAACAATATAGGTTTAACCAGTTTTCTAAGTCTCTCTTATTTTCCTGGAGTAACACTTGGATTTCTCTGTGTAAAGCTCTGTAACTTCTCTAGGGAGATGAATCACTGTGTACTTTCTCTTGTTTCCATCTGTTACCAATCTTGAGAAACTCATACATTCTGTGTTCACTGTTTCGCGGTCTTAGAAAAGTAGATTTGTTTCTGCGAAAGTGCTGTTTTCACAGTGCTAAGTAATGCGAACTCTATCAACAATGTAGGTTTTACCAGTTTTCTAAGTCTCTCTTATTTTCTTGTACTTATACTTGGAATTTTCTGTGTAAACCTCTGTAACTTCGCTAGGTAGATGAATCACTGTGTCCTTTCTCTTGTTTCTATCTGTTACCAATCTTGCGAAACTCATACATTCTCTGTTCACTGTTTCGCGGTCTTAGAGAAGTAGATTTGTTTCTGCGAAAGTGCTGTTTTCACAGTGCTAAGTACTCCCAACTCTATGAACAATGTAGATTTTAACAGTTTTCTAAGTCTCTCTTATTTTCTTCTACTTATTCTTGAAATTCTCTGTGTAAAGTTCTGGAATTTCTCTATGTAGATGAATCACTGGGTACTTTCTCTTGTTTCTATCTGTTACCAATCTTTAGAAACTCATACATTCTCTCTTCACTGTTTCGCGGTCTTAGAGATGTATATTTCTTTCTGCGAAATTGCTGTTTTCACAGTGCTAAGTACTCCCAACTCTATCAGCAATGTAGGTTTTACCAGTTTTCTAAGTCTCTCTTATTTTCTTGTACTTATACTAGTTATTCTCTGGGTAAACCTGTGTAACTTCTCTAGGTAGATGAATCACTGTGTACTTTCTCTTGTTTCTATCTCTTACCAATCTTGAGACACTCGTACATTCTCTGTTTACTATTTCCCGGTCATAGACAAGTAGATTTCTTTCTGCGAAAGTGCTGTTTTCACATATCTATGTACTCCCAACTCTATCAACAATGTAGGTTTTACCAGTTTTGTAAGTCTCTCTTATTTTCTCGTACTTATACTTGGAATTCTCTGTGTAAACCTCTGTGACTTCTCTAGGTAGATGAATCACTGTGTACTTTCTCTTGTTTCTATCTGTTACCAATCTTGAGAAACTCATACATTCTCTGTTCACTGTTAGTGGCCTTAGAGAGGGAGATTTCTTTCTGGAAAAGTGCTGTTTTCACAGTGCTAAGTACTCCCAACTCTATGAACAATGTAGTTTTTATCAGTTTTCTAAGTCTCTCTTATTTTCTTGGAGTTACACTTCGATTTCTCTGTGTAAACCTCTGTAACTTCTCTAGGTAGATGAATCACTGTGTACTTTCTCTTGTTTGTATCTGTTACCAATCTTGAGAAACAGATACATTCTCTGTTCACTGTTTCCCGGTCTTAGAGAAGTAGATTTCTTTCTGCGAAAGGGCTGTTTTCACAGTGCTAAGTACTCCCAACAGTATCAACAATGTAGGTTTTACCAGTTTACTAAGTTTCTCTTATTTTCTTGGAGTAACTCTTGGAATTCTCTGTGTAAACCTCTGTATCTTCTCTAGGTAGATGAATCACTGTGTACTTTCTCTTGTTCCTATCTGTTACCAGTCTTGAGAAACTCATACATTCTCTGTTCACTGTTTCGCGGTCTTAAGGAAGTAGATTTCTTTCTGCAAAGGTGCTGTTTTCACAGTGCTAAGTACTCCCAAATCTATAAACATTGTAGGTTTTACCAGTTTTCTAAGTCTCTCTTATTTTCCTCTACTTATACTTGAAATTCTCTGTGTAAACCTCTGGAATTTCTCTAGGTAGATGAATCACTGTGTACTTTCTCTTGTTTCTATCTGTTACCAATCTTAAGAAACTCAAAAATTCTCTGTTCACTGTTTCGCGGTCTTAGAGATGTAGATTTCTTTATGCGAAAGTGCTGTATTCACATTGCTAAGTACTCCCAAATCTATCAACAATGTAGGTTTTACCAGTTTTCTAAGTCTCTCTTATTTTCTTCTACTTATACTAGGAATTCTCTGTGTAAAGCTCTGGAATTTCTCTAGGTAGATGAATCACTGTGTACTTTCTCTTGTTTCTGTCTGTTACCAAACTTGAGACACTCATACATTCCCTGTTCACTGTTTCGCTGTCTTACAGATGTAGATTTCTTTCTGCGAAAGAGCTGTTTTCACAATGCCAAGTACTGCCAACTCTATCAACAATGTAGGTTTTACCAGTTTTCTAAGTCTCTCTTATTTTCTTGCAGTTACACTTGGATTTCTCTGTGTAAACCTCTGTAATTTCTCTGGGTAAATGAATCACTGAATGCTTTCTCATGTTTCTATCTGTTACCAATCTTGAGAAACTGATACATTCTCTGTTCACTGTTTCCCCGTCTTAGAGAAGTAGTTTTCTTTCTGTGAAAGGGCTGTTTTCACAGTGCTAAGTACTCCCAACTCTATCAACAATGTAGTTTTTACCAGTTTTCTAAGTCTCTCTTATTTTCTTGGAGTAACTCTTGGAATTCTCTGTGTGAACTTCTGTAACTTTTCTAGGTAGATGAATCACTGTGTACTTTCTCTTGTTTCTATCTGTTACCAATCTTGAGAAACTTATACATTCTCTGTTCACTGTTTCCCGGTCTTAGAGAAGTAGATTTCTTTCTGCGAAAGTGCTGTTTTCACAGTGCTAAGTACTCCCAACTCTATCAACAGTGTAGGTTTTACCAGCTTTCTAAGTCTCTCTTATTTTCTTGGAGTTACACTTGGATTTCTCTGTGTAAACCTCTGTAACTTTTCTAGGTAGATGAATCACTGTGTACTTTCTCTTGTTTCTATCTGTTACCAATCTTGAGAAACTCCTACATTCTCTGTTCGCTGTTTCCCGGTCTTAGAGAAGTAAATTTCTTTCTGCGAAAGGGCTGTTTTCACAGTGCTAAGTACTCCCAACACTATCAACAATGTAGGTTTTACCAGTTTTCTAAGTTTCTCTTATTTTCTTGGAGTAACTCTTGGAATTCTCTGTGTAAACCTCTGTATCTTCTCTAGGTAGATGAATCACTATGTACTTTCTCTGGCTCCTATCTGTTACCAATCTTGAGAAACTCATACATTCTCTGTTCACTGTTTCCCGGTCTTAGAGAAGTAGATTTCTTTCTGCAAAGGTGCTGTTTTCACAGTGCTAAGTACTCCCAAATCTATCAACAATGTAGGTTTTACCAGTTTTCTAAGTCTCTCTTATTTGCTTGTACTTATACTTGGAATTCTCTGTGTAAACCTCTGTAACTTCGCTAGGTAGATGAATC
This sequence comes from Heterohyrax brucei, assembly GCA_028571685.1. Taxonomy (NCBI): domain Eukaryota; kingdom Metazoa; phylum Chordata; class Mammalia; order Hyracoidea; family Procaviidae; genus Heterohyrax; species Heterohyrax brucei. Next base: position 25,195,522 of record CM053143.1, read on the forward strand.
ACTGTGTCCTTTCTCTTGTTTCTATCTGTTACCAATCTTGAGATACTCATACATTCTCTGTTCACTGTTTCCCGGTATTAGAGAAGTAGATTTCTTTGTGCGATAGTGCTGTTATTACAGTGCTAAGTACTCCCAACTCTATCAACAATGTAGGTTGTACCAGGTTTCTAAGTCTCTCTTATTTTCTTGGAGTAACACGTGGAATTCTCTGTGTAAACCTCTATAACTTCTCTAGGTAGATGAATCACTGTGTACTTTCTCTTGTTTCTATCTGTTACCAATCTTGAGAAACTCATACATTCTCTGTTCGCTGTATCCCGGTCTTACAGAAGTAGATTTCTTTCTGCGAAAGTGCTGTTTTCACAGTGCTAAGTACTGCCACCTCTATCAACAATGTAGGTTTAACCAGTTTTCTAAGTCTCTCCTATTTTCTTGGAGTTACACTTGCATTTCTGTGTGTAAACCTTTTTAACTTTTCTGGGTAGATGAAACACTGTGTACTTTCTCTTGTTTCTATCTGTTACCAATCTTGAGAAACTCATACATTCTGTGTTCACTGTTTCGCGGTCTTAGAGAAGTAGATTTCTTTCTGCGAAAGTGCTGTTTTCACAGTGCTAAGTACTCACAACTCTATCAACAATGTAGGTTTTACCAGTTTTCTAAGTCTCTCTTATTTTCTTGGAGTAACACTTGGAAATCTCTGTGTAAACCTCTGTAACTTCTCTAGGTAGACGAATCACTGTGTACTTTCTCTTTTTCTATCTGTTAACATTCTTGAGAAACACATACCTTGTCTGTTCTATGTATCCCGGTCTTAGAGAAGTAGATTTCTTTCTGCGAAAGTGCTGTTTTCACAGTGCTAACCACTGCCAACTCTATCAACAATGCAGGTTTAACCAGTTTTCTAAGTCTCTCCTATTTTCTTGGAGTTACACTTGGATTTCTCGGTGTAAACCTCTGTAACTTTTCTAGGTAGGTGAATCATTGTGTACTTTCTCTTGTTTCTATCTGTTACCAATCTTGAGAAAGCCATACTTTCTCTGTTCACTGTTTCGCGGTCTTAGAGAAGTAGTTTTCTTTCTGCGAAAGTGCTGTTTTCGCAGTGCTAAGTACTCCCAACTCTATCAACAATGTAGGTTTTACCAGTTTTCTAAGTCTCTCTTATTTTCTTGGAATTACACTTGGTTTTCTCTGTGTAAACGTATGTAACTTCTCTAGGTAGATGAATCAGTGTGTACTTTCTCTTGTTTCTGTCTGTTACCAACCTTGAGAAACTCATACATTCTCTGTTCAGTGTATCCTGCTCTTAGAGAAGGTGATTTCTTTCTGCGAAAGTGCTGTTTTCACAGTGCTAAATACTCCCGACTCTATGAACAATGTAGGTTTTACCAGTTTTCTAAGTCTCTCTTATTTTTTTGGAGTTACACTTGGATTTCTCTGTGTAAACCTTTGTAACTTTTCTAGGTAGATGAATCACTGTGTACTTTCTCTTGCTTCTATCTGTTACCAATCTTGAGAAAATCATACATTCTCTGTTCAGTGTTTCGCGGTCTTAGAGATGTAGATTTCTTCTGCGAAAGTGCTGTTTTCACAGTGCTATGTACTCCCAACTATATCAACAATGTAGGTTTTACCAGTTTTCTAAGTCTCTCTTATTTTCTTGGAGTTACACTTGGATTTCTCTGTGTAAACCTCTGTAACTTCTCTAGGTAGATGAATCACTGTGTACTATCTCTTGTTTCTATCTGTTCCCAGTCTTGAGAAACTCATACATTCTCTGTTCACTGTATCCCGGGCTTAGAGAAGTAGATTTCTTTCTGCGAAAGTGCTGTTTTCACAGTGCTAAGTACTCCAACTCTAACAACAATGTAGGTTTTACCAGTTTTCTAAGTCTCTCTTATTTTCTTGTACTTATCCTTGGAATTCTCTGTGTAAACCTCTGTAACTTTTCTAGGTAGATGAATCACTGTGGACTTTGTCTTGTTTCTATCTGTTACCAATCTTGAGAAACTCATACATTCTCTGTTCACTGTTTCGCGGTGTTAGAGAAGTAGATTTGTTTCTGCGAAAGTGCTGTTTTCAAAGTGCTAAGTACTCCCAACTCTATCAACAATGTGGGTTTTACCAGTTTTCTAAGTCTCTGTTATTTTCTTGTACTTATACTTGGAATTCTCTGTGTAAACTTCTGTAACTTCTCTAGGTAGATGAATCACTGGGTACTTTCTCTTGTTTCTACCTGTTACCAATCTTGAGAAACTCATACATTCTCTGTTTACTGTTTCCCGGTCTTAGAGAAGTAGATTTGTTTCTGCGAAAGTGCTGTTTTCACAGTGCTAAGAACCCCCAACTCTATCAACAGTGTAGGTTTTAACAGTTTTCTAAGTATCTCTTATTTTCTTGGAGTTACACTTGGATTTCCCTGTGTAAACCTCTGTAATTTCTCTAGGTAGATGAATCACTGTGTACTTTCTCTTGTTTCTATCTGTTAACATTCTTGAGAAACACATACCTTGTCTGTTCACTGTATCCCGGTCTTAGAGAAGTAGATTTCTTTCTGCGAAAGTGCTGTTTTCACAGTGCTAAGTACTGCCAACTCTATCAACAATGCAGGTTTAACCAGTTTTCTAAGTCTCTCCTATTTTCTTGGAGTTACACTTGGATTTCTCTGTGTAAACCTCTGTAACTTTTCTAGGTAGGTGAATCACTGTGTACTTTCTCTTCTTTCTATCTGTTACCAATCTTGAGAAAGTCATACTTTCTCTGTTCACTGTTTCGCGGTCTTAGAGAAGTAGATTTCTTTCTGCGAAAGTGCTGTTTTCACAGTGCTAAGTACTCCCAACTCTATCAACAATGTAGGTTTTACCAGTTTTCTAAGTCTCTCTTATTTTCTTGGAATTACACTTGGTTTTCTCTGTGTAAACGTATGTAACTTCTCTAGGTAGATGAATCAGTGTGTACTTTCTCTTGTTTCTGTCTGTTACCAATCTTGAGAAACTCATACATTCTCTATTCAGTGTATCCTGCTCTTAGAGAAGTAGATTTCTTTCTGCGAAAGTGCTGTTTTCACAGTGCTATGTACTCCCAACTCTATCAACAATGTAGGTTTTACCAGTTTTCTAAGTCTCTCTTATTTTCTTGGAGTTACACTTGGATTTCTCTGTGTAAACCTCTGTAACTTCTCTAGGTAGATGAATCACTGTGTACTTTCTCTTGTTTCTATCTGTTCCCAGTCCTGAGAAACTCATACATTCTCTGTTCACTGTATCCCGGGCTTAGAGAAGTAGATTTCTTTCTGCGAAAGTGCTGTTTTCACAGTGCTAAGTACTCCCAACTCTATCCACAATGTAGGTTTTACCAGTTTTCTAAGTCTCTCTTATTTTCTTGTACTTACACTTGGAATTCTCTGTGTAAACATCTGTAACTTCTCTAGGTAGATGAATCACTCTCTACTTTCTCTTGTTTCTATTTGTTACCAATCATGAGAAACTAATACATTCCATGCTCACTGTTTCCCGGTCTTAGAGAAGTAGATTTCTTTCTGCGAATGTGCTGTTTTCACAGTGCTAAGTAATCGAACTCTATCAACAATGTAGGTTTTACCAGTTTTCTAAGTCTCTCTTATTTTCTTGGAGTTACGCTTGGATTTCTCTGTGTAAACCTCCGTAACTTTTCTAGGTAGATGAATCACTGTGTCCTTTCTCTTGTTTCTATCTGTTACCAATCTTGAGAAACTCATACATTCTCTGTTTACTGTTTCCCGGTCTTAGAGAAGTCGATTTCTTTCTGCGAAAGTGCTGTTTTCACAGTGCTAAGTACTCCCAACTCTATCAACAATGTAGGTTTTACCAGTTTTCTAAGTATCTCTTATTTTCTTGGAGTTACACTTGGATTTCCCTGTGTAAACCTCTGTAACTTCTCTAGTTAGATGAATCACTGTGTACTTTCTCTTGTTTCTATCTGTTACCAATCTTGAGAAACTTATACATTCCCTGTTCACTGTTTCCCGGTGTTACAGAAGTAGATTTCTTTCTGAGAAAGTGCTGTTTTCACAGCGCTAAGTACTCCCAACTCTATCAACAATGTAGGTTTTACCAGTTTTCTAAGTCTCTCTTATTTTTTTGTACTTATACTTGGAATTCTCTGTGTAAACCTCTCTAATTTCGCTAAGTAGATGAATCACTGTGTCCTTTCTCTTGTTTCTATCTGTTACCAATCTTGAGAAACTCATATATTCTCTGTTCACTGTTTCCCGGTATTAGAGAAGTAGATTTCTTTGTGCGATAATGCTGTTATTACAGTGTTAAGTACTCCCAACTCTATCAACAATGTAGGTTCTACCAGGTTTCTAAGTCTCTCTTATTTTCTTAAAGTAACACTTGGAATTCTCTGTGTAAACCTCTGTAACTTCTCTAGGTAGATGAATCACTGTGTACTTTCTCTTCTTTCTACCTGTTACCAATCCTGAGAAACTCATACATTCTCTGTTGACTGTTTCCCGGTCTTAGAGAAGTAGATTTGTTTCTGCGAAAGTGCTGTTTTCACAGTGCTAAGTACTCCCAACTCTATCAACAATGTAGGTTTTACCAGTTTTCTAAGTCTCTCTTATTTTTTTGGAGTAACACTTGGAATTCTCTGTGTAAACCTCTGTAACTTTTTTAGGTAGATGAATCACTGTGTACTTTCTCTTGTTTCTATCTGTTACCAATCTTGAGAAACTCATACATTCTCTGTTCACTGTTTCCCGGTCTTAGAGAAGTAGATTCCGTTCTGGGAATGTGCTGTTTTCACAGTGCTAAGTTCTCCCAACTCTATCAACATTGTAGGTTTTACCAGTTTTCTAAGTCTCTCTTATTTTCTTGTACTTATACTTGGAATTGTCTGTGTAAACCTCTGTAACTTCTCTAGGTAGATGAATCACTGTGTACTTTGTCTTGTTTCTATCTGTTACCAGTCTTGAGAAACTCATACATTCTCTGTTCACTGTTTCCCTGTCTTAGAGAAGTAGATTTCTTTCTGTGAAAGTGCTGTTTTCACAGTGCTATGTACTCCCAACTCTATCAACAATGTAGGTTTTACCAGTATTCTAAGTCTCTCTTATTTTCTTGGAGTAATACTTGGAATTCTCTGTGTAAACCTCTGTAACTTTTCTAGATAGATGAATCACTGTGTACTTTCTCTTGTTTCTATCTGTTACCAATCTTCAGAAACTCATACATTCTCTGTTCACTGTTTGCCGATCTCAGAGAAGTAGATTTTTTTCTGCGAAAGTGCTGTTTGCACAGTGCTAAGTACTCCCAATTCTGTCATCAATGTAGGTTTTACCAGTTTTCTAAGTATCTCTTATTTTCTTGGAGTTACACTTGAATTTCCCTGTGTAAACCTCTGTGACTTCTCTAGGTAGATGAATCGCTGTGTACTTTCTCTTGTTTCTATCTGTTACCAATCTTGAGAAACTCATACATTCTCTGTTCACTGTTTCCCGGTCTTAGAGAAGTAGATTTGTTTCTGCCAAAGTGCTGTTTTCACAGTGCTAAATACTCCCAACTCTATCAACAATGTAGTTTTTACCAGTTTTCTAAGTCTCTCTTATTTTCTTGTACTTGTACTTGGAATTCTCTGTGTAAACCCCTGTAACTTCTCTAGGTAGATGAATCACTGTGTACTTTCACTTGTTTCTATCTGTTACCAATCTTGAGAAACTCATACATTCTCTGTTCACTGTTTCGCGGTCTTAGAGAAGTAGATTTCCTTCTGCGAAAGTGCTGTTTTCACAGTGCTAAGTACTCCCAACTCTATCAACAATGTAGGTTTTACCAGTTTTCTAAGTCTCGCTTATTTTCTTGTACTTAAACTTGGAATTGTCTGTGTAAACCTCTGTAAGTTCTCTAGGTTGATGAATCATTGTGTACTTTCTCTTGTTTCTATCTGTTACCAGTCTTGAGAAACTCAGACATTCTCTTTTCACTGTTTCCTGGTCTTAAAGAAGTACATTTCTTTCTGTGAAAGTGCTGTTTTCACAGTGCTAAGTACTCCCAACTTTATCAACAATGTAGGTTTTACCAGATTTCTAAGTCTCTCTTATTTTCTTGTAGTTATACATGGAATTCTCTGTGTAAACCTCTGTAACTTCTCTAGGCAGATGAATCACTGTGTACTTTGTGTTGTTTCTATCTGTTACCAGTCTTGAGAAACTCAAACATTCTCTCTTCACTGTTTCCCGGTCTTGACAAGAAGATTTCTTTCTGTGAAAGTGCTGTTTCAGAGTGCAAAGTACTCTCAACTTTATGAACAATGTAGGTTTTAGCAGGTTTCTAAGTCTCTCTGATTTTCTTAGAGTAACACTTGGAATTCTCTGTGTAAACCTCTGTAACTTTTTTAAGTAGATGAATCACTGTGTAATTTCTCTTATTTCTATCTGTTACCAATCTTGAGAAACTCATACATTCTCTGTTCACTGTTTCCCGGTATTAGAGAAGTAGATTTCTTTGTGCGATAATGCTGTTATTACAGTGCTAAGTACTCCCAACTCTATCAACAATGTAGGTTGTACCAGGTTTCTAAGTCTATCTTATTTTCTTGTACTTATACTTGGAATTGTCTGTGTAAACCTCTGTAACTTCTCTAGGTAGATGAATCACTGTGTACTTTGTCTTGTTTCTATCTGTTACCAGTCTTGAGAAACTCATACATTCTCTGTTCACTGTTTCCCGGTCTTAGAGAAGTAGATTTCTTTCTGTGAAAGTGCTGTTTTCACAGTGCTAAGTACTCCCAACTCTATCAACAATGTAGGTTTTACCAGTTTTCCAAGTCTGTCTTATTTTCTTGGAGTAACACTTGGAATTCTCTGTGTAAACCTCTGTAACTTCCCTACGTAGATGAATCACTGTGTAATTTCTCTTGTTTCTATCTGTTACCAATCTGGAGAAACTCATACATTCTCTGTTCAACGATTCCCGATCTTAGAGAAGTAGATTTTTTTCTGCGAAAGTGCTGTTTGCACAGTGCTCAGTACTCCCAATTCTGTCAACAATGTAGGTTTTACCACTTTTCTAAGTATCTCTTATTTTCTTGGAGTTACACTTGAATTTCCCTGTGTAAACCTCTGTGACTTCTCTAGGTAGATGAATCGCTGTGTACTTTCTCTTGTTTCTATCTGTTACCAATCTTGAGAAACTCATACATTCTCTGTTTACTGTTTCCCGGTCTTAGAGAAGTATATTTGTTTCTGCGAAAGTGCTGTTTTCACAGTGCTAAGTAATCCCAACTCTATCAACAATCTAGGGTTTACCAGTTTTCTAAGTCTCTCTTACTTTCTTGTACTTGTACTTGGAATTCTCTGTGTAAACCTCTGTAACTTCTCTAGGTAGATGAATCACTGTGTACTTTCTCTTGTTTCTATCTGTTACCAATCTTGAGAAACTCATACATTCTCTGTTCACTGTTTCTCGGTCTTAGAGAAGTAGATTTGTTTCTGCGAAAGTGCTGTTTTCATAGTGTTAAGTACTCCCAACTCTATCAACAATGTAGGTTTTACCAGTTTTCTAAGTATCTCTTGTTTTCTTGGAGTTACACTTGGATTTCCCTGTGTAAAATTCTGTAACATCTCTAGGTAGATGAATCACTGTGTACTTTCTCTTGTTTCTATCTGTTACCAATCTTGAGAAACTCATACATTCTCTATTTACTGTTTCCCGGTCTTAGAGAAGTAGATTTCTTTCTGCGAAAGTGCTGTTTTCACAGTGCTAAGTAGTCCCAACTCTATCAACAATGTAGGTTTTACCAGTTTTCTAAGTATCTCTTATTTTCTTGGAGTTACACTTGGATTTCCCTGTGTAAACCTCTGTAACTTCTCTAGGTAGATGAATCACTGTGTCCTTTCTCTTGTTTCTATCTGTTACCAATCTTGAGAAACTTATACATTCTCTGTTCACTGTTTCCCGGTCTTAGAGAAGTAGATTTGTTTCTGCAAAAGTGCTGTTTTCACAGTGCTAAGTACTCCCAACTCTATCAACAATGTAGGTTTTACCAGTTTTCTAAGTCTCTCTTATTTTTTTGTACTTATACTTGGAATTTTCTGTGTAAACCCCTCTAACTTCGCTAAGTAGATGAATCACTGTGTCCTTTCTCTTGTTTCTATCTGTTACCAATCTTGAGAAACTCATATATTCTCTGTTCACTGTTTCCCGGTATTAGAGAAGTAGATTTCTTTGTGCGATAATGCTGTTATTACAGTGGTAAGTACTCCCAACTCTATCAACAATGTAGGTTGTACCAGGTATCTAAGTCTCTCTTATTTTCTTAAAGTAACACTTGGAATTCTCTGTGTAAACCTCTGTAACTTCTCTAGGTAGATGAATCACTGTGTACTTTCTCTTCTTTCTATCTGTTACCAATCCTGAGAAACTCATACATTCTCTGTTGACTGTTTCCCGGTCTTAGAGAAGTAGATTTGTTTCTGCGAAAGTGCTGTTATCACAGTACTAAGTACTCCCAACTCTATCAACAATGTAGGTTTTACCAGTTTTCTAAGTCTCTCTTATTTTTTTGGAGTAACACTTGGAATTCTCTGTGTAAACCTCTGTAACTTTTTTAGGTAGATGAATCACTGTGCACTTTCTCTTGTTTCTATCTGTTACCAATCTTGAGAAACTCATACATTCTCTGTTCACTGTTTCCCGGTCTCAGAGAAGTAGATTCCGTTCTGGGAATGTGCTGTTTTCACAGTGCTATGTTCTCCCAACTCTATGAAAAATGTAGGTTTTACCAGTTTTCTAAGTCTCTCTTCTTTTCTTGGAGTAACACTTGGAATTCTCTGTGGAAACTTCTGTAACATCTCTAGGTAGATGAATCACTGTGTGCTTTCTCTTGTTTCTATCTGTTACCAATCCTTAGAAACTCATACATTCTCTGTTCACTGTTTCGCGGTCCTAGAGAAGTAGATTTCTTTCCGCGAAAGTGCTGTTTTCACAGTGCTAAGTACTCCCAACTCTATCAACAATGTAAGTTTTACCAGTTTTCTGAGTCTCTCTTATTTTCCTGGAATTACACTTGGATTAATCTGTGTAAACCTCTGTAACTTCTCTAGGTAGATGAATCACTGTGTACTTTCTCTAGTTTCTATCTGTTACCAATCTTGAGAAACTCATACATTCCCTGTTCACTGTTTCCCGGTGTTAGAGAAGTAGATTTCTTTCTGAGAAAGTGCTGTTTTCACAGCGCTAAGTACTCCCAACTCTATCAACATTGTAGGTTTTACCAGTTTTCTAAGTCTCTCTTATTTTCTTGTACTTATACTTGGAATTGTCTGTGTAAACCTCTGTAACTTCTCTAGGTAGATGAATCACTGTGTACTTTGTCTTGTTTCTATCTTTTACCAGTCTTGAGAAACTCATACATTCTCTGTTCACTGTTTCCCTGTCTTAGAGAAGTAGATTTCTTTCAGTGAAAGTGCTGTTTTCACAGTGCTAAGTACTCCCAACTCTATCAGCAATGTAGGTTTTACCAGTTTTCTAAGTCTCTCTTATTTTCTTGGAGTAACACTTGGAATTCTCTGTGTAAACCTCTGTAACTTTTCTAGATAGATGAATCACTGTGTACTTTCTCTTGTTTCTATCTGTTACCAATCTTGAGAAACTCATATATTCTCTGTTCACTGTATCCAGCTCTTAGAGAAGTAGATTTCTTTCTGCTAAAGTGCTGTTTTCACAGTGCTAAGTACTGCCAACTCTATCAACAATGTACGTTTAACCGGTTTTCTAAGTCTCTCCTATTTTCTTGGAGTTACACTTCGATTTCTCTGTGTAAACCTCTGTAACTTTTCTAGGTAGATGAAACACTGTGTACTTTCCCTTGTTTCTATCTGTTACCAATCTTGAGAAACTCATACATTCTCTGTTTACTGTTTCGCAGACTTAGAAAACTAGATTTCCTTGTGCGAAAGTGCTGTTTTCACAGTGCTAAGTACTCCCAACTCTATCAACAATGTAGGTTTTACCAGATTTCAAAGTCTCTCTTATTTTCTTGTCCTTATACTTGGAATTCTCTGTGTAAACCTCTGTAACTTCTCTACGTAGATGAATCAGTGTGTACTTTCTCTTGTTTCTATCTGTTACCAATCTTGAGAAACTCATACATTCTCTGTTCACTGTTTCGCGGTCTTAGAGAAGTAGATTTGTTTCTGCGAAAGTGCTGTTTTCACAGTGCTAAGTACTCCCAACTCTATGAACAATGTAGATTTTAACAGTTTTCTAAGTCTCTCTTATTTTCTTCTACTTATTCTTGAAATTCTCTGTGTAAAGTTCTGGAATTTCTCTATGTAGATGAATCGCTGGGTACTTTCTCTTGTTTCTATCTGTTACCAATCTTTAGAAACTCATACATTCTCTCTTCACTGTTTCGCGGTCTTAGAGATGTATATTTCTTTCTGCGAAATTGCTGTTTTCACAGTGCTAAGTACTCCCAACTCTATCAGCAATGTAGGTTTTACCAGTTTTCTAAGTCTCTCTTATTTTCTTGTACTTATACTAGTTATTCTCTGGGTAAACCTGTGTAACTTCTCTAGGTAGATGAATCACTGTGTACTTTCTCTTGTTTCTATCTCTTACCAATCTTGAGACACTCGTACATTCTCTGTTTACTATTTCCCGGTCATAGACAAGTAGATTTCTTTCTGCGAAAGTGCTGTTTTCACATATCTATGTACTCCCAACTCTATCAACAATGTAGGTTTTACCAGTTTTGTAAGTCTCTCTTATTTTCTCGTACTTATACTTGGAATTCTCTGTGTAAACCTCTGTGACTTCTCTAGGTAGATGAATCACTGTGTACTTTCTCTTGTTTCTATCTGTTACCAATCTTGAGAAACTCATACATTCTCTGTTCACTGTTAGTGGCCTTAGAGAGGGAGATTTCTTTCTGGAAAAGTGCTGTTTTCACAGTGCTAAGTACTCCCAACTCTATGAACAATGTAGTTTTTATCAGTTTTCTAAGTCTCTCTTATTTTCTTGGAGTTACACTTCGATTTCTCTGTGTAAACCTCTGTAACTTCTCTAGGTAGATGAATCACTGTGTACTTTCTCTTGTTTGTATCTGTTACCAATCTTGAGAAACAGATACATTCTCTGTTCACTGTTTCCCGGTCTTAGAGAAGTAGATTTCTTTCTGCGAAAGGGCTGTTTTCACAGTGCTAAGTACTCCCAACAGTATCAACAATGTAGGTTTTACCAGTTTACTAAGTTTCTCTTATTTTCTTGGAGTAACTCTTGGAATTCTCTGTGTAAACCTCTGTATCTTCTCTAGGTAGATGAATCACTGTGTACTTTCTCTTGTTCCTATCTGTTACCAGTCTTGAGAAACTCATACATTCTCTGTTCACTGTTTCGCGGTCTTAGAGAAGTAGATTTCTTTCTGCAAAGGTGCTGTTTTCACAGTGCTAAGTACTCCCAAATCTATAAACATTGTAGGTTTTACCAGTTTTCTAAGTCTCTCTTATTTTCCTCTACTTATACTTGAAATTCTCTGTGTAAACCTCTGGAATTTCTCTAGGTAGATGAATCACTGTGTACTTTCTCTTGTTTCTATCTGTTACCAATCTTAAGAAACTCAAAAATTCTCTGTTCACTGTTTCGCGGTCTTAGAGATGTAGATTTCTTTATGCGAAAGTGCTGTATTCACATTGCTAAGTACTCCCAAATCTATCAACAATGTAGGTTTTACCAGTTTTCTAAGTCTCTCTTATTTTCTTCTACTTATACTAGGAATTCTCTGTGTAAAGCTCTGGAATTTCTCTAGGTAGATGAATCACTGTGTACTTTCTCTTGTTTCTGTCTGTTACCAAACTTGAGACACTCATACATTCCCTGTTCACTGTTTCGCTGTCTTACAGATGTAGATTTCTTTCTGCGAAAGAGCTGTTTTCACAATGCTAAGTACTGCCAACTCTATCAACAATGTAGGTTTTACCAGTTTTCTAAGTCTCTCTTATTTTCTTGCAGTTACACTTGGATTTCTCTGTGTAAACCTCTGTAATTTCTCTGGGTAAATGAATCACTGAATGCTTTCTCATGTTTCTATCTGTTACCAATCTTGAGAAACTGATACATTCTCTGTTCACTGTTTCCCGGTCTTAGAGAAGTAGTTTTCTTTCTCTGAAAGGGCTGTTTTCACAGTGCTAAGTACTCCCAACTCTATCAACAATGTAGTTTTTACCAGTTTTCTAAGTCTCTCTTATTTTCTTGGAGTAACTCTTGGAATTCTCTGTGTGAACTTCTGTAACTTTTCTAGGTAGATGAATCACTGTGTACTTTCTCTTGTTTCTATCTGTTACCAATCTTGAGAAACTTATACATTCTCTGTTCACTGTTTCCCGGTCTTAGAGAAGTAGATTTCTTTCTGCGAAAGTGCTGTTTTCACAGTGCTAAGTACTCCCAACTCTATCAACAATGTAGGTTTTACCAGTTTTCTAAGTTTCTCTTGTTTTCTTGTACTTATACTAGCTATTCTCTGTGTAAACCTGTGTAACTTCTCTAGGTAGATGAATCACTGTGTACTTTCTCTTGTTCCTATCTGTTACCAATCTTGAGAAATTCATCCATTCTCTGTTCACTGTTTCCCGGTCTTAGAGAAGTAAATTTCTTTCTGCGAAAGTGCTGTTTTCACAGTGCTAAGTAATCCCAACTCTATCAACAATCTAGGGTTTACCAGTTTTCTAAGTCTCTCTTATTTTCTTGTACTTGTACTTGGAATTCTCTGTGTAAACCTCTGTAACTTCTCTAGGTAGATGAATCACTGTGTACTTTCTCTTGTTTCTATCTGTTACCAATCTTGAGAAACTCATACATTCTCTGTTCACTGTTTCTCGGTCTTAGAGAAGTAGATTTGTTTCTGCGAAAGTGCTGTTTTCATAGTGTTAAGTACTCCCAACTCTATCAACAATGTAAGTTTTACCAGTTTTCTAAGTATCTCTTGTTTTCTTGGAGTTACACTTGGATTTCCCTGTGTAAAATTCTGTAACATCTCTATGTAGATGAATCACTGTGTACTTTCTCTTGTTTCTATCTGTTACCAATCTTGAGAAACTCATACATTCTCTATTTACTGTTTCCCGGTCTTAGAGAAGTAGATTTCTTTCTGCGAAAGTGCTGTTTTCACAGTGCTAAGTAGTCCCAACTCTATCAACAATGTAGGTTTTACCAGTTTTCTAAGTATCTCTTATTTTCTTGGAGTTACACTTGGATTTCCCTGTGTAAACCTCTGTAACTTCTCTAGGTAGATGAATCACTGTGTCCTTTCTCTTGTTTCTATTTGTTACCAATCTTGAGAAACTTATACATTCTCTGTTCACTGTTTCCCGGTCTTAGAGAAGTAGATTTGTTTCTGCAAAAGTGCTGTTTTCACAGTGCTAAGTACTCCCAACTCTATCAACAATGTAGGTTTTACCAGTTTTCTAAGTCTCTCTTATTTTTTTGTACTTATACTTGGAATTCTCTGTGTAAACCCCTCTAACTTCGCTAAGTAGATGAATCACTGTGTCCTTTCTCTTGTTTCTATCTGTTACCAATCTTGAGAAACTCATATATTCTCTGTTCACTGTTTCCCGGTATTAGAGAAGTAGATTTCTTTGTGCGATAATGCTGTTATTACAGTGGTAAGTACTCCCAACTCTATCAACAATGTAGGTTGTACCAGGTATCTAAGTCTCTCTTATTTTCTTAAAGTAACACTTGGAATTCTCTGTGTAAACCTCTGTAACTTCTCTAGGTAGATGAATCACTGTGTACTTTCTCTTCTTTCTATCTGTTACCAATCCTGAGAAACTCATACATTCTCTGTTGACTGTTTCCCGGTCTTAGAGAAGTAGATTTGTTTCTGCGAAAGTGCTGTTATCACAGTACTAAGTACTCCCAACTCTATCAACAATGTAGGTTTTACCAGTTTTCTAAGTCTCTCTTATTTTTTTGGAGTAACACTTGGAATTCTCTGTGTAAACCTCTGTAACTTTTTTAGGTAGATGAATCACTGTGCACTTTCTCTTGTTTCTATCTGTTACCAATCTTGAGAAACTCATACATTCTCTGTTCACTGTTTCCCGGTCTCAGAGAAGTAGATTCCGATCTGGGAATGTGCTGTTTTCACAGTGCTAAGTTCTCCCAACTCTATGAAAAATGTATGTTTTACCAGTTTTCTAAGTCTCTCTTCTTTTCTTGGAGTAACACTTGGAATTCTCTGTGGAAACTTCTGTAACATCTCTAGGTAGATGAATCACTGTGTGCTTTCTCTTGTTTCTATCTGTTACCAATCCTTAGAAACTCATACATTCTCTGTTCACTGTTTCGCGGTCCTAGAGAAGTAGATTTCTTTCCGCGAAAGTGCTGTTTTCACAGTGCTAAGTACTCCCAACTCTATCAACAATGTAAGTTTTACCAGTTTTCTGAGTCTCTCTTATTTTCCTGGAATTACACTTGGATTAATCTGTGTAAACCTCTGTAACTTCTCTAGGTAGATGAATCACTGTGTACTTTCTCTAGTTTCTATCTGTTACCAATCTTGAGAAACTCATACATTCCCTGTTCACTGTTTCCCGGTGTTAGAGAAGTAGATTTCTTTCTGAGAAAGTGCTGTTTTCACAGCGCTAAGTACTCCCAACTCTATCAACATTGTAGGTTTTACCAGTTTTCTAAGTCTCTCTTATTTTCTTGTACTTATACTTGGAATTGTCTGTGTAAACCTCTGTAACTTCTCTAGGTAGATGAATCACTGTGTACTTTGTCTTGTTTCTATCTTTTACCAGTCTTGAGAAACTCATACATTCTCTGTTCACTGTTTCCCTGTCTTAGAGAAGTAGATTTCTTTCAGTGAAAGTGCTGTTTTCACAGTGCTAAGTACTCCCAACTCTATCAGCAATGTAGGTTTTACCAGTTTTCTAAGTCTCTCTTATTTTCTTCTACTTATACTAGGAATTCTCTGTGTAAAGCTCTGGAATTTCTCTAGGTAGATGAATCACTGTGTACTTTCTCTTGTTTCTATCTGTTACCAAACTTGAGACACTCATACATTCCCTGTTCACTGTTTCGCTGTCTTACAGATGTAGATTTCTTTCTGCGAAAGAGCTGTTTTCACAATGCTAAGTACTGCCAACTCTATCAACAATGTAGGTTTTACCAGTTTTCTAAGTCTCTCTTATTTTCTTGCAGTTACACTTGGATTTCTCTGTGTAAACCTCTTAATTTCTCTGGGTAAATGAATCACTGAATGCTTTCTCATGTTTCTATCTGTTACCAATCTTGAGAAACTGATACATTCTCTGTTCACTGTTTCCCGGTCTTAGAGAAGTAGTTTTCTTTCTCTGAAAGGGCTGTTTTCACAGTGCTAAGTACTCCCAACTCTATCAACAATGTAGTTTTTACCAGTTTTCTAAGTCTCTCTTATTTTCTTGGAGTAACTCTTGGAATTCTCTGTGTGAACTTCTGTAACTTTTCTAGGTAGATGAATCACTGTGTACTTTCTCTTGTTTCTATCTGTTACCAATCTTGAGAAACTTATACATTCTCTGTTCACTGTTTCCCGGTCTTAGAGAAGTAGATTTCTTTCTGCGAAAGTGCTGTTTTCACAGTGCTAAGTACTCCCAACTCTATCAACAATGTAGGTTTTACCAGTTTTCTAAGTTTCTCTTGTTTTCTTGTACTTATACTAGCTATTCTCTGTGTAAACCTGTGTAACTTCTCTAGGTAGATGAATCACTGTGTACTTTCTCTTGTTCCTATCTGTTACCAATCTTGAGAAATTCATCCATTCTCTGTTCACTGTTTCCCGGTCTTAGATAAGTAAATTTCTTTCTGCGAAAGGGCTGTTTTCACAGTGCTAAGTACTCCCAACACTATCAACAATGTAGGTTTTACCAGTTTTCTAAGTTTCTCTTATTTTCTTGGAGTAACTCTTGGAATTCTCTGTGTAAACCTCTGTATCTTCTCTAGGTAGATGAATCACTATGTACTTTCTCTGGCTCCTATCTGTTACCAATCTTGAGAAACTCATACATTCTCTGTTCACTGTTTCCCGGTCTTAGAGAAGTAGATTTCTTTCTGCAAAGGTGCTGTTTTCACAGTGCTAAGTACTCCCAAATCTATCAACAATGTAGGTTTTACCAGTTTTCTAAGTCTCTCTTATTTGCTTGTACTTATACTTGGAATTCTCTGTGTAAACCTCTGTAACTTCGCTAGGTAGATGAATCACTGTGTCCTTTCTCTTGTTTCTATCTGTTACCAATCTTGAGATACTCATACATTCTCTGTTCACTGTTTCCCGGTATTAGAGAAGTAGATTTCTTTGTGCGATAGTGCTGTTATTACAGTGCTAAGTACTCCCAACTCTATCAACAATGTAGGTTGTACCAGGTTTCTAAGTCTCTCTTATTTTCTTGGAGTAACACGTGGAATTCTCTGTGTAAACCTCTATAACTTCTCTAGGTAGATGAATCACTGTGTACTTTCTCTTGTTTCTATCTGTTACCAATCTTGAGAAACTCATACATTCTCTGTTCGCTGTATCCCGGTCTTACAGAAGTAGATTTCTTTCTGCGAAAGTGCTGTTTTCACAGTGCTAAGTACTGCCACCTCTATCAACAATGTAGGTTTAACCAGTTTTCTAAGTCTCTCCTATTTTCTTGGAGTTACACTTGCATTTCTCTGTGTAAACCTTTTTAACTTTTCTGGGTAGATGAAACACTGTGTACTTTCTCTTGTTTCTATCTGTTACCAATCTTGAGAAACTCATACATTCTGTGTTCACTGTTTCGCGGTCTTAGAGAAGTAGATTTCTTTCTGCGAAAGTGCTGTTTTCACAGTGCTAAGTACTCACAACTCTATCAACAATGTAGGTTTTACCAGTTTTCTAAGTCTCTCTTATTTTCTTGGAGTAACACTTGGAAATCTCTGTGTAAACCTCTGTAACTTCTCTAGGTAGATGAATCACTGTGTACTTTCTCTTTTTCTATCAGTTAACATTCTTGAGAAACACATACCTTGTCTGTTCCCTGTATCCCGGTCTTAGAGAAGTAGATTTCTTTCTGCGAAAGTGCTGTTTTCACAGTGCTAACCACTGCCAACTCTATCAACAATGCAGGTTTAACCAGTTTTCTAAGTCTCTCCTATTTTCTTGGAGTTACACTTGGATTTCTCGGTGTAAACCTCTGTAACTTTTCTAGGTAGGTGAATCATTGTGTACTTTCTCTTGTTTCTATCTGTTACCAATCTTGAGAAAGCCATACTTTCTCTGTTCACTGTTTCGCGGTCTTAGAGAAGTAGTTTTCTTTCTGCGAAAGTGCTGTTTTCACAGTGCTAAGTACTCCCAACTCTATCAACAATGTAGGTTTTACCAGTTTTCTAAGTCTCTCTTATTTTCTTGGAATTACACTTGGTTTTCTCTGTGTAAACGTATGTAACTTCTCTAGGTAGATGAATCAGTGTGTACTTTCTCTTGTTTCTGTCTGTTACCAATCTTGAGAAACTCATACATTCTCTGTTCAGTGTATCCTGCTCTTAGAGAAGGTGATTTCTTTCTGCGAAAGTGCTGTTTTCACAGTGCTAAATACTCCCGACTCTATGAACAATGTAGGTTTTACCAGTTTTCTAAGTCTCTCTTATTTTTTTGGAGTTACACTTGGATTTCTCTGTGTAAACCTTTGTAACTTTTCTAGGTAGATGAATCACTGTGTACTTTCTCTTGCTTCTATCTGTTACCAATCTTGAGAAAATCATACATTCTCTGTTCAGTGTTTCGCGGTCTTAGAGAAGTAGATTTCTTCTGCGAAAGTGCTGTTTTCACAGTGCTATGTACTCCCAACTATATCAACAATGTAGGTTTTACCAGTTTTCTAAGTCTCTCTTATTTTCTTGGAGTTACACTTGGATTTCTCTGTGTAAACCTCTGTAACTTCTCTAGGTAGATGAATCACTGTGTACTATCTCTTGTTTCTATCTGTTCCCAGTCTTGAGAAACTCATACATTCTCTGTTCACTGTATCCCTGGCTTAGAGAAGTAGATTTCTTTCTGCGAAAGTGCTGTTTTCACAGTGCTAAGTACTCCAACTCTAACAACAATGTAGGTTTTACCAGTTTTCTAAGTCTCTCTTATTTTCTTGTACTTATCCTTGGAATTCTCTGTGTAAACCTCTGTAACTTTTCTAGGTAGATGAATCACTGTGGACTTTGTCTTGTTTCTATCTGTTACCAATCTTGAGAAACTCATACATTCTCTGTTCACTGTTTCGCGGTGTTAGAGAAGTAGATTTGTTTCTGCGAAAGTGCTGTTTTCAAAGTGCTAAGTACTCCCAACTCTATCAACAATGTGGGTTTTACCAGTTTTCTAAGTCTCTGTTATTTTCTTGTACTTATACTTGGAATTCTCTGTGTAAACTTCTGTAACTTCTCTAGGTAGATGAATCACTGGGTACTTTCTCTTGTTTCTACCTGTTACCAATCTTGAGAAACTCATACATTCTCTGTTTACTGTTTCCCGGTCTTAGAGAAGTAGATTTGTTTCTGCGAAAGTGCTGTTTTCACAGTGCTAAGAACCCCCAACTCTATCAACAGTGTAGGTTTTAACAGTTTTCTAAGTATCTCTTATTTTCTTGGAGTTACACTTGGATTTCCCTGTGTAAACCTCTGTAATTTCTCTAGGTAGATGAATCACTGTGTACTTTCTCTTGTTTCTATCTGTTAACATTCTTGAGAAACACATACCTTGTCTGTTCACTGTATCCCGGTCTTAGAGAAGTAGATTTCTTTCTGCGAAAGTGCTGTTTTCACAGTGCTAAGTACTGCCAACTCTATCAACAATGCAGGTTTAACCAGTTTTCTAAGTCTCTCCTATTTTCTTGGAGTTACACTTGGATTTCTCTGTGTAAACCTCTGTAACTTTTCTAGGTAGGTGAATCACTGTGTACTTTCTCTTCTTTCTATCTGTTACCAATCTTGAGAAAGTCATACTTTCTCTGTTCACTGTTTCGCGGTCTTAGAGAAGTAGATTTCTTTCTGCGAAAGTGCTGTTTTCACAGTGCTAAGTACTCCCAACTCTATCAACAATGTAGGTTTTACCAGTTTTCTAAGTCTCTCTTATTTTCTTGGAATTACACTTGGTTTTCTCTGTGTAAACGTATGTAACTTCTCTAGGTAGATGAATCAGTGTGTACTTTCTCTTGTTTCTGTCTGTTACCAATCTTGAGAAACTCATACATTCTCTATTCAGTGTATCCTGCTCTTAGAGAAGTAGATTTCTTTCTGCGAAAGTGCTGTTTTCACAGTGCTATGTACTCCCAACTCTATCAACAATGTAGGTTTTACCAGTTTTCTAAGTCTCTCTTATTTTCTTGGAGTTACACTTGGATTTCTCTGTGTAAACCTCTGTAACTTCTCTAGGTAGATGAATCACTGTGTACTTTCTCTTGTTTCTATCTGTTCCCAGTCTTGAGAAACTCATACATTCTCTGTTCACTGTATCCCGGGCTTAGAGAAGTAGATTTCTTTCTGCGAAAGTGCTGTTTTCACAGTGCTAAGTACTCCCAACTCTATCAACAATGTAGGTTTTACCAGTTTTCTAAGTCTCTCTTATTTTCTTGTACTTACACTTGGAATTCTCTGTGTAAACATCTGTAACTTCTCTAGGTAGATGAATCACTGTGTACTTTCTCTTGTTTCTATTTGTTACCAATCATGAGAAACTAATACATTCCATGCTCACTGTTTCCCGTTCTTAGAGAAGTAGATTTCTTTCTGCGAAAGTGCTGTTTTCACAGTGCTAAGTACTCCCAACTCTATCAACAATGTAAGTTTTACCAGTTTTCTAAGTCTCTCTTATTTTTTTGTACTTCTACTTGGAATTCTCTGTGTAAACCTCTGTAACTTCGCTAGGTAGATGAATCACTGTGTCCTTTCTCTTGTTTATACCTGTTACCAATCTTGAGAAACTCATACATTCTCTGTTCAGTGTTTCGCGGTCTTAGAGAAGTGGATTTCTTTGTGCGAAACTGCTGTTTTCACAGTACTAAGTACTCCCAACTCTATCAACAATGTAGGTTTTACCAGTTTTCTAAGTCTCTTATTTTCTTGTACTTATACTTGGAATTCTCTGTGTAAACCTCTGTAACTTCTCCAGGGAGATGAATCACTGTGTACTTTCTCTTGTTTCTATCTGTTACCAATCTTGAGGAACTCATACATTCTCTGTTCACTGTATCCCGGTCTTAGAGAAGTAGATTTCTTTCTGCGAATGTGCTGTTTTCACAGTGCTAAGTAATCGAACTCTATCAACAATGTAGGTTTTACCAGTTTTCTAAGTCTCTCTTATTTTCTTGGAGTTACGCTTGGATTTCTCTGTGTAAACCTCCGTAACTTTTCTAGGTAGATGAATCACTGTGTCCTTTCTCTTGTTTCTATCTGTTACCAATCTTGAGAAACTCATACATTCTCTGTTTACTGTTTCCCGGTCTTAGAGAAGTCGATTTCTTTCTGCGAAAGTGCTGTTTTCACAGTGCTAAGTACTCCCAACTCTATCAACAATGTAGGTTTTACCAGTTTTCTAAGTATCTCTTATTTTCTTGGAGTTACACTTGGATTTCCCTGTGTAAACCTCTGTAACTTCTCTAGTTAGATGAATCACTGTGTACTTTCTCTTGTTTCTATCTGTTACCAATCTTGAGAAACTTATACATTCCCTGTTCACTGTTTCCCGGTGTTACAGAAGTAGATTTCTTTCTGAGAAAGTGCTGTTTTCACAGCGCTAAGTACTCCCAACTCTATCAACAATGTAGGTTTTACCAGTTTTCTAAGTCTCTCTTATTTTTTTGTACTTATACTTGGAATTCTCTGTGTAAACCTCTCTAACTTCGCTAAGTAGATGAATCACTGTGTCCTTTCTCTTGTTTCTATCTGTTACCAATCTTGAGAAACTCATATATTCTCTGTTCACTGTTTCCCGGTATTAGAGAAGTAGATTTCTTTGTGCGATAATGCTGTTATTACAGTGTTAAGTACTCCCAACTCTATCAACAATGTAGGTTGTACCAGGTTTCTAAGTCTCTCTTATTTTCTTAAAGTAACACTTGGAATTCTCTGTGTAAACCTCTGTAACTTCTCTAGGTAGATGAATCACTGTGTACTTTCTCTTCTTTCTATCTGTTACCAATCCTGAGAAACTCATACATTCTCTGTTGACTGTTTCCCGGTCTTAGAGAAGTAGATTTGTTTCTGCGAAAGTGCTGTTTTCACAGTGCTAAGTACTCCCAACTCTATCAACAATGTAGGTTTTACCAGTTTTCTAAGTCTCTCTTATTTTTTTGGAGTAACACTTGGAATTCTCTGTGTAAACCTCTGTAACTTTTTTAGGTAGATGAATCACTGTGTACTTTCTCTTGTTTCTATCTGTTACCAATCTTGAGAAACTCATACATTCTCTGTTCACTGTTTCCCGGTCTTAGAGAAGTAGATTCCGTTCTGGGAATGTGCTGTTTTCACAGTGCTAAGTTCTCCCAACTCTATCAACATTGTAGGTTTTACCAGTTTTCTAAGTCTCTCTTATTTTCTTGTACTTATACTTGGAATTGTCTGTGTAAACCTCTGTAACTTCTCTAGGTAGATGAATCACTGTGTACTTTGTCTTGTTTCTATCTGTTACCAGTCTTGAGAAACTCATACATTCTCTGTTCACTGTTTCCCTGTCTTAGAGAAGTAGATTTCTTTCTGTGAAAGTGCTGTTTTCACAGTGCTATGTACTCCCAACTCTATCAACAATGTAGGTTTTACCAGTATTCTAAGTCTCTCTTATTTTCTTGGAGTAATACTTGGAATTCTCTGTGTAAACCTCTGTAACTTTTCTAGATAGATGAATCACTGTGTACTTTCTCTTGTTTCTATCTGTTACCAATCTTGAGAAACTCATACATTCTCTGTTCACTGTTTGCCGATCTCAGAGAAGTAGATTTTTTTCTGCGAAAGTGCTGTTTGCACAGTGCTAAGTACTCCCAATTCTGTCATCAATGTAGGTTTTACCAGTTTTCTAAGTATCTCTTATTTTCTTGGAGTTACACTTGAATTTCCCTGTGTAAACCTCTGTGACTTCTCTAGGTAGATGAATCGCTGTGTACTTTCTCTTGTTTCTATCTGTTACCAATCTTGAGAAACTCATACATTCTCTGTTCACTGTTTCCCGGTCTTAGAGAAGTAGATTTGTTTCTGCCAAAGTGCTGTTTTCACAGTGCTAAATACTCCCAACTCTATCAACAATGTAGTTTTTACCAGTTTTCTAAGTCTCTCTTATTTTCTTGTACTTGTACTTGGAATTCTCTGTGTAAACCCCTGTAACTTCTCTAGGTAGATGAATCACTGTGTACTTTCACTTGTTTCTATCTGTTACCAATCTTGAGAAACTCATACATTCTCTGTTCACTGTTTCGCGGTCTTAGAGAAGTAGATTTCCTTCTGCGAAAGTGCTGTTTTCACAGTGCTAAGTACTCCCAACTCTATCAACAATGTAGGTTTTACCAGTTTTCTAAGTCTCGCTTATTTTCTTGTACTTAAACTTGGAATTGTCTGTGTAAACCTCTGTAAGTTCTCTAGGTTGATGAATCATTGTGTACTTTCTCTTGTTTCTATCTGTTACCAGTCTTGAGAAACTCAGACATTCTCTTTTCACTGTTTCCTGGTCTTAAAGAAGTACATTTCTTTCTGTGAAAGTGCTGTTTTCACAGTGCTAAGTACTCCCAACTTTATCAACAATGTAGGTTTTACCAGATTTCTAAGTCTCTCTTATTTTCTTGTAGTTATACATGGAATTCTCTGTGTAAACCTCTGTAACTTCTCTAGGTAGATGAATCACTGTGTACTTTGTGTTGTTTCTATCTGTTACCAGTCTTGAGAAACTCAAACATTCTCTCTTCACTGTTTCCCGGTCTTGACAAGAAGATTTCTTTCTGTGAAAGTGCTGTTTCAGAGTGCAAAGTACTCTCAACTTTATGAACAATGTAGGTTTTAGCAGGTTTCTAAGTCTCTCTGATTTTCTTAGAGTAACACTTGGAATTCTCTGTGTAAACCTCTGTAACTTTTTTAGGTAGATGAATCACTGTGTAATTTCTCTTATTTCTATCTGTTACCAATCTTGAGAAACTCATACATTCTCTGTTCACTGTTTCCCGGTATTAGAGAAGTAGATTTCTTTGTGCGATAATGCTGTTATTACAGTGCTAAGTACTCCCAACTCTATCAACAATGTAGGTTGTACCAGGTTTCTAAGTCTATCTTATTTTCTTGTACTTATACTTGGAATTTTCTGTGTAAACCACAGTAACTTCTCTAGGTAGATGAATCACTGTTTACTTTCTCTTGTCTCTATCTGTTACTAATCTTGAGAAACTCATAAGTTCTCTGTTCACTGTTTCGTGGTCTTAAAGAAGTAGATTACTTTCTGTGAAAGTGCTGTTTTCACAGTGCTAAGTACTCCCAACTCTATCAACAATGTAGGTTTTACCAGTTTTCTAAGTCTCTCTTATATTCTTTGAGTTACAATTGGATTTCTCTCTGTAAACCTCTGCAACTTTTCTAGGTAGATGAATCACTGTGTACTTTCTCTTGTTTCTATCTGTTACCAGTCTTGAGAAACTCATACATTCTCTCTTCACTGTTTCCCGGTCTTAGACAAGTAGATTTTTTTCTGTGAAAGTGCTGTTTTCAGAGTGCAAAGTACTCTCAACTCTATCAACAATGTAGGTTTTACCAGTTTTCTAAGTCTCTCTTATTTATTTGGAGTAACACTTGGAATTCTCTGTGTAAACCTCTGTAACTTTTTTAGTTAGATGAATCACTGTGTACTTTCTCTTGTTTCTATCTGTTACCAATCTTGAGAAACTCATACATTCTCTGTTCACTGTTTCCCGGTCTTAGAGAAGTAGATTCCGTTCTGGGAATGTGCTGTTTTCACAGTGCTAAGTACTCCCAACTCTATCAACAATGTAGGTTTTAGCAGTTTTCTAAGTCTCTCTTATTTTCTTGGAGTAACACTTGGAATTCTCTGTGGCAACTTCTGTAACATCTCTAGGTAGATGAATCACTGTGTGCTTTCTCTTGTTTCTATCTGTTACCAATCCTGAGAAACTCATACATTCTCTGTTCACTGTTTCCTGGTCCTAGAGAAGTAGATTTCTTTCCGCGAAAGTGCTGTTTTCACAGTGCTAAGTACTCCCAACTCTATCAACAATGTAAGTTTTACCAGTTTTCTAAGTCTCTCTTATTTTCCTGGAGTTACACTTGGATTAATCTGTGTAAACCTCTGTAACTTCTCTAGGTAGATGAATCACTGTGTACTTTCTCTAGTTTCTATCTCTTACCAATCTTGAGAGACTCATACATTCCCTGTTCACTGTTTCCTGGTCTTAGAGAAGTAGATTTCTTTCTGAGAAAGTGCTGTTTTCACAGCGCTAAGTACTCCCAACTCTATCAACAATGTAGGATTTACCAGTTTTCTAAGTCTCTCTTATTTTCTTGTACTTATACTTGGAATTCTCTGTGTAAACCTCTGTAACTTCTCTAGGTAGATGAATCACTGTGTACTTTCTCTTGTTTCTATCTGTTACCAATCTTGAGAAACACATACATTCTTTGTTCACTGTTTCGCGGTCTTAGAGAAGTAGATTTCTTTCTGCGAAAGTGCTGTTTTCACAGTGTTAAGTACTCTCAACTCTATCAACAATGTAATTTTTACCGGTTTTCTAAGTCTCTCTTATTTTTTTGTACTTATACTTGGAATTGTCTGTGTAAACCTCTGTAACTTCTCTAGGAAGATGAATCACTGTGTACTTTGTCTTGTTTCTATCTGTTACCAGTCTTGAGAAACTCATACATTCTCTGTTCACTGTTTCCCGGTCTTAGAGAAGTAGATTTCTTTCTGTGAAAGTGCTGTTTTCACAGTGCTAAGTACTCCCAACTCTATCAACAATGTAGGTTTTACCAGTTTTCCAAGTCTGTCTTATTTTCTTGGAGTAACACTTGGAATTCTCTGTGTAAACCTCTGTAACTTCCCTACGTAGATGAATCACTGTGTAATTTCTCTTGTTTCTATCTGTTACCAATCTGGAGAAACTCATACATTCTCTGTTCAAAGTTTCCCGATCTTAGAGAAGTAGATTTTTTTCTGCGAAAGTGCTGTTTGCACAGTGCTCAGTACTCCCAATTCTGTCAACAATGTAGGTTTTACCACTTTTCTAAGTATCTCTTATTTTCTTGGAGTTACACTTGAACTTCCCTGTGTAAACCTCTGTGACTTCTCTAGGTAGATGAATCGCTGTGTACTTTCTCTTGTTTCTATCTGTTACCAATCTTGAGAAACTCATACATTCTCTGTTTACTGTTTCCCGGTCTTAGAGAAGTATATTTGTTTCTGCGAAAGTGCTGTTTTCACAGTGCTAAGTAATCCCAACTCTATCAACAATCTAGGGTTTACCAGTTTTCTAAGTCTCTCTTATTTTCTTGTACTTGTACTTGGAATTCTCTGTGTAAACCTCTGTAACTTCTCTAGGTAGATGAATCACTGTGTACTTTCTCTTGTTTCTATCTGTTACCAATCTTGAGAAACTCATACATTCTCTGTTCACTGTTTCTCGGTCTTAGAGAAGTAGATTTGTTTCTGCGAAAGTGCTGTTTTCATAGTGTTAAGTACTCCCAACTCTATCAACAATGTAAGTTTTACCAGTTTTCTAAGTATCTCTTGTTTTCTTGGAGTTACACTTGGATTTCCCTGTGTAAAATTCTGTAACATCTCTAGGTAGATGAATCACTGTGTACTTTCTCTTGTTTCTATCTGTTACCAATCTTGAGAAACTCATACATTCTCTATTTACTGTTTCCCGGTCTTAGAGAAGTAGATTTCTTTCTGCGAAAGTGCTGTTTTCACAGTGCTAAGTAGTCCCAACTCTATCAACAATGTAGGTTTTACCAGTTTTCTAAGTATCTCTTATTTTCTTGGAGTTACACTTGGATTTCCCTGTGTAAACCTCTGTAACTTCTCTAGGTAGATGAATCACTGTGTCCTTTCTCTTGTTTCTATTTGTTACCAATCTTGAGAAACTTATACATTCTCTGTTCACTGTTTCCCGGTCTTAGAGAAGTAGATTTGTTTCTGCAAAAGTGCTGTTTTCACAGTGCTAAGTACTCCCAACTCTATCAACAATGTAGGTTTTACCAGTTTTCTAAGTCTCTCTTATTTTTTTGTACTTATACTTGGAATTCTCTGTGTAAACCCCTCTAACTTCGCTAAGTAGATGAATCACTGTGTCCTTTCTCTTGTTTCTATCTGTTACCAATCTTGAGAAACTCATATATTCTCTGTTCACTGTTTCCCGGTATTAGAGAAGTAGATTTCTTTGTGCGATAATGCTGTTATTACAGTGGTAAGTACTCCCAACTCTATCAACAATGTAGGTTGTACCAGGTATCTAAGTCTCTCTTATTTTCTTAAAGTAACACTTGGAATTCTCTGTGTAAACCTCTGTAACTTCTCTAGGTAGATGAATCACTGTGTACTTTCTCTTCTTTCTATCTGTTACCAATCCTGAGAAACTCATACATTCTCTGTTGACTGTTTCCCGGTCTTAGAGAAGTAGATTTGTTTCTGCGAAAGTGCTGTTATCACAGTACTAAGGACTCCCAACTCTATCAACAATGTAGGTTTTACCAGTTTTCTAAGTCTCTCTTATTTTTTTGGAGTAACACTTGGAATTCTCTGTGTAAACCTCTGTAACTTTTTTAGGTAGATGAATCACTGTGCACTTTCTCTTGTTTCTATCTGTTACCAATCTTGAGAAACTCATACATTCTCTGTTCACTGTTTCCCGGTCTCAGAGAAGTAGATTCCGATCTGGGAATGTGCTGTTTTCACAGTGCTAAGTTCTCCCAACTCTATGAAAAATGTATGTTTTACCAGTTTTCTAAGTCTCTCTTCTTTTCTTGGAGTAACACTTGGAATTCTCTGTGGAAACTTCTGTAACATCTCTAGGTAGATGAATCACTGTGTGCTTTCTCTTGTTTCTATCTGTTACCAATCCTTAGAAACTCATACATTCTCTGTTCACTGTTTCGCGGTCCTAGAGAAGTAGATTTCTTTCCGCGAAAGTGCTGTTTTCACAGTGCTAAGTACTCCCAACTCTATCAACAATGTAAGTTTTACCAGTTTTCTGAGTCTCTCTTATTTTCCTGGAATTACACTTGGATTAATCTGTGTAAACCTCTGTAACTTCTCTAGGTAGATGAATCACTGTGTACTTTCTCTAGTTTCTATCTGTTACCAATCTTGAGAAACTCATACATTCCCTGTTCACTGTTTCCCGGTGTTAGAGAAGTAGATTTCTTTCTGAGAAAGTGCTGTTTTCACAGCGCTAAGTACTCCCAACTCTATCAACATTGTAGGTTTTACCAGTTTTCTAAGTCTCTCTTATTTTCTTGTACTTATACTTGGAATTGTCTGTGTAAACCTCTGTAACTTCTCTAGGTAGATGAATCACTGTGTACTTTGTCTTGTTTCTATCTTTTACCAGTCTTGAGAAACTCATACATTCTCTGTTCACTGTTTCCCTGTCTTAGAGAAGTAGATTTCTTTCAGTGAAAGTGCTGTTTTCACAGTGCTAAGTACTCCCAACTCTATCAGCAATGTAGGTTTTACCAGTTTTCTAAGTCTCTCTTATTTTCTTGGAGTAACACTTGGAATTCTCTGTGTAAACCTCTGTAACTTTTCTAGATAGATGAATCACTGTGTACTTTCTCTTGTTTCTATCTGTTACCAATCTTAGAAACTCATATATTCTCTGTTCACTGTATCCAGCTCTTAGAGAAGTAGATTTCTTTCTGCTAAAGTGCTGTTTTCACAGTGCTAAGTACTGCCAACTCTATCAACAATGTACGTTTAACCGGTTTTCTAAGTCTCTCCTATTTTCTTGGAGTTACACTTCGATTTCTCTGTGTAAACCTCTGTAACTTTTCTAGGTAGATGAAACACTGTGTACTTTCCCTTGTTTCTATCTGTTACCAATCTTGAGAAACTCATACATTCTCTGTTTACTGTTTCGCAGACTTAGAAAACTAGATTTCCTTGTGCGAAAGTGCTGTTTTCACAGTGCTAAGTACTCCCAACTCTATCAACAATGTAGGTTTTACCAGATTTCAAAGTCTCTCTTATTTTCTTGTCCTTATACTTGGAATTCTCTGTGTAAACCTCTGTAACTTCTCTACGTAGATGAATCAGTGTGTACTTTCTCTTGTTTCTAACTGTTACCAATCTTGAGAAACTCATACATTCTCTGTTCACTGTTTCCCGGTGTTAGAGAAGTTGATTTCTTTGTTCGAAAGTGCTATTATTACAGTGCTAAGTACTCCCAACTCTATGAACAATGTAGGTTTTACCAGTTTTCTAAGTCTCTCTTATTTTCTTGGAGTAACACTTGGAATTCTCTGTGTAAACCTCTGTAATTTCTCTAGGTAGATGAATCACTGTGTACTTTCTCTTGTTTCTGTCTGTTACCAATCTTGAGAAACTCTTACATTCAGTGTTCACTGTATCGCGGTCTTAGAGAAATAGATTTGTTTCTGCGAAAGTGCGGTTTTCAAAGTGCTAAGTACTCCCAACTCTATCAACAATGTGGGTTTTACCAGTTTTCTAAGTCTCTGTTATTTTCCTGTCCTTATACTTGGAATTCTCTGTGTAAACTTCTGTAACTTCTCTAGGTAGATGAATCACTGTGTACTTTCTCTTGTTTCTATCTGTTACCAATCTTGAGAAACTCATACATTCTC
This sequence comes from Heterohyrax brucei, assembly GCA_028571685.1. NCBI lineage: Eukaryota > Metazoa > Chordata > Mammalia > Hyracoidea > Procaviidae > Heterohyrax > Heterohyrax brucei. The sequence continues at coordinate 25,224,345 of CM053143.1, forward strand.
TGTTCACTGTTTCCCGGTCTTAGAGAAGTAGATTTCTTTCTGCGAAAGTGCTGTTTTCACAGTGCTAAGTACTCCCAACTCTATCAACAATGTAGGTTTTACCAGTTTTCTAAGTCACTCTTATTTTTTTGTACTTATACTTGGAATTCTCTGTGTAAACCTCTGTAACTTCGCTAGGTAGATGAATCACTGTGTCCTTTCTCTTGTTTCTATCTGTTACCAATCTTGAGAAACTCATACATTCTCTGTTCACTGTTTCCCGGTATTAGAGAAGTAGATTTCTTTGTGCGATAATGCTGTTATTACAGTGCTAAGTACTCCCAACTCTATCAACAATGTAGGTTGTACCAGGTATCTAAGTCTCTCTTATTTTCTTGAAGTAACACTTGGAATTCTCTGTGTAAACCTCTGTAACTTCTCTAGGTAGATGAATCATTGTGTACTTTCTCTTGTTTCTATCTGTTACCAATCTTGAGAAACTCATACATTCTCTGTTTACTGTTTCCCGGTCTTAGAGAAGTAGATTTGTTTCTGCGAAAGTGCTGTTTTCACAGTGCTAAGTACTCCCAACTCTATCAACAATGTAGGTTTTACCAGTTTTCTAAGTCTCTCTTATTTTCTTGTACTTATACTTGGAATTCTCTATGTAAACCTCTGTAACTTTTCTAGGTAGATGAATCACTGTGTACTTTGTCTTGTTTCTATCTGTTCCCAGTCTTGAGAAACTCATATATTCTGTGTTCACTGCTTCCCGGTCTTAGAGAAGTAGATTCCGTTCTGGGAATGTGCTGTTTTCACAGTGCTAAGTACTCCCAACTCTATCAAAAATGTAGGTTTTACCAGCTTTCTAAGTCTCTCTTATTTTCTTGGAGTAACACTTGGAATTCTCTGTGGAAACTTCTGTAACATCTCTAGGTAGATGAATCACTGTGTGCTTTCTCTTGTTTCTATCTGTTACCAATCCTCAGAAACTCATACATTCTCTGTTCACTGTTTCCCGGTCCTAGAGAAGTAGATTTCTTTCCGCGAAAGTGCTGTTTTCACAGTGCTAAGTACTCCCAACTCTATCAAGAATGCAAATTTTAGCAGTTTTCTAAGTCTCTCTTATTTTCCTAGAGTTACACTTGGATTTCTCTGTGTAAACCTCTGTAACTTCTCTAGGTAGATGAATCTCTGTGTACTTTCTCTAGTTTCTATCTGTTACCAATCTTGAGAAACTCATACATTCCCTGTTCACTGTTTCCCGGTCTTAGAGAAGTAGATTTCTTTCTGAGAAAGTGCTGTTTTCACAGCGCTAAGTACTCCCAACTCTATCAACAATGTAGGTTTTACCAGTTTTCTAAGTCTCTCTTTTTTTCTTCTACTTATACTTGGAATTCTCTGTGTAAACCTCTGTAACTTCTCTACGTAGATGAATCATTGTGTACGTTCTCTTGTTTCTATCTGTTACCAATCTGGAGAAACTCATACATTCTCTGTTCACTGTTTCCCGGTGTTAGAGAAGTAGATTTCTTTGTGCTAAAGTGCTGTTATTACAGTGCTAAGTATTCCCAACTCTATCAACAATGTAGGTTTAACCAGTTTTCTAAGTCTCTCTTATATTCTTGGGGTAACACTTGGATTTCTCTGTGTAAACCTCTGTACCTTCTCTAGGGAGATGAATCACTGTGTACTTTCTCTTGTTTCTATCTGTTACCAATCTTGAGAAACTCATACATTCTGTGTTCACTGTTTTGCGGTCTTAGACAAGTAGATTTCTTTCTGCGAAAGTGCTGTTTTCACAGTGCTAAGTACTCCCAACTCTATCAACAATGTAGGTTTTACCAGTTTTCTAAGTCTCTCTGATTTTCTTGTACTTATACTTGGAATTTTCTGTGTAAACCTCTGTAACTTCTCTAGGTAGATGAATCACTGTGTACTTTCTCTTGTTTCTATCTGTTACCAGTCTTGAGAAACTCATACATTCTCTCTTCACTGTTTCCCGGTCTTAGACAAGTAGATTTCTTTCTGTGAAAGTGCTGTTTTCAGAGTGTTAAGTACTCCCAACTCTATCAACAATGTAGGTTATACCAGTTTTCTGAGTCTCTCTTATTTTCTTGGTGTTACACTTGAATTTCTCTGTGTAAACCTCTGTAACTTCGCTAGGTAGATGAATAACTGTGTACTTTATCTTGTTTCTATCTGTTACCAATCTTGAGAAACTCATACATTCTCTGTTCACTGTTTCGCGGTCTTAAAGAAGTAGATTTCTTTCTGTGAAAGTGCTGTTTTCACAGTGCTAAGTACTCCCAACTCTATCAACAATGTAGGTTTTACCAGTTTTCTAAGCCTCTCTTATTTACTTGGAGTAACACTTGGAATTCTCTGTGTAAACCTCTGTAACTTCTCTAGGTAGATGAATCACTGGGTACTTTCTCTTGTTTCTGTCTGTTACCAGTATTGAGAAACTCATACATTCTCTCTTCACTGTTTCCCGGTCTTAGAGAAGTAGATTTCTTTCTGCGAAAGTGCTGTTTTCACAGTGCTAAGTACTGCCAACTCTATCAACAATGTAGGTTATACCAGTTTTCTAAGTCTCTCTTATTTTCTTGGAGTTACATTTGAATTTCTCTGTGTAAACCTCTGTAACTTCGCTAGGAAGATGGATCTATGTGTTACCAATCTTGAGAAACTCATACATTCTCTGTTCACTGTTTCGCGGTCTTAAAGAAGTAGATTTCTTTTTGTGAAAGTGCTGTTTTCACAGTGCTAAGTATTCCGAACTCTATCAACAATGTAGGTTTTACCAGTTTTCTAAGTCTCTCTTATTTTCTTGTTCTTATACTTGGAATTCTCTGTGTAAACCTCTGTAACTTCTCTACGTAGGTGAATCACTGTGTACTTTCTCTTGTTTCTATCTGTTACCAATCTTGAGAAACTCATAAATTCTCTGTTCACTGTTTCCCGGTCTTAGAGAAGTAGATTTCTTTCTGCGAAAGTGCTGTTTTCACAGTGCTAAGTACTCCCAACTCTATCAACAATGTAGGTTTTACCAGTTTTCTAAGTCTCTCTTATTTTTTTGTACTTATACTTGGAATTCTCTGTGTAAACCTCTGTAACTTCGCTAGGTAGATGAATCACTGTGTCCTTTCTCTTGTTTCTATCTGTTACCAATCTTGAGAAACTCATACATTCTCTGTTCACTGTTTCCCGGTATTAGAGAAGTAGATTTCTTTGTGCGATAATGCTGTTATTACAGTGCTAAGTACTCCCAACTCTATCAACAATGTAGGTTGTACCAGGTTTCTAAGTCTCTCTTATTTTCTTGAAGTAACACTTGGAATTCTCTGTGTAAACCTCTGTAACTTCTCTAGGTAGATGAATCATTGTGTACTTTCTCTTGTTTCTATCTGTTACCAATCTTGAGAAACTCATACATTCTCTGTTTACTGTTTCCCGGTCTTAGAGAAGTAGATTTGTTTCTGCGAAAGTGCTGTTTTCACAGTGCTAAGTACTCCCAACTCTATCAACAATGTAGGTTTTACCAGTTTTCTAAGTCTCTCTTATTTTCTTGTACTTATACTTGGAATTCTCTATGTAAACCTCTGTAACTTTTCTAGGTAGATGAATCACTGTGTACTTTGTCTTGTTTCTATCTGTTCCCAGTCTTGAGAAACTCATATATTCTGTGTTCACTGCTTCCCGGTCTTAGAGAAGTAGATTCCGTTCTGGGAATGTGCTGTTTTCACAGTGCTAAGTACTCCCAACTCTATCAAAAATGTAGGTTTTACCAGCTTTCTAAGTCTCTCTTATTTTCTTGGAGTAACACTTGGAATTCTCTGTGGAAACTTCTGTAACATCTCTAGGTAGATGAATCACTGTGTGCTTTCTCTTGTTTCTATCTGTTACCAATCCTCAGAAACTCATACATTCTCTGTTCACTGTTTCCCGGTCCTAGAGAAGTAGATTTCTTTCCGCGAAAGTGCTGTTTTCACAGTGCTAAGTACTCCCAACTCTATCAAGAATGCAAATTTTAGCAGTTTTCTAAGTCTCTCTTATTTTCCTAGAGTTACACTTGGATTTCTCTGTGTAAACCTCTGTAACTTCTCTAGGTAGATGAATCTCTGTGTACTTTCTCTAGTTTCTATCTGTTACCAATCTTGAGAAACTCATACATTCCCTGTTCACTGTTTCCCGGTCTTAGAGAAGTAGATTTCTTTCTGAGAAAGTGCTGTTTTCACAGCGCTAAGTACTCCCAACTCTATCAACAATGTAGGTTTTACCAGTTTTCTAAGTCTCTCTTTTTTTCTTCTACTTATACTTGGAATTCTCTGTGTAAACCTCTGTAACTTCTCTACGTAGATGAATCATTGTGTACGTTCTCTTGTTTCTATCTGTTACCAATCTGGAGAAACTCATACATTCTCTGTTCACTGTTTCCCGGTGTTAGAGAAGTAGATTTCTTTGTGCTAAAGTGCTGTTATTACAGTGCTAAGTACTCCCAACTCTATCAACAATGTAGGTTTAACCAGTTTTCTAAGTCTCTCTTATATTCTTGGGGTAACACTTGGATTTCTCTGTGTAAACCTCTGTACCTTCTCTAGGGAGATGAATCACTGTGTACTTTCTCTTGTTTCTATCTGTTACCAATCTTGAGAAACTCATACATTCTGTGTTCACTGTTTTGCGGTCTTAAAGAAGTAGATTTCTTTCTGTGAAAGTGCTGTTTTCACAGTGCTAAGTACTCCCAACTCTATCAACAATGTAGGTTTTACCAGTTTTCTAAGCCTCTCTTATTTACTTGGAGTAACACTTGGAATTCTCTGTGTAAACCTCTGTAACTTCTCTAGGTAGATGAATCACTGGGTACTTTCTCTTGTTTCTGTCTGTTACCAGTATTGAGAAACTCATACATTCTCTCTTCACTGTTTCCCGGTCTTAGAGAAGTAGATTTCTTTCTGCGAAAGTGCTGTTTTCACAGTGCTAAGTACTGCCAACTCTATCAACAATGTAGGTTATACCAGTTTTCTAAGTCTCTCTTATTTTCTTGGAGTTACATTTGAATTTCTCTGTGTAAACCTCTGTAACTTCGCTAGGAAGATGGATCTATGTGTTACCAATCTTGAGAAACTCATACATTCTCTGTTCACTGTTTCGCGGTCTTAAAGAAGTAGATTTCTTTTTGTGAAAGTGCTGTTTTCACAGTGCTAAGTATTCCGAACTCTATCAACAATGTAGGTTTTACCAGTTTTCTAAGTCTCTCTTATTTTCTTGTTCTTATACTTGGAATTCTCTGTGTAAACCTCTGTAACTTCTCTACGTAGGTGAATCACTGTGTACTTTCTCTTGTTTCTATCTGTTACCAATCTTGAGAAACTCATAAATTCTCTGTTCACTGTTTTCCGGTCTTAGAGAAGTAGATTTCCTTGTGCGAAAGTGCTGTTATTACAGTGCTAAGTACTCCCAACTCTATCAACAACGTAGGTTTAACCAGTTTTCTAAGTCTCTCTTATTTTCTTGGAGTAACACTTGGATTTCTCTGTGCAAACCTCTGTAACTACTCTAGGTAGATGAATCACTGTGTACTTTCTCTTGTTTCTATCTGTTACCAATTTTGAGAAACTCATACCTTCTCTGTTCACTGTTTCCCGGTCTTAGAGAAGTAGATTTCTTTCTGCGAAAGTGTTGTTTTCACAGTGTTAAGTACTCCCAACTCTATCAACAATGTAGGTTATACCAGTTTTCTAAGTCTCTCTTGTTTTCTTGGTGTTACACTTGAATTTCTCTGTGTAAACCTCTGTAACTTCGCTAGGTAGATGAATCACTGTGTATTTTCTCTTGTTTCTATCTGTTACCAATCTTGAGAAACTCATACATTCTCTGTTCACTGTTTCGCGGTATTAAAGAAGTAGATTTATTTCTGTGAAAGTGCTGTTTTCACAGTCCTAAGTACTCCCAACTCTATCAACAAAGTAGGTTTTACCAGTTTTCTAAGTCTCTCTTATTTTTTTGTACTTATACTTGGAATTCTCTGTGTAAACCTCTGTAACTTCGCTAGGTAGGTGAATCACTGTGTCCTTTCTCTTGTTTCTATCTGGTACCAATCTTGAGAAACACATACATTCTCTGTTCTCTTTTTCCCGGTATTAGAGAAGTAGATTTCTTTGTGCGAAAGTGCTGTTATTACAGTGCTAAGTACTCCCAACTCTATCAACAATGTAGTTTGTACCAGGTTTCTAAGTCTCTCTTATTTTCTTTAGTAACACTTGGAAATCTCTGTGTAAACTTCTGTAACTTCTCTAGGTAGATGAATCACTGTGTACTTTCTCTTGTTTCTATGTGTTACCAACCTTGAGAAACTCATACATTCTCTGTTCACTGTATCCCGGTCTTAGACAAGTAGATTTCTTTCTGCGAAAGTGCTGTTTTCACACTGCTAAGAACTGCCAACTCTATCAACAATGTAGGTTTAACCAGTTTTCTAAGTCTCTCTTATTTTCTTGGAGTTACACTTGAATTTCTCTGTGTAAACCTCTGTAACTTCGCTAGGAAGATGAATCACTGTGTACTTTCTCTTGTTTCTATCTGCTACCAATCTTGAGAAACTCATACATTCTCTGTTCACTGTTTCCCGGTCTTAGAGAAGTAGATTTCTTTCTGTGAAAGTGCTGTTTTCACAGTGCTAAGTACTCCCAACTCTATCAACAGTGTAGGTTTTACCAGTTTACTAAGTGTCTCTTATTTTTTTGTACTTATACTTGGAATTCTCTTTGTAAACCTCTGAAACTGTGCACTTTCTCTTGTTTCTATCTGTTACCATTCTGGAGAAACTCATACATTCTCTTTTCACTGTTTCGCGGTCTTAGAGAAGTAGATTTCTTTCTGCGAAAGTGCTGTTTTCACAGTGCTAAGTACTCCCAACTCTATCAACAATGTAGGTTTCACCCGTTTTCTAAGTCTCTCTTATTTTCTTGTAGTTATACTTAGAATTCTCTGTGTAAACCTCTGTAACTTCTCTACGTAGATGAATCACTGTGTACTTTCTCTTGTTTCTATCTGTTACCAATCTTGAGAAACTCATACATTCTCTGTTCACTGTTTCCCAGACTTAGAGAAGTAGATTTCTTTCTGCAAAAGTGATGTTTTCACAGTGCTAAGTACTCCCAACTCTATCAACAGTGTAGGTTTTACCTGTTCTCTAAGTCTCTCTTATTTTTTTGTACTTATACTTGGAATTCTCTGTGTAAACCTCTGTAACTTCGCTAGGTTGATGAATCACTGTGTCCTTTCTCCTGTTTCTATCTGTTACCAATCTTGAGAAACTCATACATTCTCTGTTAACTGTTTCCCGGTATTACAGAAGTAGATTTCTTTGTGCGAAAGTGCTGTTATTACAGTGCTAAGTACTCCTAACTCTATCAACAATGTAGTTTGTACCAGGTTTCTAAGTCTCTCTTATTTTCTTGGAGTAACACTTGGAAATCTCTGTGTAAACCTCTGTAACTTCTCTAGGTAGATGAATCACTGTGTCCTTTCTCTTGTTTCTATCTGTTACCAATCTTGAGAAACACATACATTCTCTGTTCACTGTTTCGCCGTCTTAGAGAAGTACTTTTCTTTCTGCGAAAGAGCTGTTTTCACAGTGCTAAGTACTCCCAACTCTATAAACAATGTACGTTGTACCAGTTTTCTAAGTCTCTCTTATTTTCTTGTACTTATACTTGGAATTCTCTGTGTAAACCTCTGTAACTTCTCTACATAGATGAATCACTGTGTACTTTCTCTTCTTTGTATCTGTCACCAATCTTGAAAAACTCATACATTCTCTGTTCACTGTTTCGCGGTCTTAGAGAAGTAGATTTCTTTGTGCGAAAGTGCTGTTTTCACAGTGCTAAGTACTCCCAACTCTATCAACAATGTAGGTTTTACCAGTTTTCTAAGTCTCTCTTATTTTCTTGGAGTTACACTTGGATTTCTCTGTGTAAACCTCTGTAACTTTTTTAGGTAGATGAATCACTGTGCACTTTGTTTGTTTCCATCTGTTACCAGTCTTGAGAAACTCATACATTCTCTGTTCACTGTTTCGCGGTCTTAGAGAAGTAGATTTTTTTGTGCAAAATTGCTGTTTTCACAGTGCTAAGTACTCCCAACTCTATCAACAATGTACGTTTTCCCAGGTTTCTAACTCTCTCTTATTTTCTTGTACTTATACTTGGATTCTCTTTGTAAACCTCTGTAACTTCTTTAGGTAGAGGAAGCACTGTGTACTTTCTCTTCTTTCCATCTGTTACCAATCCTGAGAAACTCATACATTCTCTGTTCACTGTTTCGCGGTGTTAGAAAAGTAGATTTGTTTCTGCGAAAGTGCTGTTTTCACAGTGCTAAGTAATCTGAACTCTATCAACAATGCAGGTTTTACCAATTTTGTAAGTCTCTCTTATTTTCTTGTACTTATACTTGGAATTCTCTGTGTAAACCTCTGTAACTTTGCTAGGTAGATGAATCACTCCGTACTTTCTCTTGTTTCTATCTTTTACCAATCTTGAGAAACTCATACATTCTCTGTTCACTGTTTCCCTGTGTTAGAGAAGTAGATTTCTTTCTGCGAAACTGCTGTTTTCACATGCTAAGTTGTCCCAACTCCATCAACAATGTAAGTTTTACCAGTATTCTTAGTCTCTTTTATTTTGTGGTAGTTATTCTTGGAATTCTGTGTGTCAACGTCAGTAACTTCTCTAGGTAGATGAATCACTGTGTACTTTCTCTTGTTTCTATCTGTTACCAATCTTGAGAAACTCATACATTCTCTGTTCACTGTTTCGCGGTCTTAGAGAAGTAGATTTGTTTCTGCGAAAGTGCTGTTTTCACAGTGCTAAGTAATCCGAACTCTATCAACAATGTAGGTTTTACCAGTTTTCTAAGTCTCTCTTATTTTCTTGTACTTATACTTGGACTTCTCTGTGTAAACCTCTGTAACTTCGCTAGGTAGATGAATCACTGTGTACTTTCTCTCCTTTCTATCTGTTACCAATACTGAGAAACTCATACATTCTCTGTTCATTGTTTCGCGGTCTTTGAGAAGTAGATTTGTTTCTGCAAAAGTGCTGTTTTCACAGTGCTAAGTACTCCCAACTCTATCAACAATGTAGGTTTTCTCAGTTTTCTAAGTCTCTCTTATTTTTTTGTACTTATACTTGGAATTCTCTGTGTAAACCTCTGTAACTTCTCTACGTAGATGAATCGATGTGTACTTTCTCTTGTTTCTATCTGTTACCAATCTTGAGAAACTCATACATTCTCTGTTCATTGTATCCCGGTCTTAGAGAAGTTGATTTCTTTGGGTGAAAGTGCTGTTATTACAATGCTAAGTACTCCAAACTCTATCAGCAATGTAGGTTTTACCAGTTTTCTAAGTCTCTCTTATTTACTTGGAGTAACACTTGGAATTCTCTGTGTAAACCTCTGTAACTTCTCTAGGTAGATGAATCACTGTGTACTTTCTCTTGTTTCTATCTGTTACCAATCTTGAGAAACTCATACATTCTCTGATCACTGTTTCCCGGTCTTAGAGAAGTAGATTTCTTTCTGCGAAAGTGCTGTTTTCACAGTGCTAAGTACTCCCAACTCTATCAACAATGTAGGTTTTACCAGTTTTCTAAGTCTCTCTTATTTTCTTGTACTTATACTTGGAATTCTCTGTGTTAATCTCTGTAACTTCTCTAGGTAGATGAATCACTGTGTACTTTCTCTTGTTTCTATCTGTTACCAGTCTTGAGAAACTCATACATTCTCGGTTCACTATTTTCCGGTCTTAGAGAAGTAGATTTCTTTCTGTGAAAATGCTGTTTTCAGAGTGCTAAGTACTCCCAAATCTATCAACAATGTAGGTTTTACCAGTTTTCTAAGTCTCTCTCATTTTCTTGGAGTATCACTTGGAATTCTCTGTGTAAACCTCTGTAACTTCTCTACGTAGATGAATCACTGTGTACTTTCTCTTGCTTCTATCTATTACCAATCTTGAGAAACTCATACATTCTCTATTCACTTTTTCCCGGTCTAAGAGAAGTAGATTTCTTTCTGTGAAAGTGCTGTTTTCACAGTGCTAAGTACTCCCAACTCTATCAACAATGTAGGTTTTACCAGTTTTCTAATTCTCTTTTATTTTTTTGTACTTATACTTGGAATTCTCTGTGTAAACCTCTGTAACTTCCCTACGTAGATGAATCACTGTGTACTTTCTCTTCTTTCTATCTGTTACCAATCTTGAGAAACTCATACATTCTCTGTTCATTGTTTCGCGGTCTTTGAGAAGTAGATTTGTTTCTGCAAAAGTGCTGTTTTCACAGTGCTAAGTACTCCCAACTCTATCAACAATGTAGGTTTTATCAGTTTTCTAAGTCTCTCTTATTTTCTTGGAGTAACACTTGGAATTCTCTGTGTAAACCTCTGTAACTTCTCTACGTAGATGAATCACTGTGTACTTTCTCTTGTTTCTATCTGTTACCAATCCTGAAAAACTCATACGTTCTCTGTTCAGTGTATCCCGGTCTCAGAGAAGTAGATTTCTTTCTGCGAAAGTGCTGTTTTCACAGTACTAAGTACTCCCAACTCTATCAACAATGTAGGTTTTACCAGTTTTCTAAGTCTCTCTTATTTTCTTGGAGTTACACTTGGATTTCTCTGTGTAAACCTCTGTAACTTTTCTAGGTAGATGAATCACTGTATACTTTCTCTTCTTTCTATCTGTTACCAATCTTGAGAAACTCATACATTCTCTGTTCACTGTTTCCCGGACTTAGAGAAGTAGATTTCTTTCTGCAAAAGTGATGTTTTCACAGTGCTAAGTACTCCCAACTCTATCAACAGTGTAGGTTTTACCTGTTTTCTAAGTCTCTCTTATTTTTTTGTACTTATACTTGGAATTCTCTGTGTAAACCACTGTAACTTCGCTAGGTAGATGAATCACTGTGTCCTTTCTCTTGTTTCTATCTGTTACCAATCTTGAGAAACACATACATTCTCTGTTCACTGTTTCCCGGTATTAGAGAAGTAGATTTCTTTGTGCGAAAGCTCTGTTATTACACTGCTAAGTACTCCCAAATCCATCAACAATGTAGTTTGTACCAGGTTTCTAAGTCTCTCTTATTCTCTTGGAGTAACACTTGGAAATGTCTGTGTAAACCTCTGTAACTTCTCTGGGTAGATGAATCACTGTGTCCTTTCTCTTATTTCTATCTGTTACCAATCTTGAGAAACACATACATTCTCTGTTCACTGTTTCGCCGTCTTAGAGAAGTACTTTTCTTTCTGCGAAAGAGCTGTTTTCACAGTGCTAAGTACTCCCAACTCTATCAACAATGTATGTTGTACCAGTTTTCTAAGTCTCTCTTATTTTCTTGTACTTATACTTGGAATTCTCTATGTAAACCTCTATAACTTCTCTACATAGATGAATCACTGTGTACTTTCTCTTCTTTGTATCTGTTACCAATCTTGAGAAACTCATACATTCTTTGTTCACTGTTTCGCGGTCTTAGAGAAGTAGACTTCTTTGTGCGAAAGTGCTGTTTTCACAGTGCTAAGTACTCCCAACTCTATCAACAATGTAGGTTTTACCAGTTTTCTAAGTCTCTCTTATTTTCTTGCAGTTAAACTTGGATTTCTCTGTGTAAACCTCTGTAACTTTTTTAGGTAGATGAATCCCTGTGTACTTTGTTTGTTTCCATCTGTTACCAGTCTTGAGAAACTCATACATTCTCTCTTCACTGTTTCCCGGTCTTAGAGAAGTAGATTTCTTTCTGTGCAAGTGTTGTTTTCAGAGTGCTAAGAACTCCCAAATCTATCAACAAAGTAGGTTTTACCAGTTTTCTAAGTCTCTCTTATTTTCTTCGAGTTACGCTTGGATTTCCCTGTGTCAACCTCTGTAACTTCTCTAGGTAGATGAATCACTGTGTACTTTCTCTTGTTTCTATCTGTTACCAATCTTGAGAAATTCAGAATTCTCTGTTCACTGTTTCCCGGTCTTAGAGAAGTAGAATTCTTTCTGCGAAAGTACTGTTTTCACAGTGCTAAGTACTCCCAACTCTATCAACAATGTAGGTTTTACCAGTTTTCTAAGTCTCTCTTATTTTCTTGGAGTTACACTTGGATTTCTCTGTGTAAACCTCTGTAACTTTTCTAGGTAGATGAATCACTGTGTACTTTCTCTTGTTTCTATCTGTTCCCAGTCTTGAGAAAATCATACATTGTCTGTTCACTGTATCCCGGTCTTAAAGAAGTAGATTTCTTTCTGCGAAAGTGCTGTTTTCACAGTGCTAAGTACTCCCAACTCTATCAACAATGTAGTTTTTACCAGTTTTCTAAGTCTCTCTTATTTTCTTGTACTTATACTTGGAATTCTCTGTGTAAACCACTGTCACTTATCTAGGTAGATGAATCACTGTGTACTTTCTCTTGTTTCTATCTGTTACCAATCTTGAGAAACTCATACATTCTCTGTTCAGTATTTTCCGGTCTTAGAGAAGTAGATTTCTTTCTGTGAAAATGCTGTTTTCAGAGTGCTAAGTACTCCCCAATCTATCAACAATGTAGGTTTTACCAGTTTTCTAAGTCTCTCTTATTTTCTTGTACTTATACTTGGAATTCTCTGTGTAAACCTCTGTAACTTCTCTAGGTAGATGAATCACTGTGTACTTTCTCTTGTTTGTATCTGTTACCAATCTTGAGAAACTCATACGTTCTCTGTTCACTGTTTCCCGGTCTTAGAGAAGTAGATTTGTTACTGGGAAAGTGCTGTTTTCACAGTGCTAAGTACTCCGAACTCTATCAACAATGTAGGTTTTACCAGTTTTCTAAGTCTCTTTTATTTTCTTGTACTTATACTTGGAATTCTCTGTGTAAACCTCTGTAACTTCGCTACGTAGATGAATCACTGTGTACTTTCTCTTGTTTCTATCTGTTACCAATCTTGAGAAACTCATACATTCTCTGTTCATTGTTTCGCGGTCTTTGAGAAGTAGATTTGTTTCTGCAAAAGTGCTGTTTTCACAGTGCTAAGTACTCCCAACTCTATCAACCATGTAGCTTTTATCAGTTTTCTAAGTCTCTCTTATTTTCTTGGAGTAACACTTGGAATTCTGTGTAAACCTCTGTATCTTCGCTAGGTAGATGAATCACTGTGTCCTTTCTCTTGTTTCTATCTGGTACCAATTTTGAGAAACACATACATTCTCTGTTCACTTTTTCCCGGTATTAGAGAAGTAGATTTCTTTGTGCAATAGTGCTGTTATTACAGTGTTAAGTACCCCCAACTATATCAACAATGTAGGTTTTCCCAGTATTCTAAGTCTCTCTTATTTTCTTGGAGTAACACTTGGAATTCTCTGTGTAAACCTCTGTAACTTTTCTAGGTAGATGAATCATTTTGTACTTTCTCTTGTTTCTATCTGTTACCAATCTTGAGAAACTCATACATTCTCTGTTCGCTGTATCCCGGTCTTAGAGAAGTAGATTTCTTGCTGCGAAAGTGCTGTTTTCACAGTGCTAAGTACTCCCAACTCTATCAACAATGTAGGTTTTACCAGTTTTCTAAGTCTCTCTTATTTTTTTGTACTTATACTTGGAATTCTCTGTGTAAACCTCTGTAACTTCTCTAGGTAGATGAATGACTGTATCCTTTCTCTTGTTTCTATCTGTTAACAATCTTGAGAAACTCATACATTCTCTGTTCACTGTTTCGCGGTCTTAGAGAAGTAGATTTGTTTCTGCGAAAGTGCTGTTTTCACAGTGCTAAGTAATCCCAACTCTATCAACAATGGAGGTTTTACCAGCTTTCAAAGTCTCTCTCATTTTCTTATACTTGGAATTCTCTGTGTAAACCTGAGTAACTTCGCTAGGTAGATGAATCACTGTCTACTTTCCCTTGTTTATATCTGTTACTAATCTTGAGAAACTCATACATTCTCTGTTCACTGTTTCGCGGTCTTAGTGAAGTAGATTTGTTACTGCGAAAGTGCTATTTTCACAGTGCTAAGTACTCTCAACTCTATCAAAAATGTAGGTTTTACCAGTTTTCAAAGTCTCTCTTATTTTCTTGTACTCATACTTGGAATTCTCTGTGTAAACCTCTGTAACTTCTCTAGGTAGATGAATCACTGTGTTCTTTGTCTTGTTTCTATCTGTTACCAGACTTGAGAAACTCATACATTCTCTCTTCACTGTTTCCCGGTCTTAGAGAAGTAGATTTCTTTCTGTGAAAGTGCTGTTTTCACAGTGCTAAGTACTCCCAACTCTATCAACAATGTAGGTTTTCCCAGTTTTCTAAGTCTCTCTTATTTTCTTGGAGTAACACTTGGAATTCTTTGTGTAATCCTCTGTAAATTCTCTAGGTAGATGAATCACTGTGTACTTTCTCTTGTTTCTATCTGTTACCAGTCTTGAGAAACTCATACATTCTCTGTTCACTGTTTCCCGGTCTTAGAGAAGTAGATTTCTTTCTGCGAAAGTGCTGTTTTCACAGTGCTAAGTATTCCCAACTCTATCAACAATGTAGGTTTTACCACTTTTCTAAGTCTCTCTTATTTTTTTGTACTTCTACTTGGAATTCTCTGTGTAAACCTCTGTAACTTCTCTAGGTAGATGAATCACTGTGTACTTTCTCTTGTTTCTATCTGTTACCAGTCTTGAGAAACTCATACATTCTCTGTTCACTGTTTCCCGGTCTTAGAGAAGTAGATTTCTTTGTGCGAAAGTGCTGTTTTCACAGTGCTAAGTACTCCCAAATCTATCAACAATGTAGGTTTTACCAGTTTTCTAAGTCTCTCTTATTTTCTTGGAGTAACACTTGGAATTCTCTGTGTAAACCTCTGTAACTTCTCTACGTAGATGAATCACTGTGTATTTTGTCTTGCTTCTATCTATTACCAATCTTGAGAAACTCATACATTCTCTATTCACTGTTTCTCGGTCTAAGAGAAGTAGATTTCTTTCTGTGAAAGTGCTGTTTTCACAGTGCTAAGTAGTCCCAACTCTATCAACAATGTAGGTTTTACCAGTTTTCTAAGTCTCTCTTATTTTCTTGTACTTATACTTCGAATTCTCTGTTGAAACCTCTGTAACATCTCTAGGTAGATGAATCACTGTGTACTTTCTCTTGTTTCTATCTGTTACCAATCTTGAGAAACTCATACATTCTCTGTTCATTATTTCGCGGTCTTTGAGAAGTCGATTTGTTTCTGCAAAAGTGCTGTTTTCACAGTGCTAAGTACTCCCAACTCTATCAACAATGTAGGTTTTATCAGATTTCTAAGTCTCTCTTATTTTCTTGGAGTAACACTTGGAATTCTCTATGTAAACCTCTGTAACTTCTCTAGGTAGATGAATCACTGTGTACTTCCTCTTGTTTCTATCTGTTACCAATCTTGAGAAACTCATACATTCTCTCTTCACTGTTTCGCGGTCTTAGAGAAGTAGATTTCTTTCTGCGAAAGTGCTGTTTTCACAGTGCTAAGTACTCCCAACTCTATCAACGATGTAGGTCTCAACCGTTTTCTAAGTCTCTCTTATTTTCTTGTACTTATACTTGGAATTCTCTGTGTAAACCTCTGTAACTTATCTACGTAGATGAATCACTGTGTACTTTCTCTTGTTTCTATCTGTTACCAATCTTGAGAAACTCATACATTCTCTGTTCACTGTTTCCCGGACTTAGAGAAGTAGATTTCTTTCTGCAAAAGTGGTGTTTTCACAGTGCTAAGTACTCCCAACTCTATCAACAGTGTAGGTTTTACCTGTTTTCTAAGTCTCTCTTATTTTTTTGTACTTATACTTGGAATTCTCTGTGTAAACCTCTGTAACTTTGCTAGGTAGATGAATCACTGTGTCCTTTCTCTTGTTTCTATCTGTTACCAATCTTGAGAAACACATACATTCTCTGTTCACTGTTTCCCGGTATTAGAGAAGTAGATTTCTTTGTGCGAAAGTGCTGTTATTACAGTGCTAAGTACTCCCAACTCTATCAACAATGTAGTTTGTACCAGGTTTCTAAGTCTCTCTTATTTTCTTGGAGTAACACTTGGAAATCTCTGTGTAAACCTCTGTAACTTCTCTAGGTAGATGAATCACGCTGTCCTTTCTCTTGTTTCTATCTGTTACCAATCTTGAGAAACACATACATTCTGTGTTCACTGTTTCGCCGTCTTAGAGAAGTAATTTTCTTTCTGCGAAAGAGCTGTTTTCACAGTGCTAAGTACTCCCAACTCTATCAACAATGTACGTTGTACCAGTTTTCTAAGTCTCTCTTATTTTCTTGTACTTATACTTGGAATTCTCTGTGTAAACCTCTGTAACTTCTCTACGTAGATGAATCACTGTGTACTTTCTCTTGTTTGTATCTGTTACCAATCTTAAGAAACTCATACATTCTCTTTTCACTGTTTCCCGGGCTTAGAGAATTAGATTTCTTTCTGCGAAAGTGCTGTTTTCACAGTGCTAAGTACTCCCAACTCTATCAACAATGTAGGTTTTCCCAGTTTTCTAAGTCTCTCTTATTTTCTTGAAGTTACCATTGGATTACTCTGTGTAAACCTCTGTAACTTTTCTAGGTAGATGAATCACTGTGTAGTTTCTCTTGTTTCTATCTGTTACCAATCTTGAGAAACTCATACACTCTGTGTTCACTGTTTCCCGGTCTTAGAGAAGTAGATTTCTTTCTGTGAAAGTGCTGTTTTCATAGTGCTAAGTACTCCCAACTCTATCAACAATGTAGGTTTTTCCAGTTTTCTAAGTCTCTCTTATTTTCTTCGACTTACGCTTGGATTTCCCTCTGTAAACCTCTGTAACTTCTCTAGGTAGATGAATCACTGTGTACTTTCACTTGTTTCTATCTGTTACAAATCCTGAGAAACTCATACATTCTCTGTTCACTGTTTCGCGGTCTTAGAGAAGTAGAATTCTTTCTGCGAAAGTGCTGTTTTCACAGTGCTAAGTAATCCGAACTCTATCAACAATGGAGGTTTTACCAATTTTCTAAGTCTCTCTTATTTTCTTGTACTTATACTTGGAATTCTATGTGTAAACCTCTGTCACTTCGCTAGGTAGATGAATCACTGTGTACTTTCTCTTGTTTCTATCTGTTAGAAATCTTGAGAAACGAATACATTCTCTGTTCACTATTTCGCGGTCTTAGAGAAATAGATTTGTTTCTGCGAAAGTGCTGTTTTCACAGTGCTAAGTACTCCCAACTCTATCAACAATGTATGTTTTACCAGTTTTCTAAGTCTCTCTTATTTTCTTGGAATTACACTTGGTTTTCTCTGTGTAAACCTTTGTAACTTCTCTAGGTAGATGAATCACTGTGTACTTTCTCTTGTTTCTGTCTGTTACCAATCTTTAGAAACTCATACATTCTCAGTTCAGTGTATCCCGCTCTTAGAGAAGTAGATTTCTTTCTGCGAAAGTGCTGTTTTCACAGTGCTAAGTACTCCCAACTCTATCAACAATGTATGTTTTACCAGTTTTCTAAGTCTCTCTTATTTTTGTGGAGTTACACTCGGATTTCTCTGTGTAAACCTTTGTAACTTTTCTAGGTAGATGAATCACTGTGTACTTTCTCTTGTTTCTATCTGTTACCAATCTTGAGAAACACATACATTCTCTGTTCACTGTTTCCCGGTATTAGAGAACTAGATTTCTTTGTGCGAAAGTGCTGTTATTACAGTGCTAAGTACTCCCAACTCTATCAACAATGTAGTTTGTACCAGGTTTCTAAGTCTCTCTTATTTTCTTGGAGTAACACTTGGAAATCACTGTGTAAACCTCTGTAACTTCTCTAGGTAGATGAATCACTGTGTCCTTTTTCTTGTTTCTATCTGTTACCAATCTTGAGAAACACATACATTCTTTGTTCACTATTTTGCCGTCTTAGAGAAGTAATTTTCTTTCTGCGAAAGAGCTGTTTTCACAGTGCTAAGTACTCCCAACTCTATCAACAATGTACGTTGTACCAGTTTTCTAAGTCTCTCTTATTTTCTTGTACTTATATTTGGAATTCTCTGTGTAAACCTCTGTAACTTCTCTACGTAGATGAATCACTGTGTACTTTCTCTTGTTTGTATCTGTTACCAATCTTGAGAAACTCATACATTCTCTGTTCACTGTTTCGCGGTATTAGAGAAGTAGATTTCTTTGTGCGAAAGTGCTGTTTTCACAGTGCTAAGTACTCTCAACTCTATCAACAATGTAGGTTTCACCAGTTTTCTAAGTCTCTCTTATTTTCTTGTACTTATAGTTGGAATTCTCTGTGTAAACCTCTGTAACTTCTCTAGGTAGATGAATCACTGTGTCCTTTCTCTTGTTTCTATCTTTTACCAATCTTGAGAAACTCAAACATTCTCTGTTCATTGTTTCCCGGTCTTAGAGAAGTAGATTTCTTTCTGCGAAAGTGCTATTTTCACAGTGCTAAGTACTCCCAACTCTATCAACAATGTAGGTTTTACCAGTTTTCTAATTCTCTCTTATGCTCTTGGAGTAACACTTGGAATTCTCTGTGTAAACCTCTGTAACCTTTCCAGGTAGATGAATCACTGTGTATTTTCTCTAGTTTCTATCTGTTACCATTCTTGAGAAACTCATACATTCTCTGTTCACTGTTTCGCGGTCTTAGAGAAGGAGATTTCTTTCTGCGAAAGTGCTGTTTTCACAGTGCTAAGTAATCCCAACTCTATCAACAATGGAGGTTTTACCAGCTTTCAAAGTCTCTCTCATTTTCTTATACTTGGAATTCTCTGTGTAAACCTCAGTAACTTCGCTAGGTAGATGAATCAATGTGTACTTTCCCTTGTTTCTATCTGTTACTAATCTTGAGAAACTCATACATTCTCTGTTCACTGTTTCGCGGTCTTAGTGAAGTAGATTTCTTACTGCGAAAGTGCTATTTTCACAGGGCTAAGTACTCCCAACTCTATCAACAATGTAGGTTTTACCAGTTTTCAAAGTCTCTCTTATTTTCTTGTACTCATACTTGGAATTCTCTGTGTAAACTTCTGTAACTTCTCTAGGTAGATGAATCACTGTGTACATTCTCTTGTTTCTATCTGTTACCAATCGTGAGAAACTCATACTTTCTCTGTTCACTGTTTCGCGGTCTTAGAGAAGTATATTTGTTTCTGCGAAAGTGCTGTTGTCACATTGTTAAGTACTCCCAACTCTATCAACAATTAAGTTTTAGCAGTTTTCTAAGTCTCTCTTATTTTCTTGGAGTAACACTTGGAATTCTCTGTGTAACCTCTGTAACTTTTCTAGGTAGGTGAATCACTGTGTACTTTCTCTTGTTTCTATCTGTTACCAATCTTGAGAAACTCATACAGTCTCTGTTCACTGTTTCGCGGTCTTAGAGAAGTAGATTTCTTTCTGCGAAAGTGCTGTTTTCACAGTGCTAAGTACTCCCAACTCTATCAACAATGTAGATTTTACCAGTTCTCTAAGTCTCTCTTATTTAATCGGAGTTACACTTGGATTTCTCTGTGTAAACCTCTGTAACTTCTCTAGGTAGATGAATCACTGTGTACTTTCTCTTGTTTCTATCTGTTACCAGTCTTGAGAAACTCATACATTCTCTCTTCAATGTTTCCCGGTCTTAGAGAAGTAGTTTTCTTTCTGTGAAAGTGCTGTTTTCAGAGTGCTAAGTACTCCCAACTCTATCAACAATCTAGGTTTTACCAGTTTTCTAAGTCTCTCTTATTTTCTTGTACTTATACTTGGAATTCTCTGTGTAAACCTCTGTAACTTCTCTAGGTAGATGAATCACTGTGTACTTTGTCTTGTTTCTATCTGTTACCAATCTTGAGGAAATCTTACATTCTCTGTTCAGTGTTTCGCGGTCTTAGAGAAGTAGATTTCTTTCTGTGAAAGTGCTGTTTTCACAGTGCTATGTACTCAGAACTCTATCAACAATGTAGGTTTTACCAGTTTTCTAAGTCTCTCTTATTTTCTTGAAGTTACACTTGGATTTCTCTGTGTAAACCTCTGTAACTTCTCTAGGTAGATGAATCACTGTGTACTTTCTATTGTTTCTATTTGTTACCAATCTTGAGAAACTAATATATTCCATGCTCACTGTTTCCCGTTCTTAGAGAAGTAGATTTCTTTCTGCGAAAGTGCTGTTTTCACAGTGCTAAGTACTCCCAACTCTATCAACAATGTAAGTTTTACCAGTTTTCTAAGTCTCTCTTATTTTTTTGTACTTCTACTTGGAATTGTCTGTGTAAACCTCTGTAACTTCGCTAGGTAGATGAATCACTGTGTCCTTTGCCTTGTTTATACCTGTTACCAATCTTGAGAAACTCATACATTCTCTGTTCACTGTTTCGCGGTCTTAGAGAAGTGGATTTCTTTGTGCGAAACTGCTGTTTTCACAGTGCTAAGTACTCCCAACTATATCAACAATGTAGGTTTTACCAGTTTTCTAAGTCTCTCTTATTTTCTTGTACTTATACTTGGAATTCTCTGTGTAAACCTCTGTAACTTCTCTAGAGAGATGAATCACTGTGTACTTTCTCTTGTTTCTATCTGTTACCAATCTTGAGAAACTCATACATTCTCTGTTCACTGTATCCCGGTCGTAGAGAAGTAGATTTCTTTCTGCGAAAGTGCTGTTTTCACAGTGCTAAGTACTTCCACTCTATCAACAATGTAGGTTGTCCCAGTTTTCTAAGTCTCTCTTATTTTATTGGAGTTACCCTTGGATTTCTCTGTGTAAACCTCTGTAACTTTTCTAGGTAGATGAATCACTGTGTCCTTTCTCTTGTTTCTATCTGTTACCAATATTGAGAAAGTCATACTTTCTCTGTTCACTGTTTCGCGGTCTTAGAGAAGTAGATTTCTTTCTGCGAAAGTGCTGTTTTCACAGTGCTAAGTACTCCGAACTCTATCAACAATGTAGGTTTTACCAGTTTTCTAAGTCTCTCTTATTTTCTTGGAATTACACTTGGTTTTCTCTGTGTAAACCTTTGTAACTTCTCTAGGTAGATGAATCACTGTGTACTTTCTCTTGTTTCTGTCTGTTACCAATCTTGAGAAACTCATACATTCTCAGTTCAGTGTATCCCGCTCTTAGAGAAGTAGATTTCTTTCTGCGAAAGTGCTGTTTTCACAGTGCTAAGTACTCCCAACTCTATCAACAATGTATGTTTTACCAGTTTTCTAAGTCTCTCTTATTTTTGTGGAGTAACACTTGGAAATCACTGTGTAAACCTCTGTAACTTCTCTAGGTAGATGAATCACTGTGTCCTTTCTCTTGTTTCTATCTGTTACCAATCTTGAGAAACACATACATTCTGTGTTCACTGTTTCGCGGTCTTAGAGAAGTAGATTTGTTTCTGCGAAAGTGCTGTTTTCACAGTGCTAAGTACTCCCAACTCTATCAACAATGTAGGTTTTACCAGTTTTCTAAGTCTCTCTTATTTTTTTGTACTTATACTTGGAATTCTCTGTGTAAACCTCTGTACCTTCTCTAGGGAGATGAATCACTGTGTCCTTTCTCTTGTTTCTATCTGTTACCAATCTTGAGAAACACATACATTCTCTGTTCACTGTTTCCCGGTATTAGAGAAGTAGATTTCTTTGTGCGAAAGTGCTGTTATTACAGTGCTAAGTACTCCCAACTCTATCAACAATGTAGTTTGTACCAGGTTTCTAAGTCTCTCGTATTTTCTTGGAGTAACACTTGGAAATCACTGTGTAAACCTCTGTAACTTCTCTAGGTAGATGAATCACTGTGTCCTTTCTCTTGTTTCTATCTGTTACCAATCTTGAGAAACACATACATTCTGTGTTCACTGTTTCGCCGTCTTAGAGAAGTAATTTTCTTTCTGCGAAAGAGCTGTTTTCACAGTGCTCAGTACTCCCAACTCTATCAACAATGTACGTTGTACCAGTTTTCTAAGTCTCTCTTATTTTCTTTTACTTATACTTGGAATTCTCTGTGTAAACCTCTGTAACTTCTCTAGGTAGATGAATCACTGTGTACTTTCTCTTGTTTCCATCTGTTACCAATCTTGAGAAACTCATACATTCTCTGTTCACTGTTTCGCGGTCTTAGAGAAGTAGATTTGTTTCTGCGAAAGTGCTGTTTTCACAGTGCTAAGTACTCCCAACTCTATCAACAATGTAGGTTTTACCAGTATTCTAAGTCTCTCTTATTTTCTTGTACTTATACTTGGAATTCTCTGTGTAAACCTCTGTAACTTCTCTAGGTAGATGAATCACTGTGTACTTTCTCTTGTTTCTATCTGTTAGCAATCTTGAGAAACGAATACATTCTCTGTTCACTATTTCGCGGTCTTAGAGAAATAGATTTGTTTCTGCGAAAGTGCTGTTTTCACAGTGCTAAGTACTCCCAACTCTATCAACAATGTAGGTTTTACCAGTTTTCTAAGTCTCTCTTATTTTCTTGGAATTACACTTGGTTTTCTCTGTGTAAACCTTTGTAACTTCTCTAGGTAGATGAATCACTGTGTACTTTCTCTTGTTTCTGTGTGTTACCAATCTTGAGAAACTCATACATTCTCAGTTCAGTGTATCCCGCTCTTAGAGAAGTAGATTTCTTTCTGCGAAAGTGCTGTTTTCACAGTGCTAAGTACTCCCAACTCTATCAACAATGTATGTCTTACCAGTTTTCTAAGTCTCTCTTATTTTTGTGGAGTTACACTTGGATTTCTCTGTGTAAACCTTTGTAACTTTTCTAGGTAGATGAATCACTGTGTACTTTCTCTTGTTTCTATCTGTTACCAATCTTGAGAAACACATACATTCTCTGTTCACTGTTTCCCGGTATTAGAGAACTAGATTTCTTTGTGCGAAAGTGCTGTTATTACAGTGCTAAGTACTCCCAACTCTATCAACAATGTAGTTTGTACCAGGTTTCTAAGTCTCTCTTATTTTCTTGGAGTAACACTTGGAAATCACTGTGTAAACCTCTGTAACTTCTCTAGGTAGATGAATCACTGTGTCCTTTCTCTTGTTTCTATCTGTTACCAATCTTGAGAAACACATACATTCTGTGTTCACTGTTTCGCCGTCTTAGAGAAGTAATTTTCTTTCTGCGAAAGAGCTGTTTTCACAGTGCTAAGTACTCCCAACTCTATCAACAATGTACGTTGTACCAGTTTTCTAAGTCTCTCTTATTTTCTTGTACTTATATTTGGAATTCTCTGTGTAAACCTCTGTAACTTCTCTACGTAGATGAATCACTGTGTACTTTCTCTTGTTTGTATCTGTTACCAATCTTGAGAAACTCATACATTCTCTGTTCACTGTTTCGCGATATTAGAGAAGTAGATTTCTTTGTGCGAAAGTGCTGTTTTCACAGTGCTAAGTACTCCCAACTCTATCAACAATGTAGGTTTTACCAGTTTTCTAAGTCTCTCTTATTTTCTTGGAGTTACCATTGGATTACTCTGTGTAAACCTCTGTAACTTTTCTAGGTAGATGAATCACTGTGTACTTTCTCTTCTTTCTATCTGTTACCAATCTTGAGAAACTCAAACATTCTCTGTTCATTGTTTCCCGGTCTTAGAGAAGTAGATTTCATTCTGAGAAAGTGCTGTTTTGACAGTGCTTAGTACTCTCAACTCTATCAACAATGTAGGTTTCACCAGTTTTCTAAGTCTCTCTTATTTTCTTGTACTTATAGTTGGAATTCTCTGTGTAAACCTCTGTAACTTCTCTAGGTAGATGAATCACTGTGTCCTTTCTCTTGTTTCTATCTGTTACCAATCTTGAGAAACTCAAACATTCTCTGTTCATTGTTTCCCGGTCTTAGAGAAGTAGATTTCTTTCTGCGAAAGTGCTATTTTCACAGTGCTAAGTACTCCCAACTCTATCAACAATGTAGGTTTTACCAGTTTTCTAATTCTCTCTTATGCTCTTGGAGTAACACTTGGAATTCTCTGTGTAAACCTCTGTAACCTTTCCAGGTAGATGAATCACTGTGTATTTTCTCTAGTTTCTATCTGTTACCATTCTTGAGAAACTCATACATTCTCTGTTCACTGTTTCGCGGTCTTAGAGAAGTAGATTTCTTTCTGCGAAAGTGCTGTTTTCACAGTGCTAAGTAATCCCAACTCTATCAACAATGGAGGTTTTACCAGCTTTCAAAGTCTCTCTCATTTTCTTATACTTGGAATTCTCTGTGTAAACCTCAGTAACTTCGCTAGGTAGATGAATCAATGTGTACTTTCCCTTGTTTCTATCTGTTACTAATCTTGAGAAACTCATACATTCTCTGTTCACTGTTTCGCGGTCTTAGTGAAGTAGATTTGTTACTGCGAAAGTGCTATTTTCACAGGGCTAAGTACTCCCAACTCTATCAACAATGTAGGTTTTACCAGTTTTCAAAGTCTCTCTTATTTTCTTGTACTCATACTTGGAATTCTCTGTGTAAACTTCTGTAACTTCTCTAGGTAGATGAATCACTGTGTACATTCTCTTGTTTCTATCTGTTACCAATCTTGAGAAACTCATATATTCTCTGTTCACTGTTTCGCGGTCTTAAAGAAGTAGATTTCTTTCTGTGAAAGTGCTGTTTTCACAGTGCTAAGTACTCCCAACTCTATCAACAATTAAGTTTTACCAGTTTTCTAAGTCTCTCTTATTTTCTTGTACTTATACTTGGAATTCTCTGGGTAAACCTCTGTAACTTCTCTAGGTAGATGAATCACTGTGTACTTTCACTTGTTTCTATCTGTTAATAATCTTGAGAAACTCATACATTCTCTCTTCACTGTTTCCCAGTCTCAGAGAAGTAGATTTCTTTCTGTGAAAGTGCTGTTTTCACAGTGTTAAGTACTCCCAACTCTATCAACAATGTAGGATTTACCAGTTTTCTAAGTCTCTCTTATTTTCTTGGATTAACACTTGGAATTCTCTGTCTAAACCTCTGTAACTTCTCTAGGTAGATGAATCACTGTGTACTTTCTCTTGTTTCTATCTGTTACCAATCTTGAGAAACTCATACATTCTCTGTTCACTGTTTCCCGGTCTTAGAGTAGTAGATTTCTTTCTGCGAAAGTGCTGTTTTCACAATGCTAAGTACTCCCAACTCTATCAACAATTTAGGTTTTACCAGTTTTCTAAGTCTCTCTTATTTTCTTGGAGTTACACTTGGATTTCTCTGTGTAAACCTCTGTAACTTCTCTAGGTAGATGAATCACTGTGTACTTTCTCTTGTTTCTATCTGTTACCAATCTTCAGAAACTCATACATTCTCTGTTCACTGTTTCGCGGTCTTAAAGAAGTAGATTTCTTTCTGTGAAAGTGCTGTTTTCACAGTGCTAAGTACTCCCAACTCTATCAACAATGTAGGTTTTGCGAGTTTTCTAAGTCTCTCTTATATTCTTGTATTTTTACTTGGAATTTTCTGTGTAAACCTTTGTAACTTCTCTAGGTAGATGAATCACTGTGTACTTCCTCTTTTTTCCATCTGTTACCAGTCTTGAGAAAATCATAAATTCTCTCTTCACTGTTTCCCGGTCTTAGACAAGTAGATTTCTTTCTGTGAAAGTGCTGTTTTCACAGTGCTAAGTACTCCCAACTCTATCAACAATGTAGGTTTTACCAGTTTTCTAAGTCTCTCTTATTTTCTTGGAGTAACACTTGGAATTCTCTGTGGAAACCTCTCTAATTTCTCTAGGTAGATGAATCACTGTGTACTTTCTCTTGTTTCTATCCTTTACCAATCTTGAGAAACTCACACATTCTCTGTTCACTGTTTCCCGGTCTTAAAGAAGTAGATTTCTTTCTGTGAAAGTGCTGTTTTCACAGTGCTAAGTACTCCCAACTCTTTCAACAGTGTCGGTTTTACCAGTTTTCTAAGTCTCTCTTATTTTCTTGTACTTATACTTGGAATTCTCTGTGTAAACCTCTGTAACTTCTCTACGTAGATTAATCACTGTGTACTTTCTCTTGATTCTATCTGTTACCAATCTTGAGAAACTGATACATTCTCTGTTCACTGTTTAACGGTCTTAGAGAAGTAGATTTCTTAGGCGAAAGTGCTGTTATTACAGTGCTAAGTACTCCCAACTCTATCAAGAATGTACGTTGTATCAGTTTTCTAAGTCTCTCTTATTTTCTTGGAGTAACACTTGGAATTCTCTGTGTAAACCTCTGTAATTTCTCTATGTACCTGAATCACTGTGTACTTTCTCTTGTTTCTATCTGTTACCAATCTTGAGAAACTCATACATACTCTGTTCACTGTTTCGCGGTCTTAGAGAAGTAGATTTCTTTCTGCGAAAGGGCTGTTTTCACAGTGCTAAGTACTCCCAACTCTATTAACAATGTAGGTTTTACCAGTTTTCTTAGTCTCTCTTATTTTCTTGTACTTATACTTGGAATTCTCTGTGTAAACCTCTGTAACTTCTCTACGTAGATTAATCACTGTGTACTTTCTCTTGATTCTATCTGTTACCAATCTTGAGAAACTGATAAATTCTCTGTTCACTGTTTCCTTGTCTTAGAGAAGTAGATTTCTTTGGGCGAAAGTGCTGTTATTACACTGTTAAGTGCTCTCAACTCTATCAACAATGAAGGTTTAACCAGTTTTCTAAGTCTCTCTTATTTTCTTGGAGTAACACTTGCATTTGTCTGTGTAAACCTCTGTAACTTCTCTAGATAGATGAATCACTGTGTACTTTCTCTTGTTTCTATCTTGTACCAATCTTGAGAAACTCATACATTCTCTGTTCACTGTATTCCGGTCTTAGAGAGGTAGATTTCGTTCTGCGAAAGTGCTGTTATTACAGTGCTAAGTACTCCCAACTCTATCAACAATGTAGGTTTTCCCAGGTTTCTAAGACTCTCTTATTTTCTTGGAGTTACACTTGGATTTGTCTGTGTAAACCTCTGTAACTTCTCTACGTAGATGAATCACTGTCTACTTTATCTTGTTTCTATCTGTTACCAACCTTGAGAAACACATACATTCTCTGTTCACTGTTTCCCGGTCTTAGAGAAGTAGATTTCTTTGGGCGAAAGTGCTGTTATTACAGTTCTAAGTGCTCCCAACTCTATCAACAATGTAGGTTTAACCAGTTTTCTAAGTCTCTCTTATTTTCTTGGAGTAACACTTGGATTTGTCTGTGTAAACCTCTGTAACTTCTCTAGGGAGATGAATCACTGTGTACTTTCTCTTGTTTCTATCTTGTACCAATCTTGAGAAACTCATACATTCTCTGTTCACTGTATTCCGGTCTTAGAGAGGTAGATTTCTTTCTGCGAAAGTGCTGTTATTACAGTGCTAAGTACTCCCAACTCTATCAACAATGTAGGTTTTACCAGTTTTCTAAGTCTCTCTTATTTTCTTGGAGATACACTTGCATTTCTCTGTGTAAACCTCTGTAACTTCTCTAGGTAGATGAATCACTGTGTACTTTCTCTTGTTTCTATCTGTCCCAGTCTTGAGAAACTCATACATTCTCTGTTCACTGTATCCCAGTCTTAGAAAAGTAGATTTCTTTCTGCGAAAGTGCTGTTTTCACAGTGCTCAGTACTCCCAACTCTATCAACAATGTAGGTTTTACCAGTTTTCTAAGTCTCTCTTATTTTCTTGGAGTTACACTTGCATTTCTCTGTGTAAACCTCTGTAATTTCTCTAGGTAGATGAATCACTGTGTACTTTCTCTTGTTTCTATCTGTTCCCAGTCTTGAGAAACTCATACATTCTCTGTTCAGTGTTTCGCGGTCTTAAAGAAGTAGATTTCTTTCTGTGAAAGTACTTTTTTCACAGTGCTAAGTACTCCCAACTCTATCAACAATGTAGGTTTTACCAGTTTTCTAAGTCTCTCTTATTTTGTTGTACTTATACTTGGAATTCTCTGTGTAAACCTCTATAACTTGTCTAGGTAGATGAATCACTGTGTACTTTCTCTTGTTTCTATCTGGTACCTATCTTGAGAAACTCATACATTCTCTCTTCACTGTTTCCCGGACTTAGAGAAGCAGATTTCTTTCTGTGAAAGTGCTGTTTTCACAGTGCTAAGTACTCCCAACTCTATCAACAATGTATGTTTTACCAGTTTTGTAAGTCTCTCTTTTTTCTTGGAGTAACACTTGGAATTCTCTGTGTAAACCTCTGTAACTTCTCTAGGTAGATGAATCACTGTGTACTTTCTCTTGTTTCTATCTTTTACCAGTCTTGAGAAACTCATACATTCTCTGTTCCCTGTTTCGCGGCCTTAGAGAAGTAGATTTGTTTCTGTGAAAGTGCTGTTTTCACAGTGCTAAGTACTCCCAACTCTATCAACAATGTAGGTTTTACCAGTTTTCTAAGTCTCTTATTTTCTTGTACTTATAGTTGGAATTCTCTCTGTAAACCTCTGTAACTTCTCTAGGTAGTTGAATCATGTGTTCTTTCTCTTGTTTGTATCTGTTACTAGTCTTGAGAAACTCATACATTCTCTCTTCACTTTTTCCGGTCTTAGAGAAGTAGATTTCTTTCTGCAAAAGTGCTGTTTTCACAGTGCTAAGTACTCCCAACTCAATCAACAATGTAGGTTTTGCCAGTTTTCTAAGTCTCTCTTATTTTCTTGTACTTATACTTGGAATTCTCTGGGTAAACCTCTGTAACTTCTCTAGGTAGATGAACCACTGTGTCCTTTCTCTTGTTTCTATCTGTTATCAGTCTTGTGAAACTCATACATTCTCTCTTCACTGTTTCACGGTCTTAGAGAAGTAAATTTCTTTCTGTGAAAGTGCTGTTTTCACAGTGCTAAGTATTCCCAACTCTATCAACAATGTAGGTTTTACCACTTTTCTAGGTCTCTCTTTTTTTCTTGGATTTACACATGGAATTCTCTGTGTAAACCTCTGTAACTTCTCTAGGTAGATGAATCACTGTGTACTTTCTCTTGTTACTATCTGTTCCCAGTCTTGAGAAACTCATACATTCTCTGTTCAGTGTTTCCTGGTCTTAGAGAACTAGATTTCTTTCTCCGAAAGTGGTGATTTCACAGTGCTACGTACTCCCAACTCTATCAATAATGTAGATTTTACCAGTTTTCTAAGTCTCTCTTATTTTCTTGTACTTATACTTGGAATTCTCTGTGTAAACCTCTGAAACTTCTCTACGTAGATGAATCGCTGTGTACTTTCTCTTGTTTCTATCTGTTACCAATCCTGAGAAACTCATACATTCTCTGTTCACTGTTTCCCGGTCTTAGACAAGCAGATTACTTTTTGTGAAAGTGCTGTTATTACAGTACTAAGTACTCCCAACTCTATCAACAATGTAGGTTTTATGAGATTTCTGCGTCGCTCTTATTTTCTTGGAGTTACACTTGGATTTCTCTGTGTAAACCTCTGTTACTTTTCTAGGTAGACGAATCACTGTGTACTTTCTCTTGTTTCTATCTGTTACCAATCTTGAGAAACTCATATATTCTCTGTTCACTGTTTCGCGGTCTTAAAGAAGTAGATTTCTTTCTGTGAAAGTGCTGTTTTCACAGTGCTAAGTACTCCCAACTCTATCAACAATGTAGGTTTTACCAGTTTTCTAAGTCTCTCTTATTTTCTTGTACTTATACTTGGAATTCTCTGTGTAAACCTCTGTAATTTCTCTAGGTAGATGAATCACTGTGTACTTTCTCATGTTTCTATCTGTTACCAATCTTGAGAAACTCATACATTCTCTGTTCACTGTTTCCCGGTCTTAGAGAAGTAGATTTCTTTCTGCGAAAGTGCTGTTTTCACAGTGCTAAGTACTCCCAACTCTATCAACAATTTAGGTTTTACCAGTTTTCTAAGTCTCTCTTATTTTCTTGGAGTTACACTTGGAATTCTCTGTGTAAACCTCTGTAATTTCTCTAGGTAGATGAATCACTGTGTACTTTCTCTTGTTTCTATCTGTTACCAATCTTGAGAAACTCATACATTCTCTGTTCACTGTTCGCGGTCTTAGAGAAGTAGATTTATTTTGGTGAATGTGCTGTTTTCACAGTGCTAAGTACTCCCAACTCTATCAACAACGTAGGTTTTACCTGTTTTCTAAGTCTCTCTTATTTTCTTGGATTAACACTTGGAATTCTCTGTGTAAACCTCTGTAACTTCTCTAGGTAGATGAATCACTGTGTACTTTCTCTTGTTTCTATCTGTTCCCAATCTTGGGAAACTCATACATTTACTGTTCACTGTTTCCCGGTCTTAGAGAAGTTGATTTCTTTGTGCGAAAGTGCTGTTTACACAGTTCTAAGTACTCCCAACTCTATGAACAGTGTAGGTTTTACCAGTTTTCTAAGTCTCTCTTATTTTCTTGGAGTTACACTTGGATTACTCTGTGTAAACCTCTGTAACTTCTCTAGGTAGATGAATGACTCTGTACTTTCTCTTGTTTCTATCTGTTCCGAGTATTGAGAAACTCATACATTCTCTGTTCAGTGTTTCCCGCTCTTAGAGAAGTAGATTTCTTTCTGCGAAAGTGATGTTTTCACAGTGTTAAGTACTCCCAACTCTATCAACAATGTAGGTTTTACCAGTTTTCTTTGTCTCTCTTATTTTCTTGTACTGATACTTGGATTTCTCTGTGTAAACCTCTGTAACTTGTCTAGGTAGATGAATGACTCTGTACTTTCTCTTGTTTCTATCTGTTCCGAGTATTGAGAAACTCATACATTCTCTGTTCAGTGTTTCCCGCTCTTAGAGAAGTAGATTTCTTTCTGCGAAAGTGATGTTTTCACAGTGTTAAGTACTCCCAACTCTATCAACAATGTAGGTTTTACCAGTTTTCTAAGTCTCTCTTATTTTCTTGTACTTATACTTGGAATTGGAATTCTCTGTGTAAACCTCTGTAACTTCTCTAGGCAGATGAATCACTGTGTACTTTCTCTTGTTTCTACCTGTTACCAATCTTGAGAAACTCATACATTCTCTTTTCACTGTTTCCCGGTCTTAGAGAAATAGATTTCTTTCAGCGAAAGTGCTGTTTTCACAGTGCTAAGTACTCCCAACTCTATCAACAATCTAGGTTTTACCAGTTTTCTAAGTCTGTCTTATTTTCTTGTACTTATACTTGGAATTCTCCGTGTAAACCTCTGTAAATTCTCTACGTAGATGAACCACGGTGTACTTTCTCTTGTTTCTATCTGTTACCAATCTTGAGAAACTCATACATTCTCTGTTCACTGTTTCCCTGTCTTAGAGAAGTAGATTTCTTTGTGCGAAAGTGCTGTTATTACAGTGCTAAGTATTCCCAACTCTATCAACAATGTAGGTTTTACCAGTTTTCTAACTCTCTCTTATGTTCCTGGAGTTACACTTGGATTTCTCTGTGTAAACCTCTGTAACTTCTCTAGGTAGATGAATCACTGTGTACTTTCTCTTGTTTCTATCTGTTACCAATCTTGAAAAACTCATACATTCTCTGTTCACTGTTTCCCGGTCTTAGAGAAGCAGATTTCTTTCTGCGAAAGTGCTGTTTTCACAGTGCTAAGCATTCCCAACTCTATCAACTATGTAGGTTATACCAGTTTTCTAAGTCTCTCTTATTTCTTGTACTTATACTTGGAATTTTCTGTGTAAACCGTGGTAACTTCTCTAGGTAGGTGAATCACTGTATACTTCCTCTTGTTTCCATCTGTTACCAGTCTTGAGAAAATCATAAATTCTCTCTTCACTGTTTCCCGGTCTTAGAGAAGTAGATTTCTTTCTACGAAAGTGCTGTTTTCACAGTGATAAGTACTCTCAACTCTATCAACAATGTAGGTTTTACCAGTTTTCTAAGTCTCTCTTGTTTTCTTGTACTTATACTTGGAATTCTCTGTGTAAACCTCTGTAACTTCCCTAGGTAGATGAATCGCTGTGTACTTTCTCTTGTTTCTATCTGTTACCAATCCTGAGAAACTCATACATTCTCTGTTCACTGTTTCCCGGTCTTAGAGAAGTAGATTTCTTTGTGCGAAAGTGCTGTTTACACAGTTCTAAGGACTCGAACTCTATCAACAATGTAGGTTTTACCAGTTCTCTAAGTCTCTCTTACTTTCTTGGAGTTACACTTGGATTACTCTGTGTAAACCTCTGTAACTTCTCTAGGTAGATGAATCACTGTGTACTTTCTCTTGTTTCTATCTGTTCCAAGTCTTGAGAAACTCATACATTCTCTGTTCACTGTTTCCCGGTCTTAGAGAAGTAGATTTCTTTCTGCGAAAGTGCTGTTTTCACAGTGCTAAGTACTCCCAACTCTATCAACAATGTAGGTTTTACCAGTTTTCTATGTCTCTCTTATTTTCTTGTACTTATACTTGGATTTCTCTGTGTAAACCTATGTAAATTTTCTAGGTAGATGAATCTCTGTGTACTTTCACTTGTTTCTATCTGTTACCAATCTTGAGAAACTCATACATTCTCTGTTCACTGTTTCGCGGTCTTAGAGAAGTAGATTTCTTTCTGCGAAAGTGCTGTTTTCACAGTGCTAAGTACTCCCAACTCTTTCATCAATGTAGGTTTTACCAGTTTTCTAAGTCTCTCTTATTTTCTTGTACTTATACTTGGAATTCTCTGTGTAATCCTCTGTAACTTCTCTAGGCAGATGAATCACTGTGTACTTTCTCTTGTTTCTATCTGTTAACAATCTTGAGAAACTCATACATTCTCTGTTCAGTGTTTCCTGGTCTTAGAGAAGTAGATTTCTTTCTGTGAAGGTGCTGTTTTCACAGTGCTAAGTACTCCCAATTCTATCAACAATGTGGGTTTTACCAGTTTTCTAAGTCTCTCTTATTTTCTTGGAGTTACACTTGCATTTCTCTGTGTAAACCTCTGTAACTTCTCTAGGTAGATAAATCACTGGGTACTTTCTCTTGTTTCTATCTCTTACCAGTCTTGAGAAACTCATACATTCCCTGTTCACTGTTTCCCGGTCTTAGAGTAATAGATTTCTTTCTGCGAAAGTGCTGTTTTCACAGTGCTACGTACTCCCAACACTATCAACAATGTAGGGTTTACCAGTTTTCTAAGTCTCTCTTATTTTCTTGTACTTATACTTGGAATTCTCTGTGTAAATCTCTGTAACTTCTCTAGGTAGATGAATCACTGTGTACTTCCTCTTCTTTCTCTGTTACCAATCTTGAGAAACTCATACATTCTCTGTTCACTGTCTCCTGGTCTTAGAGAAGTAGATTTCTTTCTGCGAAAGGGCTGTTTTCACAGTGCTTAGTACTCCCAACTCTATAAACAATGTAGGTTTTACTAGTTTTCTAAGTCTCTCTTATGTTCCTGGAGTTACACTTGGATTTCTCTGTGTAAACCTCTGTAACTTCTCTAGGTAGATGAATCACTGTGTACTTTCTCTTGTTTCTACCTGTTACCAATCTTGAGAAATTCATACATTCTCTTTTCACTGTTTCCCGGTCTTAGAGAAATAGATTTCTTTCAGCGAAAGTGCTGTTTTCACAGTGCTAAGTACTCCCAACTCTATCAACAATCTAGGTTTTACCAGTTTTCTAAGTCTCTCTTATTTTCTTGGAGTAACACTTGGAATTGTCTGTGTAAACCTCTGTAACTTCTCTAGGTAGATGAATCACTGTGTGCTTTCTCTTGCTTCTATCTGTTACCAATGTTGACAAACTTATACATTCCCTGTTCACTGTTTCCCGGTCTTAGAGAAGTAGATTTCTTTCTGCGAAAGTGCTGTTTTCACAGTGCTAAGTACTCCCAACTCTATCAACAAAGTAGGTTTTACCAGTTTTCTAAGTCTCTCTTATTTTCTTGGAGTTACAGTTGGATGTCTCTGTGTAAACCTCTGTAACTTTTCTAGGTAGATGAATCACTGTGTACTTTCTCTTCTTTCTATCTGTTACCAATCTTGAGAGACTCATACATTCTCTGTTCAGTGTTTCCCGGTCTTAGAGAAGTAGATTTCTTTCTGTGAAACTGCTGTTTTCACAGTGCTAAGAACTCCCAACACTATCAGCAATGTAGGTTTTACCAGGTTTCTAAGTCTCTATTATTTTTTGTACTTATACTTGGAATTCTCTGTGTAAACCTCTGTAACTTCTCTAGGTAGATGAATCACTGTGTACTTTCTCTTGCTTCTATCTGTTACCAATCTTGAGAAACTCATACATTCTCTGCTGACTGTTTCGCAGCCTTAGAGAAGTAGATTTCTTTCTGCGAAACTGATGTTTCCACAATGTTAAGAACTCCCAACTCTGTCATCAACGTAGGTTTTACCAGTTTTCTAAGTCTCTTTCATTTTGTTGTAGTTCTTCCTGGAATTCTCTGTGTAAACCTCTGTAACTTTTCTAGGTAGATGAATCACTGTGTACTTTCTCTTGTTTCTATCTGTTACCAATCTTCAGAAACTCATACATTATCTGTTCACTGTTTCTCGGCCTTAGAGAAGTAGATTTATTTCTGCGAAAGGGATGTTTTCCCAATGCTAAGTACTCCCAACTCTATCATCAATGTAGGTTTTACCAGTTTTCTAAGTCTCACTTAATTACTTGTGGTTCTACTTGGAACTCTCTGTGTAAACCTCTGTAACTTCTCTAGGTAGATGAGTCACTGTGTACTTTCTCTTCTTTCTCTCTGTTACCAATCTTGACAAACTCATACATTCTCTGTTCACTGTTTTGCGGCCTTAGAGAAGTAGATTTCTTTCTGCGATAGTGATGTTTTCACAATGCTAAGTACTCCCAACTCTATCATCAATGTAGGTTTTACCAGTTTTCTAAGTCTCTCTTATTTTGTTGTAGTTGTTCTTGGAATTCTCTGTGTAAACCTCTGTAACTTCTCTAGGTAGATTAATCCCTGTGTACTTTCTCTTGTTTCTATCTGTTACCAATCTTGAGAAAATGATACATTCTCTGTTCACTGTTTCCTGGTCTTAGAGAAGTAGATTTCTTTCTGTGAAAGTGGTGTTTTCACAGTGCTAAGTACTCCCAACTCTATCAACAATGTAGGTTTTACCAGTTTTCTAAGTCTCTCTTATTTTCTTGGAGTTACACTTGGATATCTTTGTGTGAACCTCTGTAACTTTTCTAGGTAGATGAATCACTGTGTACTTTCTCTTGTTTGTATCTGTTACCAATCTGAGAAACTCATACATTCTCTGTTCACTGTTTCTCGGTCTTAGAGAAGTAGATTTGTTTCTGCGAAAGTGCTGTTTTCACAGTGCTAAGTACTCCCAACTCTATCAACAATGTAGGTTTTACCAGTTTTCTAAGTCTGTCTTATATTCTTGTGGTTCTACTTGGAATTCTGTGTGTAAACCTCTGTAACTTCTCTAGGTAGATGAATCACTGTGTTCTTTCTCTTGTTTCTATCTTTTACCAATCTTGAGAAACTCATACATTCTCTGTTCAGTGTATCCCGGTCTTACAGAAGTAGATTTCTTTCTGCGAAAGTGATGTTTTCACAATGCTAAGTACTCCCAACTCTATCATCAATGTAGGTTTTACCAGTTTTCTAAGTCTCTCTTATTTTGTTGTAGTTATTCTTGGAATTCTCTGTGTTAACCTATTTAACTTCTCTAGGTAGATGAATCACTGTGTACTTCCACTTGTTTCTATCTGTTACCAATCTTAAGAAACTCATACATTCTCTGTTCACTGTTTCACGGCCTTAGAGAAGTAGATGTCTATCTCCGAAAGTGATGTTTTCACAGTGCTAAGTACTCTCAACTCTATCAACAATGTAGGTATCACCAGTTTTCTAAGACTCTCTTATATTCTTGTAGTTCTACTTGGAATTCTGTGTGTAAACCTCTGTAACTTCTCTAGGTAGATGAATCACTGTGTTCTTTCTCTTGTTTCTATCTGTTACCAATCTTGAGAAACTCATACATTCTCGGTTCACTGTTTCGCGTCCTTAGAGAAGTAGATTTCTTTCTGCGAAAGTGATGTTTTCACAATGCTAAGTACTCCCAACTCTATCATCAATGTAGGTTTTACCAGTTTTCTAAGTCTCTCTTATATTCTTGTAGTTCTACTTGGAATTCTGTGTGTAAACCTCTGTAACATCTCTAGGTAGATGAATCACTGTGTTCTTTCTCTTGTTTCTATCTGTTACCAGTCATAAGAAACTCATGCATTCTCTGTTCACTGTTTCACGGCCTTAGAGAAGTAGATTTCTTTCTGAGTAAGTGATGTTTTCACAATGCTAAGTACTCCCAACTCTATCAACAATGTAGGTTTTACCAGTTTTCTAAGTCTCTCTTATTTTGTTGTACTTCTGCTTGGAATTCTCTGTGTAAACCTCTGTAACTTCTCTAGGTAGAGGAATCACTGTGTTCCTTCTCTTCTTTCTGTCTGTTACCAATGTTAAGACATTCATACATTCTCTCTTCACTGTTTTGCGGCCTCAGAGAAGTAGATTTCTTTCGGTGAAAGTGATGTTTTCACAATGCTAAGTACTCCCAACTCTATCATCAATGTAGGTTTTACCAGTTTTCTAAGTCTCTCTTATTTTCTTGTGGTTCTACTTGGAATTCTCTGTGTAAACCTCTGTAACTTCTCTAGGTAGATGAATCACTGTGTTCTTTCTCTTGTTTCTATCTGTTACCAATCTTGAGAAACTCATACATTCTCTGTTCATTGTTTCACGGCCTTAGAGAAGTAGATTTCTTTCTCCGAAAGTGATGCTTTCACAGTGCTAAGTACTCCCGTCATTTATCAACAATGTAGGTATAACAGTTTTCTAAGTCTCTCTTATATTCTTGTAGTTCTAATTGCAATTCTGTGTGTAAACCTCTGTAACTTCTCTAGGTAGATGAATCACTGTGCATTTTCTCTTGTTTCTATCTGTTACCAATCTTGAGAAACTCATACATTCTCTGTTTACTGTTTCGCGGCCTTAGAGAAGTAGATTTCTTTCTGCAAAAGTGATGTTTTCACAATGCTAAGTACTCCCAACTCTATCATCAATGTAGCTTTTCCCAGTTCTCTACGTCTCTCTTATTTTCTTGTAGTTCTACTTG
The DNA here is from genome assembly GCA_028571685.1 of Heterohyrax brucei. Classification (NCBI taxonomy): domain Eukaryota; kingdom Metazoa; phylum Chordata; class Mammalia; order Hyracoidea; family Procaviidae; genus Heterohyrax; species Heterohyrax brucei. The sequence continues at coordinate 25,261,285 of CM053143.1, forward strand.
GATTTCTCTGTGTAAACCTCTGTAACTTCTCTAGGTAGATGAATCACTGTGTACTTTCTCTTGTTTCTATCTGTTACCAATCTTGAGAAACTCATACATTCTCTGTTCGCTGTTTCGCGGCCTTAGAGAAGTAGATTTCTTTCTGCGAAAGTGATGTTTTCCCAATGCTAGGTACTCCCAACTCTATCATCAATGTAGTTTTTACCAGTTTTCTAAGTCTCTCTTATACTCTTGTAGTTCTACTTGGAATTCTGTGTGTAAAACTCTGTAACTTCCCTAGGTAGATGAATCACTGTGTTCTTTCTCTTGTTTCTATCTGTTACCAATCTTGAGAAACTCATGCATTCTCTGTTCACTGTTTCACGGCCTTAGAGAAGTAGATTTCTTTCTGAGTAAGTGATGTTTTCACAATGCTAAGTACTCCCAACTCTATCATCAATGTAGGTTTTACCAGTTTTCTAAGTCTTTCTTATTTTGTTGGAGTTGTTCCTGGAAATCTTTATGAAAACCTCTGTAACTTCTCTAGGTAGATGAATCAGTGTGAACTTTCTCCTGTTTCTATGTGTTACCAATCTTGAGAAACTCATACATTCTCTGTTCCCTGTTTCGCGGACTTACAGAAGTAGATTTTTTTCTGCGAAAGTGATGTTTTCACAATGCTAAGTACTCCCAACTCTATCAGCAATGTAGGCTTTACCAGTTTTCTAAGTCTCTCTCATTTTGTTGTAGTTGTTCTTGGAATTCTCTGTGTAAACCTCTGTAGCTTCTCTAGGTAGATGAATCACTGTATACTTTCTCTTGTTTCTATCTGTTACCAATCTTAAGAAATTCGTACATTCTCTGTTCACTGTTTTACGGCCTTAGAGAAGTAGATTTCTATCTAAGAAAGTGATGTCTTCACAGTGCTAAGTACTCCCAACTCTATCTACAATGTGGGTATTACCAGTTTTCTAAGACTCTCTTATATTCTTGTAGTTCTACTTGGAATTCTGGTTGTAAACCTCTGTAACTTCTCTAGGTAGATGAATCACTGTGTACTTTCTCTTGTTTCTATCTGTTACCAATCTTGAGAAACTCATACATTCTCGGTTCACTGTTTCGCGGCCTTACAGAAGTAGATTTCTTTCTGCGAAAGTGATGTTTTCACAATGCTAAGTACTCCCAACTCTATCACCAATGTAGGTTTTACCAGTTTTCTAAGTCTCTCTTAGTTTGTTGTAGTTGTTCTTGGAATTCTCTGTGTAAACCTCTGTAACTTCTCTAGGTAGATTTATCACTGTGTACTTTCTCTTTTTTCTGTCTGTTACCAATCTTGAGAAACTCATACATTCTCTGTTCATTGTTTACCGGACTTAAAGAAGTAGATTTCGTTCTGCGAAAGTGATGTTTTCACAATGCTAAGTACTCCCAACTCTATCATCAATGTAGGTGTTACCAGTTTACTAAGTCTCTCTTATTTTCTTGTAGTTCTACTTGGCATTCTCTGTGTACACCTCTGTAACTTCTCTAGGTAGATGAATCACTTTATACTTTCTTTTGTTTCTATCTGTTACCAATCATAAGAAACTCATACATTCTCTGTTCACTGTTTCACGGCCTTAGAGAAGTAGATTTCTTTCTCCGAAAGTGATGTTTTCACTGTGCTAAGTACTCTCAACTCTATCAACAATGTAGGTTTTACCAGTTTTCTAAGTCTGTCTTATATTCTTGTGATTCTACTTGGAATTCTGTGTGTAAACCTCTGTAACTTCTCTAGGTAGATGAATCACTGTGTTCTTTCTCTTGTTTCTATCTGTTACCAATCTTGAGAAACTCATACATTCTCTGTTCAGTGTATCCCGGTCTTACAGAAGTAGATTTCTTTCTGCGAAAGTGATGTTTTCACAATGCTAAGTACTCCCAACTCTATCATCAATGTAGGTTTTACCAGCTTTCTAAGTCTCTCTTATTTTGTTGTAGTTATTCTTGGAATTCTCTGTGTTAACCTCTTTAACTTCTCTAGGTAGATGAATCACTGTGTACTTCCACTTGTTTCTATCTGTTACCAATCTTAAGAAACTCATACATTCTCTGTTCACTGTTTCACGGCCTTAGAGAAGTAGATGTCTATCTCCGAAAGTGATGTTTTCACAGTGCTAAGTACTCTCAACTCTATCAACAATGTAGGTATCACCAGTTTTCTAAGACTGTCTTATATTCCTGTAGTTCTACTTGGAATTCTGTGTGTAAACCTCTGTAACTTCTCTAGGTAGATGAATCACTGTGTTCTTTCTCTTGTTTCTATCTGTTACCAATCTTGAGAAACTCATACATTCTCGGTTCACTGTTTCGCGTCCTTAGAGAAGTAGATTTCTTTCTGCGAAAGTGATGTTTTCACAATGCTAAGTACTCCCAACTCTATCATCAATGTAGGTTTTAGCAGTTTTCTAAGTCTCTCTTATATTCTTGTAGTTCTACTTGGAATTCTGTGTGTAAACCTCTGTAACTTCTCTAGGTAGATGAATCACTGTGTTCTTTCTCTTGTTTCTATCTGTTACCAATCATAAGAAACTCATGCATTCTCTGTTCACTGTTTCACGGCCTTAGAGAAGTAGATTTCTTTCTGAGTAAGTGATGTCTTCACAATGCTAAGTACTCCCAACTCTATCATCAATGTAGGTTTTACCAGTTTTCTAAGTCTCTCTTATTTTGTTGTAGTTGTTGTTGGAATTGTCTGGGTAAACCTGTGTAACTTCTCTAGGTAGATTTATCACTGTGTACTTTCTCTTGTTTCTATCTGTTACCAATCTTGAGAAACTCATACATTCTCTGTTCATTGTTTACCGGCCTTAGAGAAGTAGATTTCGTTCTGCGAAAGTGATGTTTTCACAATGCTAAGTACTCCCAACTCTATCATCAATGTAGGTTTTACCAGTTTTCTAAGTCTCTCTCATTTTGTTGTAGTTGTTCTTGGAATTCTCTGTGTAAACCTCTGTAGCTTCTCTAGGTAGATGAATCACTGTGTACTTTCTCTTGTTTCTATCTGTTACCAATCTTTAGAAATTCATACATTCTCTGTTCACTGTTTCACGGCCTTAGAGAAGTAGATTTCTATCTCAGAAAGTGATGTCTTCACAGTGCTAAGTACTCCCAACTCTATCAAGAATGTGCGTATTACCAGTTTTCTAAGACTCTCTTATATTCTTGTAGTTCTACTTGGAATTCTGTGTGTAAACCTCTGTAACTTCTCTAGGTAGATGAATCACTATGTTCTTTCTCTTGTTTCTATCTGTTACCAATCTTGAGAAACTCATACATTCTCTGTTCACTGTTTCGCGGCTTTAGAGAAGTAGATTTCTTTCTGCGAAAGTGATGTTTTGACAATGCTATGTACTCCCAACTCGATGAACAACGTACATTTTGCCACTTATCTAAGTCTCTCTTATTTTCTTGTAGTTGTGGCTGGGACTTCTCTGTGTAAAGTCCTGTAACTTCTGTGAGTAGAAGAATCACTATACACTTTCTCTTGTTTCTATCTTTTCTAAATCTTAAGAAACTCATTCTTTGTCTGTTCACTGTCTCGTTGTCTTAGAGAACTAGATTTCTTTCTCTGAAAGTGATGTTTTCACAATGTTAAGTACACCGAACTCCATGAACAACGTCGATTTTGCCAGTCATCTTTGTCTCTCTTATTTTCTTGTAGTTATAGCTGGGAGTTCTCTGTGTAAATCTCTGTAACTTCTCTGAGTAGATGAATCACTCTGTACTTTCTCTTCCTACTATTTTTTGTAAATCGTCTGAAACTCATCCTTTCTCTGTTCAGAGTTCTTTGTCTTCCAGAAGTCAATTTTGTTTCTGGGAAAGAGTTGTTTTCACAATGCTAAGTACTCCCAACTCCATGAACAATGTTGATTTTGTCAGGTGACACTTATCTGTGTTGCAGAAGTAGATTTATTTCTGGGAAAGAGATGTTTTCACAATGCTAAGTACTGTTAACTTCATGAACAACGTAGATTTTGCCAGTTATCTCAGTCTCTCTTATTTTGTTGTACTTATAGCTGGGAGTTCTGTGTGTAAATCTCTATGACTTCCTTGGGTAGATCGATCGCTCTGTACTTTCTCTTGTTACTATCTGTTCTAAATCATATGAAACTCATACATTCTATGTTCAGTATTTCGTTGTTTCATATGATTTAGAACAGATAGTAACAAGAAAAAGTAGAGAGTGATTCATCTACCAGGAGAAGTTACAAAGGTTTACACAGAGAACTCCCAGCTGTAACTACAAGGAAAGAATGGAGACTTAGATAACTGGTATAATCTACATTGTTCATGGAGTTGGGAGGACTGAGCATTGTGAAAACATGACTTTCCAAGAAAGAAATCTACTTCTGTAAGACGAGACAGTGAACATAAAAGAATGAATTTCCTACGATTTACAACAGATAGCAACAATAGGGAGTACATAGTCTTTTATCTACCCAGAGACGTTACGGAGATTTACACAGAGAACTCCCAGCTATAACTAAAAGAAAATAAGGGAGACTTAGATAACTGAGAAAATCAACGTTGTTCATGGAGTTGGGAGTACTTAACATTGTGAAAACAGCACTTTCCCAGAAACTAATCTACTTCTATAAGACAACGAAATAGTAAACAGAGAAAGGATGAGTTTCATGCGATTTAGAACAGGTAGTAACAAGAGAATTTACAGAGTGATTCATCTACTCAGAGAAGTTACAGAGATTTACACAGAGAATTCCCAGGTGTAAGTACAAGAAAATAAGAGAAACTTAGATAACTGGCAAAATCTACGTTGTTCATGGAGTTGGGAGTACTTAGCATTGTGAAAACATCTCTTTCCTAGAAAGAAATCTACTTCTGTAAGACAACGAGACAGTGAACATAGAAGTTTGAGTATCGTACAATTCAGAACAGATAGTAACAAAAGAAAGTAGATAGGGATTCATCTACCCAGAAATGTTACAGACATTTACACAGAGAACTCCCAAGTATAACTAGAGGAAAATAAGAGACTTTGATAACTGCCAAAAAGTACGTTGCCCATGGAGCTGGGAGTACTTAGCATTGTAAAAACATCACTTTCCCAAAAACAAAACTACTTGTATAACACAACGAAACAGTGAACTTAGAATGTATCAGTTTCATAAGATTTAGAACAAATAGTAAAAAGAGAAAGTACAGACTGATTCATCTACTCACAGAAGTTACCGAGAGTTACACAGAGAACCCCCAGCTATGACTTGAAGAAAATAAGAGAGACTTAAATAGCTGGCAAAATCTACGTTGTTCATGGAGTTGGGAGTACTTAGCATTGTGAAAACATCACTTTCCCAGAAAGAAATCTACTTCTGTGAGACAAATAACTGTGAACAGAGAAAGGATGAGTTTCATACGATTTAGAACAGATAGTAACAAGAGAAAGTACATAGTGATTCGTCTACCCAGAAATGTTACAGAGATTTACACAGAGAACTCCCAGCTATAACTACAAGAAAATACGAAGGACTTAGATAACTGGCAAAATCTATATTTTTGATGCAGTTGGGAGTACTTAACATTGTGAAAACATCACTTTCCCAGAAACAAATCTACTTCTACAAGACAACGAGACAGTGAACATAGAATGGATGAGTTTCATAGGATTCAGAACAGATAGTTACAAGAGAAAGTATAGAGTGATTCATCTACCCAGAGAAGGTACAGAGATTTACACAGAGAACTCCCAGCTATAAGTATAAGAAAATAAGGGAGACTTAGATAACTGGCAAAATCTACGTTGTTCATGGAGTTAAGAGTACCTAGCACTGTGAAAACAGCACTTTCCCAGAAACAAATCTAATTCTGTAACACAACGAAACAGTGAACATAGAATGGATGAGTTTCATACGATTTAGAACAGATAGTAACGAGAAAGTACAGAGTGATTCATCTACCTACAGAAGTTACAGACATTTACACAGAGATCTCTGGGCTATAACTTCAAGAAAATAAGACAGACTTAGATAACTGGCAAAATCTACATTGTTCATGGAGTTGGGAGTGCTTAGCATTGTGAGAGCATCTCTTTCCCAGAAACCAATCTACTTCTACAAGAGAAATAACTGTGAACAGAGAAATGATGAGTTACATACGATTCAGAACAGATAGTAAGAAGAGAAAATACAGATTGATTCATCTACCCAGAGAAGTTTCAGAGATTTACAAAGAGAACTCCCAGCTATAACTAGAAGGAAAGAAGAGAGACTTAGATAACTGGCAAAATCTACGTTGTTCATGGATTTGGGAGTAGTTAGCATTGTGAAAACATCACTTTCCCAGAAAGAAAACTACTTCTATAAGACAACAAAACAGTGAACATAGAACGGATGAGTTTCATGTGATTTAGAACATATAGTGACAAAAGAAAGTGCAGAGTGATTCATCTACCCAGAGAAGTTACCGAGATTTACACAGAGATCTCCCAGCTATAACTACAAGAAAATAAGAGAGACTTAGTTAACCGGCAAAATCTACGTTGTTTATGGAGTTGGGAGTACTTAGCATTATGAAAACGTCACTTTCCCTGAAATAAATATACTTCTATCAGCAAATAACTGTGAACAGAGAAAGGATGAGTTTCATGCGATTTACAACAGATAGTAACGATAGAAAGTACAGAGTAATTCATCTACCCAGACAAGTTACAGGGATACACAGAGAAGTCCCAGCTATAGCTACAAGGAAATAAGAGAGACTTAGATAACTGGCAAAATCTACGTTGTTCATGGAGTTGGAAGAATTTTGCATTGTGAAAACATCTCTTTCCCAGATACAAGTCTACTTGTATAAGACAAATAACTGTGAACAGAGAAATGATGAGTTTGATACGATTGAGAACCGATAGTAACAACAGAAAGTACAGAGTGATTCATCTACTCAGAGAAGTTACAGAGATTTACACAGAGAATTCCCAGTTATAACTACAACAAAATAAGAGACACTTAGATAACTGAAAATATCAACATTGTTCATGGAGTTGGGGATACTTAGCATTGTGAAAACATCTCTTTCCCAGAAACAAATCTACTTCTATAAGACAAATAACTGTCAACAGGGAAATGATGAGCTTCATACGATTGAGAACAGATAGTAACAGGAGAAAGTACAGAGTGATTCATCTACTCAGAGAAGCTACAGAGATTTACACAGAGAACTCCCACCTATAACTACAAGGAAATAAGAGAGACTTAGATAACTGGCAAAATCTACGTTGTTCATGGAGTTGGGAGTACTTAGCATTGTGAAAACATCACTTTCCCAGAAACAAATCTACTTCTATAAGACAACGAGACAGTGAACATAAAAGTATGAGTTTCGTATTATTTAGAACAGATAGTAAAAAAAGAAAGTACATAGTGATTCATCTACCCAGAAATGTTACAGAGATTTACACAGAGAACTCCCAACTATAAGTACAAGAAAAGAAGAGAGACTTTGATAACTGGGAAAGTGTACATTGTTCCTGGAGTTGGGAGTACTTAGCATTGTGGAAAATCACTTTCCCAGAAACAAATCTATTTGTATAACACAACGAAACAGTGAACTTAGAATGTATGAGTTTCATGTGATTTAGAACAGATAGTAAAAGGAGAAAGTACAGAGTAATTTATCTACCTACAGAAGTTACTGAGATTTACAGAGACCTCCCAGCTATAACTACAAGAAAATAAGAGAGACTTAGATAACTGATAAAATCTACGTTGTTCATGGAGTTGGGAGTTCTTAGCATTATGAAAACATCACTTTCCCTGAACAAAATCTACTTTTGTAAGGCCGATAACTGTTAAAAGAGAAAGGATGAGTTTCATACGATTTTGAACAGATAGTAAGAAGAGAAAGTACATAGTGATTCATCTACCCAGAAATCTTACAGAAATTTACACAGAGAACTCCCAGGTATAACTACAAGAAAATAAGAGAGACTTAGATAACTGGCAAAATCTACGATGTTCATGGAGTTGGGAATAATTAGCATTGTGAAAACATCACTTTCCCAGAAACAAATCTACTTCTATAAGACAACGAAACAGTTAACATAGAATCGATGAGTTTCATATGATTTAGAACAGATAGTAACAAGAGAAAATACAGAATGATTCATCTAACCAGAGAAGTTACAGAGTTTTACACAGAGAACTCCCAGCTATAACTACAAGAAAAGAAGGGAGACTTAGATAACTGGCAAAATCTACGTTGTTCATGGAGTTGCGAGTACTTAGCATTGTGAAAACAGCACTTTCCCAGAAAGAAATCTACTTCTGTAAGACAAATAACTGTGAACAGAGAAAGGATGAGTTTCATCCGATTTAGAACAGATAGTGACAAGGGAAAGTACAGAGTTATTCATCTACCTACAGATGTTACAGACATTTACACAGAGAACTCCCAGCTATAACTACAAGAAAATAAGAGACACTTAGATAACTGGCAAAATCTACGTTTTTCATGGCGTTGAGAGTACTTAGCATTGTCAAAACATCTCTTTCCCAGATACTAATCTACTTGTATAAGACAAATAACTGTGAACAGAGATATGATGAGTTTCATACGATTGAGAACAGATAGTAACAAGAGAAAGTACAGAGTGATTCATCTACTTGGAACTTCTTGGATATATCACACGACAAATGCTCTGAAATTGCTAGAAATGCTTACCTCTTGTTTCTTAATTGATTCTGAATATGGATGAAGAAGAGAAACATGATTTGTTTACCACTAAACTTCTAGTAGTTGTGATCTGTGTTATATGACCTTGTCATTCTCTTTGGCTACAGGCCTCTGGACAAGGGTGGTTAACTGACAGATGATAGGCTGGCCAGTGCCTATGAGATCACTTGGCACAAAAGCTCTGCCATACTCAAGACATGCTCCAAGGCCATATTCCTTGGAGCGGGCAACTGTTTGATTTTTCTGGGTTCCTACCCTTCTCCAGAGGACAGATGGGCACTCTGACAGTTGCACCCGGATGGTCTACAATAAGGTAGGGCTAGTTTCTCAGCTTAAAATGTGAGGTTCTTTCTAGAATATCTAATTGTCACTGAGTCAATTTTGACTCATAGCGACTCTATACAACAGAGTAGAAGTACCTAACAGGATTTCCAGGAGCACCTGGTGGATTCAGATTCAAACTGCTGATCTTTTGGTTAGCAGCCAAGCTCTTAACCATTATGCAACCAGGCCTTCTTTCTAGAATAAGGGGGTGTGTATGTTGATCTCACCACTCATCTGTCAGTTTGTTGGACTGTGGTGGCTTGGGTGTTGCTGAGATGCTGCAAGCTATGCCACTGGCTTTTCAGATAACAGCAGAGTCAGCCATGGTAGACAGGTTTCAGTGGAGCTTTCCAGCTAAGACAGGCTGGGAAGAAGGTCCTAGTAGTATACTTCAGAAAAAACTGGCCATTGAAAGCATTATGAATAGCAACAGAACATTGTCTAGTGTAGTGCTGGAAGATGAGCCCCAGGTTAGAATATATTCTTCTCCATAGATCCATTTATCATTCATCAGTCAAAAACTGACTGAGGAAGAGCTGCCTCCTTAAAACAGGGTTAACCTTAACGATATTCAACCATTTCAGGAAATAGCATATGATCAAGAGTCGGTGGTACTGAAGGAAGAAGTTGAAGTTACACTGAAGGCATTGGTGAAAAACAGGGCTCCAGGAATTGACAGAGCACCAGTTGAGATGTTTCAACACAAGGATGTAGTGCTAGAGGTACTTACTTGTCTATGTCAAAAAATTTGGAAGACAACTACCAGCCAGCCAACTGAAAGAAATCTGTATTTATGCATAGATAAACCCATTGCTGTCAATTCTGACTCAGAGTGACCAAATAGGATGGAGTAGAACTGGTTCATAGGGTTTTCAAGACTGTAATCACTACAGAAGCAGACTGCTACATCTTTTTCTCATTGAGCAGCTGGTGGATTTGAACCACCAGCCTTTCAGTTAGCAGCTGAACACTTAACCACTGCACTGTAAGGTCACAGATATGAAATACAAATTTCTAAAATGGAACTACTCTTTATTTCCTCCTAAACCTACACATGAGAAGGTAACACATATAGGCTTGCCCCAGAACATAAATCAGTGAGCTGACAAGGAATGGCATATGGAATAATCTTGCCACTTGAAGCCTTACCTCATGCTCCAATTGTCCCGCAGGAGAAAACAGAACCACTCAGGTGGTCATGTGTATGCAGCCCTTGCTGAAGTCTTCCCTCAGAGTGTCCACACCCAGAAAGAAGTGTAGCCAGAGCAGCTTCTAAAAGTTCTTTAAAGTAAATGCAAATCAACTGCAGAAAAGGTATCAAGGTCAAAAGAGACAGCTAGAGAGAGAAAGCAGGGGTGTGCCTAGAGTGGCCAACGACGAATGAACTTGAATAGAACAATTTTTAAGATGTGTTGGCTGCTGACACATGTTGTAATCAAATGCTCGTAAATTTAGTTATACACAACTTCTTCAGGAGCCAGCACTTGTGGTTTTGTCCCCATTGCTTGCCTTGCTGTCCCCATTGGCCCCGCTCTTTTGCACTGTAGCTTGGGTCTGCTGTGCCAAAGCATTTGGGGGAGACTTCCTGAGAGACTCTCCAGCCCCTGGATCCCACTCTTTTGATGAAGTGCATGCTGTTTACCCTGGTGGTCCTCGATGCATGTCACTGGCCATCAGGTGAACCAACTGGCTTTCAGCTGTGAGAATGCCCTTAAAAGCCCTATGCTCGTGGCTCCTCCTCTAGCTGACATGAGAAGCATTCCCCAGAGCAGAAGTATGCGCACCTTGCCAAGGTGGAGGGACAAGAGGCCAGTGTATCCTCCCCTGCTATGGCCCTGTCATTGGTCACTGACAATTTGGGCAAAGTCCCAATGGTGAAGGCTATAGCCAACTCATGCCATCATGAATTCTTTGATCAAAAATAGGCCTGGAGAACATTCAGTGTTTTGAGCAACAGGCAGGGCTGAGACATCATTGCTACACCCCACAGGAGCCTTCCCCAGGAGACCAAGTATCTTAGAGTGGAAGAAAACATTCCACCAGCCGAAACTACACAGTAGAAAGAAAACAGGAGATGAGAGAAATAGCTCCAAGCAGCACCATCCCACTCTCCTCTCTAAGCAGAAACTCAGAGGCTGTGTCACTTCTTGTTCTTACATAGCCTTGTTACCATTTGCTGTTGTCGTTAGTTCCTGACTCATGATGACCCCATAAACAAAGGGTCAAATGCTGCCTGACCTCAGGCCGTCCCCATATATAAGTGGAAAGTTTGAAAGTTCAGCTGCTTTCAGATATGGCTGGATTCAGGGTTCTTGTGATTTTACCAGGACACTTCTGTCATCTTAGCCACAGTATTTCCTAGCCCCCACCTGATCCTTTGATTTTTAACCCTGAGTCCTTAATTTCTAACCTTTAGCTCCTACTATGAACATTAGTAGTAGCAGAGAGAAATGCTTCCTGTTGTTTCCCAGGAAAAATTCCGTGGATAGTGATTGGCCTGAGCCTCATGCTTGTTCCTGAACTACTCTATTGTCCAAGAGGACTGGAGCCCAGCCTGGGATATATGCCCAGTTCTTCAGCTGGTGTACAGGGGCGGGGCATTGTGTGTGGGTGTATGGGACAGGGTCAGCCCCTACTCTACTGTATGAAATGAAATCTCTCTTTAAAAAAATCAATCAAACCCATCATCATCACTAGCTGACTTTGACTTATAGCAGCCTTACAGGCCAGAGGAGAACTGTCCCACAGAGTTTCCAAAGAGTGCCTGGAGGATTCAAACTGCTGACCCTTTGGTTAGCAGCTGTAGCACTTGACTATAACACCACCAAGGTTTCCTACAGGAAAGTTACTGGAGGAGGGAGGAAAGCTGATGATGGGCAAGTAGAAATAAGAGATGCCCTCACGGTTAGCAATCATAGTCTTAAGAGCTGGACACTGTCAGGCGTGGGGAGAACAGATAATGCCTCACTCACAGATTTAAGTTACTTTTATCTAGCAAGTAAGAAAGTATATGCAATTCTAGATCATTCAACCAATTTTCCTAGGGTATAGTTTTAGAAAAATGATGATACCCTAAGAGAGTGACTTTCCGCATCTTACAGTTTCTAGTCCATAGTGCTGTTTCTCCCATTAGTCCGGTTTGGTAAAGAGGCTGTCTTTGTATTTCCTTCTCTCTGGCCCGCTAATGATACAGATTTCACAGCTCCTTCTTCATAATGGGTGGCCCTGGTTGCGCAGTGGTTAGGAGCTTGGGTGCTAACTATAAAGGTTTAGCAGTTCTTAGAAATCCCATAGGGCAGGCACTCCTTAGAAATCCCATAAGGCAGTTCTACTATGTGCTATAGGGTTGCTATGAGTTGGAATTGACTCCATGGCAAGAAGTATTTTTATTCTTGGTAATCTAAACATTCCTGTCAGGTATTTTCAGTTAGGTGCCTGTTACCATAGGTGCAGACTGTCAGGGGCCCTGGTGGTACAGTGGTTAGGAGCTATAGCTGCTGACCAAAAGCTCAGCATTTCTAATCCACCAGCCATTCCTTGGAAACCCAATGGTACAGTTTTACTCTGTCCTATAGGATCATTATGAATTGGAATTGACCCAGCAGCAATGAGGCTTTTATTTATTTGTTTTTTTAGTGGACCGTCGGTAAGTCTACTAGCCAGTCTCCACTTCAGGATCTCTTGTCTGCAGTGCCAGATGAATCTGATGCAGTCTTAATTTGATCATGTCAATTTTCTTCTTGTTAACTACCTCCATTTACTCTGCATCACTATTTGGGTGAACTCCATACTTGTTACCTGGCATTCCTGGATGTCTCAGTTACCTAGTGCTGTTGTAACAAAAAATACCACAAGTTGGTGGCTTTATAGAACAGATACTTATTTTCTCAAAGTTCTGGAGACTAAAGACCAAGGCAGGGTCTTTGCTGTGTTGATTCTGTTTTGGGGCCTCTCTCTTAGTTTCTGTTGGCTGCTACAGTCCTTGGTATTGCTTTGCTTTTAGATGGTCCCTCACAGGCATCTGTCTTCCCCCATTTGTCTTTTTGTCCATTCTGCTCTTTTTATAACTCAGAAGTAATTAAGTTTTGTACTCATTCTACTCTGGTATGACCTTATTAACATAATGAAATAAAACCCCTATTCCTAAGCATGATAAGGGCCTAGGACTTCAACACATAATTTGGGACATCATTCAGCCTCTAACACCAGGCCTGCACACATGGTCTTATCCCCACAGGAATCCTGTCCTCAAACCCATGTGACAGTTTGTGGTCACAGCACATATACACTTATCCTGCTTCTTCTGCACCACACTCACACCATCCTTCTAGCTCAGAACTCTCTTCCCTCATCTAACAGTTTAATCTCATTCACTAAGACTCTTCCTGGTCCATAATCACCTCTCACTGGACCCCTGCAGCACTTCTCTGTGCTACCTATTATACACTTCATCTATTCTGCCACGATACTAATCTCTTCACGTATGTAGAAAGTTCCTACAATTAAGTCCACAAACTTAATTGTTCTAAGCGCTACACACCTCACTGCTGAATATTACTGTGGTCACCCTTGAAGTACTCCCCTTGAGAAGCTACGCACTGACGGTAGTGCATAGTCCACCCTTCCAAGCAATTTTGGAACTCTTTCTGGAGTGGCCATTGCACACAGTGGCATGGTGGCAAATTCATAAATTTAATTGTATAATTGCCTGTACGGGTGTTTTAGCCAGTAAAAAAATAACTGTATTGGAATACCCTCCCCATTCACTTGGTCTGGCCCTCAAGGACTTTCTTCTTTACCCAAAGATAATGAAACAATTGAAAGGAAGACATTTTGATGACATTCAGGACATCGAGGGTAATGTGAAAACAGCTCTGATGACCATTCATTGCAGAAAAAAGTTCCAAAATTGCTTTGAAGAGTGGACTAGTCACCTGCATCAGTGCACAGCTTTCCAAGGGGAGTACTTCAAAGGTGACCGCAGTGACATTCAGCAGTGAGGTAGGTAGTACTTCTTCTAGGATGCATTTGTGAACTTAATTGGAAGTCCTTGTGTGCATTTTATGTACTTTCAGTTCATTCTAAAGCCCCTTGACAGAAAGAGTCATGTCTTAACCTCCTTTGTATACTCTGTGGCATTCAAGGAACCAAGGTGTTGTAGGATGAAGAGCAGTGGCTGAGAAGCAAATGGCATTTTCAATAGAGGGTCACTGTGAGTCAGAATCGACTCAGTGACAGCTGTCTTTTTTTTGGTGTGTGTGAGTGTATATACTATGCTTGGACAATCTCTCTGGGAATCCATTTCTACATTTGCAGTATAAAGATAAAAATCCCTGCCATATATGGTGGCGAGATTAGCCAAGGTACACATACAGGGACTCTCAGTGGCTGGCACACGGCAGGAGCATCATGACTGGCAGGCAGAGGCAGTACAAAAGGGAAAGAAGATCCATCACTGTCGATCTCTGTGGCTACAGCAGTGGCGTGCTCCCTGCCCCTCACATCTGAGGCCGAGGGTTTAATTCAGCCTTTAGTTCAGCCCGCCTTTCCTCAGGAGCAGACTCTGAGACAAGAACTTACGTGTAAAAGCTTGTTTCTGAGGTGATTCTAAGAAGTCAGAAAGAGGAGTGGGAAGGTGAGGTAGTGTAGGAAAAGAAGCAAATTTGGCATGCGTTAATGACCAGATTACCCCCTGGGCAACTGGGTGCCAAATCCACCAGGAACCTCTGGGAGATTTAGTAGAACACGTCCAGAATTGCCCTCGAGAGACACAGGAAGCTGGTGCTTTTATCCACTGTTACAAGTTGAATTGTGTCCCTGCAAAGATGTGTTGGCAGTCCTGTCTCTCTTAACCGAATGTGATCTTGTTTGGAAATAAAAGTCTTTGAAGATGTTAGCAGTTAACAGGAGGACATATAAGAGTCGAGTGGGCCCTAATTCAATCTAACTGGTGTACTTATAAAAACATGGGAAGAGACAGGGAAGAATACCACATGACCACTGAGGTAGAGATCAGAGAAATATCATATTGATGAATGTTGGAGATGCTGATTCTACCAGAATTCTGCCAGAAGCTGGAAGATACAAGAAAGAATCTTCCCATAGAGGCTGATGGACACTTTAATTTTGGACTTCTAGTTTCTGAAATTGTTTTGAGCCACCTGCTTAAAGGAGGGCTGCTCCCAGAGGCATTAACCCCTTTGTTCTCTGGCCCACCCCTCCCCGTACTAGAGTTCCTGCAACCAGAGAAAGCTCTCTGGGAGAGAAATGCTCAGGATTCTTGCCAGATTCAGTAGATAAAAATATAAGGTCCCAGTTAAATTTAAATTTCAGATAAACAGCAAATACTTTTTAGTGTATTTTTCTAGCATTTTATGGAACATACTTATTCTAATAATTATTCATTGTTTATCTGAAATTCAGATTTAATTGAGTTTTCCACATTTTATCTGGCAACTCTAACTGAAGACTTTCTAGAAAATAAGAGAGTAGCACAACGTCTGTATTCATCGAGAATCTACCATGTGCTCAGTAGGAATGGAGTATATTGCGGGAATATAGAAATAATGAGTAATCCTCAGGCTCTGCTTTGCTTACTTCTCAGGTTACAGTTAGGCTCCAATGAGAGATATGTATAGAACAGCTTTGAAAATTTAGAAAACACTATATGAAGAAATAAAACAGATTCATCCATTTTTTAAAATTTATTTTCTAAAGCTCCCAGAAATGGATGAGGGTATATAATAGCTACTCAGTAACTATTTGCTGAATCAAACTCAATGATTAGTTTAGGCAATCAATCAATATTTCTTTATTCGTTGATTAGTGTTCTGCGGTTTAAGAAGGGTTCTTGTCACTTGTGAAACCCTGGGGAAGTGGCAGCTAAGCATTCAGGTGCTAACTGAAAGGCTGGTGGTTAGAATCTACTGGCTACTTCTCGAGGTAAAGTTGTTCAGTCTGCTTCCGTAAAGATCTACAGCCTGAGAAACCACATGCGGCAGTTCTACTCTTGTCTTCTAGGGTCACTGTGAGCTGGAACTGACTCAACAGCAGTGGATTTGGTTTAGTTTTTTTCCCCCACATCAGTCCATTAATATTAAAGTGAACATATCATATATTAGTCAAGGGGAAGCTTTCTTTATTCTGTAATCATTTTTGGACAGAATTTAAAAACAAAAAATATAATTTAGTTTTTAGAAAAGATTTTTCCATGAATAAGTCATCAAAGTTATAATTAGCCTTCATTTCTTTTTAAAATCATTTATTTATCTTGTTACGGTTGCTGTTGTGGAGAATATACACAGCAAGGCATGCACCTATTCAACAGTTTCTACACTCACAATTCGGTAACACTGATTACATTCTTTGAGTCTTACAGTGATTTTCACCCTCCTTTTCTGAGTTTTTCCTCTCCCATTAATATAAATTCACTGTCTCCGAGGTTCTTACCTAATCTTTCAAGTTTCTGTTGTCATTTTGATCCCATATAGTTCTTAAAAGAATGTAACGCTGAAGACAAACATTTTTTACTAGTTAAGACAAACTATAGTTTTAAGAAGACTTCAGGGGGTATTTGTGGTTTAAGTTTTAAAGATTATCTCAGGGAAATAGTTTCAGGGGTTCATACAGCCTCCAGAAATCTAGAGTCCATGACAATTTGGAATTTCTGTTTTGATTTTTCCTTCTTTTGATCAGGACCCTGCTGTAGAATCTTTAATCAAAGTGTTCAGTAATGGTAGCGGGGCGTCATCAATTCTTCTGGCCTCAGGAAAAAGGAAATAGTTGTTCACAGAGGCAATTAGCCATATCTTGCATTTTTTTCTCCTGTTCTTGACTGTCTTTTGTCTTCTGCTGCTCCATAGCCTGATTTCTTAATTCAGAGGTTCAGTACTCCATGGACGGGGGGGGGGGGGAACCCTTTATTTTAGTTAACTTCAAACTGAAATCTTACATTTTCTTCAAGTGTGAGTATAATCTACAAATCACATTAATATTAACAATATCTCTTCTACTAAAAGAAAACACAGACTATGTTAATGTTACATTACAGGGGTTGCAGTTATCTCAAAATACCATTTATACTCATTGCTACTTTGAAATTATAGTAGTTACTAGATATATTCCTAGATCTTCTTATTTAATATATTAATGAACAAACATATATTTTACAAAATATTTTTAAAAATATTTTGGAATTGTATTTTAAAATAGTTGGCTTCTTTTGTAGTATATTTTGAAACATTATTTTTCCCCAAGAGTTCCTCTGAGGAGCTCCCTGTGCCTTCTCTCAGAGACGGCTGAGGGTGCCCCGGCCGGTGTTGCCTATCCAGAGCATCCTAACCACCCCTGAGGCTGGCAGAGCCCAGAAGGGCCAGGACCAAACCACAAGTGATGAGAAGATGCCAACGCCTCTGGGAGGCATTGTGATCCTGCCCATCGTGAAAGTGCACTGCCTGCAGGGACCTCCTCCTGTGTGCCCTGCTCCCCTCCCAACGCCTTGCCTCCAGGCCAGGACATCTTCCTGGGCCTAAGGCTCCCCTACTCCCAACAGGAGACATAACTTTCTACAACAGTGGTCACAGACAGGTCTGTTCCTCCTGAGAAGACTGCTCTGTCTTCATCTCAGTCTGTACATACACTGACAGCCTTCTCCTTCAACCATGCCAGAGAAGCCCACCCTCTGCTGAAAGAAGAGGACCAAAAGGAGAGAGTGGCATCATGATCCAAGCTGCCATCTCTGAGTCTGCCCAAGAAAAGACATAGTTGAAGCAGATGAAGAAGATGGAGTTGTTCTGGTGGGAAGGGAGCTAGAGCAGGACAGCAACCTTGCTGCACTCCTGGGGACCTTTGATGAAGGTCTCCTTCTCCAGGGCAGTGGGACCCTATCTGTGCTCACTGGTCTGAGCAACTCATGCAGAAACAATATCAGCATCATCCCTAGGAAGTGGACCAACAGCTCCTCATTCTCCAGCTTCCCTGTCAGCAAGCAGAAGCCCAGCTTTGCCTGCCATGCTTCCGTTGGGGCCCAGACCTGACTGGCTAAGGCAGACGTTCCGTCCCTGTGTTGTGCCTCAGGAGCCTCACGGGATGGCCAAGCGACCTCAACTGTTCTGCTTCGGTTTGTTGCTGATGTTAGATTAGTGGGCAGCCTAGGGTGGTGCCCAACTTTTGAGAGGGAGAAACAGTGTCTGAAAGTCATAGACATCTACAGGTTGGGGCTGGAGATCCAGGACATCACAGTTTTGCTGGATGGTGAGGCAGCTGTACCTAGTTTGTGTGACATGACCTAGAGGAGCGTCAAGGACATCAGGACCCTCAAATGCTGGCAAACCAGCAGGAAGTAGCTGGAAATCCAGGAGGCAAGGATTTAGGTGAGATGTTGGTTTCCTATCTGTTGCATCATAAACTGACAGGGCTGAACACTGCTGCCTACTGGGGGGATCAGAGGAGCCTAACATTTCTGCTGGGAGAGGTGCCAGAGGTGTGGCCCTGTTCCCATTTTACCAGAGAAATTTTTGTTTTACCAAAACTTTTTGTATACAGGGCATTTGTGTGAGACTCTATTAAAAAAAAACTCTGATACTAAAAAAAAAGAAATGAAACCACCACCACCACCACCACAAGCAACAACAACAAAAACATTAGCTTTGAAAAGGTTCTAGAAAGTTCATCAAACTTCCAAAGGGATCTATGGCATAAATGTGGTATAGGGGCTTCAGAACAGGCAGATCTAGGGTTTAGATTTAGTGTCTCACGCTGAGCAAACCTAAGCAGGTTATGTAATGTCTCAAAGGCTTGGTTTCCTAATCCAGAAAATGGAGATAAAAAACACCCCAAACCAAACTGTGGCTGTTCTATTGAGTCAGATTCATAGAAACCCTATAGAACAGAGCAGAACTTCCCTATTGGGCTTCTGAGTCTGCAAAGCCTTATAGAAGACTGCAACTCTTTTCGTTCCCTGAGTGGTTAGTGATTTGGGATGACCAACTTTTTAGTTAGCAGTCAAGCAGTTAACCATTGTGCCACTAGGACTCCTTCCCATAAATATGTGAATAGTAAAAACTGATAGTTAAAAAGTTGATGTAACTGATTCATCTGTGGCCACACTAAACTATTTCTAAAAGTCATGTTATATTCAGAAACTATTAAAATTTCTGTTCCCTCTCACTCAGTCATGTTAAAAAAAAAAAAAATTCTGTTCCTTCAAAGTTTTTCTCTAGAAGCCTACACACAAATCAAACCAAAAACCCACTGTCTTGGAGCTGATTCTGACTCATAGAGACCCTGTGGGACAAAGTAGAACTGGCCCATAGAATTTCCAAAGAGGGCTTGATGGAGTTGAACTGCCAACTGTAGTTAGCCGGTCAGCAGCTGTAGCCCTTAACCAGTACACCTCCAGTGTTTCCTAACCCCCCCCCCAAATCTCTCTGCTGTAGAGTCGATGCCAACTCATAGTGACCCTACAGGGCAGAGTAGAACTGCCCCATAGAGTTTCCAAAGAGGCTTGGCAGATTTGAACGGCTGACCTTTTGGTTAGCAGATGTAGCATTTACCCACTACACTACCAGTGTTTCTTCGACACAAAACCAAAAAAACAAAACCAGGTGCACGAGTGGATGCCAACTCGTAGTGACCCTACAGGACAGAGTAGAACTGCTCCATAGTTTCGATGAGATCCCAGAGGATTTGATGCCAATCTTTTGGTTAGCAGGTGTAGCATTTAACTACTACTCCCCAGGGTTTCCGCCTAATCACAAACAACCCAAACCCACTGCCATCGAGTCGGGTCCTCAACACAAGGCACCTTTTATTTCAATTTTGTAATGTTGACTGTATACAACTATGAACTATGGTAATAACACAAATTACCACCAGGGGGCGCTGGAATTCCACAGTGGAAACAAGACGGAGCTGGTGTGTGAAATTCTCAAATGTCTATTTTTTTTTGAGAGAAAAAGAGATGCAGACAACTGTATAAAAGACAAAGAAACGATTTTCCTGAAAATAAAAAAATTCCCTAATTGCTGTGTTTAAAAACTAGTATTCAGCAAAGAAGATTTTCTCTGAGAAGGTTAATGTGTCCTTTAGAAATAAGTCTTTCAAAAACTCAATTCTGTTAGCTAAAATCAATTTTCTTAATTAAGAAAGAAAAAGATTAAAAGAACTTTATTGAAAGTTTATTTTCTATATTTGCTAGATGTTTATGAAAAAGACCACTTTAAGAATCTTAAGGTAAGTAAGATATATTTTGGTTTTAAAATTGTAGCTGTATCTTAGCTGTAATTCAGGGTTTAAAAATTACATGAGCATTTCAATTTGGAAATGACTTTTTCTTTCCTTTCTTTCTTGGTAAAACATTTCTGTTCTTACTCCTTCCAAATGTTAATATTTATAAACTGGGGGTTGTGGGAAATGCTACCTAGAGCTACAAGAGGCCAAAGTTTGCCCTCTTCCCTCCCTGGGGGGTTGACTATGAGTGCCAGATGGTAATGTAAGGCTGCAAGTGCTCTGTACCCTCTTGTCTGCACCCTGTGGTTTGCCTTTTGAAACGAAAGAGATTTCTATTCTGGGCCCTGCTTCTTAAAATGTCAATATAAGATGACCAAAACACAAGTTCCTGTGTATCCTTCTGGTATGACAAGGGACACAGATTTGCCTGAAACAAGAAAAGGCAGAATTATGCAAGTAATTCTGTGAACTCTTCTGATAACATATTCACAAGTTTACATTTCTAGAGAGGATGATTTGTTGGTCATGCCACTTTCAAAACATTAGTCGCTTCAAGTCTAACCCCTCTTTGGATGTGGGTGATGTTAATTTTGAGTCAGAAGGCAATGAGAATGAAACCTTGACAGAGAGTGGGTAAGAATCTCATGAAATATTAAATTATGCTCCTTATATTTATTTTGAAAATAAATTGCTATCCGTCAAGGTGATGAAAAAATATTCATTATTTAGTCCAAATGCCTTAGTTTACTTTTTTTTGCCTTTCAAATAGTCAGTTATTAGGAGCCGAACAAGGAAATAAAAGCTGAAAATGAATAAGCCTTACTAGACAGACGAAGCAGGGGTGTGAGATTTGCTGGCCAACTGAGGCCATTAACAAGTAAAAAAATTAGAAACATTTTAAAAACAAAAAAGTCACCAGTAAAATATGTCTCTAAGGTCGAATGAAATGACCTGACATTAATTCTCAGTTTCTGTCCTTGTGCTTTATTTGAAAGATCTCCTCTTTATGATTATTCTTAATTTAAATATATGACGTATTAACAAGGCTCTGGGTATCTTTTAACCACGGGTCAAGATTTTTAATGTGTCTTCTTTGCATAAAACAGTTCTTTATTTTTAGCTTGCTTTATTTTTATATGTCCCACCCAAACTGAATTCAAGCAGTTAACTAGTTTCCAAAGGCTCTGTGTATAAGTAACAAGATAAAAATTTGTAGAACATTTCATTTTCCCAGATTGGGAAGACATTTCAAGTGGAAAAGACATTTAGTGGACAAGTATGGAAAGAAAATTACTGAGACTGATGGGTGAAAAAAAAAACAAAAACAAAACTCAAAATAAACAATTATGAGGAATGATAGCAGACGTTTCTTGAGGAAAAAAAAAAAGGTTCTTTCTGGGAAGATGCCTTCACTTCCTTTCTAGAGACTTGGGTGTGGTATTTTGTTTTTATCTCTTGACTTGGTCAGCTGATTCTAAAGGCACTTTTGCCTGCCGGTGGTGTGTTGTTTATGTTCCTGGACCCTCAGCGTCTTCATCTGTAAATGAGTATAAAAATATTTATTACAGAAATGTTACGAGGGTTAAGTTAGTGACATGTTCAGTTCTTGGTGCACAATAGATGCTGAGTGTGTCATATAATTTCTTTCTGCTTTTTGTCACCCATAGGGACACAGAAACAAGGCACAAACTTATATTAATTATCTTTATGTAAGCGTAATAAAAAATGTGTTTAAGCTAATTTTTATAGACCCTAATGTTTCAACGTATGCCCTTTTTGCAACTCAGTCATAGGTAGGCTTCATGCAATTAGCTTTGCAAACAAGACTTTGAAACCCATTCTAGAGTAAAAATAACACAAAGTTTAGTACAGCAAAAAGCAAGATTTTATTTAATGTGTGTTCCAAGAGGCGAAAGTGGGAAAATGGTGCTGGCATAGCCATGTCTGCCTGAGTCCCAGGAACCTTACAGTCTTCAGTATATATTAGCATTACAAGTGGAACAAGTCATTGAAAGCTTTACCTATTCTCAGAACGGTCAAACCATGCTCAATCACAGTGACTCTACGTTTTGAATTATCTTTCTTGATAATTGTTGGTACAGGTTTAAGTAAGGACAATAAGGAGTGTCTTCACTGATCCAATAACTCTTGTCATTTGTTAAATGTTAATAAAAAAGAGTGGAAAGTATATTAGTCTTTTGTGCTCCATTTATGATTTCTTTGTGAAAGATTCCCTAAAAGATGTTTTCCAATATGGTCTTAATGTCTCAGAGCCTGGCTGATGTGTCCTTGTTGAGTCCTTGTGAGGTCCAGTTCCAGGTGGGTCACAGTCTTGATACTCAAGGACAGGGAATAATGGCTCTACTATTATCTCGTAAACCAAACCAGAAGTATAAATCCTGCTGGGTGGGTACAGTTAGCATTTTAATAATTTGTCAGTATTCATATGTATATTTAGCATATATTTCTCTGCTGTGTGTAATGTATTCACTGACTCCCAGATGGTGTACTATGTAAACATTTTAAGTTTGTTTTGGATGAGATCATTAAAGTACATTTCTATGAAGATATTTCAAGTCTTGCACATCTGTTCACACTCGAAGCTAAGCTGTTAACTAAAATTTTATCCTATGGCAAAATGAGAGATTGCTAACTCTATCTTGCCACCAATTTACATTAAGTGTGAAAATTGACAAGGTGAGGACAGTTTATTTTTTTAAATTCATGTATTCAAATGAATATCACCCCTTTCAGAACAGTTGCTTTGGATGATTAGACACTTTTTTTAACTGCACTACCGTTGTTACGGGAACCCTGGTGGCGCAGTGGTTAAGTAATACAGCTGCTAACCAAAAGATTGGCAGTTCAAATCCACCAGGTGTTCCTTGGAAGCCATGGGTCAGTTCTACCCTGTTTTGTTGGGAATTGACTTGACAGCAGTGAGGATTTTTTTAGAGTTGCTCTTGTGCTAAACATTTGAGGAACTGCTTTTGGAATTATCTTTGGGGTTAATTGAAGAATCATGTGAAAGAAAAGCCATATGTTGTTGTCACATTTTATTCAGGCTAAAGTGCATCTGTCCAGTCAATTGCCATCTACTTAATTCATCTGAATGACTTACTTGGTTCCCAAAACAAAACAGCCTGTTGAGAAAAAGCTTTCAAGAAATATTTTTAAAAATTATTTATGTATTGGACACCGCATCGGCAAAGAAGTAAAAATCTCCGTATTTGCAGATGATATGATTGTATACACAGAGAATCCTAAAGAATCCATAAGTAAACTACTCAAACCAATAGAAGAGTTTAGCAAAGTATCAGGATATAAGATAAACATAAGGAAATCAGTAGGATTCTTTTATACCAACAAAGAGATAGTTAAAGAAGAAATCACCAAATCAAAACCGTTTACTATAACCCCCAAGAAGATAAAATACCTAGGAATAAATCTAACTAGAGAAATAAGAGACCTATATAAAGAGAACTACAAGACTTTACTGCAAGAAACGAAGAGAGACTTGCATAAATGGAGAAAACTACCCTGCTCATCGACAAGGAGACTTAACACTGTGAAAATGTGTATCTTACCCAAAGCTATCTACATATACAACACAATCCCTAGACAAATTCCAGTGACGTTTTTTATGAGATGGGGAAACGAATCACCAACTTTGTTTAGAAAGGGAAGAAATCCCAGATAAACAAAGTACTACTGAAGAAAAAGAACATAGTGGGAGGCCTCTCACTATCCAACTTTACAACCTATTACACTGCCACAGTAGTCAAAACAGTTTGGTGCTGGTACAAGAAGAGACATATAGACCAATGGAACAGAGTTGAGACCCCAGAGATGCACCATCCTATGAACAGTTGATACTTTACAAAGGCCCTAAGAATGTAAACAGGGATAAAAACAGTCTCTTTAGCAAATGGTCCTGGCAAAATTGGATGTCTATCTGCAAAAAATTGAAATAAGACCTATATCTCACACCATCACAAAAACCAACTCAAATTGGACAAAAGACCTAAATATCAAACCTAAAATGATAAAGATCACGCAAGAAAAATACAAGGTCAACAATGGATGTTTTCATACACAACTTAGACAGACTTCAAAATCTGACAAAGAAAGCATGATCAATAGAAGATAAAATAGATAAATGGGAACTACTAAGAATCAAACACTTTTGCTCACCCAAAGACATTATCAGAAGAATTAAAAGACTACCTACAAAACGGGAAAAAAATATTTGGCAACTGTATGTTAGATTGACGTCTGATCTTCATAATCTAAAAGGTACTGAAAAATATCAACAAGAAAAGGTAAATAATCCAATTAAGCTTTGGGCAAAGGAGATGGACAGACACTCCTATAAAGAGGCTATCCAGGCAGCCAAAAGACACATGAGGAAATGCTCATGATCATTAGCTGTTAGAGAAATTCAAATCAAACTACAGTGAGATACCATCTCATCCCAACAAGATTGATCATGATCCAAAAAACACAAAACAGCAAATGCTGGAGAGGCTATGGAGAAATTAGAACTCTCCTACACTGCTGGTAGGATTGAAAAATGGTACAACCAGTTTGGAAAGCAAGCTAACAGTTCCTTAAAAAGCTGGAAATAGATATACCCTTTGACACAGTAATTCCACTGCTTGGAATATATCCTACAGAATCAAGGGCAGTCACACTAACAGATACATAGACACAAATGTTTATTGCAGCACAGTCCACAACAGTAAAAAGATGGAATCAACCCAGATACCCAACAAAAGATGAGTGGATAAACAAAGTATGGTACATATACTCAAAGGAGCACTATGCAATATAAAGAACAATGATGATTTTAGGAGGCATCTCATAACCTGGTTTCAACTGGAAGACATTATGTTGAGTGAAATCAGTGAGCGGCACAATGACAAATGTTGTATGAGACCCTTATAAGGACTTAAAAACAGGCTCATGTACAGAAGAAAAGACTCTTTGACAGTTGTAAGGGAGGGGAGAAGGCTGGTTGTAGATTAGATAGTTGATAGAAATTTGGTTGGGTGAAAGCAGTGATAGTATGCATTAGAAAGATCAACTTAATTGGACTTCAACATAAGATGGAAAACTCTTCTACTCTTAGCTCAGTATTGCACGGACAGAGTAGCAGGGGTGGGCATCTAGGGACCAGGCTCTCAGTGGACTTTGAGGCCAGTTGGCATAACTAGATTATTGCTAAGAGAGTCTTCTGCACCCCACATTAGTGAGTGGCATATGGGGTCTTAAAAGCTAGCAAGCAGGCATCTGAGGTACACCAAACAGTCCCAACTCAGCCAGAACAGATGATCACCAAGGACAACAAAGACATGAGTGAAAAAGAGCCTGGAAGAGAGAAGGATCCACATGAATGAGTGACTGTATCAACAGATGAAAAACCAGGTGGTGCCCAGCCATCACCAGTGACAGCCACGATGGGGCACACAATGTTGGGTCCCAGTGCCAACATGAGAAAAAGAGGCGCGAGCCTCAAGAAGTCCACTAAAAGACCACAAGTGATGATCTGAAGGCCTGGGAGTTCCCCTGGGAGCATGGCCCTTAGGCCGGCTGCTGTCCCTCATAAATCATTACTGAGGTCAACTCTTCAGACAGGAAAGGATTGGACTTGGGGACACAAAGTGACCATGTATTGTGTGCACTTTATGGTTCTATGCATCTATAGGATGCTGTTCTACAGGCCACTTACTAGAAGAGAGAAGAGAGGGTAGAGAGGAAGGGATAGGAGATTGTTAAGAGAATAAGACATGTATAGAATTGAAAGGAGGAGTGTGCCATCACTGGGCAAGGAGAGTGGAAGGAGCTGCAGATACGTGGGTATGCAAGTTTAACTTGGATTGTGTACCTTCACTCAACCACCAAACAAAAGCATCTTCCCCCACCCCAAATTACTTATGTATTGAACCACAGGGTACCAAAACCCAAAACTAAACCCACTGCCATTGAGTCAGTTTTGGCTCATAGTGAGCCATAAGACACAGCAGAACTGCCCCATACAGTTTCCCAAGAATGGCTGGCAGGTGGATTTGAACTGGTTAGCAGCCACATCTCTTAACCACTGCACCTCCAGGGCTTCACCCAGAGGATACTCTGCAAATAATTCCTTCAGTGTATGAAAGGCAGATCTTAACAGACGTTCCAAACCATTTCGACAATAGTAGTCTCCCTGAAATATTTCTTGTCCCTCCAAGTACCTACTTTGAGATAGGACACTATTCATTCGTATGAATAAATTTAGGTGTATTTGTTAAAACCCAGAGACAGTGTCTTATAGCATGACTTTTGAATGTAAATATGCATGAAGTAAAGATAGGATTCTTTTAGACAAAGGACCTCTTAAGAAGACAAATGCCATTATTTCAAAAGGAACCACTGTGAATTATTAACCAGAGTCTACTGTGTTCATTTACAGACTCCAGAAACTTCTGCAAAGAAAAGGAGAAAAGTACAAAGGCCTTTGTGCAGAGCCTCTGCTTGCAACTTGCCTTTCATCCTCACATGGCTTTGTTTAGCTGGTTGCTGCATTGCTTGTGTATATGATTAAATCTAAGCGAATCATCATGGAATAAAATTATAAAGACTAAGTACGCTGTATTTTGAAACAGAAGCAGAAAAAAAGCCACATGAAATCATTGGAGGTAAGTTCAGACATTGGACCAGTGAATGCACAAAGAGAAACAGGGTCGAAATAAAGACTAAAACCATTTGTAATGTATTCGTGTTTGGTTATTAATAAAAAAGAGAGATTGGCAAATCAAAGAAACTGAAGGGAGAGGAATGCAAAAAACCTTTGCCTAAGTTTGTTCATCAGCCAAAAACATTGCGGGAGTCTGTAGCATATAAAATCTGTGACACAGACTGAAACCCTCCAACGGGGCCTCTGAGAGCTTTAGTGTTCATTTTAAAGTAGCTTTCGCATCCCCTGAGTCTTTCTGGCATGCCGTTTTCAGTCCCCTCAGACTGAGGTGCTGCCAAACTGCTCATTTCCCACACAACTTCAGTATACTTGCTGGTAGCATGGGGCATTCCCGGAAAGCTCTGTGTTCTTTCAAATAACCCACATTGTAGAATCTTGTATTGGAACAAACCTGTGGGCCTTTTGTAAGCTGCACTGCAAGAACAAGAAAGCAGCATCTTTGCCTCACATCTGATGAGAAATTTTCTTCTTCCGGAAATGATTTTTGCAACTGATGTAGTGTCATTTTTTTTTCTTTTTATATAAACCCTGTGCTCTAGGGTTGCTATGAGTTGGAAATGACTCCAGTGCAGTGGGCTTGGTTTTATTTTTGGTGCCCAGTGCCAGCTTGTATTTAGATTGCCTCCAGCATCCAGGAAAAGCATAGAGCAGAATTTCTGGGGCATATGAATCCCGGATGAGTTCCCCAAAACTTGGTTGAGTGGGAAGGTGTGACTTCAAAAATGTCTACATCACAAAATACACTCTACTTCCCATTTTTGCCTTCCCTTAGTTGAAACAACAACAACAACAACAAAACCCACTCCAAAACTATTGCTATCTAGTCAATTGTGACTCACAATGACCCTACGGGACTGGGTAGAACTGCCACGTAGAATTTCCAAGGAGCAACTGGTAGATTTGAACCACTGACTTTTTCATTAGCAGTTACAGCACTTAACCACTACAACACTAGGATTCCCTTCCCTTAATTAAAATCCTTCCTTAACTAAGTGGAAGAAAGTCAGACATGAAACGTCATGTATTATAAGATTCTGTTTTTAGGAAACATTCAGGATAAGCAAATTTATAGGGACAGAAGGCAGATTAGAAATTACCAGGGGCTGGGGGAAAGGCAGGTGGCTAGTAACTACTTAACAGTATGGGATTTCCTTTTCAGGTGATGGAAAATTCTGGAACAAAATAGTGCTGCTCTAACAGAGATGCCATGAGTAGATGGCCTTAAAAAAGAGAGCTTCTTCTTATACAGTACAGTAGGGTGCAAGTCCAAATTCAGGCTGTTAGCTTCTGGGGAGGAAGGTCCTTGTGTTGCATCAGGTCAGGGAACGTCTTTGCAAATGAACCTCAGGGCTGAGGGATGCCCTCTCCTCTAGGTGCTGCTTTCTTGATGGTGTGAGGTTCCCACTCTGCTTGCTTCCCTTTGCTTTCAGTGCTTGTAGGATGAAAGGATAAAAGGTGGTTCAAGCCACACTCAAGGGAAACTTCCTTTACAACAGAGCATGGAGGTGACTTTTGGAAGGGATTTACAGTCCCACCCTAATCCTCTTTATCATACAGCATAGAGAAATACAGAAAAAAAAAATAGAGGGCAATCACAAATTACTGTTAATCAAGACCCAACTAAATTTCTGTACATATTTTTGGGGGGACACCAATTCAGTCCATGACAAGTGGTGACAGTTGTAAACTATTGTGAAAGCCCATAATCCCAGGGAATCATACACTTTAAAAATGTTAAAACAGTAAATTTTATGCCATTGTTTTACCACATAAAATACTACATAATATTCTAACACAGTAAAAAAAATTCTTCCTACTGCACAAATAAATAAATAAATAAAACCAAACTCATTGCCATCAAGTTAATTCTGACTCACAGCGACCCTAAAGGATAGAGTAGAAGTGCTTCGCAGGGTTTCTAAGGCTGCAAATCTTTATAGAAGCAGGCTGCCACATCTTTCTCTCAAGGGTAGATGGTAGGTTTGAAGCATCGATGTTTTGGTTAACAGTCAAGGGTTTAACCACTGGACTGCCAGAGCTCTTTCTTGTTAGGTAAAGCACAAATTAAACACAAATAGGGAGAGAAATTGTTAAGTCATTTACACTTACCAGTAACTTAGTAGTAATTTTTAAGACAATTAGGTGTTCTTTTAGCAAGGCCCTAGGTGACTGGACAAAATCAGAAAATCATGATGGATAGGACTGAAGAATCAGGAAAAGTATCAGAAGACAGGTCAAGGCAGGTAGGTCTCAGCAGGGTGGGAGAACAAAAGCAAAGATGTGTATGAGGTAGGAAGACAGATGAACGCAATCCTGTTGTCTTGCATTTGTTTAGGGCTGGCCATGTTTTGGGGCAGGAAATACTAGATTACAGCAAGGATAAGGGTTGATCAGAATGGCAGGTTTTGAGGCCTCTTCTGATCAGCTGGTTTATTCAGAAGTTCACAGGGCGTGTGGAAGTATACTGCTGCAGACCATAGTGCTGGTTGTACAACAAGGTGCTAGGGACTGAATTGTGTCCTCCAAAAATGTGTGCTGGAGTCATAACTCCTATACCCATGCGTCCTAGTTGTTTAGTGCCACTAATACCGCAGGTGGGGGACTTTGACAAAGCAGACATTTATTTTCTCACATTTTAGGAGGTCAGAAGTCCAAACTCAAGACTCAGGCTGTAGTGGAAGGCTTTTTTTTTTTCTCTTTCTCTCTTTTCCATTCCTCCTCTTGGCTCTAGGAGAAGGCTTTTTTTTCTCTGTCAGCTCTGGGGGAAGGTCCTTTCCTCTTCAGCTTCTATTCCTTGGCTCCTGTGTGATCTTTGTGTGGTAGACATCTCTCTTCCCTCCTCTCTGCTCACTTGCTTGTTTGTTTAATCTCTTTTCTGTCTCAGAGGAGACTGATTTAAGGCACACGCTATACTAATATTGTATTAACATAAAAAAGAAATTAACATTAACATAAAAAAGAAATTCATTCCCAAACGGAATCATAGCCATTAAAGGAGCTAGGACTTACAACACATGTTTTTGGGGACACAATTTGATCCTTAACACTGTGGGGAGATAAGGAATTCCAGGTTTACAGATATGGAGGTAGATTTTCCCCTAGAGATACTGAGAGACAGAGCCTTCTCCCAAAGCCGGTGACCTGAATTTGGAGCCTTAGCCTCCTAAACTATGAGAAAATAAGTTTCTGTTCTTTAAGGCTACTCTCTTGTGGTATCTGTGTTATAGGAGCACCAGGTAATTAAGACCTAGGCGACTAAGACACCAGCTGCCCATAGACCTTCAGGAGACCAAAATCACAGTAAATAACATACTCAAATCAAAATGAAAACATAATTGAAATGCTTTGATGGGTAATGATCATGTTCTCAGATCCCAATTCTGTAATCATTAGTGCATCACCCAATATTTGGAGTTGTTGCAAGTGTTCATGTTTGTGTCTATTGGCAATTGCTCAATGACTTCTTGATGCTGGGCCCAGGAAAGATTCTCACACCCACAATTCTGTAGGGAAAAAAAGCAAAGAAAAACTCCCAACCACACATCCATTTCCCATAGTTGCATGTTTCAGCAAACAGTACAGACAAATGACTTCTTCATATTCATCTATGAGGAAATGTTTTAGTTTGAATGTGCATTACAAAGGAGAAATTTCAGAAGTCACATTTGGATGTCTAGGTGAATTTTAAAGCAGCGTATCTGACAGCGGCCTCCTTTTATGGGGTCCCTGGCAGTGCGGATGCAGTTTGACCCTTATAGTTCAGCTCCCACTTAACTTTACCGACTGGCCTCTCCCTGATCCTCTCCTTTTCTCCTTCCCCCGATGAAGCTGCTGTGTTACCGTCACATTGAACTACTTGCTACAGCTGCCGCCGCTCCTCAGCCCCACTTCCCAGAACGTCACAGTCCTCAGGAGAGTCCTGTTTTGCACATGTTTCCTTGGCTTGGGAGTTCCTCTTGTATTCTCTGTTTGGCACAATTCCAATAACCTCAAAACACCCCATTACACTTTATGAGCTATAAGAATCCTTAGAAATCATATCACACTAGCTGGTGGTTAATGTTGAAAGCAACTCTTGGGAGAATCTATTCTGGCTTTCTTACTGGACCTTTTTTTTTTTTTAATTTTTATTTAACATGACTGAGTGAAAATGTACATTTACATGCCCACCTATATGCAGCTTCCACTGCTCTCCCTGTCCGGTGACTGCACACTATTCCTCTCTGCTCCATATATGTCTTATCCTCCCAACAGCCTCCTTTCCCCTCCTCTCCATCCACTCCCCTTCCTCCAGCCAGAGGTCAGCAAGATGATATCCTATAGATGTATAGAACCATAAAGTGCTCCCAATATATGGTTACTTTGCATTGCCAAGTCCAATCCATTCCTGTCCAAAGAGTGGACCTTTGTTATAATTTATGGGAAAAGGCAGCATCAGGGCCAGGGGCCATGCTCTCAGAGGAACCCCAAAACCGCTGGACCATCAGTTGAGGTCTTTCAGTGGAGATCTCGTGATGCACCCCTTTTTATTCTTGTGTTGCTAGTGAGACTCCTCTCTGTGAGCTCCATCATGGCTATCACTGGTGGTGGCTGAGCACCATCCGGTTCTTCTGGTCCCAAGTCGATGTAGGCACCCACTCTTGTGGGTCTCTCTGTCTTCTTGGTTGTCTTTACCCCGTCATTTTGGTCCTTGGTGAGCATCCATTCCTGCTGAGTTGGGACCATTTGCTGTGTCCTCGGATGGCAGCTTGGCAGCTTTTAAGACCCCAGACGCCACTCACCAATGTGGGGTGCAGAGAGCTCTCTTAGCAAAACGCTAGTTGTGCCAATTGGCCTGGAATTCGCCTAAGAGCATTGGACCTTTTTTTTTATTGATGAGAGTAGATACTATCTAAACTCTTATCTAAATTAGGTAAAATAATAATAATAATACACAAAAGCATTTTGTAAAAGCAGATTCCCTAAGGGTGACTGTCCTTGAAGACTTGTTCTGCTGTGCAAAGTGCAGAGAAAGAATAAGGCATACTAGCGTCCAGCCACAGAAACCCTGGTGTCCTAGTGGTTAGGTGCTATGGTTGCTAACGAAGAAGTCGGCAGTTCAAATCTAGTAGGCACTCATTGGAAACTCTACAGGCCAGTTCTACTTCTATAGGGTTGCTGTGATTTGGAATCAACTTATGGTACAGGGTTTCGTTCAGTTTTTTGGTGTCCAGTTACACAAGCCAGAGCAGTCTTAGCTACAGAGGAGTCTCCAGAGCATGAATTCTCCTGACCTGCCTGGGGGTGCCTGGGTATAATTCTAGCAAGGGAAACAGCAGAGGAAAAGAATCTCCATTGCTTGTGCTATTATCTACCTCTGCCTTAAACTGAACAGTGAGTTCAAAGTGGTCTGTTCAATTAGTTTTTCTTTTAGTGAAGGATTTGTTTTGTTTTGAGGTGGTTTCTTTGGAAAGATTAAAAGCAAATCAGAGTGGGAATTATTTGTTTTTTGCAGGTAATCCTATAATAACTATGTTTGTATAGTCTTGTGGTTCCTACAAAGAGGTTTGAATTTGTATGTGTGTCGGAAGGTGAGTGTTGAGGGATGGATAAATAGAAAGCTGAATCTACAGAAACTGAATCTTGAGAAATAAGTGAAGGAAAATATGGTATGGTATGATGGAAAGTGAGATAAAGAGAAATAAATATATGCCAAGCCAAGTGCCATCAAGTCACATCTGACTCATAGAGACCCTTATATGAGCTCTTGGAAAAAAAGGGAAGAAAACCTCCAAAGGGATTCCCAACCCCACTGCCCCACTTGACTCTGACTCACAGTAACCCTATAGGGCAGAGTAGAACTACCACATAGGGTTCCCAAGGAGGGCCTGGCAGATTCAAACTGCCAACCATTTGGTTAGCAGCCAGGGTTTTCTCACAAGAGACAGTGAGAAGACAAGAACCCAAGGTCATCTAACACAGTCAAACATAAGAAGATGGAACTGTACTGGATCTTAAAGAGCACTGATCATCCTTTTCATTTCAGAGATGGAGAACTAAAGCATGCAGGAGCTATGTGAATTAACAAGTTGGTTAAGGTCAGAGCTAAAACTAACCAGTTGCCATTTAGTCAGTTCTGACTCACAGCAACTCCATATATGTGGAATAAAACTATACTTCACAAGGTTTTCAGTGGTTAATTTTTCAGAAGTAGATCACCAGTTTTTCTTCCAGGAGGATGCTAGGTAGACTTGAACCTCTAACTTTGGGTTAGTAGATGAATGTGTAAACCATGAAAAACTATTTTCACTCTTCGGGAATCCAGACAACTGGATTGCATGCAGTTGGGGTGACTCATTTAGGCATTTGTCCTTAGATGTCTTTTTTAATCTTGAGTCTTTGGAAAAACTGGTCTCCTAAAAGTCATCTTTAAGTCAAACAATAGTTTTGCTATTTAGCAAGGTTGTTTTGTCTTACACACTCTTCCGAAGAATTCGATCAGTTTCAGGAAACAGAAACTACAGGGTCTAACTGGAAGCTGTGTTTAGGATAAATTGTTATTACATAAATATTACTCCAGACATATTTCTGTGGCACTGCTGATAAGATGGGGTATAAGTGTTTTTAGAGGCTCTCATCTTCAAAATGTTTTGAACTTCCTACTTGAAGTATTACTCCAGTTTGCAAATCGTAAATTAACTTCAATTAGTTTCTGTTATTGGCTTAATATTATTTTTGTTTTAACAGAAAATGGCATCAGAAATGAGACTATGAAGACATTTTCCCACATTGCGAAATCCTTGGTAGAAATCAGGAACTAGGCCTGTGTTCTTTTTGGATCCCTACTTTTCTCCAGCCAGTTTGGGGCCATGGTGAGAACTCGGCCATCTAGAGCTCTGTATTTGACGTCGTAGCTTGACTGGTTAATTGACATTAATTGGAGGTTGTAAAAGACTATGCCTCTAGCTGGCAGAATGAACTA
This sequence comes from Heterohyrax brucei, assembly GCA_028571685.1. NCBI lineage: Eukaryota > Metazoa > Chordata > Mammalia > Hyracoidea > Procaviidae > Heterohyrax > Heterohyrax brucei. Next base: position 25,295,247 of record CM053143.1, read on the forward strand.
GGTTCGGAAAGAATCAGCTAGGTTCAAAAAGAACTAATTAGGTTCAGAAAGAATGAAATTAAGTTTTGTATGGGAAGGTCATTGCCTTTCTAAGCCACAAAATCAGTGCGCTGAAACAAACTCCATGGTAAAGTCCCTACTGGGAATTTTATGGTGTGTCCCTGCTAAACCCTTTGGGTTCTCTGTCTTTCTCATCACTTCTGAAAGCATGGTAGGTCTGGGATCCACGTGTTTCTGTTGAGCTCTTGAATTTATAAGCCTTTAGTCCGAGGCTAGTGATTAGAACTGGACAGTGGTTAGACTGGATTTGACTCTGATTTCAGGGTCCTGGTCCCTAGTCCATCATCAGGTCTGCTTTACAACTCCAAGGCATAGTGGGTCAGTAATTTAAAACCGGCATTTGACTCTGATTCCAAAGCCCCAGACCCTAAGCTCTGGAATAATTCCCAGTCACACTGATTAATTCTGTCAGTTCTACTGAACACATTTAAAGAAAAGTTGGTAAGTTTGGAATCCCCTGAATTCTAAAAAACTTTGTTTTTCAGTTCTCCCTGCTGGGACATTGGGTTGGGGTTCATACTGAAAATACTACAAGCTATGTAAGTAGTGGTTACTCATTTTTTTCCTTTCTACTCCGGGAAAAATAAGTTTCCATTTGGGTTGTTTTCTTTCCTTCTTCTTTGGGGAACTTCCGTTTTGTGCTCAGTTTTCATCAAAGGCTCTGATATCACTGCATCTGAGACTTGGCAAATTTTTAAGTTTTAACTAGAACCCATTGAACTGGGTCAAATTTACTGAAGAATTGCTGTAGACATTTAAAGAAACTGGATTCCCTATTTGCTCTGCTCTGTATTACGTTAGTTGAGAGTATAAGCTTGAGAATTGAAACTGGCCTCACTGCTTGGTGAGTTCATGTGGTTCTTCTGTCTCAGTTTGTCCTGAGGATTTGATTCTGATCTAGAAAGCGCTTTCTGGCTAAGTTTCTGCCTGATGTCAGGTTGGAGCCTGAGGCTGGCCATGCTAGCTTTTTCACACAGTTTCAGTGCTGCAGTGCTGAAAGCTATGCAGCTGGTATTTGAAATATCATCAGGGTTAACCCATAGTAGACAAATTTCAGTAGAGCTTCTAAATTAAGACAGACTGGGAGGAAGAACCTGGTAGTCTGCCTCTGGAAAAAAAGTTGGCTAGCGAAAACCTTATGAATAGCAGTGGAATGTTGTCTGACAATTAAGTTAGTGAACTCATCCTAGGAAAAGTGCTACATACCTCATTGCTGAATATCACTACAGTCACCTTTGAATTTCTCCCATTGGGAAGCTACGCATCGATGCCAGTGCTTAGTCCATCCTTCAAAGCAATTTTGGAACTCTTTTCCTGGAACAGCCATTACAGCTGTCATTGTATTACCCTTGATGTCCTCAGTGTCATCCAAATGTCTCCCTTTCAATATTGCCTTTATGTCAGGGTAAAGAAAAAAGTCTCTGGGGGTCAGGTCAGGTGTGTAGGGAGGATGTTACAATACAGTTATTTGTTTACTGACTAAAAACTCCCTCAGAGACAGTGCCGTGTGAGCTGGTGCATTGTCATGATGCAGAAGCCATGAGCTGTTGGCAAAAAGTTCAAATCATTTTTGTCTTTTTCACGCAGCTTTTTCAGTACTTCCAACTAGTAAACTTCGTTAACTGTCCACTTGGTACAAATTCATAATCAACAATCCCTGTGATACCAAAAAAGGTAAACAACATTGTTGTGACTCTTGATTTGGACTGATGGTACTTTTTTGGTCATGGAGAATTGAATGACTTTCATTGTGTACTTCGAAGCTTTGTTTCAGGGCCTTATTGGTACACTTATATTTCATCACTGATGATAACATGGCCCCAAATGTCTTGCCTCTCCAAAAGGTCTTGACAAACTTTCACTCTCTTTGATTTTTTCCACTGGTGAGCTTCTTTGGGACCATTTTTTGCACATAGCCTTCTCATGCCAAGATTTTCGGTTAAGATTTTCCTGTTTCTCTAACCATGTTTAGTTGGTCTGCTATGCTTCTCACAATCAGTCAATGATTTTATGTACAATTCAATGAATTTTTGCAGTGTTTTCAGTAGTTCTGTAAGTTACTGGCCAACCAGATCTTTCTCCATCAGTGACGGCTTTCTTTCCCCTCAGAACAATGTTTAATCCATTTGTACACCTCCATTTTCTTCATGACATTATCCCCACAAACTTCATGTCCCTGATTTCACTTCCACTCTTGCCAAGTGTGAAAAGAAATTTAATGTTTGTTCATTGCTCTAATTCAAGTTCCAACACTCTTGCGATGGCACACAAAATCATGCAACACTAATGAACGCCACTCAGCAAGACATCACCACATATCAACATGAACACAGCTGTGAGACACAGATATAACAAGATTATGAAAACTTAATGAGTTCTTTGTATAGTGCAGCCAATGTAAGTGAATGAAGGCAAATTCACGAACTTAATCATCAGACCTCATAGAGTGCTGGAAGATGAGCCCCTCAGATTGGAAGGTACACCAAATATGGCTGGGGAAGAGCTGCCTTTTCAGCACAGAGATAACCTTAGTGACACAGGTAGAGTCAAGTTATCAGACCTTCGTTTGCTGATGTAATACAACATAAAATTGCAGGAAATAGCTGCAAATGTCCACTAATAATAAGAAGGGTGAAATACATAAGTCATGAAGCTAGGAAAATTGTAACTTGTCAAAAATGAAATGGATCATAGAATAGTGGCATGCTAGGGATTAGGGAGCTGATATGCACTGGTATTGGCCATTTTGAACTGGAAAAAGTCCAAGGTGCACTGAAAGCATTAGCAAAGATAAGGATCCAGGAACTGGCAAAATACCAATGGAGATGTTTCAACAAATGGATGTGTCACTGCAAGTCCTCATTCAGTTATGCCAAAAAATTTATGAGACAGCTACCTGTCCAACTTACTGGAAGAGATTCATATTTGCGCCCAGTCAAAACAAAAGCAATCCAACAGAGTGTGGAAATTACTGAACAATATCATTAATATCACATACAAATAAAATTTTGCTGAAGATTATTCAAAGGTGATTGCAGCAATACACAAACAAGGAACTGCCAGAAATTCAAGCTGGATTCAAAACAGGACATGGAACAAGGGATTTCATTGCTGATGTCAGATGATCATGGTTGAAAGCAGAGACTACCAGGAAGGTGTCTGTATTTTGTTGACTTTGCAAAGGCACTTGACTGTGTAGATCATAACAAATTATGGGTAATGTTGAGAAGAATGGGAACTCCAGAACACTTAATTGTGCTCATGTAGAATCTGTAGATCAAGAGGCAATAGTTTGAACACAGCAATGGGATATTGCATGCTTTAAAGACAAGAGAAGCATGAATCAGGGTTATATCCTCTCGTCACACTTATTCAATCTGTGTCCTAAGCAAATAATCTGAAAAGATGGACTATATTAGAAAGAATGTGGCATTAGGATTGGAGGAAGACTCATTAACAATCTATGATATGTAGATGACACAGCCTTGCTGCTGAAAGCCAAGAGGACATGAAGTACCTACTTTTGAAGATCAAAGACCACAGTTTTTTTTTAAATCTGTTTATTTATTGTAATTGAGTGAAAGTGTACAAACCAGTTTAAATGTGCATGCCTGCCTATGTGCAGCTCCAACTGCTCTCCTTGCCTGGTGACAGAACATTCCTCTTATCTGTTCTATACATGTCATATCCTCTTAACAATCTCCTGTCTCCCCTTCTCCATCCTCTCCCACCCTTCTAGTAAGAGGCCAGTAGGATGACATCCTATACATGCATAGAACCATGAACGACACACATGATGTGGTCACTCTTGTCACTGAGTCCAATCCATTCCTGTCCGAAGCGTTGACCTCAGTAATGATTTATGGACAGTAACGATTCATGGACCATTCTCCCAGGGAAACCTCAAAGCCCCTGAACCATCAACTGCCATCAAAGACAACAATGTTGGGCAGGGATTACACCTCAATACAAGAAAAACAAAAATCTTAATTAATGGGTCAATAAGTAAAATCACGATAAACGGAGAAAAGGCTGAAGTTGTCAGAAGTTTCATTTCACCAGGATCCACAATCAAATGTCTGTAGAAGCAGCAGTCAAGAAATCAAATGACATATTGCATTGGGCAAATCAGCTGCAAAAGAGCTCTTTAAAATGTTAAAAAAACAGATATTATTTTAAGGACTAAGGTGTACCTGACACAAGCTGTGATAGTTTTGATTTCCTCACACACTTGTAAGAAATAAGGACAATAAACAAGGAAGACCAAAGTAGAGTTGACGCTTTTGAATTAGAGTGTTGGTGAAGAATATTGAACATACAGTGAACTGCCAGAAGAATGAATAGATTTGTCTTGTAACAAGTACAATCAGAATATTCCTAGAAGCAAAGACAGCTAGATTTTATTTTGCAGACTTTGGACACGTTATCAGGAGGCACCAGTCTCTGGAGAAGTACATTAAAAAACCAAACCAAGCCCACTAATGTTGAGTCGATTCCAACTTGTTGGTAAATTAAAGGGTCAGTGAAAAAGATAAAAACCTTCAAGGGGATGGACCGATACAGTGCGCGCAACAGTGGGCTCAAACGAAACAACAGCTGTGATGATGAATCTCAGCCAACTCGGGGGCTCTCATCTTAGTTGTCTAGTGTTGTTCATATGGCAGAAGCACCACAAGTAGATGGCCTTAATGGAGAGAAATTTATTCTCTCACAATTTAGAAGGCTAGAAGTCTGAATTCAGGGTCTGGCTCTAGGGGAGGCCTTTCTCTTTCTGTCAGTTCTGTGGGAGCATCCTTGTCATCAGTATTACCTTGGTCTAGGAATTTTTCAGTGCAGAGATTCTGAGTCCAGAGGACACAGACACTCCTGGCTCTTCTCTATTGGTGGTGTAGGGTCCCCCATGTCTGTCTACTTGCTTCTGTCTTTTATATCTCTCCAAAAAATTGACTTAAGACACAACCTAATCTTGAAGATTCAGTTCTATATCATTAACGTAATCACCTCTCTAATCCTGCCTCATTAACATCACAGAGGTAGGATGCACAACACATGAAAATCATATTAGATGAAAAAAATGATGGACAATCACACAATACTAGGTGACATGGCTTTGCCAAGTTGACACAAGTTTATGGGGTCACAGGTCAATCAATAAAAGCGCCTAAATAATAACAATGGAAAACGTGGTGGTATAGTGGTTAAGTGCTGTGTCTGCTAATCAAAAGATAAGTAGTTAGAATCGGGCGGTTCTACCCTGTCCTATAGTGTTGCTACAAATCAGAATTTACTCGGAGGCACTAGGTGCAACAACAACAATATTCCTAGGAACTTACGAAGTGCATTTGGTCCAACAAAGGCTTTATGTTGACTTAAAAGAAGTTTCCAAAGTTTTAAAACATAACTTAGGCTAGATTGAGTATGTGGGTTGCACTGTCGAGGCAAAAGGTAGAAACTTTGCCCTAAAGTAAAAGAAACTGGTTGTTCCAGAAATAAAATGTGAATAGATACAGAAGATTGCACAAGGTTAGAAAGATGTTGTAGAAAGGTTAAGTGGTAAGTTAAGGAAAGAAGCCTAAGATGTTTAATAAGATAAAAAAGAGAGTCAAGCAGCTCCTCCCAACAGGGTAGAGATCCTTTTAAAGTATTTTTTTAAAAAAGGATAAATAAGGTGGGCACTGATGAGGATTAAAATAACAGAGGATGCTGTCTTAATATAGTTATCAGAAATTGGGTGGATCCTCCACGTAAAAGAACCATAAACAAGTTCTGGCAATTATAGAGGAATTTTAAAAAGCCAGAAGATAAGAATCACAGTAAGAGTGAACCCTAAAAGGAAAAATATTTTTATCCTTTGTCAGAGTCTTCAGGTTATATTCATATCAATAAATTCATCAGGCTGAACAAAGACTTTGAGTCCAGAAAAAGCAGCTGATAAAATCTTCAAGGCTAAGTTTAGGTCCGAAAAATTGGACAAGGTGAAAGTTTGAATGAAGATTTAGAATATTTTAACTGATGTTATTTCAGCTAACTCTGTTTTGCAGTATATAGACTTAGCAGAGACAGTTTTAAGAGCTTTAGGTAATTTGTTGGTACTAAATTTAGTTATTTATCATATTCATTATAATTTAAGCTTACATACTTTTGCTTTTTATACCGCAGAGAAGGGGTATGTGTATATTTGAGTCTGCTAATACGTTCTTTTGCCGCTTTAAAAGGTTTTACTCTAAGAAATACATACTATAAGAAATAATAATGAAATCAACCCAAACCCACTGCTGTGGAGTCAATTCTGACTCATAGCAAACTTACAGGAAAGAGTAGAACTGCCCCCATAGAGTTTATAAGGAGTGTCTGGTGTACTTGAACTGCAGATCTTTTGATTAGCAGCCACAGCACTTAACTACTACACCACCAGGTTTTCCAGTAATGAAGCAGGAAACTTAAAAGGTTTATAAAAAGGAATCCTATTTTATATGGTCAAAATTTTTTCATCTGTCATGGCTAAAGTTTGATGGTTCATTTATGGATTTTAAAGAACTTCAGTATTGTTAAATAGCATATAAATATTGTGTTTCTGTTAAATGACAAAATTTTCTTTAATCACTGGATAGAAGAGTTACTTTTATTCTCTGTAAAATCTACCCTGAAAGAAAAGGTTTGGAGTCTCACTGGAATAAGTTTCTGAGTTTATGGCTTTTGAAAAAGCTGAGGTCTTTACCTTGAAAATATTTTATTGTCATGTTGGTTAAATAGCTATCCAAGTATTATTTCTCAGTGAACTATGGCCAGTTCCTGTCAGCTCTGAAACTTTGTGAAAAGCCACAAAAAATTTGTTCCCGCTTTTCAAGGGAAACATGGTAGTAACACACACACACACACACACACACACACACACACACACACACACACACACACACACACACACACACAGAGGCTTAGTTAAAGTGTTGTGAATTACATGAAAATTGCTGTCAATTTGGAAGTGCTTACTTTTCTCTCTCTCTCTCTCTCTCACACACACACACACACACACAGAGGCTTAGTTAAAGTGTTGTGAATTACATGAAAATTGCTGTCAATTTGGAAGTGCTTACTTTTCTTCGGGAAGCACGGGTGGTGTGGCGGTTAAGTGCTGTGTCTGCTAACCACAAGTCAGCAGTTCACACTTACCAGGTACCCTTGGAAACTCTATGGGGCAGTTCTACTTTGTTCTATAGGTTACTACAAGTCATAATCAACTTGATGGCAATGGGTTTGGTTTTCAGTTTTAATTTTCTTTGGGTTAAAAATTCATGTCAGTGTTTCTTCTTATGTTTTTCCTGATATTGTTGTTAGGTGCCGTCGAGTTGATTCTGACTCGTAGGGACCTTCTGCACAATGGAATGAAACACTGTCTGGTCTTGAGCCATGCCCAATGTTGTCTTTATCATTAAGTCCATTGTTGCAGCCACTGTGTCAGTCCAGCTTGTTGAAGATCTTCTTTTTCGCTGACTCTCAACTCTGCCAAGTGTGATGTCCTTCAGGGACTGATTTCTCCTGACAACGTGTCCTAAGAGTGTAAGATGTAGTCTTGTCATCTTTGCTTCCAATGAGTACTCTCATTATACTTCTTCCAGAACAGATCTGTTTGTTCTTTTAGCAGTCCGTGGTACATTCAATATTCTTCTCCGACACCACAATTTGAAAGGTATCAGTTCTTTTGTCTTCCTTATTCACTGTCCATGGCTAAAGTTTTGAAAGCATATGATGTGATTGAAAATACAATGGCTTGGGTCGTCAGGCACACTTTAGGCTTCAAGGTGACATCTCTACATTTCAGTACTTTAAAGAGGTTCTTTGTGGCAGATTTTTCCAATGCAATGTGTTATAATATTAGAATACCTTCTTTTGATGCTTCCTGAGTCATTTAATATTTTCTCTGTAGAATCCTTCACCACTGCAACTCGAGACTTGAGTTCTTTCAGCTTGAAAAACGCAGAACGTGTTCTTCCCTTTTGTTTTTTTATTTCCAACTCTTTGCACATGTCATTATAATCCTTTTTTCTTTTTCTTTTAATTTTCTAGTATTGCCTGATACTAGAAAATGAAAAAACCAAAGCCAAAACCCATGCCACTGAGTGGATTCCAATTCACAGTGAAAACCTATAGGATAAAATGGAACTGCACCATAGGGTTCCAAAGAGTGGCTGGCCAATTTGAACTTCTGACCTTTTAGTTGTCAGCCACCCTCTTAACCACTGCACTACCAGGGTTCTGACAAGAGCATAATATTATCAGTCAAAATTTTAGTTACTTTTTAAATCACTAACTTGGTTATAACTTTACTTCTTTAGTTTAAGTCTAGCAGCATCAAAGTCAGTAGTTTAACTGGGCATTAACATAATTTAACTATAAAATTTTATTAATATTTAGATGTTGAGAGACTTGATAAATTTGGTTTATTTTAAATATATTCTGATTTATGGCATTATGTCTCAAGATTATTACGTTCTATCTGAAGCTCTTTGAAATTGGAGTTAATCAACATATTCAGAGATATTTTTGTCTAATTTTTTTTAAACAGTTGGTTTCATTTTGCTTTACTATTTTGTAATGAAATCTCAATAGATTTTATTCTTAGTAAAAAGTAAACCATGATGATTTTTCCAGTTTTCTTAGATTTATACTTCATATATTCCACATTCTTACTATCAATGGGTATAGTCAGACCAATAAACATCAGTATTCTAGGCATTAACCAGCTGAAATAGACTAGCGTAGGCCATTTTGAGTCAGGCAATCACATGGTTTACTATGCAGGGAATGACAAGTTGAAGTGGAATGTATAGTGTCTAACCAAGCCAAGTGCCGTTGAGTCGGATCTGACTCATAGCGATCCTAGGGGCCAGAGTAGAACTGCCCTCTAGAGTATTCAAGGGGTGTCTGGTGGATTTGAACTGCCGACCTGTATAGTGTCTAGGGTCTTAAAAACTTGCAAGTGGTCATCTAAGGTGCAATAATTGGTCTTTGTCTGGAGCAACAGAAGAAAGAGGAGCAAGGCAGAGGAAGCACTAATTCCAAATCTGATTAACAATGGTCTCCTTTACCACAAGGTCCAAAGAGTCAGATGGTGCCTGGCTACCATTACTGAAGTTTTTTTTTAAAAAAATTTATTTACCTTTTTGTTGTTGCTGAGAATATGCACAGCAGAACACACACCGATTCAGCAGTTTCTACATGTATAATTCACTGACATCAATTACATTCTCTGAGTTATTCAACAATTCTTACCTCTGTTCTGAGTTGTTCTTCCTCCATTAGCATAAAATCACTGTCCCTTAAGGTCTCTGTAGGGATAGCATGGAAGGTTGTCTTGCTTGGGCCTGTTGGCTGGGTGCAGGCCTTATGGCTGACAACGATTCAGCATGAGTTATGTAACTTGTTTATGGACTTGGAAATCATGTATTTGGCTGCCAGACACTATTGTTTCAGCCTGTATATTAGGCCACTGTGCCACGAGGTGTGGTGACCACCGAATGCTGTATCTGTCTGCCACTATTGCACCAATAAAGCTGGTATGACTGCACATGTGTGTGTCCCCATTGCTTAGTCTGCCCCAATCACGCATCAATATTCCTGGCCTTAAGTACCTGCATTGCAACAGCCTCCATGTAATCTTTCAGGTTGTTGTCAATTTGATCTCATATAATAGTTCCTAAATGAGCATAATGCTGGGCAGACATTTCTCACTCATTAAGCTAAACTGTTGTTTGGTTTTGAGAAGACTTCGGGAGACATTTCTGGCTAAGGTTTAAAGATTATCTCAGGACAATATTTCTATGGGTTTATCTAGTCTCCATGGCTCCAGAAAGTCTAGAGTTGATGAGAACTTTATATTCTATTTTGTACTTTCCTCCTTTTGATCAGGATTCTTCTACAGAATCTTTGATCAAATTGATCAGTAAGAGTAGCTGGGTACCATCTAGCTCTTCTGGTTCATGGCAAAGAATATGGCTGTTCAAGGAGGCTATTAGCCACACATCCAATCCTCACTTTCCTGACTTCATTTTCTTTTCTCCAGGTGAATGGAAACCAATTATTGTCACGGGTGGCTGCATGGATTCCCCAGGAAGTACACAATAAACTAGAAATAGAACAGAAGTACTAAACATGTTAAGGGCCAATTAACTGAGATGTACCCACAGAACTACAATCTTAAATCTCTAATTTAAACTAAGGAGCCAAATCTCATGAAGTGTTTGGTTGTCCATGCACAACCTTATAAGCTGCTGTGTTATTGTTGTTGACATAATTGCAAAGTATCCTATCACATGTTTGCCAATTCAAGTTTTTACAGTGTAATTTATTGACAGCACTTCAAATAATCAGCTGTGCAACTTTAACCTTAATCAATGTGATTATTTCTATTGCCATAAACTGAAAGTTAGGACTCCATAAACAGTAAACTCCTTTCTTCCCCTCACTCTCCATCTCATGGTAATCACAAATAAACTTTGTTTCTATACATTTGCCTTTTGTTTTCCTTTACTGTAAGTGAAGTCACACAGTAGTTGTCCTTTTGTGATTGACTTATTTCACTCAGCATAATGTCTTCCAGCTCCATCCATGTGGTAGCATTTATCAAGATCTCATTTCTCCTATGAGCTAAGCTGCCCCGACCCGCGGGACAAATCAACGAAAGGACGAGGGGAAGCCTGTGAAAGCAAGCAGGAAAGGCGGAAAAATGAAGGCAAGACAAAATTCTGATCAAGCCTCAGTTTTATTATTAAAATGAGGTATATTTATAGCAGTAGGAATAAAGGGAGGGATCAAGTGACGTAGGGATGGAGTGACATTTGGAGTGAGGTAGTTGTCGGCTGGGGATTGGATATACATATAACTAAGGCAGTGACATCAGGCAGGAAGTTTTTCGCGCGCGCGGGCCTTTTGAATTTCGCGGGCGCGGGCTTTTTCAAGCTTGGCACGCGCGGGCTTTTTCAGCCCTACAAGCTTCCTGTATGTCGGGGCCTGGGGGCTCTCCCATGGCTCCCGACACTAAGCAGTATTCTATTGTTTGTATGTATCACATTTTGTTTATTCTTTCCTCTGTTGATGCGCATTTAAGTTGTTTTCACCTTTTGGTTATGTGAACTGTGAGTGCTACAGTGAACACTGATGTACAAGTCTATGTCTAAGTTCCTCCTTTTAAGTCTTTTGGTTGTATACTCAGAAGTGAAATTGCAGGGTCATCTGTCTGTTCTATTTTAAGCTTTTTGAGGAAATGATACACCAGTTTCCGTAATGGTTTTACGATTCTGCATTCCTACCAGTCATGGATAAGTGGTACAACTCCCCTACATTCTCGTCAACACTTGTTTTTTTCCGTTTATTAAATCTTAGCCATCCTAGTGGAAGTGAAACAGTATCTTACTCAAGTTTTGGTTTGAGTTTCTCTGATGGTTAATGACACTGAGGATCTTTTCATACGTTTGGTGGCCATTTGAATGTCTTCTTTGTGAAATGTCTATTCAAGTCCTTTGCCTGTTTTGTGATTCTGTTGTCTTTGTCAAAGTTTTATATATATTTTGATTACTAGATTCTTATAATATAAATAGTTTCTAAAGATATTCTCCTAGTTGATCGCTTGTCTTTTTATCTTTTTGGTAAAGTGCTTATAAAATTTCTAGTTTTATGAGTTTCCACTTATTTAGTTTGTCTTTTACTGTTCATGCTTTGTTGTTATATTAGATATCCCATCATTAAAAGCTAGGCCCAACAGCACTGCCCCTACATTTTCTTGTAAGAATTTTATGGTTTTAGTTTGCACATTTAGGTCCTTGACCCATTTTGAATTTGTTTTTGTGTATGACAGGAGACATGGATCCTATTTTATTTTTATACATGTGGAAATGCAATTTTTCCAACACCACTGATTGAAGAAGCTCTTCTTTCCCCCACAGAATGGACTTAGCACCCTTGTCAAAATTCAGTTGACAATAGCTGTGTGGTTTTATTCTGGACTCTGAATTCTGTTCCATTGATCTTTGTCTATTGGTATACCAGTATGAGAATGTTTGATGACTGTAGCTGTATATGTTTTAAAATCAGGACATCCATCTTCCTATTTTGTTCTTCTAACACTGGTGACACACTGGCTACTAAGCAAACTGTTAACAGTTCGAATCCACCAGCTGCTCCTTAAGGTATCCTATGGGGACAGTTGTACTTTGTACTACAGGGTTGCCATGAGATGAAATCAACTTGACGGCAATAGTTTTAACTATTCAGGGCTTATCGAGTGTTTCTGAGTAAAGATTCTGCAGCAGCATCTTGATCAAAGTTAGAGAACCAAAAAGCAATTTTAATTATCCTGGAATCCAGACTTTTGGATTCCACAGTGTTGAGGTGACCCTTCCAGGCCATTTGCTTTTAGATGTCCTTTTGAACCATGGGCCTCTGAAGAAACTGGTCTCCTAAGGGTCACCTTTAAGTCAAACAATAGTCTTGCTAATTAGTAAGATAGTTTTAGTCTTGGATATCGTGTTCTTTGGAAGAATTTGGTAGGGAAACAGAAACTTCAAGATCTGACTGGAATCTGTGTTTAGGGTAAATCATTATTATATAAACACTGTTCTGAGCCATTTCCATGGCAATGCTGATAAGATGGGGTATTAAGTGTTCTTAGAGGATCTCTCATTTTCAGAACATTTCTGACTCCCTATTTGAAATGTTACCCAATTTGCAAATGTTGTATTGAATAAACTTTAATTAATTTCTATTATTGGCTTAATATGATATTTGTTTTAATAACTATTCAAACCACTCAGGGACTCTGGACTAAGACTAGACTGTAGGTTTCTTGCTCCATGAAGTACATGACTGTATGGTAGGTAGGAGTCAGAGGGGAGAACTCTGAGTTAAAGACAGGGTAGCAATATGATTTCTTGTTCACTCTAGGGTCACTAGTAAATCCTGGTGGTGCAGTGATTAAGTACTACAATTGCTAACGAAAAGGTCAGCAGTTCTGAATCTATGAGTCTGTCCTCAGTCTTACAGGATTGCTATGAGTTGGAATAGATTTGAAAGCATTTTTTTTTTTTTTTAAATAGGGTTGCTAGAGACCCGAGTGGCATACTGTGCTGCTAACCAAAAGACCTGCAGTTCAAATCTACCAGTTGATCGCTTGGAAAGCCTATGGGGAAATTCTACTTTGTCCTATAATGCCTCTGAGTCAGATTTTGCTTTATGGCAGTGGGTTTGGTTTATTTATTTATTTTTAATCGTTAAAGAATAATATTTTTATAAGGCAAAAATATGACTCATGCAAATATAAAAAGAGCATACTTCATTGATTATATTTAACTGATTAATTGTTGAGGGAACCAGTAACAAGTTAAAACTTTTTTTTTTTAAATCAGATTTATATAGCCAGATAAGGAATGCTGATGTGAATTAACAAATGAAAATGGGTGTCTTCACAGCGCCTAAGGATGGCTATTAAGAGCTTGGCTGCTAAACAAAAGGTCAGCAGTTTGAATCCACTAGCTGCTCCTCGAAATCCTATGGGACAATTCTGCCTATAGAGTTCTCATTTGAGCAGGAATCAATTCAATGGCAAAGTGTTTGGGTTTTTTGGCTTTCACAGGCCCAATAGTCAATTGCATTTGTATTTGTATGGACAAGAATCATTTGTCAGACCGGCAGTCTGCCTGCCATTTTGAACTGGCAAAGGACCATGCTGGCCATCTTCTGTGATAAAAGATCTCCTTATTTACTCGACAGCGCTTGGCTTGGCTTGGCTATTTAGATATCCTTCCTGTTTCTGGGTGAGTTGAGGAAAGAAAGAGATTGGGACCACAGTACCAGTTGAAACTGACAAGAAGTAAATGTGGCCTACCTGATATGCACAGACCATCCACCTGGTCCTCTGGGTCACTCCAGAAACTTTAGTAGCCTAAGACGGAGGGAAGGCTTTCAGAATGAAAGGTCTGAGCTTTCAGAATGAGAGACTCTCCCGTTTTTTTAGAGCAAGCAAGTGCAGACAGGCCAGATTGCCCGGGGAATGCCTTTCTGGGGCAGACCAATTAGCAAGCAGACCCTACCTCCAGGCATTCCTGAAGACCCTAGACTGGATCACAGCATAAACCCCTTGGGCTATTGTTTGGGGAGCCAGTATGGTGACACACTTGCTGGTGTGCACCTTTGGTGGGCCATCCAAATAGAGCTACTTCTTTAGCTTTCGTCCATTTCTTGTCTCTGTAGACCCGCCACTGGGCAGAGCTGGAATTGTCTGGTTACTTTTTCATTACTATCAGTGTTCTGTGATTTAAAATTCAAAAGCAATGAAAGACGAGATAAACAAGAAGAGTTCCCTAAACAGCATACACAGTAACCTTTTTTAAATTTCAAAGCCTCACACGATTTCCTCCAGCGGCGGTATATAGTTGGAGCTGATGGAGAGAACTTTGGGCCCATGAGATTGTTGGACAACCAGGCTGGAGAAATGTGAGGAATTTAGGAATATAGCCAAGGTCATGTTGCAGGCACCTCTGGTCAGGGTGGTGCTGCTGTGACTGGCGCTTGCCACCACATTATGGACTCCTCATGTGCTACTTTTTCAGCACTTACTGTTTAGGACAGGGCATCAAGCTGTCCAAGGTCACATGGTCTTGCCCTAGCTGCCATGGACAAGAGACAGAAGGACTCTCTGGCCATTTAGTTTTGTCATGGAAAGCCAAGACACACACAGTGGAAGAACTGAGGGCTCTGGATTCAGGTATTACAGGTTTATGCCTGACTTTAATCCCTGGGTAACAATGCAAGTGGTCACAATGCTTGGTGGCTATGATCTGAAGTTGGAGAGTTTGGTCTACCCAGAGGCACCTCCAAAGAAAGACCTGGAGAACGACTTCTGAAAGATCAGCCGCTGGCAACTTCACGGAGCACAGCTCTGCTCTGCCTCATGTGCGGTCATTATGAGCCAGAATTGACAAGACGGCAGCTGCTTTTTCTTTTTTAAATGCCAGAGTCTACCATTTGCTAGCTGAGTTAGTCTGGGAAAACTGTAAACCTCTCTGATACCAAGGTTTCTCATTTTTGGTAATATCTGCCTCACTAATCTTCAAGACTCTTTATAACCTGGCCCGTTACCAACTCTACGACTTTGTTATTGACTGCTCTCCCCTTGCTAAACTCTGCTCCAGCCCGGCTGGCTTCCTTGTTATTCCATGAGCACACACTCATCTGTCTCAGGACCTTTGTACTTGCTGATTCCCATGCTGGAAAATATCCTTCCTTATGGCTTATTTCTTCACCTCCTTCTTTTACCTCTACTCTCAAAAGTCACTTTAGCTTTGAAAATGTCCTCTCTGACAACTCTCCCTAAAATTATAACCCTTTCCACTTGAACTATCACTCTACCCTGTTTTCTTTTTCTTCACAATATGTATTTTTTTACTAGGGTGTCTCCTTTCTCTGCAACGTAGGTTACATGACAACAGGAATTTGAGTCTCTTTTTACACAGCAGCCTGGCAGCTAAAACAAACAATAAAAAGAAACCAAGCCCACTGCCATCTAGTTGATTCTGCCTCATAGCAATCCTATAGGACAGGGTAGAACTGCCCCATAGGTTATCTGAAGACTGGCTAGTGGATTCAAACTGCCAACCTTTTGGTTAACAGTCTGAGGTCTTAACCACTGAGAAACCAGCACTCCTGGTACATAAATAGTGCTCAATAAATATCTATTGGATAAATGAATGATTGCAAAGTATCTGGCATAAAGTAGACACCAATTAAATGACAGTTATTGTTTTTTATATCACACTCTTCTTTTGGCAAGGCACCCCCTATCCTGATCTGCTTTCTCAAAGGGCTTCTTGCTGCCCCAAACCTCTTTGCCTTCCTGATCCAGTAATTGAATTTTGCTAATCCAGAAACTTATTCTCACGTTTTCCCAGCTAATCAATATAAAGCAGTCAGAAGACTACAGTATTCGTTTTAGCCGTGACTTTCAGGATCCAACTTGATGGCACTTGGCTTCAGGAGCTCACAGACATCCTGCTCCTTTGTTCTTTTATGTACCAGACTTGCAGTCGCGGTACCAAATGGTTTGTGTTGTAGATAGGCAAAAACTGCTACGATTACCTTGAAGTGTATTTTAAAGCACATGAGAGAACGTCTGAACACTAGGGATAATTTATTTATTTTTGTTGTGGTTAAGTGACAGTATGCAAGCCAAATTAATTTTGTGTGCCTGCAGGACCACTTTATTTTTTATAGAAAATAAGCAAAGAAACAAAACCATTACTGTTGAGTTGATTCCAATTCTTCGAACTCCTGGTAGTGGTAGCAGTTAAATGCTATGGCTGCTAACCAAAAGATGAGTAGTTCAAATCCACCAGGCACTCCTTGCAAACTCTATGGCACAGTTCTACTCTGTCCTGTAGGGTCACTATGAGTTAGAATCGACTCAATGGGAACAGGTTTTTATTTTTATTTTTTTTTGCTTATAAATTCTTTAGTCTCATAGTGTAGTTTAAAGCAACAGTGGGGAACAATAACATTTTGAATACAAACAGATGTACACAGGTACCACATGTAGGTAGACCTCACTTCGTGCACTCGTAAGTACACCTAATGCTGAAATTACCAGATAAAATCTATCAACAAAGTGAAATGAAGAATGCAATAAGGGACTGAAGGCCAGTATTCCAGTCACTCACCAGAGAGCCGAGCTTTGGCAATGCATTGAACCTTCTTTAAATTTGGTTCCCTGCTCTGACAATGAGAGACTTGGACCAGATGACTTTCAAAGATCATTTATAGCTGTAGGAACTAATCCTCTCAATGAATGAATAAAGCATAAGGGAAACCCTCTAGGTCGATTAGCAGCTTTACATACAGAAACAAAGAACAGATCTTCGGAAATGTGTGATGCCTGCCTTTGCAACACAATGACACAAATAGTTTGACCTATCTTTCACTTGTTTCCACTTAGCAGGAAGTACATTATTCTAGAAACATCGCGTCATCTTTATGACATTATGTCTTCTGGTTCAGGTTACTCTACCTTCCCACTTAAGTAAAAATGGCTACCACATCTCATGCTCATTATGCTTTGATTGAAATTGATTTATGCTGTAATGTTACTTGGCTAGTCTTTTAGAATTCAATCTTGTTATTTCTATTTCTGAATTGAAAAGTATTAGCCCTGGTTGAAAGAAACCATACTGGTGGAAAATATTTGTAGTTCTGTAGTCTCCAGAATGCGCATTTGGTTTAACTCAACTCGTCTCTAAGACTTGAATCCCACTTTTTCTTTGTAGAGCCAAAAAAGAAAAGGAAGGTAAGAAGCGTGGGCATAGCCTTCCCACTGCCTTCTGCAGTGCCACAGTGAGGGATGAGGATTGGGGTTGATCTTTTGGTTAGTAGCTGAGCTCTTAACTACTATTGATTCTCCTCATATGAAGGGAATGATCCAATGATCTCAAAATACAGGAGATCTATGAATGTATTCTAAAAAACTGAGCAAACAAAAACAGTTAAGGAAAGCTACCATCTGAGGCTCAAACTAAAGGCATATCACTATATGAGGATTGGGGTTGCTGGTGTGGAAGGGCAGGGACGAGGCCTGGAGATCCCAGGATCAGACCTTCCCTGCAGCATATGAACCTCTTTCAGGCTTTTAAAAACTGTGTCCTTTCTCTCTCAGCACTAAGATCTTCAGGTATGTTGTATGTTTTCTCATATAGTGATATGCCTTTAGTTTGAGCCTCAGATGGTAGCTTTCCTTAACTGTTTTTGTTTGCTCAGTTTTTTAGAATACATTCATAGATCTCCTGTATTTTGAGATCATTGGATCACTCCCTTCATATGAGGAGAATCAATAGTAGTTAAGAGCTCAGCTACTAACCAAAAGATCAGCAGTTGGAATCCACCAGGCGCTCCTTGGAAACCTTATAGGGTAGTTCTACTCTGTCGTATAGGGTCAGTATCAGTCAAAATCAACTCAGCTGTGATTTTTTTATTTATTTTGAATATTGTAATTCAAGGAATCTCGGTGGCCTAAGCGGTTTGTGATCAGGTGCTAACTTAAAGGTTGACAGTTCTAACCCACCTGTGGCTCTGCAAAACAAAGTCCTGGTGGTGTGCTTATGTAAAGATTGCAGCCGAGAGAACACTGTGGAGCAGTTCTACTCTAGCATATGGGGTTTGCATGAGTTGGAGACTGACTTGGTGGCAGCTAACAGCAGTAGCAACAGCAGCAGCAACAACAACACATTGCAAGTCAGTGTTGTTACATCCACTGAAGAGAACCGATTTGAGGTTCTCGTTAAAACACGCCATTTTAAAAACAAAAAGTATTGATTTTGTGTTTACACAGCATATTAGAAATGGTTGTCTTTTCTAAATCTGCATGTCTCTTTTCCAGGAAGGTGTTATCTTTCTGAGCAGGACAAATAAAGTATTTAAAATAATTTACAGGACAATTTTATTTTAAACAAATTCTCTTCAGTGAACATTCGCAGAATAAAGCAAACAACAAACCAAAGACAAATGCCAAGAACAAATTTGCCCTTAAGAAGTTATCACATGTCCGTTTTCACAATACTGCTGCCCAAGAATGGAGAGGATATTTTGACCCCTTGAATGAGGCTGCCGTCTTCCCTCGGTGCTTCCTCAAGTGCGAGGCTTCTTTATTAAATTCATAATGTTATTAGATTGTTTTTGGCATCAGTTTCTGGAAACAATTGTATTAAGTAAATGAAACTTCATTTTCAAATTTCAGTTTCTTATTAAGAATGACCCAATTTTCTAAAATAAGTAATTACCAGAAAACTCAGAATATACTTTCCCCACATTACTGAGATGTAGCCATATACTTTGCTTTGAATTGTTTATCGTAAAAATTGGGTGCCCAGGATCTAATGATTTCAGCTTTATTATGTACCAAATTTCTAATGATAATAATAACAACAGTGATATATGAGTACAACTACATTAACAAGTGCTTAGGGTTTGTGATTATGGAGCACTTTTGTGCATCTTCTCAAATGATTCAGAATATTGTTATACCCAAGTGAAGAAACTGATTCTGAATGGTTCAGGGGTCAGCTCAGTGTCCACACTGAGAATAGTAACTGGAAAACAAACCATTTATCCACTTAGGGATCCATTTTCTTCCTCTTTCTTAAGAACATCTTGAGATAATGGGTATGAAGTACCTGTGTTTAGCTCATGGCACATAGTAGGTACTCAGGAAACGTTAGCTTTCTTCTCCCTCTCCTTTTCTAAACTGCATCTTGTGTCCAGAGCATCATTTTGAAAACAAAGTCCTTGTTATTGTCTGCCTGACCTCTCCATATTTTCTTGTTTATCATACTGAGGGTCTCTTAGGCATTTTCAGGAGCCTCTGGGTGGAGCGAATGATTGTGTGCTCACCTGCTACCTGAAAGGTTGTACATTTGATTCCACCCATATGAACCTTGGAAGGAAGGCCTAGTGATCTACTTCTAAAAAATCAGCTGTTGAAAACCCTGTGGATCAGAGTTGTATTTTGACATACTTGTGGTCACCCTGAGTCAGAATCAACTTGGTAGCAACTGGTATACATATCCATGCTCTTGTAGACCAGGACTATAGTGACAGTTCCAGGAGTCTGTGAGAGCTGGGCATCCACTCGTAGCCCCTCACATGGTACACAGCCTGAAGTTCTCATTCTCACGGCAGTTATTTCCAACTAACAGTAACCCTATCGGACAGAGTAGAACTGCCCCATAGGGTTTTCAAGGCTGGAAGCAGGTGTCACATCTGCTCCTGCAGAGCAGCTGGTGGGTTTGAACCACTGAACTTTTGGTTAACAGCTGAGAGCTTAGTCACTATGCCACTGAGCCACTATGCCACTGGGTCTCCTTTAGCATGAAACAGGCCCTCAATAAGCACCTGTGTGTGGATTACTGAGACACTGAACACACACGTGTTTGGCTCCTGGACACAGCACACTGAAACTCCCAGGATATCTGACCACTTGAGAGTTTGCTCTGGATGGGTCAATTGCTCAGTGGTCTGTGAAGCCGTGGAACTGGTCCTATGCTTCTCAGCAGGGGTCAGGTAAGCTCTACTGTCACTTCCATTTCTGTTATATTGAATTTCTGATACTGGTGTCAAGACTCCCCTTCTCCACACCCACGTCCTCTTCATGATTCTCAGAGGCTTTCCAATTGAAACTAGTTGGAATGTGGGATTTCAATTTAGTGGGATTAAATGGAAGTGGGTCAAGAAACAACCTGAGCAGGAGCTACTAAGGATAATGCTTTCTGGGGATGTGTTTCTTCATTCAGGTCTGTTGCCTTTCGTAGGTAATGAGGAAGGAGAGATTTTTAAAGTCAGACAGTCTGATAGAGGGATTCTGAAGGAGGGTTCTGTGAATGGAATTTCAGGGGTCTGAGGACATGGATGGAAACCCTGGTGGCATAGTGGTAAAGTGACATCCCCATTAACCAAAAGGTTGACAGTTTGAATTCTCCAGGCGCTCGCTCCTTGGAAACTCTGTGGAGCACTTCTAGTCTGTCCTGTAGGGTTGCTATGAGTTGGGATCAACTGATAGCAATTGGTTTTCCAACTGAAAATTAGTATTTTCTCCAATCACACCACTGTGGTGCTAACTATAAGTATGACTTTTTCACCAGTAGAAATCACAGATGTTTTCACATCCTATTACAGTTGTTGGAGATAATCACAAAATATCACCAACATTCATCACTGCTTTGAAATTACGATAGTTATTAGACTCGCCACTAGATCTTCTTCCTTAGTGTGTTAATAAAGAAGACATATTGTCTGCCTATCACAAATTTATTTTAAATAACATTTTGATAACTATATTTTAAGGTATCTGCAATATATTCTTGTATTGTTAGCTATTGAGCTAGCATATTATTAGTTACTGTTGATTTATTAATATGATATACTAAATCAATATAACTGTCTTATTAGTAGAGTTGGAAGTAATCAAACTGTGAACTCAGTAGTTTAATAGTTTTCAGTGGTCAAATCAATTAAGTGAAATGAATGGGAACTAACAAAAATAACAATCATGTAAAATTTAAGGTGCTTTTTTAGGATATATGTGCTGTCTGGAATAAACTCACTGAAATATGAAATGACCCTGTAGAAATGTTATAACTTTCTCTAGGAAAGAAAATACACACAATCAACAGTGAGTCTTTTACTTTTTGACAGCAAAATGTTGTTAGTGGCAGGTAATTCAGTATTGCCTCATGGCAACCACCTGTGTATAAGAGCAGAACTGCTCCCTGGGGTTTTCAAGGCTGGGACCTTTCAGAAACAGATTGCCAGGTCTGTCTGCGGAGGTGCCTCTGGGTGGGTTTGAACCCTAACCTTTCTGCTAGTAGTACAGCACTTAACCATTTGTACCACTGAGGGATTCTGGATTGGGAAAGAGGAGCCAAAATAATATCTGATCATCTTATAATAGTAACTAAAATTGACTACTCAAAGTCTCAGAGTTTGTTGTAGCATAAGGAAGATAAGTAAATTTCTATTAGATTGTAAAAGGTTTGCTGTTTTTAGGTGCTATAGATTCAGTTCTGAATCATAGCAACCCTGTGAATGAAACACTGCCTGGTCTTGTATCATTATGTATCCTCATAATTGTTGTTATATTTGGCATAACAACGGACCCTCTGCCAAGCATAACATCCTTCTTCAGGAAATGTCCTCTAGATAACATGTCCAAAGATATGGGACAAAGTCTTTCCATCCTTGCTTCTAAGAAGCATTCTGGTTATACTTATTCCAAGACAGATTTGTTTGTTTTCTAATATCCATAGTACATTCAATATTCTTCCCCAATACCACAATTCAAAGGTATTGATTCTTCTACAGTCTTCCTTATTCACTGACAACCTTTCACATGCACACGAAAGTATTGAAAACACAGTGGCTTGGGTCAGGCTTCACATAGCCCTTAAAGAAATATATTTGCTTTTTAACACTTTCAAGAGGTCTTTTAAAACAGATTTTCCCAGTGTAGTGTGTCTTTTGATTTCTTGACTGCTGCTTCCATGGGTTTTGATTGTGGAAACAAGGGAAAATGAAATCCTTATCAGCATCTCTCTTTTCTCTGTTTATCATGATGTTGCTTACTGGTCCAGTGGTGAGGAGTTTTGTTTTATGTAGAAGTGTAATTCGTACTGAAGACTGTAGTCTTTGTTCTTCATCAGTAAGTGCTTCAACTTCCTCTTCAGTCTCAGCAAGCAAGTGAAAGCTTTAGAAATATTAAAACAATGACCAAAAGAGATAGATGTCTATACCCTATTCAGTCTGTTGGATGCTGATATGTGTTAAATTTAATCTAGATTTATCACAGCTTTCAGAGAAGGATATAAAACCATGCAAATGATAAATGTCTGCAGTCATATTTGAGTTTTTTTTTAATCAAGACATTTTTATTTATCTATTTATTATGACTGAGTGAAAATGTACATTCCTGTATAAATTTATATGCCCACCTACATGCAGCTTCGAGTTTAATGAAAGGAAAGAAGGAAGGAAATTAACATTTGTTTAGATGCCCACAACATACCAGCATTATGATAATTTTTTAAAATATGATAGTCCTTAAAACAGGTCCATGGGGAGGGCAATGTTATCTCTCCTAACAGATGAAGAAGATGAGATTGAGTGGTTGAGCTAAAATCAACATTACATGCTCTTGAGGCTTGTATTCCACCATCCTGAAGGCATTAAAGACAAGCTGAAAACGCAGAAGTGGAAATGATAACATCCAAGGAGCAAATACATGAATTTGTGTTGTAGGAGTGAAGAAGAAAGAGAAGAAAAAGTTTAAAAGGAGAAGGTCAACTCCCCACAAAGTCACGATTTATAAGCACTTTAGAATGTTGAAGATGAAGAGAGGAGGGCACTAATACGCTCAAGTGACAAAAATGGGATTAGGAAAGAAGACCCCGAAAGAACAACGATGGCTAATGGAGAGGATCTTTACACGTCAGTCTGGGGAATAAGAACAGTGCAGGGAAAAGAGTAAGTGTATGGTTGCAAGCTAGGAGAAAGCAGAAAGTAATCCAGTAGTGGGCTTCTCAGCTTAGTACACCAAGAACAGGAACAATCTGTTGAAAATGGAAACTGCACTTGAGTTGTTGACCTAGTTCCTGAATTCTAAGAGACTCTCCTTTTTTTAATCTTAAAAATACACATAACACAAAATTTATGTATTCAACATGTTTTTAGCTTCAAAGAGACTTTTCAGGAAAGCTGTCTTGATCTTCCTAGACCACGGTGTAGGGGAGAAAAGAGGCTCATGTAGGGAAGTGATGAGCAGATAACTCCTTAGTAGCAGCATCACAAACGAGAGAGACAGGACAGCGTGCTGCTGTCAGTCCTGAAAAGTAACTGCAGTAAATGTGTCAGCAGGCAAAATGGGTGGAAATAGGTGATTATGTATTTCATTTTAAGCATTTAAGAGTATTAGTCACTGGATTGCTCAAAATATCCTTGTGCCCCCCCAACTACCCCCTCCCCCCACAGAGAACTTCTTTACGAGGAGAACTTGGCGCTGAGAAGAACTTGTCACAGAGGTGGTATTGGTGGTGGTGGCACCACTGTCACTGGACAGGATAGTCTTTCTTCATCACTGCTGGGTGGGGCTGCTTAGCAACTTTCTGATAGCAGAATTATTCCCAGCCAGTACTTTGTTCCATGTCAGACTCAGCTTATTTCAAAATATGAGAATTAGTAGGTGTCATGGTTTGAATTGTGTCCCCCCAAAAATGTGTGCAGCCACGTGGCTGGGATATGGTTCCCAGTATCTTGGGACTCTCCTCCATTGTGTGGTTTTGCTAACCTGTATGTTAAAGGATTAGGGTGGGGCTGTGAATTCCTGCTATGGGGGAAGTTTCCCTGGAGTATGGCTTGCCCCACCCTTAATGCTTTTAGCTTGCAAGGAATAAAAGGAAAAAGAACCAAGGACAATTTGAGAACCTCGCTACCATCAAGCAAGCAGCACCGGGAGCAGAACGCGGCGTTCAGACCAGAGATTCTTGCGTTAGGACACTCCCTGGACAATGACTGATGCAATACCGGACTTTCCTCCAGAGGCCGTCAAGGGGAAAGTCTTTCCCTGGAGCGGACACCCTGAATATGGACTTGCAACCTACCGGACTGTGTAAGAATAAATCTTTCTTTGTTAAAGCCATCCACTCTGGTATTTCTGTTAGAGCAGCCCTAGCTGACTAAAACAGTAGGTTAAGTTATTAACAATTTAAGACAATAAATTAAAGTGCTTTCTTGGCAGTATAACTTCAGTCAAGCTTAGCTGATCCACTGACTCACTATCTTTGGCATCTGGACAAATACGTCTGCCCCTACTTTGGTAAAAACTCTGAAGATACACTGAGTGGCTAAGTGGTGTCTTTCTTTCTTTTTTAATTTTTTATTGTACTTTAGGAGAAGGTATACAGAACAAACTCGTTTCTCATGAAACAATACGAATACTGTTTTGTGGTATTGGTTGCCAACCCCATGACATGTCAACACTCTTCCCTTCTCACCTTGGGTTCCTTACGACTAGTTTTCCTGTCCACTCTTCTTGTTCTTGCCCCTGGGCTTGTGTGCCCGTTTTGTCTCATTTTGTTTTATGGGCCTATCTAATCTTTGGTTGAAGTGTAAATCTCAAGAGTGACTTCAGTACTGAGCTGTGACGATATCTGAGGGCCATATTCTCAGAGTTTCTCTAGTCTCTATCAAACCAATAAGTCTGGTCTTTTTTATTTTTTTAAAAAAATTGTTTATTTATTGTGAGTGAGTGAAAGGGAACAATGCAGTTTAAACTTTCATGTCTGCCTATGTGCAGCCCTTACTGATCTCCTTGCCTGGTGACAGCATACTCCTACTTTCTGTTCTATACAGGTCATATCCTCTTAACAATCTCCCACGCCCTCTTCTCCACCCTCTCCACTTCCTTGTGGGTTAGAATTTTGTTCTACATTTTTCTCCTCTGTGATCCCAAACAGATCAGTCACTGGTGACAGCTAAACACTATCCAGTTGCAATAGATTCAGTTTGCTGGAGGTCATTATGGATGTGGTCCCTTAGTCCTTTGGGCTAATCTTTCTCTTGTTTCTTTAGTTTTCTTCATTCTTTCTTGCTCCCAAAGGGGTCTGACCCGTGGAGTATCTCAGATGGCCACTGACAGGCTTTCAAGACCCCAGATAATACTCACCAAAATAAAATGTAGGAGAACATTTTCTCTGTCAACTATGCTGAATGAACTAGATGTCCCCTGAGACCATAGCCCCTCCAGCCCTCAGTCCAGTGATTTGGTCCCTTAGGGAGTTTGGATTTCAGTATAGAGCTTCGATGACCTTGCCTTGGACAAGTTGTGCTGGCTTCCTTAGTACTGTTTACTGTCTTACCCTTTACCAAAGTTATCACTGATTTATTGCTTATTTGTGTTTTTCCATCTCCACTCCTTCCTTCCCTGGTAACCACCGAGGATTGCTTCATTTTGTGTGTAAACCTTTTTATGCGTTTTTATATCAGTGGCATCACACAGTATCTGTCTTTTTGTGATTGACTTTACTTTACTCAGCATAATGCCTCTAGATTCATCCATGTTGTTGGTGTACTTTCTTTTATTTCCCATGTGTTTGTGGAGAGCAATAGTTTCTTCCTTTAAATGTCATTTCATTTATTTTTTTCTTCACATATAAATGTTTCTCTTGGAAAGATTAATAGATATAAATTATTGATTTATTTATATTGAATACTTTGGCCTTGAATGCATGCTGACTGCTTGCAGAAGTTATTAGATTAATGAATCTGGAGGGTAAAATCTTCTGTGTATTCATTTATTTGGGAAACAGAAGATTTCTAAGCCATTCAATATAAACTTGCCTGCACTATGTAATTAATTGCCTAAAACTTGACCCAGGAAAATCTGGAGCTTCCTCTATGAATCTATAATCCAACCAAAACCAAACTTTTTGCTGTTGAGTCAATTTTGACTCAAGGTGACCCCTTGTGTTACAGAGTAGAACTACTCCATAGAGTTTTATTGACCATAATCTATATGGGAAAACCCTGGTGGCATAGTGGGTTAAATGGTACATCTGCTAACCAAAAGGTCAGCAGTTCAAATCTACCAGACTCTCTTTGGAAACTCTATGGGGCAGTTCTACTCTGACTTCTAGGGTCGCCATGAGTCAGACCCAACTTGACTGCAGTGGATTTGGCTTTTATTCTTTATGGGATGAGACAAGTCCTTTCTTCCATAGTAGAGAACAAACTACCAATCTATAGGTTGGTACATTCGCTCCTCACTTACTGACATGGTTCAGTTCCAAATACAGGTCATTATGTGAAAATTTGCTTTAGTGTAAATGATCACATCAGATCACAAAATGAAAGATGACTACTTTATCGCACAATTAGCAAATCCATTTTTATGTATTACATAATGCCAAATTGATTATTAATGGCTAAACTATATTATTACATGGCCACCTAACCACTGAAATCATGGCCCAGCCAAGGTGACACATAACTTTAAATATCACAGCCACTAACACATAGAAAATAAAAGAAAGTGTTTATTTTACTGCAAAGTATCTTCTCAGACGTTAGAGCTATAAAAGTTGAAATCAATAACAGAAAATTCATAGGTAGAAATTCAAACTTATGGAAACTGAACAATACTTTGCTCAAAAAGCCTTGGCTTATAGAAGAAATCAAGGACAAAATAAATAAATTTATGGAATCAAATAAGAATGAAAACACATCCTACCAGAATCTATGAGATACAGCAAAAGGGATGCTCAGAAGTCATTTTATAACTGTACATATTCCAAAAGAAGAAAGGACCCAAATTAAAGAATTAACCTTACAGCTTGAACAAGTAGAAAGAGAGCAACAGAAGAACCTCTCAGGTACCAGAATAAGACAGATTATAAAGATTAGAGCAGAACTAAATGAATTAGAGAACAGAAAAACAATTGAAAAAATTAACAAAACCAAACGCTTTTCTTTGAAAAGATCAACAAAATGGATAAATGATTGACTAAACTTACAAAAGAAAAACAGCAGAAGATACAAATAATCCAATTAAGAAATGAGATGAGAGTCATTACAACAGACCCAGCTGAAATAAAAAATATCAACACAATACTATGAAGGGCTGTACTCTAACAGGTTTGAAAACCTAGAGGAAATGGACAAATTTCTAGATTCATATCGCTCACCAAGATTATTACAAGGGGAAGTAGATTAACGTAATAAATATATCACAAAGGAAGAGATTGAAAAAGTCACAAAAAATTTACCAACCAAAAAAGTTCTGGCCCAGATGTCTTCACTGGGAAATTCTACCAAACTTCTAGATAAGAGTTAACACCAATACTATTGAGGCTATTTCATACCATAGAAAGGGATCAAATACTCCCAAATTCATTCTATGAAGCCAGCATAATCCTGATACCAAAGCCAGGGAAAGATCCCACGAAAAAAGATTACAGACCAATGTCACTCATGAACCTCAATGCAAAAATCTTCAACAAAATTCTAGCCAATAAAATTCAGCAGCATATAAAAAAAATCATTCATCATGATCAAATTGTTTTCATTCCAGGGACACAAGACTGGTTCAACATCAGAAAAACAATTAATGTAATCAACCATATTAATAACACAAAAGATAAAAATCACCTAATTTTGTCAATTGATACAGAAAAGGCATTTGACAATGTTCAACACCCATTCATGCTTAAAACTCTCAGAAAAATAGGAATAGAGGGGAAATTCCTCAATGTAATCAGTAGCATCTATGCAAAGCCAACTGCCATCATCATCCTGAATGGTGAAAGACTAAAAGAATTCTCCTTGAGAATGGGAACTAGACAAGGATGCCCACTGTGACCACTTCTATTCAACATTGTGCTAGAAGTTCTAGCCAGAGCAATTAGACAAGACACAGGCATCTGTACTGGCAAAAAAAGAAGTAAAGATTTTCCTATTTGTAGAAGATATGATTGTTTATACAGAGAATCCAAAGGAATCCATAAATGAACTATTGGAACTAACAGAGTAGTTTAGCAAAGTAATGGGATACAACATAAATATAACAAATCAGTAGGACTCCTTTATATCAACAGTGTGATTATTAAAGAAGAAATCACCAAATCAATTCCATTTACTATACCCCCAAGAAGATAAAATACCTAGGAATAAATCTAACTAGAGAAATAAGAGATCTTTACAACGAGAACTACAAGACCTTACTACAAGAAACTAACAGAGATTTACATAAATGGAGTAATCTACCCTGTTCATGGATAGGAAGGCTTAGCATTGTGAAAATGTCTATTTTACCCAAAGCGATCTACTTATATAAGCCAATCCCAATACAAATTCCAACAACATTTTTTAATGAGATGGAGAAACAGATCATCAACTTTGTTTGGAAAGGGAAGAAACCTTGGATAAGTAAAGCACTACTGAAGAACACACCGGGAGGCCTCTCACTACCTGACTGTAGAACCTATTGCACTAATACAGTAGCCAAAGCAGCCTGGCACTGGTACAAAAAGAGACATCTATACCAATGGAGCAGAGCTGAGACCCCAGAGATGCCACTATCCTCCTATGAACAGCTGATATTGACAAAGACCCCAAGATTTTAAACTGGGGTAAGAATGGTCTCTTTAACAAATGGTGCTGGCAAAACTGGATATCCATCTACAAAAAGTAGAAACAAGACCCATATCTCACATCTTATACAAAAACCAAATCAAACTGGATAAAAGACTTAAATATCAAATCTAAAACGATAAAGCTCATTCAAGATAAAATAAGATCAATGGAAGTTTTAATACACAATGTAGACAGACTTCAAAATTCGACAAAGCATGATCAACAGAAGAGAAGATAGGTAAATGGAAACTATGAAGAATCAAACACTTTTGCTCATCCAAAGACTTCATCAAAAGAATTAAAAGATCACCTACAGAATGGGAAAAAAATATTTGGCAAGTGTATGTCAGACCAACATCTGATCTCCATAATCTATAAGGTATTACAAAATATCAACAAGAAAAGGATAAATAATCCAATTAAGTGATGGGTGAAGGAGATAGACATTTCTCTAAAGAGGATATCCAGGCAGCTGAAAGACACATGCAGAATTGCTCATGATCATTAGCTATTAAAGAAAATCAAATCAAAACTATAATGAGATACCATCTCACCCCAACAAGGTTGCCCATGATCCAAAAAACACAAAACAATAAATGCTGGACAGGCTGTGGAGAAATTGGAACTCTTCTACACTGCTGGTGGGATTGCAAAATGGAACAACCTCTTTGGAAAACAATCTGCCCCTTCCTTAAACAGCTGGAAATACATATACCATTTGATCCTGTAGTTCCACTGCTTGGAAATTTTCCTTCAGAAACAAAAGTTGTCACACGAACAGACACTTGTACACTAAAGTTTGTTGCAGCACAGTCCACAATAGCAAAAAGTTGGAATCAACCCCGATATGCATCAACAGGTGAATGGATAAGCAAACTATGGTACAAATACTCAATGGAACACTACACTATGATTAAAAAAAAAAGTGCTAATTTCAGAAAACATCTTATAACATGGTCTCATTTGGAAGAGATCATGCTGAGTGAAATCAATGAGTGTCAAAAGGACAAATTTTGTATGAGACCCCTGTTATAAGGACTTAACAAGAGAATTATCCAAGAAGAAAATGACTGTGTGTGGTGGGTGTGTGGTGGGCTGAGAGTTTACCCTAGATGAGGTAATTGATAGATGTTAGACATTTTATTCTTTTATTGGTGCACTGTAATTAATAAAAAAAATTAAAATAAAAAAAGTGAACCAACAACATGGATGATTC
Organism: Heterohyrax brucei; assembly: GCA_028571685.1. Taxonomy (NCBI): domain Eukaryota; kingdom Metazoa; phylum Chordata; class Mammalia; order Hyracoidea; family Procaviidae; genus Heterohyrax; species Heterohyrax brucei. Next base: position 25,325,230 of record CM053143.1, read on the forward strand.
TGGCTCATAGCTTGGGATTTGTTACTACCAGAAGTATGCTGTTAATGCACAAAATAGATAACAAATTATTCCCGTTGTCATAAATCCAAAATGTTAGATAATGTGATAGCCACTTAGTGAGGAAGTATAGCTGAGTGCAAGCCATCTGCACCAACCAGGGACCTGAATTCGTAATAAAACCATCCTGTCTCATAGCAACCTTATAGGACAGAGTAGAATTGTCCCATAAGGTTTCCAAGTTTGTAAATCTTTATGGAGGCTGACTGTCATGTCTTTCTCCTGCACAGCAGTTGGTAGGTTCAAACAGCTGAGCTTCAGTTAGCAACTAAGTGTTTGAAGTCACTGTACTACCAGGGCTCCTTAAGTGCATAATCAGAAAAACCAAACCACTGCTGTCAAGTCCATTCTGACTCATAGTGACCCTATAGGACAGAGTAGAAGTGCCCCATAGAGTTTCCAAGGAGTAACCGGTAGATTTGAACTGCCAACCTTTTTGTTAGTAGCTACAGAACTTAACCACTATGCACCAACGTTTGCTAAATCCGTTATAGGAACATCAAAAACACTAACAACTACTTCAAATTATTGTATGAGTAGATCATTTCTTCCCTTTTTCCCTTCATCCTTTTTCCTTCTTTCTGGGATCATCAGGAGACCCAAGGTTGGTATTCTAGGACTTGCTTTTTTTCCATCTGCAACCAGATAATCACAGTGGCTATCACCAATCACCATCTCTTCTCTTGTTGTTGTGTGCCATCAAATTGATTCCAACTCGCAGTGACTCGGTAGGACAGAACTGCTCCCAAAGATTTCCAGGGCTGTAATCTTTAGGGGAGTAGATCCATAGATCACCAGTCTTTTCTCCCATGGAGTAGCTAGGCATTCTTAAACTCACTTTGTTTGGTTTACCTCTTTATGCCTCTATATACCTATTTTGCCTAAGTTGTTCTCATCAATTGCTTCCTGGGCTAAATATGAAGGCAAATTTATGTAACAAATGTCATAAATAAATATAGTAAGTAAATAAATAATTTCTGTAATAAATTATTGGATTTCCAGTAATAGTCCATGAAGCCCCTTTTGATTTGACACAGGAGGGGGAAGTCTCTAGTCCAACCAAAGCAGCTTTTATCAATTATATTTGTCTGAAGACCCCTAACAGTGTTTCATTTGAACATAGGTCTTAAAGGTTAGGAAAGTTTGGAAGCCAACTGTCGTGGATTAAATAGTGTCCCTACAAATGTGTGTAGTCATTTGACTGGGCCGTCGTTCCCGATATTTTATGATTGTCCTATGCTATAAATCCTAGTCTCTGCCTGTGATTAATAGATAGGATGATTATGTTAAAAGAGGATTAGGCTAGGACTGCAACACCCTGGCTGAGGGAGTTTCCCTGGAATGTGGTTTGAACCACCTTTTATCCTACAAGAGATAAAAGGAAAGAGGAAGCAAGCAGAGAACTGGGAACCTCATGATCATCAAGAAAGCAGCACCTGGGGGTAGAGCGTATCCTTGAGACCTGAGATTCTAGCATCAAGATGCTTCCTGACCAAAGACTGATGCTGCACAAGAACTTTCCTCTAGTGCTGACAAAGAGGAAAAGCCTTCCCCTGGAGTAGACACCCTGAATTCAGACTTGTAGCCTACTGGACTGTGTAAGACTAAACTTTTCTTTTGTTAAAGGCATCCACTTGTAGTAGCTCTGTTAGAGCAGCACTAGATGACTTAAACACCAATGAACTACAGAAAGCTCTTAACATAGTTTACCAGATTGCTTTGGCTCTGGGACAAGCTAGGGAAAGACCTTGTCTAGATACCCAGTGTTGTAAACTGTCATGGATTAAATTTACCTCCCTCAAATACCTGTCAACTTGACTAGGTCATGGTTCCCAGTATTGTATGATTGTCCAACATTTTGTCATCTGGTGTGATTTTCCTATGTGTTGTAAATCCTATATCTATGATATCAATGAGATGGAATGAGCAGCAGTATGCAAACTCAGACTACAAGGTTAATCTACAGTTTAAGCCAATCTCTTTTGAGATATAAAAGAAAAGTGCGCAGAGAGACAAGGGAACCTCCTACCACCACAGAAGAAACACTGGAGAGCATAGTGTATCTTTTGGGCATAAGGTCCCCGCATAGAAAAGCTCCTAGTCCAGGGGAAGATTTATGGCAAGGACTTTCTTCAGAGCCAACAGAGCCAGAAAGCCTTCCCTTGGAGCTGACGCCCTGAATTTGGACATGCAACCTACTATACTGGAGAGAACAATTTCTCTTGTTAAAGCTGTCCACTTGTGGCATTTCTGTTACAGCAGTACTAGATGACTAAGACATAAACCATAAACAGTATGCAGTGATAGCTACATGGTTGTCCTCTGTCCCCCTGCCCCGGTTCCACATTTCTATGTGGATAAAGCTACATAGTTAGTTATTTGCTTTTGGGACCTTTAACAACTCCTTCCTCATTCCCTGGCCTTCTCTATGATGTCTTTTCCCTCTCCCTATGAATCTAATACCTCATACGGTCTTTCCTGTGCCTCTATTAGAATATTTTCTAAGTTCGTTAAGTGTGGAACTGGGCCGGTCAGTTTTCTGTCCTAGAGGTTTTGCATTTGTGTTCTTATTTCCTTTGAGTGAAAGTCACTTCAAGCAACCCTGAGCTACGGGAGAGATCCATTGTTTAGCCATGAAGGCTTTCTGGTACTCTCTGAGATTGTCTGTGAGAAGTGGGCACTTTATCCTACCACCTGATTAGGCTGACTCTGAACAAGCCCTTATCAGAGGCCTGAAAAGGAATCAGAGCACTGAGTCTGAAAACTCTTTATTGGGCTTTTCATAGGTGTAATGGAAGTATTAGGGGTAAGAAGAGCTGGGAGTGCAACCTCAAAGTGTGGGGAAAACTAACAATTGTCAAGGATTTTATTTGGCTTGGTTCTACAATAAACACCCATGGAAGCAGAAGTCAAAAAATCAAGACACATTGCATTAAGCAAAAATCTGCTGAAAAAAGTGTTAAAAAGCTAAGATGTCACCTTGAAGACTAAGGTATGCCTGACCCAGGCTATGGTATTTTCACCCCCCTCATATGCACTGAAAACCTGGGCAATAGTAAGGAAGACCAAAGAATAATTGATACCTTTGAACTGTGGTGTTGTTGAAGAATATTTAATGTATCATGGATTGCCAAAAGAATGAACAAATCTGTCTTGGAAGAAGTATAGCCAGAATACTCCTTGGAAGCAAGAATGGTGAGAAGATGCCTCACATACTTTGGACATGTTATCAGGAGAGATCAGTACTTGGAGAACATCATGCTTCATAATGTGAAGTGTCAGTGGAAAAGAGGAAGACTCGCAACAAAATGGATTAAAGCAGCTGAAACAATGGGTTCAACATAACAGTGATTGTAAGGATGGTCCAGGACTGATAGGGATTCATTGTGTTGTACATAGGATCACTGTGAGTTGGAACCAACTTGGTGGTTCAGCTGCTGAGTGAAAGGTCCACAGTTTGAATGTATCAGCTGTTTCTTTGAAACCCTATGGGGCAGTTCTACTGTATCCTATAGGGTTGCTATTAGATGGAATGAACTCAAGGACAATGATTTGGCATTTGGGTTAACTAATAAAGGCATGGAAGCTGGCAGATAAATGCCTAAGCCACCTCTTCATCAGGAGAACAATTCTGAGGTGCATTTACACAGTTTTTGCAGAGAATTCTCAGTGGAATTAAGCTCTAATCATCCACTAGTTTAAAAATGTACCCTGTATCAAAATTCCCTCACCTCTCTTTTTCCCCCACTACTTTCTTCTGATTTCTGAACTCATACTCCAAATAAACTATCCATGCTTGTGCTCAAGTCTGTTTACAAGGCTGTGAGTGCCAGAAGTAGTTCTGGAGGGTTCACAGTAAGGATGGATTGTTTACTGGAATCAGAGCACTGAGTGTCTTGATGGTGACAAGGATCCCATTTCTGGTGGTAGTAGCATCATGATAACTAAGAGTTTAACTTGTGTTGGACTTGGATAAGACACATGGAAGGGGGAGCCTTGGCTTCTACAGAAGTTCTAGTGCTTGAACGATATTTACCAAGAGTCAGTTGGAATTTACAAACTGTTCTAGAAATCTTGCGTAAATAGAATGACAGTTGACTCAGGAGGGTAAGCTGTGAATGTTTATGTCTTATGGTGGCATTTAAAGTGACCCACATTTCTGGCAGTTGTACAAATTGTGCTGAAAAATCATAAAATCATTAAGGTTGGAAGTTGCAAAAATGATTGAAGGCACAGCCTTGATAAATCTCCTATGTCAAAGACAAAGCAGAATTCAGGATAGGATCAATTGTGTGGATATGCTTGAAAACTTGAATTTCTGAATTTCCCTAAAACTTCTAGGGGAATTCTCTTCCCCTGCTAAATGACAAAGTATTTAAGTATGTTTATTTTGTATCCTGAGACTTCGCTGAACTCTTCTATCAGTTTGAGTAGTTTACTTATGGATTCTTTAGGATTCTCTGCATATACAATCATATTATTTGCAAATAGGGAGATGTTTACTTCTTCTTTGCCAATGCAGATACCCTTTAGTTCATGGTCTTGCCTAATTGCTCTGGCTGGAACTTCTAGTACAATGTTGAATAGGAGAGGTGAGAGTGGGCATCCTCATCTAGTTCCCATTCTCAAGGGAAATTGTCTCAGTCTCTTGTCATTCAGGGTGGTGTAAGCAGTTTGCTTTGTATAAATGGCCCTTATTGCATTGAGGAATTTGCTATCTATGTGGATTTTGCTGAGAGTTTTTAGCATGAATTGTTGCACTGTATCAAATACCTTTTCTGCATCAATAGATAAAATCAGGTGATTCTTGTCTTACATGTTGTTTATGTGGTTGATCACATTAATGGTTTTTCTGATGTTGAACGAGCCTTGCATCCCTGGAATAAATCCAGCTTGATCATGATGGATTATTTTTCTGATATGTTGTATTTTACTGGCAAGAATTTTGTTGAAGATTTTTGCATCTAAAGTCGTGAGTGATATCAGTCTGTAGCTCTCCTTTTTGGTTGGATCTTTCCCTGGCTTTGGTACCAGAGTTATGCTGGCTTCATGGAATGAATTTGGTAGTATTCCATCCCTTTCTATATTGTGAAATAGCCTCAGTAACATTGGAGATAACTCTTCTCTAAAAGCTTGGCAGAATTCTGCAGTGAATCCATCTGGGCCTGAGCTTTTTTTGGTTGGTAAATTTTTGATGACTTTTTCAATCTATTCCTTGGTGATGAGCTAATTAAATTGTTCTGTTTCACTTTGTGATAATTTTGGTAGGTGATATGAATCAAAGAATTTGTCCATTTCCTCTAGGTTTTCAAATTTGTTAGAGTACATTCTTCCATAGTATTCTGTAATGATATTTTTGATTTCTGTTGGATCTGTTATGACAACTCCCCACTCGTTTCTTATTTGGGTTATTTGTATCCATTCCTGTTTTTGTTTAGTAAGTTTAGCCAATGGCTTATCAATTTTGTTGATCTTTTCAAAAAAACATCTTTTGGTCTTTTCAATTTTTTCAATTGTTTTTCTATTCTCTAATTCATTTAGCTCTGCTCTAATCTTTATGATCTGTTTTCTTCTGGTGCCTGAGGGGTTCCTCTGTTGTTCTCTCTCTACTTGTTCAAACCGTTAGGGTTAGTTCTTTGGTTTGGTTCCTTTCTTCCTTCCAGATGTTTGCATTTACGGAGATAAACTGACCTCTGAGCAGTGCTTTGGCTGTATCCCATAGATTCTGATAGGAAATGTTTTCATTCTCATGGGAACCCACGAATTTCTTCATTTCATCCTTGATTTCTTCTATAACCCATGGGTTTTTTGAGCAAGATGTTGTTCAGTTTCTGTGAGTTCCACTTTCTATGCTTTATCTGCTATTGATTTAGACTTTTATGGCTTTGTGATCTGAGAAGATGCTTTAATTTAACGGTGTGGATTTTGTTGAGAATTGCTTTATGTCCTAACACATGGTCTATTCTGGAGAATGTTCCTTGAGCACTGGAGAAGAAGCTGTAGTTGTATGCTGATGGATAGAAAGTTCTGTATATGTCAATGAGGTCTAGTTGGTTAAGTGTGGAAGTACGATCTTCCGTGTCTTTATCGAGCTCTTTTCTAGACGATCTGTCCAGTATTGAGAGTGGAGTGTTGAAGTCTCCTACTATTATTGTGGAATGATCTTTCTCTTTTTTGAGTGTACTCAGTGTTTCTTTAATGTATTTAGGTGCTGTATCATTCCACGTATAAATATTTAATATTGTTAAGTCCTGCTTGTGTATTGAAACTTTCATCAATAAACAGTGTGCATCCTTGTCCACAATGGTGGATTTTACATTAAAATCTGTTTTACAAAAGGACAAATACTGTATGAGACCTCTATGATAAGATCTCAAAAACAGACTTGTGTATACAAGAAAAGACTCTTTGACAGCTGCAAGGGAGGTGAAGGAGGGAGGGAGCGGGGGAGGGTTTAGATTAGATAGTTGCTAGGTATCTGGTTGGGTGAAATCCGTGATAGCACACATTAGAAAAAAGAACAATATTAAGTGGACTTAAACATAACATGAGTACTCCTTCCATCTTAACCCAATATTGCCAGGATAGAGTAGCTGGGGCAGGGGGGTGGGGGACCATGCTCTTAGACGAAAGCGAGGCCAATTGGCACTAGTGTTTTGCTAAGAGGGCTCTCTGCACCCCACGTTGGTGAGTGGTGTCTGGGGTCTTAAAAGCTGCCAAGCTGCCATCCGAGGGCACAGCAGATGGTCCCAACTCAGCAGGAACAGATGCTCACCGAGGACCAAAATGACATGGGGGAAAGACAACCCAGAAGACAAACAGACCCACATTAGTGGGTGCCTACATCGACTTCGGACCTGAAGAACCTGATGTGCCCGACCACCACCAGTGATAGCCGTGATGGAGCTCACTAAGTTGAGTCTCACTGGCAACACAAGAATAAAAAGGGGTGCACCCTGAGATCCCCACTAAAAGACCTCAATTGATGGTCCAGTGGTTTCGGGGTTCCCCTGGGAGCATGGCCCCTCGCCCTGATGCTGCCCTTGACCATAAATCATAACAAAGGTCCACACTTCGGACAGGAATGGATTGGACTTGGTAATGCAGAGTGACCATATACTGGAGGCACTTTATGGTTCTACACATCTATAGGATGTCATCCTGCTGACCTCTGGCTGGAGGAAGGAGAGTGGGTGGAGAGGAGGGGAAAAAGAGATTGTTGGGAGAATGAGACATGTATGGAGCAGAGAGGAATAGTGTGCTGTCACCAGGCATGGAGAGCAGTGGAAGCTGCATATAGGTGGGTATGTAAATTTGCACGGGATTGTACATTTTCAGTCGGTTATATTAAATAAAAAAATTCAAAAAAATCTATTTTATCTGAGATTAGAATTGCCACACCTGCTTTTCTTTGTGTTTTGTTAGCTTGATGTATATTCTTCCATCCTTTAATTTTCAGCTTGTTCCTATCTTAAGTCTAAAGTGAGTTTCTTGTAGGCAACATATGGATGGATCATGTCTTTTGATCCGAAATGTCACTCGATGTTTCTTTACTGAAGCATTCAGTCCATTCACATTCAATATAATTATTGATAGTATGTGTTTAGTGCTGTCATTGTGATATGTTTATTTTTTGCATTGATGTTTTCTCTGTTGTCCTTATTAATCTGTTGTGTTGTCCTTATTAATCTGTTCTGGAAGATTCTTCTTTGTGAGTTGATTTTTCACCTTTTTCAGAGTTAGTTTTGTGGTTGTTGAGACTCCTATATTTCGTTTCTTGATTTGATATATTGCATCTTTATTGTGCTTTACAGCTGCTGCTTAATAATTTATGCATAAACCCAGTTTTAACTACTACTGGTTTTATTAACTTCCTCTCCATCTGGAAGGACTATAATGACTGTAGTACATCCCCCTTTTCAATATGATGACATCATAGTTTTCATGATATGATCACTGGATCGTTTCTTTCACTGTTACAGGTTTGGTTGAGTTTGGAACTTTCCCTAACTGATTAGTTTTCTGGGCAATGTGTCCTAATTTGTTTCTAAAATATAAAGTTAGTGATTTTGTTCTTCTAAGTCAAGAGATTCAGCATTTCTTGTAGCTTTGGTTTGGTTTTTACAAAATCTCTGAGTTTCTGTTCATCTGCTAATGTCTTAATGTCATTTCCATATTTGAAAGATAGCTTTGAAGGACACATAATTCTTGGTTGGAGGTTCTTCTCTTTCAAGGCTTTGAATGTGTCATGCCAGTCTCTGTGCCACCATTGTTTCTGCTGCGAAATCTGACAAAAGCCTACAGGGTTTCCCTCTGAATCTTAGCTTTGCTTTGAGTCTTGCTACCTTTAAGAGTTTCTGCTTATGTTCATTTTTTAAACTTGATTATAATATGTCTTGGGGTCTTTCTTTTGAGATCTATATTGAGTAGCATTTGATATGAATCTTGCCAAAGCCAGCCAGCCAAGTGCTGTCGAGTCGGATGCATCTTGGATGTCTCTATTCTCTTCTTTCCTAATTTCTGGGAAGTTTTCTGTCAGCAGCTCAGTAACAATACTCTGTGTTTTCAGGTGTCCCTCCCTGTTCAGGAACTCCAATTAATCATAGATTGTTCCTCTTGGTAGAGTACTACATGCTTCTTAATTCTTCTTCATTTTTCTTCTTTCTTTTCTCTGATTTCTCCTCATAGAAGCTGGAGTCAGTAGCTCTATCTTCCAAGTCAGAAAGTCTCTTCTCCATTTGTCCCATTCTGTTTTGTTGGCTTTGAATTGAAATTTCTATGCCTTTGATTTTGTTCTTGATCTGTTGGATTTCAGAGTACTGGTGTTCCATCAGATCAAACGGCTTGCTTGATTTTTCATTTTGCTCTGCTGCATTTTGTAGGAGGCCTAGGAGGGCTCTTTATATAATCTTTTTGTATTCGCCTTCTGATAGTTTCAGAAAGGTTTCTTTGTCTGGGAAGTTCTTTGGTTGTTTCTTTTCGGGGCCTTCTGAAGCCAGGGGTGATTTCTTGGTTATGCCTTTATCCAGAGTTTGTTGCTTTTGGGGCATCGTGTGAGTCAATAGAGGCTGGGAGAGATGCTGTGAGGATGGACCACAGTTATTTTTCTAAGCCTTCTTAAAATGAAAGGTGAAAAGTATCTGACAACTTTCAAAGTCAGTCAGGTTTTCAAGTGTATAGGTCCCTCTTCCCAGTTGGCAAAGTAAGCACCTCTGTGTGTAACCCCAGATGTTATGAACTAGTTAAAAATACAGAAAGGCTACTGCCCTGCTGTCCTCTGTTGTTGGGCCCCAGACATAGGTGACACTGTGTGTAATACTGCTTTACTGCCAGAAAAGCGCTCTCCTCCTCCTTCTGTCAGCAGCTCAGCAAGAATATTCTCTGTGTTCTCAGGTTCTTACCCAGTTCAGGAACTCCAATTAAACGTAGATTGTTCCTCTTGATAGAGTCTCACATGCTTCTCAATGTTTCTTCATTTTTCATGTTTCTTTTTTCTACCTCCAAGACTAGGAATTAGGTCCTGCTGAGGCCTTCGTATGAGTATATCCCTCTCCCAGTGGAACAAGATGGCATCCCACACAAGCTCCCCACCCGCCTCAGTACAGGTTAGTCAATGGCAGAGGCGGAAAGAGAGGCCAAAGATACCAAGATGCACAGAGTCCAAAGCCAGGCTCTCAAAATATGGCAATTTTGCCTGTGGATCCCACCAGCAGTGCATCTGAGATCAACTGCTAGTCAAGTCCCAGCTCCATCTGCCAGCTAAGACAGAGAAAAAGGTTAAAATGGCGAGTTACCTTTGGTCCATGAAAGCCAGCACTCATCAAGTGCAGGGGTCAGCAAAAGACAGGAAGTTTTCCATTCAGTGATATGAAGTACAAATTAACAGCCTTATGTTGTGTCCTAGGGCTCACTAGGTGTCCAGAAGGCTCTGTTTAATTATCAGTTCAGGTCTGAGTTTCTAGAGGGCTTTAGGGAGATGTGTGTTTAGTCTGTCATGTTGACTCTGCTCCATAAATGGTAAAGTAAAAGCACTAAACAGAAGATTTCAAAGGGAAGCTCAACAAGAGAAAATAAAGTATTATAATCACATAGGCAAAGAGCTGAATATAGAAAAACAAAAGGGAAAAACATTTTCTGCATGTCTCAAGCTGAGCAAACTGAAGGAAAAATTCAAACCTCTAGTTGCAATAGAGAAGGATTCTACAGGAAAAATAATAAAAGACTCAGGGAGCATCAAAAGAAGACAGAAGGAATACACAGAGTCATATACCAGACAGAACTGGTCCATGTTCAGCCATTTGAAGAGGTAGCATGTGATCATAAACCAACAGTACTGAAGGAAGAAGTTGAAGCTGGATTAAAGGCACTGGCAAAAAACAAGTCTCCAGGAATTGATAGAGTATCAGTGGAGATATTCAACAAATGGATGCAGTGCTGGACATGCTCACTCATCTACGCCAAGCAATTTGGAAGACAGCTACCTGGCCAATAGACTGGAAGAGATCCGTATTTATGTCTATCTTCAAGAAAGGTGATCTACCTAAATGTGGAAACTACCGAACAATATCATTAATATCATATGCAAGTAAAATTTTGCTCAAGATCATTCAAAAGTGACTTCAACAGTATATTGACAGGGAACTTCCAGAAATTCAAGCCAGATTCAGAAGAGGATGTGGAAAGAGAGATACTACTGCTGATGTGAGGTAGATCTTGGCTGAAAGTAGAGAATACCAGAATGATGTTTATCTGTGTTTCATTAACTATGCAAAGGCATTGGACTGTGTGGATCACAACAAATTATGGCTAACATTGCAGAGAACGGGAATTCTAGAATACTTAATTGTGTTCTTAAGGAATCTAGGGTCGCCATGAGTCAGATCTGACTTGACGGCACTGGACTGGGCAAGGAATCTGTACATGGATCAACAGGCTGTCGTACAAACAGAACAAGGGTACATTGCATAGCTTAAAGTCAGGAAAGCTGTCCATCAGGGTTGTGTCCTTTCACCATACCTTTTCAGTCTCTATGCTGAGTAAACAATCCAAGAAGCTGGCCTATGTGAACAAGAGTGAGGCATCAGGAATGGAGGGTGACTCATTATCAACCTACATTACACAGATGACACAACTTTGCTTGCTGGAAGTGAAGGTTTGGAATACTTACTGATGAAGATCAAGGACTACAGTCTTCAGTATGGATTGCATCTCAACATTAAGAAAACAAAAATCCTCGCAACTGGACCAGGAATCAACATCGTAGTAAACAGAGAAAAGATTGAGGTTGTCAATGATTTCATTTTACTTGGGTTCACAATCAACACCCTTGGAAACAGCAGTCAAGAAATCAAAAGTTACATTGCACTGGGAAAATCTGCTGCAAAGGACCTCTTTAAAGTATGAGAAAGTAAATATGTCATCTTGAAGGCTAATGTGCACCTGACCCAAACCATGGTATTTTCATTTGCATCATATGTGTGCAAAAGCTGGACAGTGAACAAAGAAGACAGAAGAAGAATTGATGCCTTTAAATTGTGGTGTTGGAAAAGAATGTTGAATATGCCACAGAGCACCAAAAGAACAAACAGATCTGTTCTGGAAGAAGTCCAACCAGAGTGCTTCTTGGAAGGAAAGATTGCTAGAGTGCATCTCAAATACTTCGGACATGTTGTCGGGAAAGATCAGTCACTGGAGAAGGACATCATGCTTGGTAGAATGGAAGGTCAGTGGAAGAGGAAGATCCTCAGTAAGATGGATTGACATAGTGGTTGCGATGATAGGCTTAAGTATAAAAATGATTATGGACATGGCCTGAAACTGGACATTTTCTTTTCTGTTGAACATAGGGTCACTATGAGTTGGACCAACTCAACAGCACCTAACACCACCACCACCACCACCAAAAACATACCAGGTCATTCAGAGGATCCTCACCTGGAACAGATCCCAGTTAGCTGCCAATACAAGCAGTTCAAAATAAACACTTTATTGGCTTCTTTGTGTCTTAATACTTTATTCTGTTTCCTTGAGTTACCTTTCAGATAAACTACTTGCACATACTCTGTTTTTTTAGGAATCTGTATTTGGACATTTCTTAAGCTACAGTACTTTTTATCATTAAAAAAAGTATGAAAGTGATTATGTTTAGCATAGAGTTTTGCTTTTCAGAATTGGAATTGTCAAATATGTGGATGATTTGTAAGATTCTTGCCATATTGCCCATTGAGTATGATGTACTAATTTGTTTTGTTTTTAGAAAAAAATATATTGTCTGGTCTCACATTCCTTGTCAGTTTTTATTCCTGGAAGTTGCAAGAAGAAATTGATGAAATCAATGGCTTGTTTCACTAGTCATGTAAGTAAGAGTATTATGGATTGAATTATGTCCCCCAACAAAATAAATGCTGAAGTCCTAACTTTTGTATACCTTTATGTGACCTTATTTGGGGGAATAGGGTCATTCTTTACAGATGTTGTCATTTAAGACATATTAGAGGAGGCTGGATCCTACTTCTAATTCCTTCTGAGTAGCATTTTATAGAACAGAACCACTATGCACACATAGAAGAAAGACAGACACCACTTGAAAATGGAAGTGGATGCATCCATAAACAGCAAAGGGGTGTCAAGTTTTGTTGGCAGTCACCAGGAATCAGATGAGAGGCAAGGAAGTTTCTCTCTCAAAGCCCTTAACAGGTTTGATAATCTGATTTGGATTTCCAGCCTCCAGAACTATGAGAAAATAAATTTTTGTTGTATAAAGTCACCCTCTTTGGGGTATTTCCTATTGTTCCCCAAGGAAACCAAGGTAAGATGCGGCTTCAAATGTTGGTTCTCATGCCATGTTTCATTAGTAAAGACCACTTCCCCCTAGTTGACTGAGCAGAGCCAAAAATAGCTAAATGTAGTTATCCTCTACTAAACAACATTCTTAGGAAAATAAAAAATATTTTAATTTACAAAGAAGTCCTACAACCCTGAACCTTTTCTGAGAAACTGTTACAATAAAATTGCATCAGGATCTGGAGAGACAAATTAAACTAACTGGCTAAAGTCTTCATCTTTTGATGGTAGTGCAGTTTGTGAAAATCTGCATATAGAAAGCAGCAAAATAAGCTAAAATCAGGACATTCCTTTTTTTTGGTCCTTCTGCCCTTAGATTTATAGTGTTCACGTATCTCTCCACATATAACAATATCCTTTGGCTGAAGAAAAGCGGACCCCAGAAATAGTTGATTTTCTAGTAAAGTGATGTTTCTTTTTACAATGGGAAACTATGCAAACATTGAAGTCCGACAACTTAATAGATATCATCAAGTTATTTTTAAAAGGAGTCCACCAATGTATTATTTTTGTGTTTCTAAACTGAAGCTTATGCTGCTACTACTAAGGAAAACAAAAAGAGGGTCAGGATAGATTTAACATCAGTATATCCCCTGTGTGTTTTTGCTTAGTTAAAGTGACTGTCCTCCTAGAGAAGTTCATAGGCTCGTGGAGTGACCACAAGCTCAACAGAAAGGTATAAGCAACATGGCAGAAGAACAATGAAAATGAGCATGGTTAGTATGGACCCTCTGGTGGCACAGTGGTTAAGAGCCATTAAAAGAAAAGAAGTTTTAGTTCAGAGGGAAATTGATCTTCTCTTCTTCTCACAACCCTACCAAAATGAAAATGTACCTTACAAAGGAATGAACCATAAAATTTCTGGGAAGTGGAGGAAGTTACTACTATAAGTAGACCAGAAGCTCTGGCAACATACAACTGCTCGTAGAATCAGTCATATTCTTAGTGGCTGCGTGGTGCAAACAGCTAACTTGACAGGTAATGGAAAGGTTGGAGATTTGAATCCGGAAGCACTTTGGAAAAAAAGTCTGGTGATCTCCTTCTAAAAAACTCAGCAATAGCAAGCCCTGTGGAGCTCAATTTGTCTCTGCATACTTAGGTGCCATAAATCAGAATCAACTATTTTTTTTTACAAAGAGCCCTTCCTGTCCCTCAGTAACCAACCCAATCTGCAAGGCACATTCAACCTTATGCTTGCATCTGGGACTTTGCTAATGCTACTCTTGATGCCCTCCTCACATAAACGATGCCCACTCCTACTTTAAGATTTAGTAATTTCCTTCAGAAAAGCCTTGTGTGTCCTGCAGCATAACCCCAGGCTAACCCAAAACAAACCCAACCTGTTGTTGTCCAGTGGATTCTGACCCATAATGACCCTACAGAACAGCATAGAACTGTCCCGTTTCCAAGGAGAGGCTGGTAGATTTAAAATGCTAATCTTTTGATTAGCATCCAAGCTCTTAACCATTGTGCCACCAGAGGGTGCGTACTAACTGTGCCTATTTTCATTGTTCTTCTGCCATATTGCTTATACTTGTCTATTTAGCTTGTGGTCACTCCACGAGCCTATGAACTTCTCTAGGAGGACAGTCACTTTAGTCTGTTTTCTATTGCCAACTCCTGCCACACTACCTAACACAAATATTTGTTTAATGAATAAATAACATACTTTAGATCCACTTTCTTAAAAGCACAGAGTTTTTATGCTAGACTGACTAATTGTTAACCAAAATTCATGAATTTACCTACTGAGAATATACTTCTTACTTTTTCTTTTGATCTTAATATTACTAATGTAAAGCATCTGAACCAGACTGAATAATTATTTTGGGAGAATGGGCGTTAGAAGCACTGAGATTTTAGATCTGATGTTGGAGGTTAGTTCTTCAAAACATATCTGTGTTCTTATTCACTGGTTTTACTTTTTTCTGAAATTCTTTTAGGGTTGAGCCTTTGAATCTTAATGTATTATTTTTTGTCCTGATATCCTGCAGTTTGAGTTGCTGTCTGCTACCCAGAAGCAGAGTTAGCTGTAGAAATATGGATGGAGACTCCCTGGATTTAGAAGTAAAACTAGTAATTCTACAGCTGCTTATGGGAAATGTAAAAACAAGAAAATCACTATTGTAAGAGTGGTAGAAAGAAGTAAATTTCTTCAGTATTTAGAACAGAAAAACATTATCATATTGCCAGGTCTCTGATTTTTTGACTCAGAGGGAACTTAGAATTCTTCTGATCTCATAGAGGACAAAACATCCAGAAAGGGAATAACCTTAAATATTAATTAGGCATAACTTTAAACAAATTCTAGTAAATTTAGATGGTGGAATATAATGGGATTTTTAATGGAATATAGATCTGCAAATGCCAGCATGGAAAAAGGTTATAAAATTTATTAAATAGAAAAATGAAGAATCGTAAGTAAGGTATACATTTTTGTTAAAATAAGTACAGATGTGATAGTCTTAGGTAAGGTATACCGATTTTTGGTTAAAATTTGTACAAATGACTGTAGATGCACATGCAGTTTTAAGAAACAGTACACAGACGCCCTATACTCTTCCCCAGATTATTCTCAGGCAAGGTTTAGACAAGTCAACTGTGTCCCGAAATCTCTAGGTGAGATATATTAAGCTCTCCTGCTAGTCTCCCATTAAAGTCTCTGTCACAAGGCTTAAGCTAAAGTGAAACTCTTCTCTTTTAACTCATGGTGGAGGATGACAGGGCAGACAAAAAAAATTCCATAGTACTTCAGCAGCTGTCTTCAAAGAAACTCTCTCTTGGCTTCATCAAAGTCAGTGTTTTGAAATCTTAAAGTACGGACGAAGGATCATAAAAGCAGTGTCCTACCATCTCTTTTTCAAGTCTTAAACAGGTAGTGGAGCCCTGGTGGATCAGTAGTTAAGATCTACAGCTGATAACCCAAAGGTCTGCAGTTCGAATCCACCAGCTGCTCCTTGGAAACCGTATCTCTGTTCTGATCTACAGAAACCCTGTTGGATTGGTGGTTAAGTACTACAGCTGCTAATCATAAGGTCAGCAGTTCAAGTCTACCAGGTGCTCTTTGGAAACGCTGTACAGTTCAACTCTGTCCTATAGGGTCACCGTGAGTTGGAATCGACTAGATGGTACTTAGTTTTTTTGGTTCATTTGTTTACTCTGTCCTATAGGGTCGCTAGGAGTCAGAATCAACTCCATGGAAGCAAATTTTTGCGTATATACTTAGTAGAGCAAATTACTTTGGAATTTAGGGTCTAAATTTAGCACCTTAGGTTTGTTTTTGGCTTTTGGATCCTCAGCCAAAATTTAGATGTAAAGATGTCATTTTAATAATGTGTTACATTTAAATTATTACAGTAGAGATCTGTTTTTTCCCCTCATACGGCTATCCAATCAGTTCAGCCTCACTTACTGAACATTTCGCTATTGTCTCTAACATCGTGTATCAGATTTCTGTATTTTCCCAGCTTGTTTATGGTCCTTTTTCTGTTCCATGATCTATTTGTCTAGCCCCATATTAACACCACATTGTTTTATACTGTAACTTTATAGTGAGTTTCGTTATTTGGCAAAGCAGGTCCCTCTGCCTATTTTTAATTCTTTGAAAGTATCATGGCTGTTCTTTGTTGCTTCTACTTTGATTGATGTTCAGTTTGAGAAGCAATTTATAAAGTTCCATGAGAAACTTTGCTGCCATTTAGTTGGATTAAATTGCAGCTATAGAACAATTTTGGATAAAAATGATATCTTTGTAATATTTAGTCTTTCGAGGTGAACATGTATATCTCTACATTCATTTAGGTATTCTTTAATAGTTTTCAATATTTTAAGTAATTTTTTTCCATAAAAACTTGACATTATGAGATTTAGTTCAGTTACAATATATATTTGCTATTTTAAATGGCACTAACTTTTTTTTTTATTATTCTCCTACTATAATGATGGATTTGTCATTTTATTTCTCAAATTTTCCTCCATGTGTGTATTTTGAAGTTGTGTGATTAGGTGAATACAAATTTAGAACTGTTATAGCTTCTTGATTTCAGCCTTTCATCATTGCCCTGGTTTATTTTGAATGATGCATATTGTCTTGTGTATTTTTCTGATGGTAGTACAATTTACACCTTTCGTCTTTTGGTTAGAATTATAGCCTAGTATTTCTTTTTCCACCTTTTTACTTCTAATTGCTCTATGTTCACTTGATGGCAACGATATAGCCAAAGCCAAGTGCTGTCGAGTCGGATCTGACTCCCATATAACTGGAATTAAAAAAGAAACTCAGTGTAACAATCTTTGTCCTCCAGTTAGTAAATGTAGCTAGTTTACATTATTATTACTGGTATATTTATGATATATTTGGATCCTTATCTACTATAATATTTTGTAACTGTTATCTGTCCTGCTTTTTCCTATTTCCTTTTTCTCCTTCTTTTAGCTTATCAAGGTCTATCTCTTCATTCTATTTTTTCCCTCCATTAAGTTTGAAAGCTATAGTCTATTTCTATGTATTTAGGAATATACATATGAATCACTTAGAAAGTATGAAATTGATCAATATCTTTACCTGCTTCCTAGGTAGTATAAATGTTGTGTAAATACATGTATAAATACATGTATAAATGTATTTATACAACATTTATAAATTATATTGCCAGCCAGCCAAGTGCCGTCGAGTCAGATCCGACTCATGGTGACTCTTTTCCTCCTAACAATATGTAATATCGTTGTTCAAAATTTTAATATCTCAATTTCTTTTAATTCTATAAATTTTATACAATCACTTCTCTCATGTTTATATTTTCTTAGTTCTCCATTATTATTTGTTGGAAATTTCTTATTTCAAGACTGTTTTCTTTCTTTCTGAAGAACATTCTTTGAAAGTCCCATCAGTAAGTACAAGTTGGTAATAAACTGTCATTTTCTCATTTTTCTTAAAAATTTTTTTTTTTTAAATTATAATTGAGTGAAAATGTACAATCCCATATAAATTTACATGCCTGCCTATGTGCAGCTACCCCTGCTCTCCCTGCCTGGTGACAGCACAATCCTCCTCTCCATTCTATACGTGTCATATCCTCCTAACAATCTCCTGTCCCCTCCTCTCCACCCTCTCTCCCACCTCCAGTAACGGGTCAGTAGGATGACATCCTGTAGATGCATCCTCATTTTTCTTAAAATGCTCTAATTTTACCCATATTCTTGAAAAACAGTTTTGCTGGGTATACAGTTTTGTGGTGGTATTTTCTGTGATTTTGTTGTCTTCTGGCTTTTATTATTCTTTTTGTGAAGTTAGTGTTTTAGTCAGCTATTGCTGCTCTAACAGAAATACCACAGAGTGGATGGCTTTAACAAAGAAAGATTTATTCTTACACAGTCCGGTAGGTTGCAAGTCCATATTCAGGGTGTCCGCTCCAGGGAAAGACTCTCCCCTTGACGGCTCTGGAGGAAAGTCCAGTATTGCATCAGTCATTGTCCAGGGAGCATCCTCACACAAGAACCTCTGGTCTGAACGACGCGTTCTGCTCCCGGTGCTGCTTGCTTGATGGTAGCGAGGTTCTCAAATTGTCCTTGGTTCTTTTTCCTTTTATTCCTTGCAAGCTAAAAGCATTAAGGGTGGGGCAAGCCATACTCCAGGGAAACTTCCCCCATAGCAGGAATTCACAGCCCCACCCTAATCCTTTAACATACAGGTTAGCAAAACCGCACAATGGAGGACATTTCCAAGATACTGGGAACCATATCCCAGCCACATGGCTGCACACATTTTTGGGGGGACACAATTCAAACCATGACATCCCACCCTTTGACAACCCAAAAATCACATCACAAAACATTTAACACATTCATCTCACCATAGCAAAATTATGTCCATCCATATAACAGAAGTCTTAAATCAGTTCCAAGTCCAAAATACAAAAACTCTTCTACATCTGTGAAACTTAGAAGGCATTAACAGGCAACAGGCAAGTCAACAGAACACATTACATTAGCCCTCAAAGCTTTGGAAATACTCTTACATTTTCTGAGACATTCTACACAACAGCAATGCTCTCCAGACTCTAGGTATTGGCCACACTCTCTGGTTTCTGAGTGGAGACCGCCAGCCCCGTGCTACAACTCTGCCTTCAAGGCCCACTTGGACAGAAACTCTGTCCCATCGGCTTTAGGAGCACCCTAAGCCCAACTGAGTGGCAATTCCACCCTTACGAACACAGCACGCCATGGTTCCACCCTTTCAAACCCCTGAGGTCATGGCCATACCTCTTGAGACTGAGGCAGCTCAGCTTCTCACGCTATCTGCCTCTTCAGCTTCAGCTTCCTATGGCCGCATGGCCTGGGCCTCAGGCCCACATCTGCCCTGCCGGGCAAGTGTTCCAAAGCTCTGTAGCTCCACTGGTTTAAGTGCCCGGAGGCACCCCACTCTTGCTGGAAAGCGTCCTGCCCAAAGGCACTCAACTCTCTCACTCTGTGGGTCAGCAAGGCCAGCTCACCGATTCAAGTGCCCAGAGGCATCCCGTTCCGCGAGGAAAACTCTGCGCAGGCACTGACCTCTCTTGCTCCACGGGTCGGCTCCAGCGCTGCCTCTGGTTCTGCTGCTGCCGCTGCCGCTGCTGCCGGTCCTCCGTTGTTTCTCACCATCTGCGCCTTCTTCGTTACTTCTGAATCTTCTATCCATTCGCAGTTTCAAAGTGGCTTCCACATTTTAGGTATTTGCTAGAGCAGCACCCCACTCCCGGTACCAATTCTGTTTTAGTCAGCTATTGCTGCTCTAACAGAAATACCACAGAGTGGATGGCTTTAACAAAGAAAGATTTATTCTTACACAGTCCGGTAGGTTGCAAGTCCATATTCAGGGTGTCCGCTCCAGGGAAAGACTCTCCCCTTGACGGCTCTGGAGGAAAGTCCAGTATTGCATCAGTCATTGTCCAGGGAGCATCCTCACACAAGAACCTCTGGTCTGAACGACGCGTTCTGCTCCCGGTGCTGCTTGCTTGATGGTAGCGAGGTTCTCAAATTGTCCTTGGTTCTTTTTCCTTTTATTCCTTGCAAGCTAAAAGCATTAAGGGTGGGGCAAGCCATACTCCAGGGAAACTTCCCCCATAGCAGGAATTCACAGCCCCACCCTAATCCTTTAACATACAGGTTAGCAAAACCGCACAATGGAGGACATTTCCAAGATACTGGGAACCATATCCCAGCCACATGGCTGCACACATTTTTGGGGGGACACAATTCAAACCATGACAGTTAGCCATCAGTCTAATGGTTGAGCTTTTGTATTTAATTTGTCTTGTCTCCTTATTTAAGATCATTTCTTTACCTTGGTGATCTTTAGTTTCACTGTGATGGATCTAGTGTGGATTAGTTTCATTTTTCCTGCTTGCAAGTCACTGGGCTTCCCGAATCAGAGGATTGGTGTGCTTTATAAATTTTGAAGAATTCTTAGCCATTATTTATTGAAATATTGCTTCTACTATATTTTTTCTCTCCCTTTACAAATTTGGATGAAATACATGTTAAAGTTTTTCACTCTATCCTTTTGGGATTTTGCTCTCCTTTTTTCCTTATAAGAAAATCTTTTTGCTTTTTGGTGCTCCTTCTAAAATTTCTTAAGATTTATTTTCCCATTTACTCACTTTTCAGTTTTACATAGCAGCTGTATTGCCAATTCTTTGAATTTCTAATTTTTATTTCATAATATATTTTCATTCTTAGAGGTTTATTTTTTTTTCTAAATCCATTTGGCTATTTTTTATATCGTCTTGTATCTACACTATATTTTCAATAACATCTCTTATTTGTTGAAACATCTTAAATGGATTTTTGTATTACACATCTAACACAAATTGCTACACTCTTTATGCATATAATTTTGCACATTGTTGTATGTGATACCTCCACTTGCTAGATTCCCATGAAGTAAGTGATGTTTCAAAATTGTGAGCTCATATTCCTTTGAATTTATATGTGTGAATTCTTTGGGGTCTTTGTTTAAAGTGTACTCCTTTAGAATGAATGATCTTCTGCCAGATAGTTGAGGTCAGTAACTACCTGTTTCATTTTAAACTACAGTTTTAGCTTCTTTCTTCCCAGTTCACCTACACTGTAGTATAAATTCAGTCTCTAGAATTATGCAACTGCCAGTTCATTGTTAAGCTTTCTCTGGGAGGCAGTTATCTTTCCCCACTCCACCTATTTTACATCAGCTAAGGCTAAGACAAGTACATATTTTACCATCTCCCTCTGAAGAAGGAGTTCAGTCAAGTTCTCCTGGTGATGGTGCTGCTCAATTCTGTGTTCTCTAATCTATCTTCTCACACTGCATGAGTCCTGAGCTTTGCCCTCTCTTTCCAATAGGATTGCTAAATATTGAAACCAGGCTGTAACCACTGGAAATTGGCTGATAACATTGGTTACAGAACTATGTACCTTTTTGGATTCGCATTTTCCTTTTGTTCCACCCTCTGAGAAAGTCTCTTGCTGTGTCTCACAAAGACAGACTCTGAGAAACAAAGCTGTGCTTCGTCAGAATATTTTATCCAGAATTTTTAGTTGTGCTGATCCAGGAGGGGCAGGGAGCGGGGCTTGTTCTGCAATCTGATCAACTACGGTATCGGAAATGGACCTTTCAGAATAAAGCTTTAGGAACACAGACAATGTGTCCAATCCCAAAAACCCCAAACCAAACCAAATCCATTGCTGTTGAGTTGATACCAACTCATAGCAGCCCTATAGGGCAGATTATAACTGCCCATAGGGTTTCTAAAGAGTGCCAGGTAGATTTGAATTACTGATCTTTTGGTTAGCAGCAGTAGCTCTTAACCAAAAAACCACCAGGGTTTCTACTCAAAACATTATTACTGTTTCTCATTATATTTACAATAGTATTCAAATTCCTTGAATACTAAGGGCCTGTGTGATCTCAGTACTATCAAAAGATCTAATTCCATCTCTACCATGTGACCATCCAGTTTCCTCTCAGTTCAGTCACACTGCCTTTTCTCTTTGTTGAACACAGCAAGATCTTTCCTGATTTAGAACCTTTGCACTTGTGGTTTCCTAAGCCTGAGAAATCTCTCCCCTTAATCTCATAGGTTCTTTTTATTATTGGGGTTTCAGCTAAATCACTGCTGCAGAGAGGCCTTTATGATCATCCTATACTAAAGGTAGCCTCATCCAAGCCATATTCTGTTGTTTCAGGTCGATTCAATTAACTTAGCACATACATGTCGAAGATTTACTATGTGTCATCCAAAATTACTCTTGGACTAGGTATATTGTGATAAACACTACAGACCAGATTCCTTTCTTAGCAGAAGGAGTCAGACAGTAGGCAAACTGTTAAATAATAATAAAAAAGAAATCATTTAGTCATTTGTGCTATGCAGAGAATTAACCCAGAATGATGTGATGTAATGACTGGGTGATTTGTTTAGATTGGTGGTCAGGAAAGGTCTCTCTGGAGAGGTGACATTTAAGCTGAAATCAGAATGACAACGTTTTATTTGTCACATATTGTGTAACCAACAAAAGCAAGAACTTGTAAGACTGTAGGTCATGCTGCATAAATTCCTGGATGGGATTACTTAAGTGCATAGCCACCAAATATACCCTGGAGTATTGGGACGACCTGGTAGAATGACTAATGGTCCCAACATGTTCAGAAGTGATGATGTTATTTTGCCTGAGCCAATTCATGGTTTGATGAAACATTAAGTTTCCATGTTCCTTCTATTTTTTTGATTAAAAGACACACTAGAATTTCAAAAGTGGGTGGCTATACCAACTAGCCAAGCCTAGGGAATTTTGTAATTTATAATGCAACTTTTTGGCATCTGCAAGTGAGGTACAATCTGAGACATGGAGGGATAATGTGGGGGGAGGAGTAAACTTATGATCACTTCTGCCTAAAGAATTTGGGCCCAAGTGTATTTGGAAATCTAACTCTCAGTGGAGGGGGAGAAGTCAAAAACAGTCTACTATTCTATGAAGATTTTCTATGGACATAACACAGGAAGGGAAGAGAAACATGTTAGGCTGTTCATTGTTTAATCTCCCAGACTGATGGATGTGGAACACTGAAAAGAATGCTTTAATATGGAACAGCTATGAGACTAAAAGAAGTTTGTAAAATAAATGCTTTAAGACAGCGTGACATGGGCAAAATGAGTCTTCAGCTTATTGGAAATTTATATTCCCTGATGTGTTCTTTAAGAAAACATATAAAAATAATGAAACAACTTGGTTTGAATTTTCATTGTATAACCAATTGTTAAACTGAAAAAGGTAAAAACTTCTTCCTGTTAAAAATAAAAAATAATTTCTGTTGATACCCACAGATTGACTCAAGTTACATGAGACCTCTTCTGACTATAGTCATATATCAGATTTCCCTAAGCTCTTTTACCTATGAGTTGGCCAGGATGAAGAGTTCATACTAGTGTACTCAGATGGGTCTCTTACCAGGATGCTCCTGTCAGGTACTGTTAGAATTGTGTCCCTCGCAGAAGTATATTGAAGTCCTAATTCCTAGATCAATGAATATGATCATTTTTTTCCTTTTTTTGGAAATAAAGTGTTTCTTTTAAAATGTTATCAGTTATGTTGTTGTTGTTAGCTGCCATCAAGTCAGCTGTGACTCATGGTGACCTTATATATATCAGAACAAAATGTTGCTCAATCCTACACCATCTTCACAGTCCTATGTATATTTAAACTCACTGGTGCAGCTGTTGAGTCAGTCCTTTTCACTGTGAGTTTCCCTTGTTTTCATTTGTCCTCTGTTTTATCAAACATGGTGTTCTTTTCTAGTAATTGGCCTTCCCTGATGAAATGTCCAGAGTAAGCGACCTGAAGCTTTGCCATCTTCACTTCAATGAAACATTCTGGTTGCCTCTTTTTCTAAGATTAATTTGTTCAATTTTTTTACTACCACTTTCAGTACAGATTGCCTCTGAACATGAAGAAAATAAAAATGCTTATTATAACTGTTGGATAGACAGCATTATGAAAAATGGAGAAAAATTAAAGTTTTCAACAATTTCATTCACATAGATCAGCAATCAATATCCACAGGGGCAGCAGTCAAGAAATCCAACATACTGAATTGAGCAAACCCTCTGCAGAAGACCTCTCAAGTTTAAAAGTGAAGATGGCACTTTGATGACAAGATGTGTCTGACTCAAGCCATAGTCTTTTCAATTGCTTGATGTATGGGAAACTTGGTCACTGAAAGAAAGACGACAGAGAAGAATTGATATGTTTGAACAATAGGGCATAGCGGTTAAGTGCTGTGACTGCTAACCAGGAGGTTGGCAGTACAAATCTGCCAGGTGCTCCACAGAAGCTCTACAAGACAGCTGTGCTCTGTCTATTGGGTTGCAGTAAGTCAGAATCTATTTGGCAATATTTTTTTAATGGTGTCAGTGAAGAATACTAAATATACGGTGGAGCAATTAAGTTAATGAGATCACATTGGGGTAGGTGAGATGTGCCTACTCCCTTTTGAGTAGTAGTTTACAAAAGGGGAGAAGAGACAGAGACAGAATCACACACAGGTCAAAGACACTATATGAAGACACAGCTACAAGCAGCAAAGGAGATGCCAAGAATTTCCAGCAGAAACCAGTAACCAGCAAAGAGTCATAGAGCAGTTCCTCTCTCAGAGTGTCATCAATAGGAATTGACTGACGGCTGACATCCTGATTTGTATTCATAACCTCTAGTTCTTTGAAAAAATACTTTTCTGTTTTTAAAGCAACCCACTTTGTGGTATTTTGTCACTGCAACCTTGGGAAACTAAGGCACTATTCAATAAAGGTTTGCCCCTACTTATAGTACAAACAGGCCCTCTTCTTGTCCTTAAACTTAAAACTTAGAGAACTCTCACGAGTACAGACTCACAGAAAATCATGAGATTGAAGACACAGACACTTGCTGGGTAGAGAGAGAGGCAGAATCTGCCTTTCTTTCCTGGAATGTCCTTTCTCCCTCCACTGACCTCCTCTGAGGCCTCAGTTCCTCAATTATCTTCATTTTTTCTACCAGACACAAAATCTCTTCCTTTCATTGGCTTCAATTCTTCTGGCTTAAAAATACTATTTGTTTGCTTATTCTTTTTCTCTTGAAGACATAAAAGCCATTCCTTTGACTTCATTATTTCCTCACGGTCTCCTCTTACTCATCTTGAAAGAATAGCCTGTGCTTGCTGCACTCACCTCTTTGCTGACAAATTTTGTTATCTCTCTCACTGACTTCTAGCTTCATAAACGGTCCAATCTTTTATTTGGCAGCCACTTGGGAGGGGGAAGCTCCTCTTAAGAAAAATTACAGCTGATTTCTGATATGATGGATATGTGGATACACAGAAAAGCTGGGCAGCCATATTCCACAGAGCTTGGAATAGTTTCCTAGGACCAGACTATGTGATAGTCCAACAAAAAGATCACAGTCCTTCATAGGTCGCTGGGAGTGAAGATGCAGATGAGCAAGTTTAGGATGCCAATTAGGAGACAGACATCATGCACACTGCCACCCCCTGGATAGAGAAATAAAAATGTGGTTTCAAATACAAGTTCAAGCTTAGTATGAGAATCTAACATCTTCAGTGTCTAAAAGTTGTCATTTATGCTCAGCAGTGAGACAGACACGTGTGCCATCTTTGGACAGGCCTGAGATGTCTTTCTCCAATGTAATGGCCCTAGTATAAAGCTAGCTGTTGCAGAGTACCCAGTACCCAGAGGCACTGAAATCCTCAGTAATAGATCAAGTCAGGACTGGTCTGGCCATGCTGGAGACAATTTGGTAGTACTCGGTGACATAAACTACACATGAACCCTGGTATCCAGCAATCCTACTCTTCTTAAATATTCCAAGAAAGTCACACAAGTCCCCATAGATACTTGTGTGAAGCTGTACAGTATAGCTTTGTTTGTAGTAACTAAGGACTGTGTGTGTTAAATGGGATCTAGTAGATCATCAGGGCTTTTTTCAGAGGCTCCTCTGGATGGACCCAAATGTCTACCCTTTTGGTTAGCAGCTAAATATGTTAACCATTTGCACCTCTAGGGGCTTATCTCACACACACACACACACACACACACACACACACAGAGAGAGAGAGAGAGAGAGAGACATAGACACACACGAAATATTACATGCAAGTCTGACAATTAAGTTTGTGAATTCATCCTAGAAAAGGTGCTACATACCTCATTGCTGAATATCACTATGACCACCCTCCAAGTCCTCCCCTTGGGAAGCTATGCAGTGATGCCAGTGCCTAGTCCACCCTTCAAAGCAATTTTGGAACTCTTCTTCTGGAATGGCCATCAGAGCTGCCATCATATTACCCTTCATGTCCTGAATGTCATCAAAATGTCTTCCTTTCAGTATTTCCTTTATCTTCAGGTAAAGAAAAAAGTCACTGGGGGACAGATCAGGTGAGTAGGGAGGATGTTCCATTACAGTTATTTGTTTACTGGCTAAAAACATCCTCACAGACAACTATGCAATTAAGTTCATGAACCTGCCACCTTGCCACTATGCTCAATGGCCATTCCAGAAAGAGTTCCAGAATTGCCTTGAAGGTGGACTAGGCATTGGGATTGGTGTAGAGCCTCACAAGGGGAGTACTTTAAAGATGCCCATAATGATATTCAGTGATGAGGTATGTAACACTTAGAACAATGAATTTCATACATTTAATTGTTGGACCTGGTATACATTAATCTCCCATATACAGCAATTTTTCCTCCTTTCACCGATGGATCATTCTTTGATTACCATTCTTTAAGAACTCTGCATATAGGATAGACATACTATAAATATATTTTTTATAATTTAAAGAGCCAAAATAACTTGTAAAAGAAAATAAATAGTAATCATATGAGAAATTATCTGATTTTAAAATATCAAAAATTAGCAGAAGTAAGGATACATGAACAATGTCCTTAAAGATGAAGACAGGAAATGGTGCCACCATTCTCTTTTCCCTTATCTAAGGGTACATTGATTTTCCTTTGGGAAGTCACCACACGCTCTGCTGCAGGGGTTGGAACTGCTCGGCCTAAGCTGGTCAGCAGAACTCCATCCTCCCCTACTCAGTGGGGTCTTGACGGAGACTGAAGAATGGTAATCTTCAGGTTTTGTAACTCTAAGACAAGGCTGGACCTAGGAGGTCTCTTTTTAATTATGAATAAATGTGTGTGAAAAGCCAAAATAACCATTTGCCCCCCAATCCTTTCCAATTTATGGTGAGTCCATATATGTCAGAGTAAAACTGAGCTCCATAGGGTTTTCAATGCCTGATTTTTCAGAAGTAGATCACCAGGCCTTTCTTCCAAGATGCCTCTGGTAAAATGTCAGTTAGTCTGAGTTAGGCTGAGCTTATGAAGTGTTTGCACCACCCAGAGACTTTATAGTCCCTTCACTTAATGAGTCAGAAATGACTCGTCAGCCGTGGGTTTGGTTTTGGGGTTCAATTAATCACATTTAGCAGATTTTCTCTTTTCAGAGTATTTAAAAACAAACAAACAAAAAAACACTAGAACTTAATTGAATGAATCCTAATTGTACTTTGACAGACACAGACAGCTATAGCATATCAAGAAATGGCTTTCTTCTGCAAAAACAGGTGTAAAAGGAATGAGTCAGGGCTGTGCCCTGGAGACACTAGGGCCTATGTGTTGGCTGACACACAATCCTTGGTAGTCTAGCAGGGTCTACTACTCCCAGCTGGGAAAAATATACCACGAAACACCAAATATATAATTGTACCTGCCTTCCTAGTCTCAAAGTCAAACACAAGATGATCGGTTCCATGTAGATAAATTAGATAAAGGAACTGTGGTTTAGGACAAAAAAAGGAAAAGTCTGGGGAATTCTCTATATTCCCCTAGGAAGATTCCATAGCTATTTGGGTTATATTTAGAATTGGCATTGTTGTTCCTCATTTATTACCTCCCAGGATGAAACACAGTCAATAAAATCTACTGAATAATCTTAACACTAAAAAGTTAGGAAATCATGAGATACTTTCAGTTCTGGCTTTAGCAAATCAAAAGTAAGTATCTGTTATACCAAAATGCTTCATGGGTAAATTCTAGCTTTGCAGTTACAGTGTTATTTTCAGTCCTTGATTATTTCAGTTTCTAAGAACTGTGGCCTGTGTCCTTTCAGTTTTAGAAACAAAAAAAGTCAAAAAGTATCAGCACTGACCAAATATTGTCACTGGTTTGTCTTTGTTACTACTTGGAGGAAAGCATAATAGAAGCTTCTCTAAATGGAGGCTTATTTGAAAAGCACTGGGGTTTTGCAAGGTGAAGACCCCAAAGAGTTCCAGAAACCACGAACTCCATGTGGACATGTGTTCTTATTTTACTTTGCTTGTTCAAAGTGTGGAGAGAAATCAATAGAATATTGTACTGTATTACAAATAAAGGAATTGTGTACTCAGAATCTCTAGCCTAAAGAGGCTTGGGAAGACATACAGTACATTTCCTTACTTCAACACACATATGTAACTTTTCATACCATATCATGGGCTAGTAATGGTATTGAAAACAATGCCCTTTGCTATCCAGTCAATTTTGACTCATACTCTACAGCTGCACTGCAGGAGAGAGAAGTGGGAGTTTACGGACAGGAAAACTACAACCTTAGAAACCTTACAAACAGTTCTAATTTGTTCTATGGGGTCACTGAATCAAAAAACAATAGAGGTAATAAACTAGTGAGTCAAATTTGCCTTGGCTATTTCTTTTTTTTATTGTATTTAAGTTAATTTCTCATACAAAAACTTTTTCACACTTGTTCTGTGACATTAGCTGCAATCCTCATGTCATGGCTACACACTCTTCCTTTCTGTCCTGGGTTCTGTGTTTTCCTTCAGCCAGATCCTGTCCCTTCCTGCCTTCTCATCCTGTGTCTCAATAGAAGCCACACATTTGATCTTGTGTATCTGACTAAACTAAGAAACACATTCCTCAAGTGTATTACTTTTTGTTTTATAATCCTCTCTAATCTTTGTTTCAAAAGTGGGTCTCAGGAATGGTTTCAGTTCTGGATTAACAGAATGCTGAGGGACCATAGCTTTTGGGGCTCCTCTAGTCTCTGTCAGACTACTTCTGGTCTTTCTATGTGAATTTGGGTCCTCTACCATACTCTCCCACTGCTCCATCAAGGACTGTCTGTTGTGTTGTCCGTCAGGGCAGTCATTGGTGGTAGCTGGGCACCATCTAGGTTTTCTGGTCTCAGGCTATGGCGTCTCTGGTTTATGTGGACCCTTAGTCTTTTGGGCTAGTATTTTCCTTGTGTCTTTGATGCTCTTGATTCTCCTTTACTCCAAGAGCATTGAGCCCAACTGATGCACTTTAGATAACTGCTCACAAGATTTTAAGAGCCCAGTTACTGCTTAACAAAGTGGGATGCTAAACATTTTCTTAGTGCATCCACACACTTTGAGGACAAAGTAGCTGGGTCAGGAACATGGCGACCATACTTCTGAATTAGCCAGCGAAAACTGATGAATAACAGCAAAGTATTGTCTGATAGTACCAGAAGACGAGCCCCTCAGACTAGAAAGCATCAAAATATGACTGAGGAAAGAGCTGCCTTCTCAGGATGGAGGCAAGCTTTCGGGACCTTCATTTGCCAATATTGTGTCACTCAAAATGAGAAGACATAGCTGCAAACGTCTATTAATAATTGGAATGTGGACCATATGAAGCATGAATCTAGGAAAACTGAAAATCATCAAAAGTGGAGTGGAAAGTATAAACATTGATATTGTAGGCATTAGTGCACTGAAATGGAGTAGTATTGGTCATTTTGAATAGGAAAAACTTATGGTCTAATATGTGAGGAATGACAAATTGAAGAGGAATAGGGTAGTGTTCATCCTGTGAAAGAACATTTCAAGATTTATCCTGAAATATTATGCTATCAGTGATAGGATAATATCCATATCCCTACAAGGAAGATCAGCTAATACCAGCATTTTTCAAATTTACACACCAGCCACTAAGGCCAAAAGTGAAGAAATTGAACATTTTTACTAATTTCTGCAGTCTGAAGCTGATCAAACATGTAATTGGGGTGCATTCATAATTACTGGTGATTGGAATGCAAAAGTCAGAGACAAAGAAGAAGGGTTGGTAGTTGGACAATATAACCTTGGTGACAGAAAAAGTGCAGGAGATTGCACAACAGAAGTCTGCAAGACTGATGACTTCATTGCCAAGGTCTTTTGCAACAGAAATGAGGACTATATATGTGGACCTTGCTAGAGGGAGCATACTAGAATCAAACTGACTACATCTGTGGAAAGAGATGATAAAAAAGCTCAATACCATCAGTCAGAACAAGGCCTGGGGCTGATTGTGGAATAGACCATCAACTGCTGATATGAAAGTTCAACATGACATTGAAGAAAATTAGAACAAATCAATGAGAGCCAAAGTATGACCCTGAGCAAATTCCACCTGAATTTAGAGACCATCTCAAGAACAGATTAGTTGTGTTAAATATTAATGTCCACAGACCAGTTAAGTTGTGGAATGACATTAATGACATCATACACGAAGAAAGCAAGAGGTCATTAAAAATACAGGAAAGAAAGAAGTGATCAAAATCAATGTCAGAAGAGACTCTGAATCTTGCTCTTGAATGTTAAATAGCTAAAGTGAAAGGAAGAAATACTGAAGTAAAAGAACTGAAGATTTCAGAGGGGCTTGAGAAGACAACGTAAAGCAGGTAATAACATGTGCAAAAACCTGTTGTTAGAAAAACAAAAGGGAAGAACATGCCCCACATTTCTCAAGTTGAAAGAACTGAGGAAAAAATTCAAGCCCCGAGTCTTAACACGGAAGCATTCTAGGAAGAAAAGTATTCAATGAGGAAGAAGCTTCAAAAGAAGATGGAAGGAATACATAGAGTCATCATACCAAAAAGAACTGGTCAACATTCAACCGGTTTAAGAGGTAGCATATCATCAGTAACTGATCGTCCTGAAGGAAAAAGTCAAGCTTCACTGAAGGCATTGACAAAAAGTAACACTCCGGGAATTGACACAATACCAAGTAAGACATTTCAGGAAGGAATGCTGTGATAGAAGTGTTCATTCCTTTAGGCCAAGAAATTTGGAAGACAGCTACTTGGCCAACTGACTGGAAGAGATCCGTATTTATGCCAATTCAAAGGAAAGTATCCCCACTAAAAGTGGGAATTATCAAACAATATCATTAATATCACACACAAGTAAAATTTTCCTGAAGATCATTCAAAAGCTGTTGCTGCAGCAATATATCAACAGGGAACTGCCAAGAATTTAAGTAGGACTCAGAAGAGGAAACAATCACAGATGTCATTGCTGATGTCAGACGGATCTTGGCTGGAAGCAGAGAATAACAGAAAGTCGTTTACCTATGTTTCATTGATTATGCAAATGCATTTGACTGTCTGGCTCATAACAAATTACGGACACCATTTTGAAGAATGGGAATTCCAGAACACTTAATTGTGCTTATAAGGAACCTGTACATGGTCTCCTTGATGGTTCCCAACAAGAGGCATTCATTCCAAAAGAGCACAGGGAATACTGTGCAGTTTTAAAGTCAGGAATGATGTGTGTCAGGGTTGTATCCTTCCAGCGTACCTATTCAATCTGTATGTTGAGCAATTAATTTGAAAAACTGGGTTATGTGAAGAGGCACAGGGCATCAAGACTGAAGAAAGACTCATTAACAACTTGAGTTATGCAGGTGAAATAACCTTGCTTACTAAAAGTGAAGGGGGCTTGAAGCACTTACGGATAAAGATCACAAACCACAGCTTTCAGTATGGATTACACCTCAAAGTAAAGATAGCAGAAATTCTCACAACTGGACCAATAAGCAGCATTACGACAAATGGAGAACAGATTGATGTTGTCAAGGATTTCATTTTCCTTGGACCCACAATCAGCACACACTGAGGCACCAGTTGAGAAATCAAAAGTTGCATTGTATTGGGCAAGTATGCTGCAAAAGATTTCTTTAAAGTGTTGAAAGGCAAAGATATCACCTTGAAGATAAAAGTCTACCTGATTCACACCAAAGTGTTTTCAATTGGCTCATGTGCATGGGAATTCTGAAAGATGAATAAAGAATACTGGAGGAAATCTATGCCTTTGAATTGTTGTGTTGATAAAGAATATTGAATATACCATAGGCTGCCAAAAGCAAAACAAAACACAAAAACACAAACAAACAAAGCTGTCTTGCAACAAGTATAACCAGAATGCTCCTTGGAAGCAAAGGAAGTGAGACTATGTCTCACATATTTTAGACATGCTATCAGGAGGGATCAGTCCCTGGAGACTGCTTGGTAAAGTAGAGTGTCAGTGAAAAATAGAAAGACCCTCAAGGAGATGGATTGACACAGTGGCTGCAACAGAGAATTTAACTATAGTGTGATTGCTAGGATGGCACAAGACTGGGCAGTGTTTCATTATGTTTTCTATAAGGTCACTGTGAGTTGGAGCCACCTCTGTGGCACTTAACAACAATAGCAACAATTTCACTGAGTGTGATGCCTTCCAGATTCTTCCATGTTGTAAGATATTTCACAGACTCATCATTCTTTATTGTTGCATCATTTTCCATTATGTGTTTGTGCCATAACTTGTTTTTCTATTTGTTTGTTGATGGCAGCTATTTTGTTTCTTTTCGTTTTTTTTTTTGCTGTTGTGAACAAGGCTGCAATGAATATGGGTGTGCATATATCTATTTGTGTGATAGCTCTTATTTCTCTAGGATAGATTCCTGGAAGAGGGATTGCTGGATCTTATGTTACTTATGTTTCTAGCTTTTTAAAGAAGTGCCAAATTGTTTCCCAAAGTTGTTGTATCATTTTACATTCTCACCACCAGTGCACTTAAGTCCCAGTCTCTGCACAACCTCACCAATATTTATTTTTTGTTATTTGGATTAGCACCAGTCTTGTAGGGGTAAGATGGTATCTCCGTGTAGTTTTGATTTGCATTTCTCTGGTGATAATGATCGTAAACATTTCCTCATGTATCTGTAACTGCCTGAATGTCTTCTTTGGTGAAAACATTTTTTAATTGAGTTATTTGTCTTTTTGTTGTTGAGATTTTGCAGTATCTTGTAGATTTCAGAGATTAGTCCCTGATAAGATATGTCATAACCATTTTTTTTTCCCTATCTATAGGCTGTCTTTTTAGTCTTTTGGTGAAGTCTTTGGGTGAACATAAATGTTTGATTTTTTAGGAGTTCCCAGTTATCTATTTTTTCTTCTGTTGTTTGTGTACTGTTAGTAATGTTTTGTATTCTGTTTATGCCACGTGTTAGGACTTCTAGTATTGTTGCTATTTTCTCTTCCATGATCTGCATTATTTTAAATTTATACTCAGGTCTTCTATCCATTTTGAGTTAGCTTTTGTACATGATGTGAGGTATGGTTCCTTTTCTTTTGCAGATGACTATCTAGTTATGACAGCATGATTTGTTAAAGAGACTGTCTTTTCCTCATTTAACAGGCTTTGGGCCTTTGTCGAATATCAGCTGTTCATAGGCAGATGGATTTGTTTGGGTTCTCAATTCTGTTCCTCTGGCCTATGTGTCTGTTGTTGTACCAGTACAGGTGGTCTATAAAGTTAGGTAGTATGAGGCTTCCAGCTTAATTGTTCAGTAACGCTTTGCTCATCTGGGACTACTTTCCTTTCCATGTGACATTAGTGATTTGTTTCTCCATTTCATTAAAGAATATTATTGAAATTTGTATCAGGATTGCATTGTATGTATAGATCAGTTTGGGTAGAATTAACATTTTCACAAGGTTGAGTTTTCCTATCCATGAGCATGGTATGTCTTACCACTAAGATAGGTTTCCTGCAGTAGTATCTTGTATAGGTCTTCTATGTCTCTGGTCAGTTTTATTCCTAAGTACTTTATCTTGGGGGCTATTGTAAATGATATTGATTCATTAATTTCCTTTCAAAGTTCTGTGTGTTGATGTAGAGGGAAACTCAACTGATTTTTATATGTTTATCTTACATCTGGATACTTTGCTGATTTCTTGTGGATTCCTTGTTTCTGGGTATAACAACATATCATTTGTGAATAGGGATACATTTACTTCTTTGGATACGTTTTATTTCTTTTGCTTGCCTTATTGGTCTGGCTAGTACCTCCAGCACAATGTTGAATAAAAGTGATGATGAAGGGCATGTTTGTCTGGTTCCTGTTTTTAGGGGAAATACTTTCAGACTATCCACATTCAGAATGATGCTGGCTGTTGATTTTGTATAAATACCCTTTACTGTGTTGAAGAATTCCCTTCTATTCCTATTTTGCTGAGAGTTTTTTATCATGAGTGGGTGTTGGACTTTGTCAAATGCCTGTTCTGCATCAACTGATAATATCATGTGGTTCTTATCTTTTATTTATGTGATAGATCATATTGTTTGATTTTCTAATGTTGAACCATCTCTGCATACCTGGTATGAATCCCAATTGGTCATTATGAATTTTTTTTTTTGATATGTTGTTGAATTCTATCAGTTAGAATTTTTTTGAGGATTCTTGCATCTATGGTAATGAAGGATATTTGTCTGTAGTTTTCTTTTTTGGTTGTGTCTTTACATGGCTTTGGTGTCAGGATTTTGTGGGCTTCAGAAAATGAATTCAGGAGTATTATTTCCTTTTCTATGCTCTGAAATACCTTTAGTCTTCTAGTATTAACTGTTCTCTGGAAGTTTGGTGGAATTCTCTAGTGAAGTCATCTGGCTAGGGCTTTTTCATTTCTATTACCTTTTCAATCTCTTCTTTTGTCATAGGTTTATTTCATTGTTCTATCTTGATTTATGTTAGTTTAGGTAGGAAATATGTTCTAGATCTTTATCCATTTCCCCTGTGATTTCGAATGTGTTGGAATACAATTTTTCGATTTATTTTTTATTTCAGTGAGGCTGTTATGATGTTCCCTCTCTCATTTCTTATTCAGGTCATTTGCTTCCTCTCCTATTTTTCTTTTGTGAGTTTGGCCAGTGGTTTGCTGATTTGTTGATCTTTTCAAAGAACTAAATTTTGGTCTTGTTGAGTCTTTCAATTGCTTTTCTA
The DNA here is from genome assembly GCA_028571685.1 of Heterohyrax brucei. Classification (NCBI taxonomy): domain Eukaryota; kingdom Metazoa; phylum Chordata; class Mammalia; order Hyracoidea; family Procaviidae; genus Heterohyrax; species Heterohyrax brucei. The sequence continues at coordinate 25,360,251 of CM053143.1, forward strand.
TTTATTTCTGCTCTAATCTTTATTATTTCATTTTTTTCTGGATGCCTATTTGCTTCTTTTGCTATTCTCCTTTTATGTTTTCAGGCTGTAGGGTCAAAATTTCCACATTGTTCCTTTCCAGATGTGTGCATTTATTGCTATAAATTGATCTCTGAGCACTGCTTTTGCTGTTTCCCAAAGGTTCTGGAAAGATGTATCTTGACTGTCATTTGGTGCTATGAATTTCTTTAGTCTGTCCTTGATTGCATCTAAAATCCAGTAGGTTTTCAACAAAGTGTTCTTCAGTTTCTATGTATTTAATTATTTTTTCTTGCTGTTTCTGTTACTGATTTCTACTTCTATGGCTTTATGTTCCAATAAGATGGCTTGAAATATTTCAATGTTCCCAATTCTGTTAAGGTTTGCTCTGTGGTGTAAAATGCACCCCACTCTGGAGAGAATGTTCTATGTGTGTTGGAAAAGAACGCACACTTGGCTGTTGTTGGGTGGAGTGTTCCGTATACTTCTACAAGGTTAAGTTCATTTGTTGTGGCATATAGATTCTCTGTGCCTTTGCTGGGTTTCTTTCTAGTTGTTTTGTCTTTCACCAAAAGTGTGTGTTTAAGTTGCCTGCTATTATTTTGGAGCTGTCTTCTTCTTTTCAGCATGGTTAGACTTTGTTCTATGTATTTTTGGAGCCCTGTCATTGGGTACATAAATACTTTATATGGTTTTTTTCCACCTGGTAAGTCACATTCTGTTACAGTTGTGAGGATCTTTGTTTTCTTGATGTTGAGGTGAAATGCACACTGAAGGCTGTGGTCTTTGATCCTCATCAGTAAGTGGTTCAAATGCTCTTCACTTCCAGCAAGTAGGGTGGTGTCATCTGCATAACATAGGTTGTTAATGAGTCTTCCTCCAATCGTGATGCCTCATTCTTCTTCATCTATTCCAGCTTCTCAGATTATTTGCTAAGCATACGGACTGAAAAGGCATGGTAAAAGGGTTCAACTATGACATATACCTTTTCTGCCTTTAAACTAAGTGTCCCCTTATTCTGTTTGGATGATTGCCTCTTGATCCGTGTACAGATTCCTTAAGAACACAATGAAATGTTCTGGAATTCCCATTCTCCACAATGTTAGCCATAATTTATTATGATTCACACAGCTGAATGCCTTTGCATAGTCAATGAAACACAGGTAAACTTTCTGGGATTCTCTACTTTCAGCCAAGGTCTCTCTGACATTAGTAATGATATCCCTGGTTGCACATCTTCTTCTCGATCTGGATTGAATTTCTGGCAGTTCCTTGTCAATACAGTGTTGTAGTCATTTTTGAATGATCTTGAGCAAAATTTTACTTGCATGTGATGTTACTGATATTGTTTGGTTATTTCCACATTTGATTGGCTCACCTTTCTTCAGAGTGGGCATAAATATGGATCTCTTTCAGTTGGCCAGGTAGCTTTTCTCCAAATTTCTTGGCATAGATGAATGAACACTTCCAGAGCTGTGTCCATTTGTTGAAATATCGCAATTGATACACCACCAATTCTTGGAGCTTTGTTTTTTACCAGTGCCTTCAATGTGGCTTTGACTTCTTCCTTCAGTACCATCAGTTCCTGATCACATGCCAACTCTTCAAATGGCTGAGCGTTGTGAGTTCTTTCTTGTATAATGACTCTGTGTATTCCTTCCATCTTCTTTTAATGTTCCCTGAGTTGTTGGAATATTTTCCTTGTAGAATCCTTCACTATTGCAATGCTTCAGTTCTTTCAGCTTGAGAAATGCAGAGTGTGTTCCTCCCTTTTGGTTTTCTATTTCTAGCTTCTTGCACAGGTCAGTATAATACTTTGCTCTGTTTTCTTGAGCTGCCACTTGAAGTCTTCAGTTCTTTTACCTCATCATTCCTTCCCATTTGCTTTAGCTGCTCAACATTTGAGAACAAGTTTCAGGGTCTCTTCTGACACCCAATTTGGTCTTTTCTTTTTCTCTTGTCTTTTTAATGACCTCTTGCTGTCTTTATGGATGATGTCTTTCATGTCATTCCACAGTTCATCTGGTCTTTGGTCATTAGTGTTCAACATATTAAATCTGTTCTTGAGATTGTCTCAAAACTAAGGTGGATTATACTCATGATCATACTTTGGCTCTTGTGGACTTGTTTTAATTTTCTTCAGGTTCAATTTGAACTTGCATGTGAGCAGCTGATGGTCTGTGCCACAGTCAGCACCTGGTCTTGTTCTGACTGGTGATATTGAGCTTTTCCATTGTCTTTTTCCACAGATGTAGTTGATTTGATTCCTGTGTATTCCGTCTGGTGAGGTCCATATGTATAGCTGCTGTTTGTGTTGGTGGGAAAAGGTATTTTCAACAAAGAAATCATTGGTCTTACAAAATTCTATCATGTGATCTCCAGCATCATTTTTATCACCAAAGCCATGTTTTCCTATTGATCCTTCTTCTTTGTTTCCAACTTTTGCATTCTAATTACCAGTAATTATCAATGCATGCCAATTGCATGCTCAATCAATTTCAGACTGTAGAAGCTGGTAAAAATCTTCAATTTCTTCATCTTTGGCCTTAGTGGTTGGTATGTAAATTTGAGTAACAGTCATGTTAACTGGACTTCATTGTAGGTGTTTGGATATTATCCTATCACTGACAGTATTATTACCCTTCAGGACAGAGATCTTGAAATGTTCTTTTTGATGATGAATGCAACATGATTCCTCTTCAAGTTTTCCTTCCCAGCATAGCAGACCATATGATTGTCTGATTCAAAATGGCTAATACCAGTTCATTTCTGCTCCTTGTTGCCTACGATATCAATGTTTATGCATTCCATTTCATTTTTGACAATTTCCAATTTTTCTAGATTCATACTTTGTACACTCCATGTTCTGATTATTAATGGATGTTTGCAGCTGTTTCTTCTCATTTTGAATCATGCCACATCAGCAAATGAAGACTTCAAAGGCTTTACTCCATCCATGTCATTTAAGGTAAACTTTACTTTGAGGAGGCAGCTCTTCCCCAATTGTCTTCTGATTGCCTTACAATATGTGGGACTCATTTACCGGCACTATATCTGATTATGTTCCACTACTATTCATGAAGTTTTCCCTGGCTAATTCTTTTCAGACATAGACTGCAGGATCCTTCTAGTTTGTATTAGTCTGGAGGCTCAGCTGAAACCTACCCACCATGGGTGACCTTGTTGGTATCTAAATACTGGTGGCATAGCTTCCAGCATTACGGCAACATGGAAACCCCCACAGTAAGACAAACTGACAGACAGGTGGGGATCCCCTAGTATTTGGACAGTTTGATCATTATATAGTGTCTTTCCTTATACTTTGTAGTGGTTTTTTGATTTAAAGTACATTTTTTCAGAGATTAACATTGCCAGTATTGTTCTTTTTTGATTATTATTTTTTTTTAGCATATTTTTCCCCATTCTTTGTGTTAAACTTTTGAGTCTAAAAAATGTGTCCTGTAGGCAGCATGTAGATGGATGGTGTTTTCTAATCCATTCTGCCATACTCTTTCTCCTTACAGGCATGTTTAGTTCAGTTACATTCAGTTGATAGGTATGAGCTCATTACTGTCATTGAGATTTGTGTGTATGTGTGTGTGCTGCAGATTTTTTGTTGTTCCACTTAATTTTCAGTGCTGAGTTGTATTTCTTTTTGTATTTTCTTTATTGCTGATTTTGTGTTTGTGAGTTTTTATATTTTTCTTCTTTTTTATTTTGGTGGGTAGATTTGTTAGTTTCCTTTGTGATTTTCTTAAAATTTACCTTAATTTTCCAGTTTAAAGTGTTCTTTTATTTCTTGATATTGCCTTAATTTCCTCTCCAAGTGAAAGTTCCATGAATATCCTATTTATTTCTTCTTTTGTGTTTTAATGTTGTCATTGTTTACATATTGATGTCTTTGTTTCCCTATTATCAGTCTTTTAGCTCTGATACATTTTTGTGATTCCCCTACCTCTGCTGATTTCTGGTTGTTCTGTCTCGTGTTCTAGTCTTGGATTGTTGCCTGATATTATTGGTTCTCTAGCCAGAGGCCTAGCTTTAGTATTTCTTGTAATTTTGTTTTAGTTTTTACAAATTCTTTTTATTTTTGTGTATCTGGGAGTACTCTAATTTTGCCACCATATATGAGAGATAGTTATGCTGGACACAACACTTGGCTGGCAATTTTTATTCCTTCAAGTCTTTGTATATGCCATCCTATTGCTTTCTTGCCTGCCTGGTTTCTGATGAGTTGTCAGAGTTTAGTATCATTGATCCTCATTTGTAGGTGACTTTTCTTTATTCCTAACTGCTCTTGAGATGGTATCTTTATGTATGGTTTTGGCAAGTTTGATTATGTTTGGGTGACTTTGTTTTGAGATCTGCTCTGTGTGGGGCTCAGGATCTTCTTAGATTGGTATCTTCCCATGCTTTCACATTGGGCAAGTTTTCGGCCACCAAATCTTCAACAATTCTGTCTTTTCTGTTACTCGTATACCCCCACTGCCCTGGTACTCCAATCACTCACAAGTTTCTCCTCTTTGTAGTGTCCTACATAATTTCTAGAATTTCATTTTTCAAGTTTCTTCTGATTTTTCTGATTTTATCTTCACTTCTACTAATGCTGATTTCCATGGCCTCAATTCTGCTCCTGTGACTTTCTATTGGGTTCTGAAATTTTATTGTTAAGGTTTTGGATTTCTAGTTGATCTCTGTTGTTTCTAGCGAGCTGTTAAATTTGTCACTCTTTTTGTAGTGCTTTCCTCAATTCTTCTATTACTTTTCTGCATATTCCTTTGCTTGGTCTGATTGCTACCTGATATCTGCATATTAATCTTTTGAATTCTATTGCAGGTAATTCCAAGACCTTATCTTCTTATGGAAATTTTCTTGGTTTTTTGTTTTGACTTCCTTCTTTGTGTGATTGGATATTGACTATTGTCTTCAAGCTATCAATATGTTATTATATTTATTTTTGTATACTTGTTTGGATACCCTGGCATTTGTTTACTGTGTCCTAGCTTTTGGGTTTTGCTATGATGTGCCCAAATTGTTCAAGTTTGTGAACTACTTTGGTTGTTGGCAGTTTTGAAGCTCTCACGTACTGTCTCCAGGTGGTTAGAGCAGCTACCAAGTGTGTGAGCCTTAGAGTCTATTCAGCTTTCTTGTGCAGGAGTAGCTCAGGTGTCCAAGTCATCGGTCATCAAGTGTGTGGTGCAGACTCTCATTCACAGTCATGGATGGTAAAAATGAGTAGGGGTGTTGGGAGCAGACACAGGTATCTGGCTGCAGTAGAGGTTTATGTGTTAAATAAGACAGGGGGCTCCCCAACAAGGTTGGCCATGATCCAAAAAACACAAAATAACAAATGCTGGAGAGGCTGTGGAGAAAGTGGAACCCTCCTACACTGTTGGTGGGGTTGCAAAATGGTCCAGCCTCTTTGGAAAGCAATCTGGCACTTCCTTAAAAAAATGGATATTGATATACCATTTGACCCAGTAATTCCACTACTTGGAATATATCCTACATAATCAAGGCCTTTCACACCAACGGACACATGCACCAGAATGTTTATCGCAGCACAGTCCACAATAGCAAAAATATGGAATCAACCCAGATGCCCAACAATAGAAGAATGGATAGGTAAATTATGGTATATATACTCAGTGGAGCACTACGCAATGATAAAGAACAACGATGACTTCAGGAAACATCTCACGACCTGGTTTCAACTGGAAGACATTATGTTGAGAGAAAGTAGTCAGCGACAAAAGGACAAATATTGTATGAGACCTCTACGATAAGATCTCAAAAACAGACTTGTGTATAGAAGAAAAGACTCTTTGACAGCTGCAAGGGAGTGGTGGGGGGAGGGTTTAGATTAGATAGCTGCTAGGTATCTGGTTGGGTGAAATCCGTGATAGCACACATTAGAAACAAGAACAATATTAAGTGAACTTAAACATAACATGAGTACTCCTTCCATCTTAACCCAATATTGCAAGGACAGAGTAGCTGGGGTGGGGGATGGGGGACCATGCTCTTAGGCGAAAGCGAGGCCAATTGGCACAACTAGTGTTTTGCTAAGAGGGCTCTCTGCACCCCACGTTGGTGAGTGGCGTCTGGGGTCTTAAAAGCTGCCAAGCTGCCATCCGAGGGCACAGCAAATAGTCCCAACTCAGCAGGAACGGATGCTCACTGAGGACCAAAATGACATGGGGGAAAGACAACCCAGAAGACAAGGAGACCCACATGAGTGGGTGCCTGCATCAACTTGGGACTGGAAGAGCCGGATGGTGCCCAGCCACCACCAGTGATAGCCGTGATGGAGCTCACTAGGTTGAGTCTCACGGGCAACACAAGGATAAAAAGGGGTGCACCCTGAGATCCCCACTAAAAGACCTCAATTGATGGTCCAGTGGTTTCGGGGTTCCCCTGGGGGCATGGCCCCTCGCCCTGATGGTGCCCTTGACCATAAATCATAATGAAGGTCCACGCTTTGGACAGGAATGGATTGGACTTGGTGACGCAGTGACCATATATTGGATACACTTTATGGTTCTATACATCCATAGGATGTCATCCTACTGACCTCTGGCTGGAGGAGAGTGGGTGGAGAGGAGGGAAAAAAGAGACTGTTGGGAGAACGAGACACGTATGGAGCAGAGAGGAATAGTGTGCTGTCCCCGGGCAGGGAGAGCAGTGGAAGCTGCATATAGGTGGGTATGTAAATTTTTACGGGAAGGTACATTTTCACTCAGTTATATTAAATAAAAAATTAAAAAAAAAAAGACAGGGGGCTAATGGTTTTCTCAGGGTGCATGGATGGAGGGCATGTCACTGTCCTCCAAGAGCACATGGGAAGTAGGTTTTGTAGCCCATTTTGGTCACCCAAAGCTGTTGGCTGTAGGGCCTAGGAGGCAGCACTTATTCTCAGACCCCCATCAGGAATGACTAGATGTAGTAGATGATACTCAGCCCTCATGCCTGATGTGGCTGGATAAGATCCCTGCTTAATGGTGAGGGCTGTGTCAAATGTCATGGATGTACAACTTCCTCATTGCTGCTGCAGGTGAAAATAGGCTTCAGGTACATATTGTATTGTTTTATGCTTATGAGGGCATGGGACATTGAACTGGCCCACCCTGTTCTAGGCAGGGGTCAAGGGCACTGCAAGTCCACACACTCTTTATGTCAGTGCCTTCGCAAAGGGCACTATCTGTCCTGAGTTCCTCCTGGCTTGGGGGACGTGGCATTTTTGTTTTTAAAGCTGCAAGACTGATTTTGGTGCAGATTATCCTGAGTTCTGGCTTAGGGGGTCCAGTGGGGTGGGGCATAGGTGAGAGCAAAGGAGCACTTTTCTGCTGTGAAACTCCCAAAGGAGGAAGTTATTTTGAGCCTGCACAGTAGGTCAGATGCTTAAACCTAACTTTCACAGGTCCTACACCACTTCCATGCAGCTCTGTAGGCTTGTACAGATTCTACTGTCCAGCCTCCACCACTGTGGTAATATGCATCCTGACTGTTACTGCTTACCTCAGCCTGCATGTGCTGGCCAACTTAGGTGCCAGCAGGGTGCTAGCACTACATGATTGGCACTTCTTTGCAGTTTCTGAACTGCCTCTTTTCCTCTGTTGCTCAGTCTGACTCCTTAGCTTTGTCTTTGATGATCAGGCCTTCTAGATTGTCACATACAGTCAATTCACTTGTTTTTTTCTGGTCACTGTTGGAAGAGGGACCTGACTATTCCACCTTCTTGGCCCTAGCTCAGCAAAACATTTCATCAGTAAACTTTGTTATGCCAATTAACCTAGATATCTCCTGAAACTAAGGTCCCCAGACCCCAGCCCTGGCTATTCTGTCCCTCAAAGGGTTTGGACATGTCCATGAGATTCTTAGCTTTTTCTTTAGTTGTTCTAGCTACTTCTTGAATTTAATTCACAATTTTTAAAATCACCATAATACTAAGCTAGACAATGCTTTATTTGTTAAACCTAAGATGGCCATGAATCAGAGCTCACTTGAAGGGAACTAACAACAACTAACTTAAACAAGGCTCATAATGGAGAGATAATACTATACTTATTATTAGGTCATTTTTTTTCCTGGCAGCAACATATTTATAACAAAAATAAGAATTATAGATGAGTCTCTGTACTTCATTTAGAGATCTTCACCAGCTGAAGTTTCAAGAACTATGAGTACTCTTTCTTTTGTATATCTAGCATCCTCTATGCCAGTGCCTACCAAGTTACCACTAAGCACTTCATAATTTACTGGTATGTCTCATTTTGTGTCCAACCAACTAGCACAATGGAGCATGGTGGACGTTTATAAGTGTTGAGTGAAATAGCCTTATGAGATAGCCTTAGAATGCAGTGAGTCGGATCTGACTAGACGGCACTTGGCTTGGCTTTAGAATGCATATACTATGCTTACAAAAGCAACAGAAAAACAAATTTTATTAGATCAGGGAAAAAGATAAATTTATTGGCCTGCTTACTCAAGTCATGGGAAAGCAGTGAGAAAAAGTAGAACCAAGGACTTTCCTGCTCTTTTTCACAGTATGACATTCCAGCATTGACTTTCTTCATAATTTCCCCTAAACTGTGGTTAGCAGCTTCCAGGCTCACAAACTCCCAGCCTTGCCACAATGAGTAAAGGGCTTACTTTTTCCCCTTCTTTTTAGAAAAACCCACAGCCCAGCTTGAAAATGTGGACACATTTAGACCATTTAATGGGGTAGGGTGGAAGGGTCAGACTGGAGGATGGCAGTTTACAAGGCTGGAAACAAGCCGGCTTGATAGGCTGCTACTGCAGCAATCCTGGCAAGAGAAGATGGTAGTTCAGACTGTTGAATAAAGGTACAGACATGGCCATGTTCTGGGTATATTCTGAAAATAGGAACGCAGTGGACACGAGGTATGAAAGAAATCAGAAATGACTTCAAGGTTATTATCCTGCGCAACACAAAGGGTGGAGTTGTCTGACAAGAGGAATATCATGGTAGACAAGAGGTTAGTTTTGGATATGTCATGCCTGTTTGGCCCAACTGGAGATGTTAAATAAGCAGTTGGATATATCTGAATTTTGTCCTCCAGGTATGTACCTGCTTCTTTTTATACATGTATATAATTTTATTTTGTTATTGTTGAGAATATATACAGTAAAACACTGTCATGGATTGAATTGTGTCACCCCAAAATATGTGTAGTCGTGTGGCTGGGCCACGATTCCCAGTATTTTGTGACTGTCCTCCATTTACCAGTTTTCCTGCGCTGTATGTTAAAGGATTAGAGTGGGACTGTAAATCCCTCCATGTGATCACCTCCCTTCTCCACTGTAAAGGGAGTTTCCCTGGAGTATGGCTTGCCCCACCCTTAATCCTTTCATCCTGCAAGAGATAAAAGGAAAGAGAAGCTGACTGAGAATTGGGAACCTTGTACCATCAAGAAAGCAGCACCAGGAGAAGAGCACGTCCTTCAGACCTGAGGTTCCTGTGCCGAGATGCTCCCTGGACAAAGACTGATGCAATACCGGTCTTTCCTCCAGAGACGACAAGGGAGAAAGCCTTCCACTGGAGCGGATACCCTGAATATGGACTTGCAGCCTACCAGACTATGTAAGAATAAACGTTCCTTTGTTAAAGCCATCCACTCTGTGGTATTTCTGTTAGAGCAGCCCTAGCTGACTAAAACAAACACACACCAATTCAAGAGTTTCTGGATGTACCATTTAGCAGCATGGGTTACATTCTTCCAGTTGTACAACTATTCTTGCCTTCCTTTTCTGAGTTCCTCACTCATTAACATAAATTCACAGCCCCCAGGTTTCCTATCTGTTTTGAACTGTTATAAATTTGATCCCACATAGACAGTTCTTAAAGGAGCATAATGCTCAACACAGACATTGTTTACTAGTTAAGCTAAACTCCTGTTTGGTCTTAAGAGGACTTCAGGGAATATTTTGGTTTAAAGATTACCTTGGGGTAGTAGTTCCATGGTTTTATCTCACTTTCACGGCTCCAGAAAGTCTAGAGTCCACGAGAATTTGTTCTCTTTTGCAGGCTCCTCTCTTCTTCTGAGGATTCTTCTACAGAATCTTTGATTGTTCAGTAATGGTAGCCAGGCACCATCTAGTTCTTCCAGTCTCATGGCAAAGGAGACATGGAGGCAATTAGCCACATTCTACATCCTCCTTCTATTCCTGATTCGCCTTCTTTCTCTGTTGTTTGAAGCAAACAGAGACAATTGTTATGCCTTGGATGGCCACTTGCTAGTATCTAAGACCCCAGACCCTATGCATCAAACAAGAAAGTAGAAGAGAGGCACTGACCATGTTATTAGCCCAATTAACTGGGATGCTCCATGACATCACAACTCTAAACCTCCAGACCAAGAAACCAAATCCCATGAGGTTTTTAGTTTTACGTAAGCAGACTTAGCAGCTATTCTTTTTTGTCACTGTTGTAAATATCACAAAATCTGTTGTATACAAAACTTTTCCCAATTCAACTTTATACAGGTGCACAACTGACAGACTACAATAAGCTGTACAACTCTACCCTTAACGTGATATTTCTGTCACCAGTAACCATGTTACTGCCTATTCATTTGCCTTTCCTTATATTTTCATATAAGTGAGGCAATACAATATTTGCTGGTCTGTGACTGACTTACTTCACTTAGCATAATGTCTTCCAGCTCCATGCTTAAATATGCACCTGCTTATTGACTATAATTAGTTATTGTCCAACTTCTTCCTCTAAAAAGCATGCTCTGTGAGAGCTGTTTTTCTCAGTGGTATGTTCCTAGTATTTAGAAAAATGCCTTGTTAGAGCAGTAGATGCTCAATAAAATACTGGATTGTACATGAAAATGACTGAGAAAGTTAAGTGTGCGTATAACAAAGTAGGTCTGATCACGAATAGAATTTAGTTAGGAAGCACCTACTTCAAAGTAAAATTGCTTGCTTGGTTATTACTAGGGAGAAGTCAGCAACAGGCATTATGCAACAAACATTTTCTCAGAAGAACACAGTAAGAATGAAGAGACACTTGTAAGGCTTCTATAACTTTTATTTTGCCCTCATGGGCCATTGCCAGTGCAGGTTCTTGACTTCTGGCTCTTTTCTACAGATTTGCTTGCTGGAAAGATGTGATCAAGGCAGAAACTGGTAAGGATCCTGTAAGTAAACCATGGTCACCTACTAGTCTATAAACAACATGCACATGGAAGCCTGCATAATTATTCAGAAATACATGTAAGTTTCTGAAATTATAAAATATATACATATTTTCATATGCAAAAAAAACAAAGCATTTTTAAAAAGAAGTCAATTGTTTAGACAAAATGGTGTAAACCCATGGCTTATATTATAGGCATGTCTCACAACATGTGATACCCCAGTGAAGGAATGGAATTTGACTGCTCATACACTGAAGGGCAGCATTGCCCAGTACTGCAATTCAAGCAGGCAGCATTTGGTAACATACTACATATGATGTTGCTAAATGGAGTCCAGCAGATTAGTTTTGCCAATTTATCATCAGTACTCTGTCTGGTGAAATCTGACAGAAACATCAGGCAACCTGTCAATGTCATCTACCATGTTGAGCTGAAGATGAAAATAATACTTGAAAGTGTCATGACTTTTGCTCCAGCACTGGAAACAAGACACAACACCAAACGCTGCTTTATGACAACAGCCAATCAGTCAATCAAAGAAAACCTGTTGTGAACCCAGGGCTCGTCCTCCTTCAGGCTGCTTGCTGCATTCCATTTGTAATGGCGATGTGGTCACACGATTTATGCATGTAGATGTTTCTCATAGGTTAAAACTGGCTGAGGGCAGTTGTCCTGATGAAAAACCACCTGGGTCCCACTCAGAGCATGTGCTCTGGCACACCTACTATTGTATCACACTAAGTCCATACACACCACCACACACATGCATATATCACATACAAATATATTCTACAGACACAATACAGAAAAACTGGCTAAAAGAAATGTACAAATTTATATACATTTACATCTATATACAGTAAAAGGTTTTCTGCTATACTCACACTCTGTAAACATCTGGGAAAATGCCCAGCAAAAGTCACTGTGGGCTCTGTGAAATGGTGACCACATGAGGGGTGTGGAAAGATTTAGGTTCAGACTGAAAAACCGAAAGAACGAAGAACTGTTAAGTTCAGGATGACTCTTGGGGTAATTTTTGATGTAGCTGACATGACAAACAGTAGGAGAAAGATGTGGCCATCTGCTTCCATAAAGACCAAGATACTTGAAACTCTACGGGGCAGCTCTGTTTTGTCTTACAGGGTCACTGGGAGTTGAAATTATTTGACAGCAATGGGTCTTTTAGGGGGCAAGATAAACTCAGATGGCTACTTTGCAATTACGTTTCCTTTATGGAAAAGGGGAGCCCTGGTGGTTCAGGGGATAGGAGTTTGGCTGCTAACCAAGAAGATGGCAGTTTAATCCACTAGTGGCTCCTTAGAAACCCGATGGGGCAGTTCAACTCCACACTATAAGGTTGCTGTAAGTCAAAATTGACTTGATGGCAACAGGTAGATGGAAAAGAGGATGACTAAAAAAGTCTATCAATTAACATTTTAAGAGATTTAAGACACGAGGTGCTATGCATACGTGCACGTATGTATACATAGAAGAGTTACCACTATAAAAGAACATAGTAAAACTTCCAAATCTTCTAAAACTATTCAGTTATCTTCTCTGCAGTGTGCTTTAGACTTCTATGCCTTGCTTTGGAAGTCTCAAACACAGTTAAAGGCCATGTACTTTTAAATTGTGGTACACGATATTGAGTTTACATAAAAAACTTACATGTATGAAAAAACTGACCTTAGGAAAAACAAGCATTCTGAGTTCATATAAAAATACGCTGAAGATGTCCTATAACACAAAAATCATTAAAAATATAAAAATAGGGTCATAAAAATTCTTTGAGCAGCAGTTATTCACCTACCATATGTAGTTACTAGTCTGTGCTTTAAATGCCTACATTTCTTGCAGCTTTCAAAACTCATGTTTAAAAGTAAAACAGTGATTTGAGAAATATTAACCTAATTTCTCATCTGAATACTGTTTTTCTTTTTTTGTAAATATATATAAATAAGCTCAGATAATTATTTTGATGCTACTATGAAGTGAAAGAGAAATACTGGCAGTGAATGACATTTCAAATAAAAGTGGCTTAAGCCAATACTGTATTTGGCCACAATAAAAAAAAAAAGAGTCACTTTAAAAATAGAAAATGTCATGATCTCTAAAATTTCATGTGATCAACTCCTCACTGAACATTTGGTAGAATGTTCATGAAAGCTGGTCATGTGTGTGAAAACTCTACATTGGTGCAAAAGTAGTAATTATCTTTCTGGCTTCATTTAACAGTCTCCTTTCACCCCAACTCCCACATTTTTAGTGCTTAATAGAACATACAGAATATGTAAATTAGATGATGCACAGAATTTTCAGATACAACCAGTCCAACCTCTGATGTTTTAGAAGCATTCTTTTCCCCAGGGGTGAGACTGAGCTAAGGGAGAAGGAGAAGGACTGGAGGAGAGACTTCTGGAGACATGGCTGCAAGGCGATTTTTCTTCAGTAGGATTTGAAGGAATACGGATGAATGTTTTCCTAAGACGCTTAGTTTATACTATCCTTATGGCTGCTCCTGTCTGTATTGTGGTTGTTTTGTTCATGGTTCTTCCACTGGATGCTTGTTCCATTCATTGGGACCGAGGTCATCAGACTTTTGGACTGGTAGCAGCAGCAGCAGAGGCAAGACTGGGAAGAAGAACAGACTGTTAACAGCAGGAACCTACCAGTTCACTTTCAGAAGAACACAGTGGCCTTGGGTTTGCACCAACAAGGGTACATGCTGATACATGTGTGAGTGAAGAATGTGAGCCTTAACATTAATCTGGAGTTTTAATCTTCAGATGCAAGTTAAACTATCCATTCTAGAGAAGAGAATCGTTTCCCTCGCTTCGCCGTTTAGTTCTGTCTATGAAGCAGTGATAGTCAGCCACAGAGTGATCTGACCTTGAGGTGGGTGTGGGTGGGGAGGGGCTGGAAAGGCCTGACTTTCTTCACTGAGCATCATCTGTGTGGCACCTGGTCTCCTTACAATAGTCCTATTCCTACTTTTCCCATTTTACAAATGAGGACAGTGAGGTCCAGAAACGATGACAAGAGGGAGAACTAGCATCAGAACCCAGGATTCCTCACACTGGACTCCTTCCCATAGACGTCTTTATAAAGTGTGTTAACAACCAAAACGTAGAAACAACACAAATGTCTGTTGACTGGTGACTAAATTAAATCTAGTGTATACATACAACAGAATATTACTATCTATAAGGAGAAATGAAATTCTGGTACATGCTACAACATGCTACAAACCTTGAAAACATCATGCTAAGTCAAATCAGCCAGACACAAAAGGACAACTACACTTATTTAGTTGTCTTTAGAAAAAAAAATTACTTGTGTAACAGTCTTACCTGGAAACAATTTTTAAATTTTTTGCTCACAAAATAAAGAGCTATTGGGTTTATACATGAATTCATAGTTGCCAAGTTAATGCCAATGTAATCCATGAGCAGCAAGAAACTAGAACAAAAGAAAATGGAACAGAACAATTAGAACACAATGCTTTTTTTAATCTGTTAATTAGCATTTGTCTCTAGAATAAAGTATTTTTTGCTCATAAGCCATCACTTCTGGGTGGCAGATTTCTTTGTTTTTTGATTTTTCTTTTTTTTAAGGAGGCTTATTTACACAGGCTTGGTAGCATAGTGGCTGCTGGCTTAGTGGTTAAGAGCTCTGACTGCTAACCACAAGGCTGGTGGTCATCTTGGAAACTCTGTAGGGCAGTTCTACTCTGTCCTTTAGAGTCCTTGTGAGTCAACATCAACTTGACAGCAATGGGTTTGGTTTTCGGGTTTTGATATGTTCTGCCAGGCACTGACAGATACATACACTTGGTTAGCTCAGACCCTTATGCTCAGTCTCAGGAGTAGAGTAGGAAGAATGCACATAGGGCCTGCACAAATTCTAGGTCAGCTATAGAAAAATGACAATAACCAACTCTGCAATTTGCATTTTCCAGGGCTAACAAGGGTGTAGGTTTGATGGTTTTGTAAAAGTATTACAAATGTGACAATCAGGGAAACTCGTACTGGGTAAATAGGATCTTACCTAAGTAATTCACATCGGTTCTTGTCCATCTCATCGTATACAGTTTTCTTCAAAATGCGGCTTAAATGAAGAGGGAACCAGCAAAGAGCAAAAATTACAACCAAGCAGAAAACGGTTTTTGCCACTTCTCGACGCTAAAGGAAAGGAGTGGGGGAGAAAAAAGTACATCAGATGTAATGTTTTTATATTAGATGAAAGAACTACACATCATGGAGTTAGGTAGTAGGGTATCAGGGAAAGAATAATCCACAGAAGAGCCTGGGGAATGGTCGACCTCCTACTATCACCGCCTCTTCCAGATTCCCTTTCCACCTTTCTAGCCAAGGAGTTGGTGGTAATGCTTTTGAGCAGCTGCCAGGAAGCATGGTAGCTGCAGGTTCGTGATTTGGGTTAGGTTGGAGGTAGGTGCTGGCTGGATGTGAGCCAATGCTGTGGCTGAGTCTGTGTGCATGTGTACGATGAGAGCATGGGGAAAGGAGTTCGCTAAAAACTTCAGCAAGAGAAACTAGCATTTAGCAAAAACAAAACAAAACAAAACAAAAAACAAGCAAAAGAGTCCTGGTAGCACAATAGTCAAGCACTTGGATGCTAAGTGAAAGACTTGTGGTTTGAATTTACCCAGTGGTTCTGCAGGAGAAAGACCCAGCAGTCTGCTCCTGTAAAAAGTATAGCCCAAAACCCTATGGGGTAGTTCTACTTGGTCATGCAGGGTTGCAATGAGCCAGAATTGACTGGATGGCATCCAATAACAGCATTAGCAATGGTGTGGCAGTGACAGCATGATAATGGACAAATCTGCAAAGGTGCGTGGAAGACAAAGTAGGAGCAGGGAACATAAAAGAAAAGACCACATCAGCATGTGTTCTACAATTCCTGATCCTGAAAAGGCTAGCATTGGGATCCGTTTACTTTTTAAGTTTTCTGATGAATGATATTTAACGTCCAAGTGAACATTGTTCGCAAGTAAAGAAGGAGAGTAAACAATTATCAGCAATGATAACTTGAAAAACTGAGATATGCTGACCTGGGACTGATTTCGGTTGAGGGATTACATGCTTTCCTGTCTACGCAGGATCAGAAAATCCCTAGGTTAGGAATTCTCCACCACCATTCATTTGTGAGCATTGTGTTCCAGTATCCTAATGCATGCATTTAGAAGTCTAACTGGAAATATAAAACTCAATGGTCTGTACCTGGGATCCGATGACGTAAAAATCAAACTGATTAAAAATCAGATTTGGAAGAGTAAAGCTGGTTCAACC
Organism: Heterohyrax brucei; assembly: GCA_028571685.1. Classification (NCBI taxonomy): domain Eukaryota; kingdom Metazoa; phylum Chordata; class Mammalia; order Hyracoidea; family Procaviidae; genus Heterohyrax; species Heterohyrax brucei. The sequence goes on from CM053143.1 coordinate 25,376,746, forward strand.
TGAATTATATAGCAATAAAATAAAAACCAAACCCACTGCCATTGAGTTGATTCTGACTCATAGTGACTGTATAGGACTGGGTATAACTGCCCCACAGAGTTTCCAAGGAGTGCCTGGTGAATTTGAACTGCCAACCTTTTGGTTAGTAGCCATAGCACTTAACCACTACACCAGCAGGGTTCCCACATAGCATTAATAGGACTGCAATAAACCCATACAGTTAATAGAGCTATTTAAGATTCTAGGGAAGTTGCCACAAATTGCTGCTCTAACCCTCAAACTGGGAGGTTTTTAATCTTCCACAGCTATTGGGCTAGATGGGATACAGCTCCAGAGATCCATAAGCACCGCAAGGATGGTAGTTATGGCGAGGTCACTTTTTGTGAGTACATCCTTAAAGCAGGTAACCTTTTTGAAAGTATCATTCTAGTGGCAGAACTCTTGACATCCGTAATGGAGACCCAAGTTTGATTCCCAGACAATGACCCTCATATGCAGCCACCACTCCTGTCAGTGGAGGTTTGTGAGTTGCTATGATGCTGAACAGCTTTCAGTGGAGTTTCCAGACTAGGAAGAAAGGTCTGGCAATCTACATCTAAAAATCAGCCAATGGAAACCCTACGGATCACAGTGGGATCACAGGAACAGTGTCTTTTTTCTGCTGTATATGAGGTTGCAATGAGTTGGGGGCTGACTCAGTGGTAGTTTACAACAACATTAATAAGTTACCATTACAGTATGATCTTTACTTAACCTGTGTCTGTCTAGTCTCTTACTGTCAACCAGATCCTTGATTTGGTTATGGCAGCAGTGGGGCCTGGCCTAATCATCTGTGGGAGCCTGTGACACAGTCCTGACTATTAGATTAAGTAGAAATTGTTGGGGTGTGGTGTTTGGAAATAGCCATTTAAAATCAGAAGGACACTCATCCGGTGCACACCCACTAATGTGTCTTACGTGCTTCCCCTTCTTGTTGCCCAGAAATCAGACACAAAAGTGGAGTGGCAGCTGTCCCCTTGCATACTGACGGCTAAGGTTAAACAAGACAGCTGGTTGGTGACTTCCTTAAGCACTGAGCTGATGTTACCGGAACGTTCTGCTGCATGAGATAGATCAACCCCTATTTGGCCAAAACATGGCTGTTATTTTGGGGATTCTTCCTAACTGATCAAGTTGTTGCCATGATAATGAAGATGAATGAGAGAAAACTACATGAGAAGCAAGGCCAAGAGTCATAAAGAATCTTAGTCAAAGAACAGCAGTGCTTATTACCCTGTACTAGCTCCCCATGCCCTAACTGAAAATATTCCAGCTGGTTCACCCTTCTGCTGTTTGAGCTCATCAAACGTCTCAGTGTCTCACTGAAGGGACCAGTTACTCCACAGAGATTCAAGTTTGGGGTTATTATTTCCATTAAGGAGTTGAGCAAACCTCTTAATCACATCACATAATAAGGATTATATTGGTCCTACCTACCTCATAGGGTATATATCAAACCAAACCCACTGCCGTTGAGTAGATGCTAACTCTCAGCAACCCTAGAGGACAGGCAGAACTACCCCATAGAGTTTCTAACATGTGCCTGGTGGATTTGACCTGCTGACCCTTTTGGTTAACAGCTGTAGCTCTCAACCACTTATACTATCAGGGTTTCTGTAGGGCGTATGAAGACATCAAATAAAATACTTTCAATAAACCAAGGTTTTTGCAAATACAAAGAATGCTATGCATCACACTGACGTGTTTGCAGCACCCAATTAATTCTTTTTTGAAGCAGTTACCACCAAGACCTTAAAGAAGCTAAGCCTAGCCTGGCCACCACCAGTGATGGCCATGATGGAGCTCACTAGGTTGAGTCTCACTGGCAACACGGGAATGGAAAGGGGTGCACCCTGAGATCTAGATCTCCACTAGAGGACCTCAGTTGGTGGTCCAGTGGTTTCGGGGTTCCCCTGGGAGCATGGCCCCTCGCCCTGATGCTGCCCTTGACCGTAAATCGTGACGAAGGTCCACGATTCGGACGGGAATGGATTGGACTTGGCAATACAGTGACTATGTGTTGGATGCACTTTGTGGTTCTATACATCTATGGGGTGTCATCCTGCCGGCCTCTGGCTGGAGGAAGGGGAGTGGGTGGAGAGGAGGGTAAAAAGAGACTGTTGGGAGAACGAGACATGTGTGGAGCGGGGAGGGGTGGTGTGCTGTCACCGGGCAGGGAGAGCAGGGGAGGCGGCATGTAGGTGGGTATGTAGATTTGTACTGGAATGTACATTTTCGCTCAGCTATATTAAATAAAAAGTTAAAAAAAAAAAGCTAAGCCTAAAACCAACATTGATAACACTGTCTTTGACAATATCGATTTTAATGAATTATTTCCACTGTAGGAATAGGAGTAATAGTTGCTAAATATTGCTTATATCAGGAGTACTTGAAGCATTAATGCCTGAGCAAAGTCATAACGAAAGTTTTTCAACACAATCTTTCTGCTAAATTTCAAATGAGTACAATAGCACATATTAGTACGGCACACTTGACTGTACAAATTATATGTATACACATTAATTTCTTTGATTCTCATCATAACATCGATTCATATATTACTAGGTCTGTCACATCATATATAGTTTTCTTCAAAACATGGCTTAAATGAAGAGGAATGAGGCACTTAACCTAATAAAAATCACTATAGTATGTGTAAATGAGTTGCTGCTGATGAAATGATGATTGTGTATGGTATGGTAATTACACAGGAGACATGTGTGAGCTACATCAACCAACTCCCAGTGACTTTTTATACAGTTGAGCAGTCTCTCTACTGAGACCAAGAAATTATGTACAGCCCTAGTTTAAACTGTTAAATTAACATATATGACAGTTGCTGTGTTATCTACTATGGCTGGGCTCTGTTAGGCACTTCACATTCATTCGGTAATCCCTATGACATATTTTATGAGGAACTACAAACTAAGAAAGGTTAAGTGATCTGTTCACGTCACAGAGAAGCAAGTATAAGTGCAAGTTTTGCCCTCTGAAGTCCACAGCTTCATCTGGTCAGTTATGGTGTCCACAAGAGACCAAAAATAGCCTCCTATTGACTTTTCAAATTCCTTCTAGAACTTCCCACTGTCACTGAGTAGATTCCAATTGACAGCAACCCTATGTGACAGAGTAGAACTGCCCACAGGGTTCCAAGGCTGCAATCTTTACAGAAGCAGGTGCTAAGTGTGTTTGACCTCCTGACCTTTTGGTAAGCAGCCAAGTGCTTAACCACTGTGCAACCAGGGCTCCTTTTCTAGAACTTCAAAACCAAAATTCACTAGGTCTGTCACATCATATATAGTTTTCTTCAAAACATGGCTTAAATGAAGAGGCTTAAATTGAGTCAATTCCAACTCATAGTGAACCTATACAACTTAGAGTCTTCTAAAAGACTGACCTCGCCTTGTGTAACCCAATCCCATTTCCTATCATGAGTCTTCCCTTAGATGTTCCTCTAAGGAAGTTCATCTCTTTTGTTGACCACTTCTCAGATGTGTGGCACCCATTCTACGTCACAATGAGATGCCTGTTCTCCTACCTGAAATGCCTTCTGTCCTGTGCTTCAGCCATCCAGTCCCCTTTATCCTGGCAGTCCCAGTTCAGAAACAGTTTCCCCATGACTCTAACCCATACCTCCCTAGTAACTCCTAGATGGGCTACTTTTATCAAATCTGGTAATTTTATTTTCTGATTGGTTGATATTTGTATTCTACTTCCATAACAGGGCTGCCAGGCCCTTCAAGGCAGCAAGTCACACACTTCCTTTTGTTTCACCACAGTTCCAAGTCCAGTTCATTGTACACACACACACACACACACACACGCATGCACACACACACATACACAGTGTACACATGTACGCACATACATTTTCTCAATATACATACTCTTGGCAAAATAAATGAATATGTAGTTTTTTTTTTTGGAACCCAGCTTCCAATGGTTCCTATGTCACAAATGGAAATCACTAACGTAATTATAAATCATGCACTTGCAAGACAGCATTCTTCTTCTTCTTCTTTTTTTTTTTACGAATGCCAGGTTACGTCTGCTGGCATACCTATATAAGTACAGTGTTTGGAGGCATTTTATCAAGTCTCAGCCAGATTTTAATGATCTCATCAGATCTACCTGTTTAAGATGTTCACTGAGGGCAATTCTCAAGCTGCCGTTCCTCCTATTCAGCATCTCACAGGTCATGAGCGTGTAGAAGATGGCAGTGCACACCAATGGCATACAGAAATAGAACCCAAAGAGCCACCAGTCCTTTGCGTTTTGGTAGAACTGTAAAGTGAAGAAAAAAGGTATAGTCACGTAAATTACATGTGAGCTGTCTCAGGTCACTTCAAGATCTTTATATGTGCAGGTATGTGTGCTGACTGGTTGTAGTAAGGGGAATGCTCAAAACTCAGTTCAATTTGAAAGTCTATGAAGAGCACTTGAAAAAAATTCTTAAAAAAAATCTCGACAAGCAGACTTTCTACAAACTAAAGTTGGTTCCAATTCTGTAGTGAAAGAGCTCCAATCAACCCACAGAATTCCTTTCCAGTGCTTCCAAAACATGATTTGGAGATATACAGACTATGTATTTATCTTTATTTACTGATGAGTCTCAAAATTTTGCTAGTATCTGGTTTTCATTTGATTATTGTGGTTAAAGTGTGTTTCATGTGAACATCTTGTTTGGAAACAGTGAAGGTTATGAATGGCTTATCTGTGTAGCTTTCATTACTGGGAGTTAACCCCTTGCCTGGTATGTCTGCTATGTGACCTCGGAGCCAGCTTGTTCCAGCCATCAATAACTGTAGTCTTTTTCTTGCTCTTAATACTTGCCACCTGGAAACCATTGAGGCAGAATCTTTTATCTGAAGGTACATTTAGCTTTATCTCCCTGTGGGCGGGATTTGTAAACATCAGAATGATTCAGTTTTCTATTCTTTTTTTTTTTTTAAAAGAGGAGAACACTTAAACAAAAAACTCAAACTCACTGTCATCGAGTCAGTTCTGACTCACAGCAGAGAGAGTAGATCTGCCCCACAGAGTTTTGAAGGAGTGTCTGGTGGATTTGAACTGCCAACCTTTTGGTTAGCAGCTGTAGCACTTAATTACTATGCCACTGTAGTTTCCAAGACAACACTTAATATCCCATCAAAGTAAAATTGGAAAATAACTTGTAAACTGTTCATCCTGCTAAATTAATTGAGGACTTGGGAAACAAATGCTTTTTTTTTCTGATAATGTTTCTCCTGATTGTTTATTTACTAAGGATAAAGCAGCCTACTATAATAACTCGTTCCCACAGTAAAAAACTGTGCTGTGCTGTAAAATACTAGTCAGTTTCTGAATATAGAAAGGGGACCACTGGGTTACACTTGTCTATTATGTCTATTAAAATAATCCTTAAATGGTTTATGATGAAAAAAAGTTCTAAGCAGGGGTTCTTAACTGTTATGCCACAACCCTCCCTTGAAAGTCCAATGAAGACTGTAATCCCTTCTGAGAATAATGCTTCTGTATGCAAAAAATAAAACATGTTAGATTACAAACAGAACCAAACTGCATTGATACTCAGTTTACAAAACATTGAAAATAGCATTCTTCAAGGAAGGGGAGGGAGGGAGGGTAAGGGGGGGAGTGTTTAGATTAGAGTTACTAGAAATCTGGTTGGGTGAAATCAGTGATAGCACACATTAGAAACAAGAACAATATTAAGTGGACTTCAGCATAACTTGAATATTCCTTCCATCTTAACCCAATATTGCAAGGATAGAGTAGCTGGGGCAGGGGGCAGGGGACCATACTCTTAGGTGAAATCAAGGCCAACTGGCACAACTAGCGTTTTGCTAAGAGGGCTCTCTGCACCCCACATTGGTGAGTGGCGTCTGGGATCTTAAAAGCTGCCAAGCTGCCATCTGAGGGCATAGCAAATGGTCCCAACTCAGCAGGAATGGATGCTCACCGAGGACCAAAACAACATGTGGTAAAGACAACCGAAAAGACAGAGAGACCCACATCAGTGGGTGCCTACATCGACTTGGGACTGGAAGAACTGGATGGTGCCCGGCCACCACCAATGATAGCCGCGATAGAGCTCACTAAGTTCAGTCTCACTGGCGACACAAGAATAAAAGGGGTACATCCTGAGATCTCCACTAAAAGACCTCAACTGATGGTCCAGTGGTTATGAGGTTCCCCTGGGAGCATGGCTCCTGGCCTTGATGCTGCCCTTACCCATAAATCATAATGAAGGTCCACTCTTTGGACATGAATGGATTGGACTTAGCAATGCAGAGTGACCATATATTGGATGCACTTAATGGTTCTATGCATCTATAGGATATCATCCTGCTGACCTCTGGCTGGAGGAAGGAGAGTGGGTGGAGAGGAGGGGAAAGGAGACTGTTGGGAGGATGAGAAATGTATGGAGCAGAGAGGAATAGTGTGCTGTCACCGGACAGGGAGAGCAGTGGAAGCTGCATATAGGTGGGCATGTAAATTTATATGGGAATGTACATTTTCACCCAGTCATATTAAATAAAATGAAATAAAAAAAGAAAATAGCATTCTTTCTAATCTAGCAATCTATGTGTTTCTTTATTAACCAATTAAAAAGCAAATCCAATGATAGCTCTATTCACTACCAAAACATCAAAGCAGTGATGGAAATAAATGATATTTTGAAGCTCTGTATCTAACAACAATATCTAACAATACCACCACTCACTAGCACCATCACAATGAAAATACCTGTAATTTCTATTAGTGAAAAGGCCATGAATAACGATAAGTACTATTGTGGTTTTTTGCCTACAGTCACATAGAAAGACATGATAAATTCCAAAGAGAAGGTAGTGAAAATGAACACATAATTTCTTTTCCTTTGCTGTCCTCAAGTGCCAATTCTCAAAGGGATTGGCATATTGAGGTTTACTTTATGAATACTTCCCTATCCATATTATGCTATAGAAAGATTTATGTTCTGAACTTAAACAAAAAGTTCACAAAGCATTCTCGTTCTCTCTTTGTTTCAAGTGCAACACAAAACCTCTTTTGAACAGCACTTTTATTAAACAAACAAAAAGATCGGCAGTTCAAATCCACCTTGGAAGATCTACAGGGGCAGCTCTACACTTATAGGTTGCTGTGAGTTGGAACTGACTTAACAGAGATGGTTTTTTTTTTTTCCTTCCTGGTGCTTTGCTGGCTGGGTGTGAATGGGCCAGAAGCAGCTGCAAGGGGTCTGGAAGCAGACCCCAAAGAGGTGAGTACCCTGCCCTTCTGCACTGAATGGCCTGTAGAGAGAGAGGTCACACATTCCCTTTGAACTAATGTCATCAGCCAAGGTATGGATGGCAGTGCTTCCTGTCAATTTAGGTTAGAGTCAAGTGAGAAGACAGTGGAAAAGTGAGGGAAAATGAAGTTAGGGGAAAAATAAAAGGAGGCAAAAGAGGATTCTAAAACTTCAACTTGGAATAAAATCTCAAAATCTATTTGTTCAAAATCATCTGCTTTATTGCAACCCTCCAGGATACCTTTGCCTGAAGGGTACCTACCCTTAGCAACACAGTTCCATCAAGAAGACTCAGTCTTTACGAAGCAGTTCATTTTACTCTCTCTAGCTTCAGTGATCAGTAAGTTCCTTCTTCTGTTGCATCTTTTCTCTCTGTTTTAGTCTTAGATATCTTCCCAAATTCTGATAACCTTCTACTCTCCACTTTGTTTTTCACTATGGAGACTGACTCGATAAAAATGTCAGTAGATAAACAGAAGACCTCAATTTTAAGGTTGCTAGCTTGGCAGATATTATAAGCACTTTTAATTTTCAAATACGACTCTCCAAGCAGGATAACTGGTCAACTGGAAAACCACGAATTTTGTGAGTTTCCCAAGTTAAGAAAACATACCTTGAGATGTCTGTAAACCATTAAACTGTGGAATCTGAGCTGCATAAAAACTCACATCAAAGCATCAAATTATGCTGATTTAAGTGAAATAGTTATTCTTTTGGTTTTCGTCTTCAATCCACATGTAACTTGTTTTACAAAGGAAACAATGCATTTTAAATATTTCCTAACACCCTCAGCCATGTGATCAAGCCTTTCAAAAAAAACACTAATTTGATCAGTGTATTAAAACAGCAACTACTAAATTTGAGAAACAAAAAAATACTTTCAATAAAAATTCAGCAGTTTTATACGATTTGTGCATTAGACGTAGTTTTGTATTAGTAAATCCATGTAAGTGCTATATCCTCCTTTCAACCAGTAAACCCATCTTTAAGAATGTGAATAAGCAATGTACATTTTCCCAGTAACATAAAATAAGCATCAGCGTACCTGTCAAATGCTCTATTCCTTACTATAGAAACAAATAATATTATCTAATCTGTCACCATCAAGTCAATTCCAATTCACAGCAACCCTAAAGGACAGAACAGAACTGCCCTATAGAGTTTCCACGGTGTGCTGGTAAAGTTGAACAGTGGACAGTCTGGTTAGCAGCAGAGCTCTTAACCACCATGCCACATATATACACATATATATCCCAATTCTTCCTTTTAAGTAAATTTGTTTCAGAATTCTTAGTTGTTTGATACAGAACAATAGTTGTATACTATACAATTATACTATACAATACAGTTGTATAACAATATAGGAGTCAAAAACAAATGAGTTAATTGTGTTCTAGTCAAGAAGCTAAATACTGGTTTCCTGTCCACTTTGATGCAACTGAAGAACCTCTGACTGAAGTGGCAGAGGAAACTATGCTCTCTGCACCGTGGAGAGATCAAGTTTTAAGATGGGGAAGAGAAACAAAAACTTCACCCCTTCCCCAATTCAGTCTTTTTTAACTTTTTAGTACCTCCATGAATTCTGATGTGGCATTGAGCATACAAGTTTTGAGCTGTTCACCCTTGTATTCAAAGGGAACCATGACAAAGCCAATTGCCTCAGGGATAGCCAGGATAAAGGAAAGGATCCAGATGGAGACAATTTCAATGGCAGTGACCAAGGGAATCCCAATTCCCTGAACGCGACTCCAGGAGGCCACAGCTCTGTACCTGAAAAACAAAATAAAACAAACAAACAAAAAACCAAACTGAGTAGTGGAACAAAGTAATCAGTTTATTAGGAATTTTAAAATCTATTTTAATAAATAAAAATGATAAACTCTAGAAACATCTTAAGGATCATTACTCCAATTGCCTAGTATTGACATGAGGAACTAAGGAACTGAAATGCACTAGGAGAGAGAGTTGATAGGGTAGTGACCCTTTAGAGAAATCTCTGCCATTGATTTGCTTTTGCCTTACAGAATACTAAGTAGAGTTTCCAATAATAGCAGCATACATAAGTAACTTGAGAAGTGTGTGAATGATCACTTTTTAAATGAAGGAATGTAGTAAGGAATGAGAATAAGAAATAGTGGGACAGTAGTCAAAACACCCTGGTACAACAATAGACATACAGACCAACAGAACAAAATTGAGACCCCAGAGTTGCTACAATCCTCCTGTGAACAGCTGATATTCAACAAAGGCCCTAAGTTTGTAAATGAGATAAAAACAGTCTCTGTAACAAGTGATGATAGCAAAATTGGATATCTATCTGCAAAAAACTGAAAAAAGACCCGTATCTCACACCTTACACAAAAACCAACTCAAACTGGGTAAAAAAGCCTAAATATCAAAACTAAAATGATAAAGATCATGCAAGAAAAAATTAGATCAACAATGAAAGTTTTAATACACAACTCAGACAGACTTCAAAATCTGACAAAGCATGATCAACAGAAGAGAAAATAGATAAATGGGAACTACTAAGAATCAAACACTTTTGCTTACCTAAAGACTTTATCAAAATAATTAAAAGACCATCTACAGAATGGGGAGAAATATCTGCCAACTGCATGTCAGAGTGATGTCTGATCTCTATAGTCTACAAGGTACTGCAAAATAGCAACAAGAAAGTGATAAATAACCCAGTTAAGCATTGGGCAAAGGAGATGGACAGACACTTCTCTAAAGAGGATACCAGGTAGCCAAAAGACACATGCAGAAATGCTCATGATCATTAACTACTAAAGAAATCCTAATCAAAACTACAGTGAGACACCATCTCGCCCCAACAAGGTTGCCCATGATCCAAAAAAAACACAAAATAACAAATGTCGGAGAGGCTATGGAGAAATTGGACCTCTCCTACACACTGCTGGTGGGATTGCAAAACGGTAAAACCTCTTTGGAAAGCAATCTGGTACTTCCTTAAAAAGCTGGAAATAGACACACCACTTGACCCAGTAATCCCATGACTTGGAAAATATCCTACAGAAGCAAGGGCAGTCACACTAACAGATACATGCACATGAATGTTTATTGCAGTACAGTCCACAATAACAGAAAGATGGAATCAACCCAGATACCCAACAACAGATGAATGGATAAACAAACCATGGTACATACACTCAATGGAACACTATGCAATGATAAAGAACAATGATGATTTTAGGAAGCATCTCATAACCTGGTTTCAGTTGGAAGACATTATGTTGAATGAAAGCAGTCAGAGGCACAAGGACAAATATTGTATGAGACCCCTACTATAAGGACTTAAAAACAGACTCATGCACAGAAGAAAAGACTGTGACAGCTGCAAGGGAGGGGAGAAAGGGAGGGAGAGGGCTAGTGATAGATTAGATAGTTGATAGAAAGTTGGTTGGGTGAAAGCAATGACAGCACACATTACAAAGAAGATCAACTTAACTGGACTTCAACATAAACTGAAAACTCTTTTAATCTTAACTCAATATTACAAGGCTAGAGTAGCAAGGGCAGGAGTCCAGGGACCATGCTCTCAGGGGACAATGAGGTCAACTGGCATAACTAGCCTATTGCTAAGAGTTTTGTGGGGTCTTAAAAGCTAGCAAGCTGCCATCTGAGGTACACCAAATGTTCCTAACTCAACTGGAGCAGATGATCACCAGGGAAAACAATGCCATGAGGGAAACAGTCCAGAAGACAGAAAGACCCATATGAATGGGTGACTATATCAACATGTGACCAGAAGAACCAGACGGTGCCCAGCCACCACCAATGACAGCCGTGATGGGGCTCACAATGTTGAGTCCCAGGGCAACATGAGAAAAAAAGGAGTGCATCCTAAGAATGCCACTAAAAGACTGCAACTGATGGTCTGAAGGCCTGGGAGTTCCTCTGGGAGCATGGCTGCTAGATTTGATGCTGCCCCTGATCACAGATCATTACTGAAGTTAACTCTTTGGATAGGAATGGATTGGACTCGAGGACACAGAGTAACCATATATTGTGTGCACTTCATGGTTCTATGCATCTATAGGATGTTGTCCTACTGGCCTCTTAGTAGAGAGGAGTGGGGAGGGTGGAAAGGAGGAGACATGAGATTGCTAAGAGGATGTGACATGTACAGAATAGAAAGGAGGAATGTGCGATTATCGGGAAAGGAGAGCAGAGGGAGCTGCAGATAGGTGGGAATGCAAATTTGAATTGTGTTGTAAACTTTCACTCAATCACAATAAAAAGAAAAGAAATAGTGGCAAAAAACAGGAGGATAAGGGGCTGGCAAGGAGCCAAACACTAAAGAAACAATGAGATTGGCCTAAAGTGTTATCTTTTTCCTCCAAGTAGGTTTCTTTTTGATTGCTTCTTTCTTATACTTAATGTAGACAAGTGCATGTGTTCATAACAATTAAAATTATCCCAGGCTGGGTTAAGATGAAGTACGGAGTATGCATGGTCAAGGACCAACCATCAGTTGTTGGGTATTTTCTGTAAGCCTTGGTATTAAAAAAAGAAAAAATGAGGCCACTAAGCATGTCATTCACAGAAGTCAAGTTGATTCTGACTCATGTTGACAGGGTGCTGAAGAGAACTGCCCCATAGGGTTTCCAAGGTGCAGCTGGTGGATTTGAATGGTCAAATTTTGAGTAGTAGTTTCAACTGGAAGACATTATGTTGAGTGAAAGTAGTCAGCGACAAAAGGACAAATATTGTATGAGACCTCTATGATAAGATCTCAAAAACAGACTTGTGTATAGAAGAAAAGACTCTTAGACAGCTGCAAGGGAGGGGAGGGAGGGAAGGGGGGAGGGCTTAGATTAGATAGTTGCTAGGTATCTGGTTGGGTGAAATCAGTGATAGCACACATTAGAAACAAGAACAATATTAAGTGGACTTAAACATAACATGAGTACTCCTTCCATCTTAACCCAATATTGCAAGGATAGAGTAGCTGGGGCAGGGGACAGGGACCATGCTCTTAGGCGAAAGCGAGGCCAATTGGCACAACTAGCATTTTGCTAAGAGGGCTCACTGCACCCCATGTTGGTGAGTGGCGTCTGGGGTCTTAAAAGCTGCCAAGCTGCCATCCGAGGGCACAGCAAATGGTCCCAACTCAGCAGGAACGGATGCTCACTGAGGACCAAAATGACATGGGGGAAAGACAACCCAGAAGACAGAGACCCACATCAGTGGGTGCTTACATCGACTTGGGACCGGAGGAACCGGACGGTGCCCAGCCACCACCAGTGATAGCTGCGATGGAACTCACTAAGTTGAGTCTCACTGGCAACACAAGAATAAAAAGGGGTGCACTCTGAGATCTCCACTAAAATACCTCAATTGATGGTCCAGTGATTTCAGGGTTCTCCTGGGAGCATGGCCCCTCACCCTGATGCTTTCCTTGACCATAAATCATAATGAAGGTCCATGCGTCGGACAGGAATGGATTGGACTTGGCGATGCAGTGACTGTATACTGGATGCACTTTATGGTTCTACACATCTATAGGATGTCATCCTGCTGACCTCTGGCTGGAGGAAGGAGAGTGAGTGGAGAGGAGGGGAAAGGAGATTGGTGGGAGAACGAGACATGTATGGAGCAGAGAGGAATAGTGTGCTGTCCCCGGGCAGGGAGAGCAGTGGAAGCTGCATATAGTTGGGTATGTAAATTTATATGGGAATGTACATTTTCACTCAGTTATATTAAATAAAAAACTTAAAAAAATTTTTTTTGATTAGTAGCCACCAGGACTCCACCCATTTGGAAACTGATTGCTTGGGTAGTTTTGAGTCTCAGCTCTTTATTTGGGATCCAACTAAATCTTGTGAAGGTCTAGAATGTGGTAGTGCTAGATAGGTATGTCTGCTTTCTCTAAACTGGGACAATTGGATAACAGAAGGATTGTGAGAGCTGCTGGTACCTGTTATACTAGTATCTTATTCTTCCTTATACACTGTAGGAAAAAAACCTTGAAGTATTATCTATGAAGTGGGAAGAGATATCTATAATATGCATAACAGGCATTCCATCATTTTCTCCCTCAAAACATGGTCACAGTGGATTTGTACCAGGTGGCAGTATTAGCAAATAAATCACGTTTCTGATAAATATCTAAGGATGGCTATACCTCTCCAATTAGGGTCCTGTGCTATGGCATATCAAAACTGAGTTAAACATACAAAGCTGAGTTAAATATACCTTGTTTCCTCATCTTTACGATTTATAATCTAATAGGAAAGAGTGGTTCAAACAGAAGTACAGGAAACCAACAACCAAATCCTTAAACTATCCCCTCCCAAAAAAGGCATTAACAGATTTTGCTTGTAGTATTTCTTATTTTATTTTATCACAATAATCACATTTAAATGTTAAGTCAAAAGAAGGTTTGGTTTCAGAAACTCTATGTGTCTTGTTCTGATGTGATGGTCTGATGCTAATTGATTTTAGGCTTGCTATTAAGAAAGGGCTTGTGATATAGTATGATGTTTATAAGACTTAATTTTTGACATTTTGGTTGCTGTTGTAATGCAAGGAAAAACATTCTCATTTTATAGCTTTCAGTGCCAGAAACACTAAATTAAACCCATTGTGTTGAGTCAATTCCAGCTCATAGCAACCCTATAGAATGGGACAGAACTGCCTCCATAGGGTTTCCAAGGAGTGCCTGGCAGAGATAATACCAGAAGAGGGCTGTAAAACAGATAAAGGATTGCAGACAGGTGCACCTGGGTTCACAGGACAAGCAACTTAGAGGGAGATTGGCCAAAGAAAGCCAAAACCAAGTTACAAGCTACTCAAATTAGCCAAGATGAGCCCCTTACGGTCTCAGGAAAAGTTAGAATAGGGGCAATTGTGAAGACTTAGCTCCTAGGAATTATGCAGCCTAGTTCTCTGGAATTGCCTGTAGATTGTTGCTGGTGCCCCTGAGTTAACCTCAACTCATAGTGACTTGTCTTAGTGATCTAATACTGCTATATAACTGAAATACCATAAATGGGTGGCTTTAAAAAAAGAGAAATGTTATTCTGTTACAGTCCAGAATGCTACAAGTCCAAATTCAGGGTGTCAGCTCCAGGGGGAGGCTTTATCTGTTGGCTCTGGAGGAAGATCTTTGTTGTCAGTCTTCCCCTGGACAGGGAGCTTCTGAGGCACAGGGACTCCTGGTCTTTTTCAAAGGATGCTTCTGCTCCTGGCACTGTATCTTAGTGGTATGAGGCCCTCACCTCTCTGCTTGTTTCTTTTCTTTATGTCCCAAGAGACTGGCTTAACACACAATACGATATTACCCACTGAGTCCTGCCCACCAACACAACTGCTACCTATCTGCCCTCATTAACATCATAGAGGCAGGGTTTACAGCACATAGGAACATCATACCATACCAGGAATCGTGGCCTATACAAATTACTACACCATGTTTTGGAGGACACAATTCAATTCAACCCATGACTGAGATCCCCTGTAACACAGTAGAATGGAACCATAGGCTTCATAGGCTGTAATCTTTATGGGGGAAACCCTGGTAGCACAGTGGTTAAATGCTACCATTGCTAAGCCAAAGCTTGGCAGTTCATAGCTGCCAGGTGCTCCTTGGAAACTCTGTGGAGTAGTTCTACTCTGTCCTATTAAGGTCTTGATGAGTTGGAATAGACTTGATCACAATGGGTTTGGTTTGACAATCTTTATGGGAGTTACTGGGTAGGTTCAAACTACCAACCTTCTGGTTAACAGCTGGGTGTTAATTGTTGCACCATCAGGGGTCTAGATTATAGATTAGAACCCACAGATTTGTAGAATGATGCTATCATACAGCTTGCACGCAGCACAGTCCACTGGAAAGCTGTTTTACAAAAGATTTTTAAGGTAAATATGATGGGTGTATAATAACAATCTCTAAAAGGGTCCAGATTAGTTTGGAATGGAACAAAATACAGCTATGAAAACAGACCAAGAAAATCCTCTTACTATATAGCCAAGACTGCATTTTTTATTTTTATGGTTAGTTCCAGTGGGATCAAGACGACTGTTTATTTTGCTTTCCATTTCTGTTTACTTTTCTTTGTTGCTTTATTAGACTGGCAGCCTGATGTCCAATAAAAGCTTGAAGTAAGGGAGACAGGACATCTGTATCCCAAAGCTGTCAGCTGGATTACAACTCTTTTTTTCTCCTCTTTCCATAGCTCAGCATCCAGGAAGGATAATTTAAACAAAACACATGATTCTCAGGCAATTAAGAAAGCCACATTTCCTAGGCAGGACTGGAGGTGGAAAACAATTTAAGTTAGAAAATGTTCTTAGATGAACAGACTCACAGACCAGCTTCATTTTTTAATCTGCCATGGCTTCTCAGAACATTACACATTCAGTCTACCCATCTGTCAGTTTGCTGTGTGGTGGTGTCTTGCATGTTGCTGTGATCCTGGAAGCTATGCACCAGTATTTCAAATCCATCAGTGTCACTCATGCTGGACAGGTTTCAGTGGCTCTTCTTAGGAAGAATGGATTGGAATCTATTACCAAAAATCAGCCAATGAAAACCTTACTGATGACAACAGACTATTCTTACAGAGTACTGGAAGGTGATGGAGGACTAGGCGCTGTTTTGTTTTTATACATAAGGTTGTCATGAGTTGAAGTCAACTCAACTGAACTACAAGTAACAACAAGCCAGTGTAAAATCAAATTGCATTTTAAGCACGAATACTTTTTACTGTGTGATTTAGTAAATGAATCATTATCACTTTGCCTCTTCATTAAAGCACATCACTGATTTTAGAATATTCTCTGTTTGTAATCACACTGATCTTAAAATGTTTCCATGAGACAAGGGGAGAACAACCATAATGGCAATTACAGTACTAAATCATTTATGAGGATGAAGATACGGAAAGGTATGGAAATTACAAAATACTGGATGCCCCAAGAATTATTTCTATTTGGGGCATAATTACACAGCACATACACATATATATGCTGTCCTGAGTAGATGTGATTATAAACAGCCTTTATTGCATTTGGTATGCATAAATATAGAAAGGAAATCTTCATCTGACCCAGAAAACCTTCAAAGTGTGCATCTGCCACCACCAACTGGTATTTGAGAAAGAAGCCCTCTTTTCTGAAATGGTTTATTCACTTGCCTTGCAGACTGCACATTCCCACAGTTTTCGTCCTGCCTCACTGACCATTCTTTCCAAATTTCCTTAGTTGGTTCCTTCCCACTTCCCAACAGCTTAGCCATGGATTTCTTGTAGGGCTTAGTTTTCAGGCCTCTTTTCTTTCTCTATCTGTACTCCTGCTCTTGGTGACGTTATCCCTTCTTGTCACTTTAGTACCACTGAAGCTATTTGCATACTGAAATTTTTCAAATTTGTAACACTATCCAGGAAACTCACCTCTTATCTCCAGAAGTGTATATCCAATGTGAGATCTCCATGTGGATATTAATAAGCATTCAAACTTTCCCAAACCTTGCTCCTGACTTGCCTTTGGCCCCGAAACTTGACTTTTCTCCAGTCTTAACCATCTCAGGCCAAAAACCTGGGAGTCAGCTTTGACTCCCATTTTTCCCTTGCAATACAGAATCAATCCTTTAACAAATCTTGCAGTATTTTCCTTCAAAATATTTTAAATGCGGGGGGTGGTGTCAAGATAGTAGACTAAACAAATGTCTCCCTAAATTCCTCTGGAAACCAAGACCTGAACTGATAATTAAACGGAGGCTTCTGGACACCTAGTGAGCCCTAGGACACAGTATAGGGCTGTTAGTTTGGATCTGGCGAATGCAAATCCTCCTCTTTCACTGACCCCACCATTGGAGAGTGCAGGCTTCCATGGACCGGAGGCAACTCACCATTTTGGTCTTTTTTCTCTGTCTTGGCTGATGGGCGGAGCTGGGACTTGACTAGCTGCTAGTCTCAGAGGTGCTGCTGGTGGGATCAGCAAGCACAACTGCCATACTCTGAGAGCCCAGCTTTGGACTCTGTGCATTTTGGCACCTTTGGCCTACCTATCTAACTCTGCCATACTACCAGTACAGAGGCGGTGGCAAGCTTGTGAGAGATGCCATCTTGATCCATTGGGAAATGGAGACACCCATATGAAGGCCCCAGCTGGACTTAGTTCCTAGGCTGGAGGCAGCACCTGCCTGGGGGAGAGTGCTTTTCCAGCAGAGAGGCAGGGATTTTAACAGTGTTACCTGAGGCTGGGGCCCAGCAGCAGAGGCTGTGGACTCTGAGCATCTTGGCACCTTTGGCCTCTCTTTTCGCCAGTAGCCTGGTCACAGACAGGTAGCAAGCTTGTGTGAGACACCATTTTGATCCTCTGGGAGGTGGATTATCCATACGGAAGCCTCAGGTGGACTGGCCTCGGTGGCAGCGCATACCCAGGAGCCAGCACTTTTCCAGCAGAACAGCAGAATTCTACACAGTGATGCCCACAGCTGGTGCCCGACAGCAGAGACCAGCAGAGCAGCAGCCTTTCTACATTCTGAGCTAATTTATAACACCTGGGGCTCAATACAGAGGTGCTTACTTGGCCAGCTGGGAAGAGAGACCTATACACCTGAAAACCTCATTGAGTTTGGAAGTTCTCAAATACTTTTTACTTCTCATTTTAAGATGGCATAGAGAAACAACTGTGGTCCATCTTCACAGCATCTCTCCCAGCCCCTACTGACTCACATGAAGCCCCAAAAAGCAACAAACTCTGGAGGAAACCATAACCAAGAAATCATCCATGGGTTCAGAAGGCCCCCAAAACAAACCACCTCAGAACTTCCCAGATGAAGAAGATTTTCTGAAACTATCAGAAGTTGAATACAAAAGGATTATATACAGCCCTCCTAGACCTTATACAAGATGCAGCAGCCAAGACAAATGCAGCAGAGCAAAATGAAAAATTAAGCAAGCTGTTTGATCTGATGGAATACCAGTACTCTGAAATCCAACAGATCAAGAACAAAATCAAAGACATAGAAACTTCCATTCAAAGTCAAGAAAACAGAATGGAACAAATGGAAAAGAGACTTGCTGATTTGGAAGACAGAGCTACTGACTCCAGCATCTATGAGGATAAATTAGAAAAAAGAAACAAGAAAAATGAAGAAGAATTAAGAAGTATGTGGGACTGTATTAAGAGGAACAACTTACAATTAATTGGAGTTCCTGAACAGGGTGAGACACCTGAGAACACAGAGAGTATTGTGGCTCAGCTGCTGACAGAAAACTTCCCAGAAATTATGAAAGAAGAGAATATAGATATCCAAGATATGTATCAAACACCACTCAGTACAGATCTCAAAAGAAAGACTCCAAGGCATATTATAATCAAGTTTTACAAAACGAAACCTAAGCAGAAACTTTTAAAGGTAGCAACACTCAAAGCAAAGCTAATATTCAGAGGGAAACTCTGCAGGCTTTTGTCAGAATTCTCAGCAGACACAATGCTGGCACAGAGACAGTGGCATGACATATTCAAAACCATGAAGGAGAAGAACTTCCAACCAAGAATCATATACCCTGCAAAACTATCTTTCAAATATGAAAACAACATTAAGACATTTGCAGATAAACAGAAACTCAGATTTTGTAAAAAACAAACCAAAGCTACAAGACATACTGAAAGAATCTCTTGGCTTAGGAAAACAAAACCACTAACTTCATATTTTAGAAGGAATTACAAGACACATCACCCAGAATCCTACTCAGTTAGGGAAGGCTCCAAACTCAATCAAAGCAGTAATAGTGAAAGAAATGATTCAGTGATCATATCATGAAAAGTATGATGTCATCATATTAAAAACAGGGAGGTACTACAGTCATTATAGCCCTTCTAGATGGAGAGGAAGTCAACAAGAATGACAGTAATTGAAATTGGGTTTATACATAGTTTATTAAGGGGGACCTTAGGGGCAGCTATGAACCACAATAAAGATGCAACATTTCAAATCAAGAAACGTACTTCAGGAGTCTCAGCAACCACAAAAGCAACCCTGAAAACGGTAAAAAAACCAACTCACAAAGAATGTCCCAGAACAGAATAATACGAACAACAGAGAAAATATCAACACAAAAATAAACATACCACAACAGCAGCACTGAACACGTACCTGTCAATAATCACATGAAAGTGAATGGACTGAATGCTCCAGTAAAGAGACTTCGAGCGACATCTTGCATCAAAAGACATGAGCCATCCATATGTAGCCTACAAGAAACTCACCTTAGACTTAAAGATAGAAACTGAAAATTAAAGGAAGGAAGAATATATATCAAGCTAACAATGAACAAATAAGAATAGGTAAAACAGATAAAACAGATTTTAATGTAAAATCCATCACTGTGGACAAGGATGGACAGTATTTATTGCTGAAAGGTTCAATACACAAACAGGACTTAACAATTTTAAATATTTATGCACCTAATATTAGAGTACCTAAATACATCAAAGAAACACTGACTACACTCAAAAAGGAGATAGATCTCTCCACAATAACAGTGGGAGACTACAACACTCCACTCTCAATACTGGACAGATTGTCTAGAAAAAAGCTCAGTAAAGACACAGAAGATCTTATTGCCACGATTAACCAACTAGACTTCAGAGACATATACAGAACTTTCCATCAGCAGACAATTAATTACACCTTCTTTTCCAGTGCACACGGAACATTCTCCAGAATAGACTATGTGTTAGCACATAAAGCAATTCTCAACAAAATCCATACCACTGAAGTAATGCAAAGCATCTTCTCAGATCCTAAAGCCATAAAAGTTGAAACCAATAGCAGAAAAAACATACATAGAAAGTGGAACTCATGGAGACTGAACAACATCTTGCTCAAAAAACCATGGATTTATTGAAGAAATCAAGGATGAAATAAAGATATTTATGGATTTCAATGAGAACAAAAACACTTCCTACCAGAACCTATGGGGTACAGCCAAAGCACTGCTCAGAGGTCAGTTTATCTTCATAAATGCACACATCTGGAAAGAAGAAAGAAACCAAACCAAAGAACTAACCCTACAGCTTCAACAAGTAGAGAGAGAACAACAGAGGAGCCCCTTAGGCACCAGAAGAAAACAGATCATAAAGATCAGAGCAGAACTAAACAAATTAGAGAATAGAAGAACAATTGAAAAAACTGAAAAGAACAAAACCTGGTTTTTTGAAAAGATCAACCAAATTGACAAATCACTGGCTAAACTTACTAAAGAAAAACAGGAAGGGAAACAAATAACCCAGGAATAAATCTAACCAGAGAAATAGCAGACCTTCACAAAGAGAACTACAAGCCCTTACTACAAGAAACTAAGAGAGACTTAGATAAATGGAGAAACCTACACTGCTCATGGATAGGAAGACTTAACATAGTGAAAATGTCTATTTTGCCTAAAGCAATCTACTTATAGAATGCAATCCCAATACAAGTTCCAGTGACATTTTTTAATGAGATGGAGAAACAAATTATCAACTTTGTTTGGCTAGGGTAGAAGCTCTGGATAAGTAAAACACTAGTAAAGAAGAACACACCAGGAAGCGTTTCACTACCCGACTTTAGAACCTATTACACTGCCACAGTAGTCAAAACAGCCTGGTAGTGGTACAAAAAGAGACAGATAGATCAATGGAACAGAATTGAGACCCCAGAGATGACACCATCTTCCTATGAACAGCTGATATTTGATAAAGGCCCTAAGACATTAAATTTGGGAAGAAAACAATCTCTTCAACAAATAGTGCTGGCAAAATTGGATATCCACCTGCAAAAAATTGAAACAAGACTCATATCTTACAGCTTATATAAAAATCAACTCCAAGTGGATAAAAGATGTAAACATCAAATCTAAAATGACAAAGCTCATCCAAGAAAAATTAGGAACAACAATGGAAGCTTTAACACACAACATAGACTTCAAAATCTGACAAACAAACCACAAACAACAGAAGAGAAAGTAGATAAATGGGAACTATTAAGAATCAAACACTTTTGCTCTTCCAAAGACTTTATTAATAGAATTAAAAGGCCACTTACAGGATCTGACTTGACGGCACTTGGCTTGGCTACAGAACGAGAAAAAATATTTCACAACTATATGTCAGACTGTCACCTCACCTCCATAATCCATAAGTACTACAAAATATCAATAAGAAAAATATAAATTATCCAATTAAGTTATGGGCAAAGGAGATGGACAGATACTTCTCTAAAGACAAGATCCAAACAGCCAAAAAACACATGCGGACACTCTCACGATCATTGGTTATTAAAGAAATTCAAATCAAAACTACAATGAGATACCATCTCACCCCAACATGGTTGGCCATGATCCAAAAAATGCAAAACAACAAATGCTGGAGAGGCTGTGGAGACAATGGAACTCTTCTACACCGTTAGTGGGACTGCAAAATGGTGCAGACTCTTTGGAAAGCAATCTGGGAGAACCTCTTTGGAAAGCATTCTGGCACTTCCTTAAAAAACTGGATCTAGATATACCATTTGATCCAGTAATTCCACTGCTCAGAATATATCCTACAGACACAAGGCCATTCACACCAACTGATACATGCACACAAATGTTTATTGCAGCACAATCCACCATAGCAAAAAGATGGAATCAACCCAGATGCCCCACAGTAGAGGAATGGACAGGTAAACTATGGTATATATACTCAATGGAACACCATGCAATGATAAAGAACAATGATAATTTCAGGAAACATCTGATAACCTAGTTTCAACTGTAGGACATTATGTTGAGTGAAAGTAGTCAGTGACAAAAGGACAAACACTGTATAAGACCCCTATGGTAAGAACTTAAAAACAGACTGATGCACAGAAGTAAAGACTCTTTGATGGCTGCAAGGGTCAGAAGGGGGCAGCTTAGATTAGCTGACAGAAATTTGATTGGGTGGAATCTATGACAGCACACATTAGAAAGAGAATCAATATTAACTGCACCTCAACATAACATGAGTACTCCTCCCTTAACCCAATATTACAAAGACAGAGTAGCAGGGGCAGGGAGCCACAGATCATGATCTCAGGGGAAACTAAAGTCAACTGGCACAACTAGCATTTTGCTAAGAGAGCCTTCTGCACCCCACATTGGTGAGTGGTATTTGGGGTCTTAAAAGCTGCCATCTGAGGGTACAGCAAATTGTCCCAACTCAGCAGGAACGGATGATCACCAAGGACCAAAACGACATGGGGGAAGAGAACGCTGAGTGGGTGTCTACATCGACTTGTGACTGGAAGAACTGGACGGTGCCCAGCCACCACCAGTGAAGGCCATGATGGAGCTCACAAAATTGAGTCTCATTGGCAACATAAGAATAAAAAGGGGTGCACCCTGAGATTCCCACTAAAAGACCACAGTTGGTGGTCCAGGGGCTTTGGGGTTCCCCTGGGAGCACAGCCCCTAGCCCTGATGCTGCCCCAGTCCATAAATCATAATGAAGGTTGGACAGGAATGGATTGGACTTGGTGATGCAGAGTGATCATAGCATGAGTGCACTTTATGGTTCTATGCATCTATAGGATGTCGTCCTGCTGACCTCTTACGAGGAAGGGGAGTGGGTCGAGATGAGGGGATAGGACATTGTTGGGAGGATTATACACGTATGGAGCAGAGAGTGTGCTGTCACTGGGCAGGGAGAACAGTGGGAGCTGCATATAGGTGGGCATGCAAATTTATATGGGGATGTATATTTTCATTCAATCATAATTAAAAAAATATATTTTAAGTGCATAATCCAAAAAACACAAAAATAATAAATGGTAGGCTGTGGAGAGGCTGCAACACTTCTATGCTGCTTGGGGGACTATAAAATGGTATGACTACTTTGGAAATGGATCTGGTGCTTCCTTAAAAAGCTAGAAAAAGAAATACCACACTATCTAGTAATCCCACACCCTGGAATATATCCTAGAGAGTTAAGAGCTTCCACACAAAAAGATATTGCAAACCAACATTCACTGCAGCACTGTTCACAATAGCAAAAAGATGGAATCAATCTAGGTGCCCTTTGATGGAAAAATGGATAAACAAACTATGGCATATTCACACAATGGAATACTACACAATGATAAAGAACAATGATGAACTTCAGAAACATTTCATGAAATGGAAGAATGTGGAGGACATCATGCTGAGTGAAATTAGTCAATTGCAAAAGGACAAATACTATATAAGAGCACTATTATCAGAACTCAAGGACTGATTTAAACACAGACGAAAACATTCTTTGATGGTTATGAGGGAAGGGTGGGAAGGAAGGGGGTATTCACTAATTAGATAATGCACAATAACTATTTTAGCTGAAGGGACAGAGAACACACAGCAGAAAAGGAGTTAGCAAAAATGCACTAAATTCAAAGCTTAGAAGACTTCTAAATGAAACAAACACTTCCTGGGGCAGAGTACCAGAGCTAGGGATCTGGAGCCATGGCTTCAGGGCACATCTAGGTCAACTAGCACAGCCAAGTCTTTTAAGCAAATGTTATGCATCCCAGTTTGATGAATGGTGTCAGGGTCCTTAAATTAGTAAGTGTCCGTCTCAGCAGCATTAACTGTTGTCAACTCACATAAAGCAAAGGAGAAAGAAGAGTAACAGTGACAGGAGGCAAGTATGAGTCCAAGAGACAGAAAAGACAACATACAACAGAGAGAACATCAACATGAGACCAGAAGAACTAGATGGTGCCTGGCCACCACCAAAGACTGCCCTCATAGGGAACTCAACAAAGAGTCCCCGGTGGAGTGGGAGAAATGTGGGATGCAGAACTCAAAATCTCGTAAAAACACCAGATTTTATTGTTTTATGGGCTGGAGGGTTTCTGGAAGACATGGCACCCAAACTCTGTGTTAACCCAGAAATGAAACCATTCCAGAAGCTAACTCTTCAAAGACTGAACTGATATATAAGAAATAAAATGGTATTAGTGAAGACATACAGGAGACTAACCAGACAGCTGCTGCTCAAAGGCAAGAGGGGATATCAGAGGGGTGTAGGAGCTGGTCAAACAGACCTGAGAAATATGAGCTGGAGTTGAGCATGCTAGCACAGTGTTGTGAGAGGAGCTAGGGTCACACGGCAGGGCACATGTAAGCTTTTGTAGGAGAAACTGACTGTAATTGTCAACTTTCACTTAAATACAATAAAAAGAAAAAGTTTCAAATGCAACTACTTCTCACCATCTTGTCTGTAACTATCCTGCTTGGATGATGGCTTACTCTGGTGCAGCTTACTCAGAAGACAGCAACCTGAAGCCTGTTAAAATTTAAGTCAGGTTATGTCACTCCTCTGCTCAAATCCTTTTATGGTTTCCCATTCCACTGGGAACGCTCTTCCCACAGGTATCTGTAGAGCTGCTTCCTCACTCCTTTCAGGTCTTAGCTTTGTCTTTTTAGTAGCCTTCTCTAAACACCCTATTGAAAATTGCCAGCTCCCCTCCAGACTTAACTTGTCAAGTTTACTCTGATTTATTTTTCTACAAAGACAACTTACTGCCATTTGAAAAAACACATATTTATTTACTGTGTTTATTGTCTACATCCACCCCTCCTGATAGAATATAACCTTCATGAGGGCAGAAACTTTTCTCTTTTGGTCACCATATCTAGAAATTGAAAACAAAAAAAAAGAGTCAACTCTGACTCATGGCAACCCATACTCTGTAGAGTTTTCAATGGCTGATTTTTTTCTGAAGTAGATCTCCAGGCTTTTCTTTCAAAGTGCTTTTGGGTGGATTTGAACCTCTAACCTTTGGTTAGCAGTCAAGTACATTAACTGCTTGTATTACCCAGAGACTCCATCTAGAGCAATAGGTGCTGAATAAATATTTCCCGAATAAATTGCCTTTAAAAAAATGCTTCTTTATCTTTCATTTGTCTCACTTCATTAGTCAAAGCCAACAACACATAACATTTTGAATATTTTCTAATTTTTCAAGCTAGCTCTGAACTAGGAAACAGATAAAAACCTATTATTTTTAGAATTCCAGAAATAAGTAATTTGAAAACCAGGAGGGACTTTTGAGCTGCTCTTTCTCCATTTTGTGTTCTAGTTGGGAACCTGAACACTCGTGTGTCACAGCCTCTGCCTGGTCTCCAGTGACTTATGTGGGGCCTGGAGCAGGGCCCTGGTCAGCCAGTTCCCAGGGGAGTCTGTTCCCATGACATCACCTTGTACTCTGTCATGTGATGTGCCAAAGTAAGAGTATAAATTACATGTTATCTATGTAAAGATGTTTGTCACGGTGTGTCTCTATAAAGAGATTTTACATGTCTTCAAGTCCTGGTGAAATTTAATGCATGTTTATGATATCTTTAAGCTACTGGCTGGGGCAGTCATGAAATTTTTAATTTATAATTAAATGTACCTTAAAAACACTATGAAATAAAATTTAAAGGATACTACTTCAACAAAATCTGTTTTTCCCTTCAGATTCTTTACCTACTTTTACTCTCATAGACATAATCTGACTATATATTGTAACATTGTTAGTTACAATTTTATATTTGGCTTTATTTACAGTTAAAACACTTTCTCAGGATTCTACATAGACAGGGCATTTTGAGACATAATAACTGTCAGTATCACAAGACAATACAATTGACTTAAAATTTTCTCTTACGTTTTCATCATTTCTAGCATTTCACTGCTGTGTATAACATTCATATAAGTCTGCTTGCACAAATAGATTTTCCTCTTTTTGAATTATTTTCCTTGATTATCTTGACAGCGATTACTGGGTCAAGTGAATGAAAATGTAGCCCCCATTGCTGTAGAGTCAATTCCGACTCACAGCAACCCTATAGTACAGAGAAGAACTGCTTCACCTGCTTCTTAAGGAGCACTTGATGGATCTGAAGTGCTGACCTTTTGGTCAGCAGACATAGCTCTTAACTGCTACATCACCAGACTTTAAAAAAGATTTCTACCCAGTGTCTGTTAATGAATGTTTGCCTGCATTAGCATTTCCTATTCTTTCTCCAGTATTGTCACTGTCACAAGGTAAAATGCTATCTTCATCTTTACTTCTGGAGACCCTGAGGGGTACAAATATTTAACATGCTCAGCTGTTAGCTAAAAAATAGGAGGTTCAAGACCACTCAGAGGCACTAGGAAAGAAAGGCCTGCTGGTCTACTACTGATACATCAGCCACTGAAAATCCTACTGAGCCCAAGTCTACTCTGACACACAGAGGACAGCCAGGAGTTGGAATCAACTTGATAGAAACTAGAATCTTGAACCCCGTGCATCTTTAATTAACAGGAAATGTAACCATTTGTAACATTTGTTTATTATGTACATGTCTTAAGTAACAAACAAATGAAGACTATAGAATATATCATCCACTTCCAGAAGAAGAAACAACTCTTTCTTGGAAAAGGTATACCCTGAATGCTCCTTAGAAGTGAGGATGGTGAGACTTCGTCTCCCATACTTTGGACACATGATCAGTAGAGATCAATTCTTGGTGAACTACATCATGCTTAGTAAAGTGGAGGGTCAATGAAAAAGAGGAAGACCCTCAAAGACATGATGGATACCGTAGCTACAACAATGGGCTCAAACAGAGAAACAACTGTGAGGATGCTGCGGGAATGCGCAGAGAGGTGTTTGGTTGTACACAGGGTTGCTGTGAGTCTGAGACAACTCAAAGACAATTAATGACAACAACAACATGTGATAAATAACTGCTATACAGAGGTTTGGGGACAAAACAGTAACAGAAAGAATTCTAGTGAAACCAGGTATAGCTGATTGAAGATGACAGCAAGTTGTTTGATACTTCCTTAACTGAGTCCTTTGTTTTTGCCGGCTTGTGACTGCTCTCATCAATCGAGCACAGCTGGAATGGTAGTTTTAGGGCCTGGTCTTTAAATTCAAAGGAGCAGCAGGGTCTATGTTGGGGTCCTGGTAGGAGACCATGTTTGGAGGCCTGAGACTACACAGGGGGAGAGATGGGCTCTGCTAAGTCATTCTTCCACTGTTGCTGTCAAGATGCCTGCTAAGGATTGAATCATATCCCCCTGAAATTTATGTCAACTTCAGTAGGCCACAACTCTCCATATGGTGTGATTGTCCACCATTCTGTGATCTCATGTGATTTTTCTGTGTGTTATAAATCCTACCTCTGATGTTCATGAGGTGGGATTTGCAGCACTTATATTAATGAGGCAGGACTCAATCTATGAGATTAGGCTCTGTCTTAAATCAATCTCCTGAGATACAGAAGAGAGATGTGAACAGAAAGAGATAGGGATCTCATACCACCAGGAATGCAGTGCCCGGAGCAGAGTGCATACTTTGGACCTGGGGTCCCTGTGCCTGAGACCAGGGGAAGAAGAAGACTGCAGACAAGGGCTTCTCCCAGAGCCAACAGACAGCGAAAGCCTTTCCCTGGGGATAGCACTCTGAATTTATACTTCTAGTGTCACAGACTGTGAAAGAATACATTTCTTTTTGTTAAAGATATTTCTGGTATTTCTGTTATAGCAGTACTATATAGCTAAGACAATGCCCTACACATGTGAGTCCTGCACCTAGGAGAAAAGCCCAGCCTGCAGCTGAAATTCACTGAGCAACCCCAACTGTAGAAACAGGGAACAGAAGAATGGCTCAATTTCTGACCCACAACATCATGAGATATAATAAAATGGTTGCTGTATTAAACCACTAAGTTTTGGAATAGTTTGTTATGCAGCGATAGAAAATCTTAACTCTGGGAGAATAAGGACATACCAAGTTCAAGTTTTAAGGAGCAATGAAGCTTTTCATGAAATCACCCTCATGCTTCCTGAATTAGGGTAAACCTTTGAGAAATCATAGAAACCATATGACAAACAAAACACATTCATCAGAAGAAAAAATAGATACACGGGAATTAATAAGAATCACACACTTCTGCTCATCCAAAGACTTCATCAAAAGAATTAAAAGATCACCTACACAATGGGTTGGATCTGACTTGACGGCACTTGGCTGGCTTTCACACAATGGGAAAAAATATTGGGCAACTCTATGTCAGACTGACGCCTGATCTCCATAATCTATAAGGTACTACAAAATATCAATAAGAAAAAGACAAATCATCCAATTAAGCGATGGGCAAGGAGATGGACAGACACGTCTCTAAAGAGGATCCAGGAAGCCAAACAACATATGTGGACATGCTCACGATCATTAACTATTAAAGAAATTCAAATCAAAACAACAATGAGATACCATCTCACCCCAACAAGATTGGCCATGATCCAAAAAATGCAAAACACTAAATGTTGGAGAGGCTGTGGAGAGATTGGAACTCTCCTACACTGTTGATGGGATTGCAGAATGGTGCAATCTCTTTGGAAAGCAATTTGGCATTACCTTAAAATAATGGATATAGATATACCATTTGATCCAGTAATTCCTCTGCTTAGAATATATCCTACAGAATCAAGGCCATTCACACCAACTGATACATGCATACAAATGTTCATTGCAGCACAGTCCACAATAGCAAAAAGATGGAATCAACCTAGATGTCGAACCACAGAAGAATGGATGGTAAACTTTGGTATATGTACTCAGTGAAGTACTACGCATTGATAAAGAACAACGATGATAGCAGGAAACATCTCTCAATTTGGTCTCAACTGAAGGACATTATGTTGAGTGAAACTAGTCAGCGACAGAAGGACAATTATTATGAGACCCCTACAATAAAAACTTAAAAGCATACTCATACATAACAGAAAAGACTCTTTGATGGCTACAAGGGTGGGGAGGGTAAGAGGGCGGGAGGGTGAGGGGTGAGGGTTTACATTAGATAGTTGTTAGAAAGTTGGTTGGGTGAAACTGATGACAATACACATTAGTAAGATCAATATTAATGGGACTTCAGCACAACTTGTGTACTCCTCCCATCTTAACCCAATATTGTAAGCACGGAGTATGTACACTTTCATTTTTTATTTAATAAAGAAAAAAAAAGAAATTGTGGGCTGCAGAACTGACATAAGCTTTTGAGTCTAGGACATACAAAGCAGAGTTGCCTTATTGATGGATCTTTACAACTTTCCTAGGTATCAAACTACACATTACTTTGAAATAAGCAGTAAGAGTTGTGTATTTTCACTGTTTCCTCCTCCATACAGCTTTAACTGCAAGTTGCATAAGAGGCTGGACAACAAAGTTTGCAAACTTATCCTAGAAAAAGTGCTATATACTTCATTGCTGACTATCACTACTGTCACCTTCAAAGTATTCCCCATGGGAAGCTGTGCACTGATGCCAGTGCCTAGCCGACCCTTCAAAGCACTTTTTCTAGGAAGAGTTTGCGAACTTAACTGTCAGATGTCACATGACAACATCTGTGATGAACATTCCAGAAAGAGTTCCAAAATTACTTCGAAGGGTGGACTAAGTGCAGCCGTTGGTGCACAGCTTCCCATAGGGAGTACTTGAAAGGTGACCTAAGTGATATTCGGCAATGAGGTCGGTAGCATTTCTCCTAGGATGAGTTCACAAACTGAAGTGTCAGGGCACGTATCTATCTACGCCCCTTCACTGGTCTGACCCTAGTTATTTTCTACTTTTAATCATCACGTTAGTTAAGAACTCAGTTGTTAATCAAAAGTTTGGCAGATTGAAACCACCAGCTGCTTCACTGAAACCCTATGAGCTAGTTCTACTTTGTCAAATAGGGCTGCTGAATTGGAATTGACTTGAAGGTAATGGATTTTGGGTTGGATTAACTTCATAGGAGTCTCTTGGTGGTGCAAACAATTAATATAATTTCCCTGGGAGTGGAAGTTTAAAATGGTTTATCTCCTTGGCCTAAAACTAAGACCAAGTCTCAAGGAAATAGATTCTTGGCAATTTTCTTATCTTCTTTTTTAAATTTAACCACAAGTGACTCATATTTCATTTTCCCCCTTACCTAAAAGTATTTAGAGGTTTCAGAGGAAACTGCAGATATTTCAGAGGAAAAGGCTGATGACCTACTGCTGAAAACTCAGCTGCTGAAAACCCCATGGAGCATAAACTAAGTTCCACTCTGACACACACAGGGTTACTAGGAATAGGAATCAACTCAATGGCAACCGCAAAACTGGTCACATAACTGATAATTTGTGATTAAGTATTCAGTTTATTTTTCTTCACGCATGGAGTGAGGGGAGTAAGTGTATGAGTGACATGAATTTTACCCCAGAAATAGGAATCTATGATGTTATTATGGGCCTCCTCTTTTTTCTCTTCCTGCGTCACCCACATTACTTAAGACCTACACTGGGGACCACCCAGGCTCAGTAAGAGAATGCCTGAGAGTCCTCTAAGAAAGAAAGAGGGAGCAGAATAACGAATTTAAGAAAGGTTGGCAGGTTTTCACAATTTGGGAATCCCACCGCCTGAATACATTCATCGTGTTTTTCATTCTCCGTTGTTTCCAGATGAGGGACTTCAGGACTGTAATAACTGCTGAACAGCATAGGCAGCCCTTGTCCTTCATCTTTTTCTGTTATTCTCTTTCTGCCCAAGTTCTCACTTGAACTGAATCATGAATTATACTTCCCAATCTAGGGATATTTGTGCAAAAGATCACTGAGGAATAAAAAGTACCTTAAAGTATTTTTGGTCAAGAAAAATTTATCAAATATATATACATGAAACAAGCCAGCCAGCCAAGTGCCGTCGAGTCGGATCACAATACTATATAAAGCTGTTTGCAAAATCCACTCTAAATTCTGCGGCTCAAGCGTGCATTACAGAGATTAAATGTCACCTCTATTTCTTACCAAACCAAGCAAGTTCTCTCTCTCTCTCTTTCTCTCTTTTGGCATGTCTTAAAATCTGTGGGGAGCCCTGGCAGTGCAGTGGTTCAGCGATTAATTGCTAACTGAATGTTGCTGGTTTGAACTCATCTGCTACTCCACAGGAGAAAGATGTGGCAATCTGCATGTGGAAAGATTTCTGCCTTGGAAACCTTACGGGAAAGTTCTATTCTCTCTTATATGGTCACTACGAGTTGGAAATGACTTGACAACAATGGGTGTTTTAATCGATGACCCTCTTCTCCGAGGGTTGTCTTTCTTGCCTTAAAAGCATTTTCATCGTTTGTAAGAACCAAGCATCTTGACGTCTTCATTGTCTTATCTCTCATTACTAATGTGGCCCGCTTTCTTGTACAGCTTTGGCATATTGTTAATGTTTCCTGAGAGGTGCAGTTTTCTGTTACAATGCTGAGTTCCCCTTTCCTATAGTGAGTTACTATTCTGACTCTTACCTAATTACTGGGACAAAGTTTTGTTTTCCTGTACAACAGTACTTTCCAAAATTTGATAGTGCTTTTGTAAGGGCAACAGCAAGGACGGAGGTAAGTCTCAGCCAGGTATGTAGATATATTTCTCCACATTCTGTCTGCATACTTATACACATTACATGTTCTTGTACTTTGGGGCTACCTAAGACCCCCCAAACCAAACCTGTTGCTGTTGAGCCAATTCTGACTCATAGTGACTACAATACAGAGCAGTACTGTCCATAGGGTTTCCAAAGAGTGCCTGGTGGATTCAAACTCCTGACTTTTAGCACAATAGCTGACCTCATAACCACTGTACCACCAGCACTTCTTGGCTGTAGAAAATTAGTGATAATATATCATAAAGATCAAAGGACTAACAGACCAAAGGAAAAGCCATGCAAAGAGAAAAACAAAACGTACAGACTGGCATAAATTAAATGCGAAAAATGGGTAATAAGTACTAAAAAATACCTGTTAAACTCATTGCCATTGGGTCAATTCCGACTACTAGTGCCCCTATAGTAGGACAGAATTGAACTGCCCCATGAGGTTTCCAAGGCTGTGATCTTTATGGAGCAGATTGCCACACCTTTCTCCCTAGGAACAGCTGATAGGTTCAAACGGCCAACCTTTCAGTTAGAAGCTGAGCACTTAACTCCTGCACCACCAGTCTCCTTGAACAGTAAGTAAAACTTTAATTTTTTTTCTTACTCATAGAGGAACCTGTAAATCTCACTGCAGTTGAGTTGATTCTGACTCATGGCAACTCTACTGGACAGAAAAGAACAGCCCCATAGGGTTTCTAGGGAGCACCTGGTGGATTCAAATTGCTGACCTTTTGGGTATCAGCATAACTCTTAACCACGATGCCACCATGACCTCCCACAGAAGAACATCACTACAAAGACCCATCATCTATCTCCAGATATAACAGCTGATACTACTTACTGTATTTCTTATGAGGAATTTTGTATTTATATTGCTATACATATAATTTGGAGTCCCTACACAGTATAAACAAGTAACACACTCAGCTGCTAACCAAAAGGTTCGAGGATGTCATGGATTCAATTGTGTCCCCCACCCGCCCCAAAATACACGTAGTAATTTGTCTGGGCCAGGATTCCCCGTATTCTGTGATTGTCCCCTATTTTGTGATTTTCTGATGCTGTAAATCCTGTATTTCTGCTTGTGGCTAATAGATAGGATTATTATGTTAAAAGAGGATTGGGACTGCTACACTCTTGCTCAGGGAATTTCCCTGGAGTGTGGCTTGCACCACCCTTTTTATCCTTTCATCCTATGGGATATAAAAAGATTGAAAAGCAAGCAGAGACTTGGAACCTCACACTATCTAGAAAGCATCACTGGGAGAAGAGCTCATCCTTCAGACCTATGGTTCCTGTGACAAGATGCTCCCTGAATAAAGACTGATGTGGTGCCGGACTATTCTTCAGAGCTGACAAAGAGGGAAAGCCTTCCCCTGGGGCAGACCTGCTGAGTTTGGACTTTTAGCCTACTGGATTATGTAAGAATAAACTTTCTTTTGTTAAAGCCATCCACTCTGTGGTATTTCTGTTAGAGCAGCCCTAGCTCACTAAGACAGAGGGTGCAGTCTACCCACAGGGGTACCGAAAGAAAGACATGGCAATCTACTTCTGAGAAATGCAGCACTTGAAAATACTATGGAGCAGTTCTACTAGGACACACATGACAGCTGGATGTGACTCTGGTAGAGTCACTGGTAGAGTCACTGGTAGAGACATACATTCTATTTAACATCCTTACCCATGTAGCTAATACGGGGCAAATGGGTAGTGTTATGGATTGAGTCGTGTTCCCCCCAGAACGTGTGTATCAATTTGTCTGGGCCATGATTCCTTGTACTGGGTATGCTGTAAACTCTGTCCCTATAATGTTAAAGAGGGAAGATGGGTGGCAGTTGTGTGGGTGGAGCAGGACTCAGTGTGTAAGACTGCTACGTGCCTTGAGGTAACCACTTGAGATGTAAAGGAAAGAAACTAGCAGAGAGATTTGGGGACCTTCTACCACCAAAAAGCAGTGCCAGGAGCTGAGTGCATCCTATGGAAAGGACTAGCTTCCCTGAACCTCAGAAACACCCAGCTCAGGGGAAGACTGACAACAAGGACCTTCTTCCAGAGCCAGCAGAGGAAACTTCCCCTGGAGCTCACACCCTGAATTTGGACTTCTAGCCTGCTGGACTGTTACAAGGTTGGCAGTTCAAATCCACCAGGTGCTCCTTGGAAACTCTATGGGGCAGTTCTACTCTGACTTTTAGGGTTGCTATGAGTTGGACATGACTCAACAGCAGTCGGGGGGGGGGTGGTCTGTTACAAAATAAACTTTCTCTTTGTAAAGCCATTTACTTGTGGTATTTCTGTTAAGGAAGCACTAGATGACTTACAACTGGCTGCTTTCAGTTTTTGCTCTAGATTATCTTGTAAAGAACACCCTTGTACATTAATGCTCTGTGCAAACTTTGCACTGTTTCCATAGAACAGATTCTAGAAATTAAAATTACTAGATCAAAGGTGAATATATTTTTGGGTTTTTGCTTTCTAGAAAGGTTATACAAATCTCTGCTTCCACTAATATCTTTTCCAGATACTGAGAAACATGCTCTTTTATTAATATTTTTTAATACATGAAACTTATTTATATGCTCATTAGTCATTCTTATTTCTTCTTTGGTGATTTTCATGTTTATGTACATAGTACGTTTATTTATGGATGCTGTTTTAGTCAGCTAGGGCTGCTCTAACAGAAATACCACAGACTGGATGACTTTAACAAAGGAAGGTTTATTCTTACACAGTCCAGTAGGCTACAAGTCCAAATTCAGGATGTCCACTCCAGGGGAAGGCTTTCCCCCTTGTTGGCTCTGGAGAAAAGTCCGGTATTGCATCAGTCTTTGTCCAGGGAGCATCTTGGGCCAGGAACCTCAGGTCTGAAGGACACAATCTTCTCCTTGTGCTGCCTTCTTGATGGTACCAGGTTCCCAATTCTCAGCCTGCTTCTCTGTCCTTTTATCTCTTGTAGGATGAAAGGATTAAGGGCAGGGCAAGCCATACTCCAGGGAGACTCCCTTTACAATGGAGCAGAGAGGTGACCCTATGAAGGGATTTACAGTCCCACCCTAATCCTTTAACATACAGCACAGGAAAACCACTATATGGAGGACAGTCACAAGACACTGGGAATCACAGCTCAGCCACAGGGCTACACATATTTTGGGGGGGACACCATTCCATCCAACAGATGCTTTTTATTAACAAGAATATTACGTTTTGTAGTTCTGCTTCAAATACCTTTCCTGGCTTATCACTTTGTTTTTTAATTTTATGAAGTTCAATCTGAATATTTTTAAATTTCATGTCCTTAAATACACTGAAAATTTTATTTGGAATTTCTACCACTCCTTTCAGGTTCAGAAGGTCTTCCTTTTCAAGAGATGAAAAGATCTCTATTCTGCTTTATGATTTGCATGTCTACATGGCTTGAATACGATGGTTAAGAATGCTGCGTACCTGTTTGGCTACTGGCTCAACACTGTAAGCACATGTCCTTGATTAACCTCTTTGAACTTTAGCCTCCTCATCTGTAAACTTGGGATAATAACAGCACCTATCTATCATGCATACCATGGTTCAGAATGGAATCTACAGCAGCTGGTTATCACAAGATGCTGCTGTAAAGATTAAATATAACAATGTCTATAAAGTATTTTAAACAAAATTGGTATTTCTTATACTTTGTAATGATAGTTATCATAAATATTGTTATGTATGTAGAAAGAGATAAGATTTTAACATGCTTTTCATCCTCCTAAATTGCTAAATACCACCAAATGCCAAACTCACTGCTGTTGATTGTGATGGATAGTGACCCTATAGGACAGACCACAACTGCCCTGTGGGATTTCTAAGGCTGTGATGTTTAAGGAAGCAGACAGGTGCATCTTTCTCTGACTGAGCAGCTGGTATGTTCCAATTTCCAATGTTTTGATTAGCAGGCAAGTGCTTTCACCACTGTGTGTACCCAAGCTTCCTAAAGTGGTTATTTGGCCCCATTTATTTATCTAAAGGTCAGCAGTTTCGAATCCACCAGGCACTCCTTAGAAACCCTATGGGGCAGTTTCACTCTTCCCTTTAGGGTCACTATGAGTTGGGACTGACTGGACAGCAACAGAGTTTTTTTTTTTTTGATTGATGAACTTTTGCCTTCCTTATTGTACTTGACGTGATTTCAGACTATAAATGAATTCTTACGTTCTTCAATGCTTTTTTTTCTGGATTTTCCTTCTTGATTTGCATTATATTCACATTATCTGTACCACATTGTTTTAAATATTGTAGCTTTAGAACATTAAAATAATCCAGCACTGACAGAGCAGTTGTCAAGATCTTGGCTGCCTAACCAAAAGATCAGCAGTCTGAACCCACTAGGCGCTCCTTGGAAACCCTATGGGAGTTCTCCTATGTTCTGTAGGGTCCCTGTGAGTTGGAATTGATTCAGCAGCAGAGGGTTTAGTTGTTCTTCTTCTTTATAGGTGTAGCACACATCATTCTTTTTAAGTTTCTCATTTCTTTTCCCCACATGGATTTTAGAGTTATGATATAAATAAGTCAGTGGATATTGTAAATGAGACTATGTAGTTACAGCTTCAAATATACAACTTGACAGACATGGAAAATTTTTTTTTACCTGCATTAGCAATGTAATAGAAACAATTCAAAACCTTTAACTTTTAGAGACTATGTTACTTTGCCAAAAAGAAGAGGTGGTGATATTGGGATACTGGAGATGAGAATGTTGGGGTGAAGATTTATTAGTGTACTGAATCCAGATCACATGTGTTCCTTTTTCTGAAAATGGCAGCAAAATCTACAATTTAAAAACCTCCTGGCGTCAGGTCAATTTTAACTCATAGTGATCCTACAGGGCTGAGCAGAACTGCCCATTAGCGTTTCCACAAAGTACCTGGTGGACTTGCACTGCCTATCTTTTGGTTAGCAGTTATAGGTCTTAACCACTACACCACCAAGATTTCCAAAATCTAAAATTTAGTGAGGTGGAAATGATATCAAATCCACTCCTATGTGTAAGTGTTTCCACACAGTGGACTTTACCATCTGATATGATGCAAAAGTAGCTAGTACAGACCTCAGGATTTTCCTAAGAACTGTTGAGAGTCCTATTTTATTTTTATTATGATTAAGTGAAAGTATACAACTCAAATCATTTCCACATGCCTCCCTATCTGAAGCTCCATCTGTTTTCCTTACCCTGTGACAGGACATTCCTCCTTTTCACTCTATAGTTCTTAGTATCCTCTTAACAAGCATCTGTCCCCTCCTCTCCACTCTCTTCTCTCTCATCTGGAAAGAAACCAGTAGGACAGCCTTCTATAAACGTATAAAACCATAAAGTACACACACTATATGCTCACACTGTGAACCCGTATCCAGTGGATTCTTGTCTGAATAGTTGACGTCAGTATTGGTTTCTGGACAGGGCCAGAAGCAAGTCTAGGGGCCATGTTCCCAGGGGACTCTCCAAGCTGTCAGACTATCAATTCTGGTCTTTGTGAAGAGTTCTTCAACTGCACACCTCTTTTTCTTGTGTTGTCTCAGGGACTCTACATTGTATCCCCCAATAAGGTTGCCTTTGGTGGGGGCTGGGCACCATCTGGTTCTTCTGTTCTCATGCTGATGCTGTTTCACCCATTCATATGCATCCTTCTGTCTCCTGGGCTCATTTTTCCTCATGTCTTTGATGTTCTCAGTCATCATCTGCTTCAGATGGGTTGGGATCATTTGGTGTACCTCAGATGGCACTTTGCTAGCTTTTAAGACCCCAGATGCCACTCAACAATAATGGGGTACAGAAGACTCTCTTAGCTAGAAAGTAGCTATGCCAATTGCCCTCAACATCCCCTGAAAACATAATTCCCAGACCCACATCTCTGCTACTCTATTCTTTGAAATACTGGGTTGAGTTTAGAAAAATCTTTCAGTTTATGTTGTAGTCCACTTATGCTGATTTGCTCTCTACTGCGTTCTGTCACTCTCTTCACCTAACCAAATTCCTATCAACTGTCTCATCTGTGAACATCCCTCTCTTCTCCTCCCTACACCTGTAGCCATCAAGTAGTCTTTTCTTTTGTACTTAAGTCCATTTTTATAGCAGAGGTCTCATATATTTGCCTTTTGCAGCTGACTGATTTCACTCACTATGTCTTCTAGTTGAAACCAAGTTATGAGATGCTTCCTAAAATCATCATTGTTCTTTGTCATTGCAGAGTGTTCCAAATGTGTATATGTACCATAGTTTGTTTATCCATTCATCTGCTGACAGGCACTAGGTTGGTTCCATCTTCTTGCTATGTGGACACTGCTGCAATAAACATTCATGTGCATGTATCTGTTTATGTGACCACCTTTATTTCTGTAGGATATATTCCAAGCAGAGAGACTGCAAGATCATATGGTATTTCTATTTCTAGCTTTTTAAGGAAGCACCAAACTGCTTTCTAAAGAGGTGGTGCCATTTTGCATTCCTACCAGCAGTGTAGGAAAGTTCCCATCTCTCCACAGCCTTTCCACCATTTGTGGTTTTGTGTTTTCTGGATTATTGCCAGCCTTGTTGCAGTGAGACAGTATCTCATTGTAGGTCTTGATTTAGATTTTTCTGATAGCTAATGATCATGAAGTTTTCCTCATGTGTCTTCTGGCGGCCTGGATGTCTTCTCTGGAAAAGTGTCTGTGCAACTCCTTTGTTCATTAATTAACTGGATTATTCACCTTTTCTTGCTGATATTTTGCAGTACCTTGTATATTATGGAAATTAGATGTAAATCCAACATGTAGCTGTCAAATATTTTTTCTCATTCTGAAGGCAGTCTTTTAACTGTCTTGATAATGTCTTTGGATGTACACAAGTGTTTGATTTTTAGTAGTTTCCATTTATCTATTTTCTCTTCTGTTGTTCTTGCACTGTTGGTCAGATTTTGTAGTTTGTCTAAGCCATGTATTAGAACTTCCATTGTTGTCCATATTTTTTCATGCACGATCTTTGTTGTTTTAGGTTTGATATTTAGATCTTTGGTTCATTTTGGGCTAATTTTTGTGTAAGGGGTGAGATAATGGGTCTTGTTTCAGAGAGTTCTATTAACAGCCATGAAATTATATCCAGTCTTTCTATTTACAGCATTATTGCATATTACACTACTAATGAATTATTCTTTGTTTTAATCAAGCAATATATTTTTAATAACACTATTAAATTTTTTGTTTATGTTTTGCAACTATTATAGCCTTAAATTTATAACAGCCAGCCAAGCCAAGTGCCTTCGAGTCAGATCCGAAATTTATAACAAGGATAACATTATACTTTTTAATAATGAAGGAGTATTTTTGTATCAACAATAACAATTTTGATCTTCCAAATTAATTATAAATGATAAATACCAGAATACATGTAAACATGTAACTATTCTTTAAGAAAGTATGCCTTGTTTCTATGATGATGGGTCTTAGGTACCGTGACAGTGATTGGCAGGATGTGACAAAAAGAATTCTAAATTGTACATTAAACCAATTAAATACAATTTGAGTAAAATTGCATTCAATATAAAAGAGAACCATAAAAGCAACCCAAACGTACTGGCATTGAGTCGATTCTGACTCACAGCGACTCTAATCACTGTGAGTTCCTAATCTCAGTCTTCCCAAGTGACATAGTGGTTAAAGGCTACGGCCGTTAACCAAATGATCAACAGTTTGAATCCACCCAGTGCTCCCTGGAAACTCTAGGGCAGTTTTACTCTGTTCTGTAGAGTTACTATGAGACAGAATCAATTCAATGGCAATGGGTTTGGGAACCTTGACCTCTATGTTTCATTCTACGAAATTGTAAGGTGATGAAAACACCATCTAGAATCTGGTCATGAATTTTGACAGGGCTTCTCCTCTTTTTGAGGAGATTTCTACAAAGAGAGGGATACCTGATGGAGTGAAATTTTAAACTGAGTTGCCCTTGTCTTAAAAAGTGTGAAACATTTCAGGCCTCCAGAGAAGCAGAAAGAAGACCATAACAATATTGTGTATTCACCACTCACCTCAAGTTACCAAGCAATGCAAATATAATTACAAAGTATCTTTTTTCTAATAGTGAACTTGCCAGTTAAAAACACAGGAATTACACATCCTGTGATCTCCTGTGTACAGTTTATGGGATCATTATGTTCACTTCC
The DNA here is from genome assembly GCA_028571685.1 of Heterohyrax brucei. Lineage (NCBI taxonomy): Eukaryota > Metazoa > Chordata > Mammalia > Hyracoidea > Procaviidae > Heterohyrax > Heterohyrax brucei. The sequence goes on from CM053143.1 coordinate 25,416,677, forward strand.
ACTCTGTTGCCATAAGGGTGACAAATACATGTAACTGTCTTCCATGTGCAAATTTTCTGACTGAAAGATGACTAAGTCTCAGCAAATGTGTAAATCAGTTATAAAGAGTGAAGGTAAGATTATTCATGTTTGACTTCACTTGAAATGAATTAACATCTGTCCTGGGCACCAACTCTCACCTCTCAACTCTCAAGGCTCTTTGACTTCTTTTTGAGGAAAACAAATTTTTTCTAAACTAGACAAGAGAGTAAAGAAAAGAACCACATTACCTGTCGACGCTAAGAGCACAGAGATTGAGGACGGTGATCCCCACTGAGGACTTCTGCAAAAAGGGGAACAGCTTGCAAAGAAATACACCAAAGTCATTGTGGTCAAAAGGCCAGCGTCCAGCCAGCAGCTGGAAAAAAGGAGACAGAGTGGTCAGAAATTATTATTACCTTTTACATAATTTAACACCTCAGCAATTCTTTGGTCTGGAAAGATACCATGAATGACAACTAGAATCACTTTTCAAAGGAGTATCAAAAATTTGGGGTTTTGAATGACCGTGTAACCAAGAAGTGATCAGCCATCTCTTTTCAACTCCTCCTAAACTGAGAGTAAAGCAAGTCATTTTCAACTGGTGGTTTTTGGAAGATTACATTACCTCCTGACAAGCAGCTGAACTATGGAGAATACTGGTTATGGAGAATACCGGGAAAACTGAAGTGGTTTAGGGTGTATGCATTTTGCCAGGTGGCGAATAGCTGAATTGTTTTTTCCTTTTGAACTGTCTTTTCCTTTGTGCTTAAAGGATTCACTCTATTTCAGTAGATGTGGTATGGGTTGCATTTGTTTCTTTAGTCTCAAACAGAAAAAAAAAGGGTTTACTGTGACCCATTTGTAGCATTTGCAGAAAAATCTGTTGTTCCACAATGGCAATTTAAAATCTTTGTTCTTGTGACAAAGTGATTAAGAGCTCAGCAGTTAAAGAGTTTACCAGCTGCTTCACAGAAACCCTATGGGGAAGTTGTATTATATGTCTTACAGGGTTGCTATGAACCAGAATTGAGTGGACGACAATGAATTTGTTTTGTTTTTGTTCAAAGGAAATGGTGGGTGCCCTCTAGTAGCTGTGCTAAACAGCAAGACCATAAAATGTACAAAGAGTCCCCTGTGAGTTGTTCTTACTTGTTTCATTAGGTACTGGGCTGACAGCACGGCCGTCAGTAACAGCTCAGCTGTTGTAAAGGTGAGGATAGTCCCTTTCTGAAGAGTAAAGAGAGTACTGATTTCCGTTCTAATTTTTGCTTAATGACTCAGAACTGACTTACTCATCTCAGTAGGAAATGCTATACCACTACCTTGACTTGAGCTTGCCTTTTGTTCTTTTGTTAAAGTATCTTCTGCCATAGTAACTCTAAGTCACACTTCAAATTCCTGTTGTTACTATTTCTGAAAGATTATGTTAAGTTTTATGCCCCTAGAATCAAGGCTGGTGAGACTACACCTCACGCACGTACTCTGGACGTGTTCTCAGGATAGATCAGTCCCTGGAGAAGGACATCATGCTTGGTACAGAGTCAGCAAAAAAGAGGAAAAGAGGAAGATCCTCAATGAGATGGACTGACACAGTGGCTGCAACAACGTGCTCAAACACTGTGAGGATGACGCAGACCAGGCAATGTTTTGGTCTGTTGTACACAGGGTCACTATGAGTTGGAACCAATTTGATGGTATCTTATAACCAAAACACACTTGCCTTACCTGCATCTACTTCATTCTGACAGAACATACAGATGGTAAACGTTCCAATGCTGCCACGGGCAACTTTGGGCCTGTAGTTAATTATTTTCCTCTCTTTGTCTTTCCAGTTAACTGTCTCTTCCTCAGAGAGACTTGCATTTAACAAGCCAGTCTTAAAGCAAAACGAAACAAAATAAAAAACCTAAACCAGTTGCTGTTAAGTTGACTCTGACTTATGGCAATCCTATGTGTGCCAAGCAGAACTGCTCCATAGGGTTTTCAAAGGCTGTGGTCTTTTGAAAGTGGATCATCGGACCTTTCTTCTAAGACATTTCTGAGTGAATTTGAACTGACATGTTATTTAGTAGCCAAGTGCCTAACCATTTATAGTACTCAGGCATTCTGTTCCCAACCTAAAATAGAGCCTGCTTTTTAATCTCTCTTATAGAACCAATTACTAGAGAAATCTTAGGTTTAAAGTCTTAGTTCACTCCAGTTTAGCAAGAAAACACACAAAAAGAAGGGAGTATCATACTAGCAGTGTGCAACTTACCTCCTTTTCACCTACTTAGAAAATGCATTTTCATGCTTCTAAATGATATGGGGGATGCATACTCTCTGTTATTTAATAACATTTTAATATAAAAAATACAACACATAAAATGTTAAAAACAATAAACTGAACAAAAACTTATATAATAAGAATAAGTCACCATCCCAAGTGAGGCCCCTACCAAAAGACAAGCACTACTAGGCTCTACTTTCTTCCAGAAAACTTCCTATCATATATAAAAGTGTATCCTTTTTTGTTTTCTTTAATAAATTAAACAGGAACATATGAAAATAATCCCTTTTGATAGTCTATTGTGATTTTTTTCCTACAGTAATTTTCTGGGAAGCTGTTCTACTGCCTGATTAAAAGGCTTTAATTTTTGAAAAAACATGTTTGTGGAACAATTCAGACTAGAAGAGGAAAAGATACATAATAGTTTAGGAACATGTGTGTTGTAGTTGTTAGCTGCCACTGAGTCTGACCCCCCAACTCATGGCATACTCACGCACAGTGGAATGAAACAGTGTTCAGTCCTGAGTCATCCCCGTGACCAATTGCAGGTCAGACTGCTGCAATCCACAGGATTTTCACTGGCTGATTTTCAGAAGTAGAATGCTAGGCCTTTCTTCCTAGACCATCTTAGTCTGGAAGTTCTGCTGAAACCTGTTTAGAATCACAGCAACCCACAAGTCTTTCACTGACAGACTGGTGGTGGTAATGCATGAGACTCATTAGCTAGGAATTGAACCCAGGTCTCTGTCATGGGAGGTGAGAGTTCTACCACTTCCCCACAGGATAATACCTAGACCATGACAAAAGAAACAGGTGACTTCATTAGTGTTCATAAGGTACTATCAATTCAATGAAAGAAAAACCAAACTAATTTGACAAAATAATAGACTGAGTTGGTTCAGTTAATCTGCCTACTTAGAGTGTCATCCCTTAAAACGTCTGTGCTACATAACCCTCATATTTAAGACCTCCAAGGACATCCCACAAGACCCAGCATACAGTAGGTATCAAATAGATGAATGACTACAGCTCACTAATGGTTTCATATTTTGAAATTAGGATGTGCTGATTTTGCCATAAAACATATCCATCTTGTGATTTATTTTCTATGTAAAAGTTGTTCCTTAAGTATCCCAAAGTAGTATTTCCATTCTTCATGTTGATAAAACAACACATCTGCTATTTAGTTGCTTGAGGAAGCAGGCATCTGGGCTGGAGAGGGGCTGCCACTGACTCCTTCCATGGGGAGACACCTTGCTTTGGGCTGTGATGAGATTGCCCAGCCTGATGAGAACTGCAAAGCAGGCCCTCAGCGGTGATGCACATCCTGTGGTGTGTTTAGATCACAGTACTTAGTATGCTCTCCCCTTCTCAGGAGATAACAGGGAAACACCACAGAAGCAATCTAGTGACAACAGAGTGCAATCTGCTGAGCATAGATTTTACTGAAGAACACTTGCCTTCGTTCTAGACAAGAGTATTTTTTTCCCTAAATGTCAGCCTAATTCAAGTCCCTGATTCAAACCAAAACCAAACCCATTGCTGGAAGGTGAATTATGACTCACAGTGACCCTACACCACCTGAAAAATAAAGAACTTCTAAATGTCATGAAGTTATGTTAAAATTCTGTTAATTGTGTGACTGATTTGGATTGTGTCAAAATCAACATCATGCAATTGACAGGTTGAAAGTTTTAGTCCTTCAAAGACAGATTTACTTAAGGACTTGTATCATGTGATCTGGAGTCCCCAGGTGGCACCATGGGTTATGTGCTCAACTATTAGACAGAAAGTTGAGTATGTGAAGTGACTCAGAGTCACCTCTGAAGATAGGCCTGGTGATCTGTTTGAAAGGTTACAGCCTTGAAGACCCTATGAAGCTTTTCTACTCTGTACACATGAGGTCACCATAAGTCAGAAATGACTCAACAGTAACTAACAACAAAAACCATATGACACACTGATAAACACACTTGAGAGCTCTTTGTTTTCAGAATGACTAGATCACTCAGGGTTGCTATGAGTCTGAGGCAACTCGATGGAACTAGAGTTCAGACCCAAAAGCAGGAGTCCCTGGGCATGCAAATGGTTGAGACACTCAGGTCTAACCAAAAGTGTGGCAAGTCTTTGAGTCCACCCAGAAGTGCCTCAGAAGAAAGGACTGGTGATGTATTTCTAAAAAGTCACTCACCAAAAACCCTGTGGGGTACAGCTGGGATCTGACACATGCAGGGTCACCATGAGTTAGAACTGACTTCATGGCAACTGGTTTATTGTAGATCCCAAAGCAAGATCTACATCCCCATTACATTTAGTACTAACCAATATCTCATTTTTATACAGGCGGCATGTATCTGTTTACAGTAGTTCTCTGCAACATTCCTAACAGCCAGAAACTAAGCAAAAACATAAGGAATGAGCTATTGAAAGTAAAATTTATGACCAGAGTATACGTACTTTATTCACAGGCAAAGAGTTTGAGTACCATAAAAATCCCAAACCAAACCCATTGCCACTGAGTTGCTACCAACTCAGAGTAACCCCAAAGGAGGTCCTAGTGGATTTGAACTACTGACCTTTTTTGGTTTGCGGCTGTATCTCTTAACCACTATATCAGCAGAGTTTCCAGTATTTACCATAGTTTGCTTTATTCTTACTTTACACCCAACACTATTATAAACTTAGCTTTTATTGTTCATTGCACATTCAAAGATCATTAATGGGCCAAGATGGTGGAGTAGTCAAATGCTTCCTATCATCACTCTAAAACAAAGACCCAAAAGAACAAATGAATCGATTATAAATGACATTCTAGGAGCCCTGAACATCAAAAGGAAAGGTGAGAACTTGGGCTGAGTAACAAGGAAGGGGAAGTAGGTCCAGAAGTACCTAGGACTGCACAGAGGAAATTGGCTCCAGCCAGCATGGTCAGTGGTGCAGAGGCTTTCAAAGGGTGTCCTCCTCAGCACGAGAGATGAAGCAGTGGAGAGCCCACATTCACCTCCAGAACCAGGGAAAAATGGCATTTGGTCATCAAAAGTTGATTAGCATGAGTCTAACCTGTGTCACACATAGATCTAAAACTTTCATTTGGGATAAACCTCTCTCTAACTTTTTCCAGAGCTTCCCCTGCCTCTCTGCACTGTACCTAGTGGGCTCCAGAGACTGACCCATTTCTGGGCCAGAAGTAGGATCCCTTAATGCATATCTTGAACCATTCTCCCAAACTTGGAGAAGGAACAATTTAATATACAGGGAGAAGAAAAAAATAAGTAAGTAAATAAAATCTGCCAATTTCCTTGAGCCAGGAACTCAGGGCAGAAACAGGTCCTTCACCTAGGATCAGGCATAAATGGACATGTCTTCTTCACAGACACTGGCCCCTGACTTTCTCAGTGTCTGCGGCCAGATACCTGTGCATACATCAATCAAATGTGAAGAGAAGAGCCTGCATCGCACATTTGAGGACTGATTACTTGGATACCTCAGCTGAATTCACATAAGAAAAGTAAATGGACTTCTGGGCTCGCATGCCTAGTAACAACTCTAACCATCTGGTGACAGGACATTAGAGCTCCCAAAGTGGCAATAACCAAACTAGCACACACAACCAAATGTCCCTATTTGGACATTTCAAAACAAAACAAGAAGCTAGAACACACTAAGCTAACAAAAGAAAAATATTCAACAACTTACTGATGGCTGGGAGACAACAGTCAATATCAAATCACTTAAAGAGGCATACCATGATAGCTTCAGAAAGCTCCCGAAACAAAGAATCAAGAAATTTTCCAGATGAAGAGAATGTCCCGGAATTATTGAAGGTAGAAAATGAAAGATTAATGTGTAGAATCTTCAAATGATCAGGAATGAGATGAGCCAGAACACAAGCAGAGCACAATGACAAATGGAACAGGCTGCAAGAAAGCATATAAGACAGGAAGTAGAAATTTAGAAGGTTAATAATAAAATTACATAATTAGACAGCTCAGTAGAAAGTCAAAGGAGCAGATTTGAGTCAACGGAAGGCCAAATTAGTAAGACAGAAGATAAAGCATGTGACACAAACATATTTGAGGAAAAATCAGATAACAGAATTTTAAAAAAATGAAGGAACACTAAGAATTATGTGGGACTCTAGAAACAGGAATAATCTAAGAATGACTGGAATACCAGAATAGTAAGAGATAACAGAAAATAGAGATTTGTTGAAGATTTGTCAACTGAAAATTCCCCTGACACCATGAAAGATGAGAAGATTTCTATTCAAGACACCCATCAAACTCCACACAAGGTAAATCCCAAAAGACACACCAAGGCATATTACAATTAAATTTGCCAAAGCTAAAGAAAGAAGACAATTTCAAAGAAGCTCATTAATATTGACCATCCAGAGTAACAGTTCTCAGTCTTGGATCTACACTGGAATTATTTAGGGAGCTGGTAAAAACCCCCGGGACATGACTCTAGACTAGCATTTCTCAACTAGACAATTTTGATCCCCAAAGGACAATACAGGAATGTCTGGAAATATACATATATATATATATATATATGTATATATATATATGTTTTTTTTTTTAAGTGATGGGCTACTAATCAGAAAGCTAGTGGTTTGAATTCACCCAGAGAAAGAGCTACTTTTGACAGTCTACTTCTGAAAGGTTACAAATACTGAAAACTCTATGGAGCACAGTTCTACTCAGAAACTTATGGGGTCCATGATTTGAAGTAGATGCACTAACACATGGTTTGGTTTTGGGGTTGGAGGCATTTTTGCTTGTCACAACTGGGGTGTGTGTGTGTGTGTGTGTGTGTGTGTGTGTGTGTGTGTGTGTAATTATTTGAGGTTGAGGGCAGAGATGCTGCTAAACATCCTACAGGACCCTCCTCATAACAAAGAACTATCTAGCCCAAAATATCACAGTGCTGATATTGAGAAATCCTGCCTAGGCCAATCAGATCAGCATCTTTGGGGGTGAAGCCGAGGCCTTGGTGTTTTTTTAAACTCCCAAGTGATTCCAATGTACCTCTGAGGCTGAGAAACGTTGCCCTGGAACAGCTATTTTCTACTTTGCGAGTGTCACAATCAGCTGGGGAAGGAGGATCATTAAAAACTCCAGTTGTGGTTTCACCCAAGAGCTTCTGATTCATACGAGTAGATCAAAGAGAAAATCTGAAATGTGCATTGCTAAGTTCCCAGATGCTGCTGCTATGGTTGGTTAACCAGCCACACTTTGAGACCACACCTGTAGAGGCACCAGAATCAGCAAAAGGGATAGGTGACAGTCAGACAGCAAGGGAGGAGTGGGAGAAAAACACCAATGCACACCTAAAAAAAAATCACAATGGTCTGGGGCCATGTAGCCTTCATCCATTACGTTCTCTCACCAGAATCCCTAAAGACATCAACATAAAATGCATACAAAGGCACAGTTCAATAACTCTAATGTTGTAGCCTAAATGTCTCAGGACTCACCAGCTCGGTATTACAAAATAAAGCTGCACTTCTCCTTATATTCAAGTAAAATTGTGAATTCCTATGATTTAGACTCACTGTGCTGGGGCACTAGCTGAAAGGTTGGATTCCATCCAGAGGTGCGTGGGAAGAAAGGCCTGGTGATCTACTTCTGAAAAACAATATGGAGGACAATTTTACTCTGACACGCATTTGGTTGCCATGAGCTGGAGTTCACTCAACAGCAACTTTTTTTAGGTTTCAATACAGGATTTAACTGTTACTAAGAGTGTGACCTTGGGCAAGCTACTGACCCACTCTAAGTCTCTGTCTCCTTCTTTGTTAAATGGCGGTGGTACTCATACCCACCACAATGATATGGCTACCATTTGGGACACTCACATGAAATAATGCATATGAAATAATTCTACAAATGGAATGTACACCACACAAGCATCATTATTTTCAGACCTTGCTATAATTTGTAATCATAAACTGAATTGTACCATTTATGAATGAAACCAAAGGATAATACAAATGAATTTATTTCTCTGTATTCACTCACATGTTGATATCCCCTGCCATTTAATCACATTACTCAGACATTATTTTTGTTATCACCATGGCTTCTTAAAATGGTACAAATAAAACCAGTGGCACATTTTTCTTAGTGCTAATTTCCCTTCCACTCCATCTGGTAATTCTTCTCTCTCCCTTCATCTTACTCCACTCATCCACGACAGGAATGTTAGCTTTCTGTGATACCTGAAAAACAAAGCAAATAAAATGTTCCTTTCCTGTCAACCTGAATTATTATAGGCTTTCTTGGAATTAGACATTACTGGCCAAGTATTGCCAAACCCAAAACACCAAACTCACTGCTGTCAAGTCAGCAAATCCTGATGGTGTAGAGGTACAGAACTAGGGCTGCCAATGAACAGGTAGATAGCTCAAATCTACCAGGCACTCCTTGGAAATCCCGTGGAGCAGCCCAGCTCTGTCCTTTAGGGTTGCTATGAGTCAGAACTGACTCAATGGCAACAGGTCTGTCCAGGTACTAGATTTCAAAATGTGAGCATTTGAAGTTTCCTTTCTTGCTAGGGGAGGATTTCCCTGTGGAGTTGTACACAGTCCAGCTAGTAATAAATACAAAACATCCTCCAGCAGCAAGGGTAGATAATTATGAACCTTATGATGCCCAGGACATGCTTTTAACGAGAACATGCTCTTTGGCTATTGCAGATCTCATATCAGAGACCATAAAATAAATGTAACAAGGGGCTCAAAATGAATGGATGACCTTGTGTGACTATGAATGATTCTGCCCTTCCACTCTGGATGTAACTGCTTCAGGATTGAGACAGAGCTTTCATAGAAATGTAATACACACTGTGGTTTCTACCTTGTCAATACACTTATTCTTTTGACAAAGATCTTCATGTCCCTGACCAGAATTCGGAGTATATGGCAAATGCAAAGCTGAGCAATTATGCACAATTTTCCTGACATTGGTGCTGGGTGCCCTCAGTGACCGGGGGGCATGGAGGAGCAGTTCTTTCACTTAAAGGAAGTAGCTTGCCACAGTAGGGAAAAGCATGGGCCCTGAAGTTTGACTCTCTGGGATGAGCGAAATCCAAACTCTGCTATGTTCCCAACAGTATGACCTTGGCATGTTGACTAACTTCTCTGCTTCTCTTTTTCTTTGTCTATAAAATAACCTACCTTTGAAGATGGACAATGGACAATGGAAGAGATAATCCATATAAACAGCCTAGTAGATAGTGTACTAACATGAATCAAATCTGTTGTTGTCCAGTCAATTATGACTCATGGTGACCATATTTGTTATAGAGAACTGCCCCATAGGATTTTCTTGGCCACAAACTTCACAGAAGCAGATCACTGGGCATTTCTCCCATGGAGCTCCAGGATGGGTTCGAACCATCAACCTCAGGTTAGCAGTCAACTGTAAGCAATGTGTACCACCCAAATAACCCCCAAACCAAACCCAATGCTGTCATGTTGACTCCAACTCCAAACAACCCTATACGACAGAGTAGAACTGCCCCACAGAGTTTCCAAGGAGTACCTAGAAGATTCAAACTGCTGACCTTTTGGTTAGCAGAGGTAGGACTTAATCCACTATGCCACCATGGTTTCCATGTACTGCCCACTGACCTCTAATAGACAATATGTATTAGGGAATAGGAGCTATTTTAAGGACCTGTGATTATCATTCTCTACATTTGGACAGAGGGATCATCTAAGTGGTGGCAGGTCACACAAGGACAAAGGATCTCATTCTCAAGGAGCTTATTGCTAAAAGAGGGGAACCAAAATAATGTGTCCTAAAAAGATCTAATAGCTACAGAAATGGATATAAACCTATCAACAATCATACAGATGGCACAGGACCACACAAAGTTTTATTCTGTTATGGCAGCTAACAACAACAAAGTTTCCAAGCAATATTTTGTGGGAGAGCAGCTCAAGAGAAAGAGGAGGCTCTGTAGTGTGACAGTGAAGAAGAGGTGTAGCTGGAAAGGAGGCTGCAGAGAAAGGCTCTTGCCCCTGGGTGCAAACCCAGGGGTACCAGATGGCATGGAATGACATTTCAAAGTACAACAAATATGAAAGGTACGTAACTGAGACAGCCAGATAAGAAGGGGGAAGGTGTTTCTGCTGACTCGTCTACATTATCAATATGTATAATCTTGAAATTGGTGGGGAGATGGGAAGTGCAGCTTAGAGATTGCCCCTAGGTGCTCATCATGCTTACGGAGGGGCACAATTTCAGGGCTTGGCATATGTACTATTTTCTTTAGACGTATTTCTGCAGTGAGAAACAGGCTCTGGAACCCAGCTGCAAGGTTCACCTCCCATGTTGGTCTCCTTAGTGTGACTCTAACAAGTTAACAGTTCCTCTGTGACAACTGGCAATAAAATAACACCCATGTCATATGGTAGGTGCCCTAGTTGCACAGTGGTTAAAGCACTTGGCTGCTAATCAAAAGATCCATGGTTAGACCTACCAACTGCTTTGAGGGAGACAGATGTGACAGTATGCTTCTGTAAATACTATAGCCTTGGAAACCCTATGGGCAGTTCTACTCTGTTCTCTGGAGTGACTATCTTACATACACAATGCTGCTGTAACAGGAAAACCACAAATGGATGGCTCTGACAAACAGAAGTTTATTCTCTCACAGTCTAAGGGGCTGTAAGTCTGAATTCAGGGCAGCAGTTCCTCGTGCAGGAGCTTCTCAGCATAGGAATCCTGGGTCCAAAGGATGCACTCTGCACCTGGCTCTAGTTTCTTGGTGGTACAAGGTCCCTCTGTCTCTCTTTTATATCTCCAAAGAGTTGACTCAAGTTACAATCAATCTTGTAGACTGAGTCCTATCTCATTAACATAACTGTCTCTAATCCTGCCTCATTAACATCATACCAGAAAGAAAAAACCAACCAACCTGTTGCCTTCAAATAGATTCTGACTCATAGACGTAGGGTTTATAACACGTAGGAAGTCATATCGAATAACAAGATGGTGGATAATCATATAATTCTTGGTGTCATGGCTGAGTCAAACTGACACAGGTTTTAGGGGGACATTCAATCCATAACAGTCACTGTGAGTCAGAATTCAACTCGACTTCAATGGTTTTTGTTTTCTTTTTTTAAAATGTCATGTGGTTGATGTGAAGATTAAATGAATTAATATGTGCAGTTGGAACAAAGCCTGGCCCATAGCAAACTATCAGTGTTAATTCTTACACGAAATGGATTTTGAAGAATTGCTTCTTGTTACTCTGGACTCGGGTTGAAAAAGATGGAATGGTTGTTACTACTTACTATGCACCTTTCTCACTACTGAATGTTCAGTATCTCAGCTTTTGCTGAGGTCCTATGTTTTACCATCTGAAATACACAGACATTAATAACAACCAGGTGGAGACAAGAAGACAAAACAGAGGAACGAATACTTTTTTTCAACCAGAGGTCCACAGTCATGAGCGTTTTATTCTTAGAGGAAAGATTATTTACTCAAGATAAGGATTCATCATTTCTGAGAGTCCCACTCACTTGAAGGCTAGAATAAAAAGAAGTATCTCTTTCTAAAAACTCTACTATAAAGATGCCAATCTCAAAAGCAAATGACTTAAGCCTTGTAATTTTTTGCACACATAAAACCAATGGAAGACAACAAAACTTTTTAAATCTGAAGTGTTGGAGACACTCAATATAAAAGATACACAGGCTAGTGCTGAATGTATCTGTTAATACTTTAAGATTTAACTAATAATCAGGAGAAGATTTATGTTGGAAAGAAAGAACCATGACATTTCCTACAGAGAAAAAAGATTTCACTCACACATGGTGAGTTGTTGCTTGCCTTTATTCAGTTTTGACTCACAATAACCATACAGGACAGGGTAGAAATGTCCAATAGTTTCCCAGCCTATAATCTCTCTCTCTTTTTAAAATATTTTTTATTGTGAATGAAGAACAATTTTACAATTTATATCATGTTGCCATAAAACCCAGAACTTTCAGCACTATTCTATTCTAGCTGCCCCTCTTCCCTTCTGCCATGTGACAGCACACTCCCCCTTTTGTTTGGAACTTCCCATGACCTTTTAACCATCTGGCCCCCCTCATCCAATCACCTTGGCTCCACTGAAGAGCCTCTCAGGCAATCCTGTGTACAAGTTTAAAGGTCTGTTCATCTCTAGTACTACTGTTTGTGCAGTCCAGCTGAGTCTTTGTCTGGGGAGCTGGTCCCAGTGTTGGATGCAAGTTGAGATTAGAGAGTCCAGGGGCCATACTACAAGGGGGCCTCCATTCAGAAGGATCATTAAGTGTGGTCTTTTGGTAGAGTTCTAGCTCCGCCCTCTATTCTATCACTCACTATGTCTGGAGTTCCATTCCATCTACCCCATCCGCGCTGTCATTGCTGGTGGCTGGGCACCATCTAGTTCTTCTGGTCCCATTCTGAAGAGGACTATGGCTCACATGACCCCTTCCATCTGGTGAGCTCATGTTTTCCTTCTGTCCTCAATGTCCACTGCTTACCTCTGGTTTAGATGGACTGGGACCATGGCAGCTTGCTAACTTTTAAGATCCCAGACTCACTTACCAAAGTGGTATGCAGAGCATTATCTTAAGGGAGAGAGACAGAAAAACAAAACAAACAAACAAACAAACAAAAGCAAAAAACCCTTGGGTATGCCAATTAGTCTGGATGTCCCCTGAAAGTGTAGTCACCCAATCCCAGCCCCTGTATCTCTGTCCTTTCTACGAGGTGGTTCACATTAAGGGGACATTTATTTTAGAAGTTGAGTAGTTGTGGGTACCCCACTTTTAGTGTGTGCCAACACATTCTACAGCTACCCCTGACCCTAACTACTATCTAATTTGTAAAAAATCCTTTTCCCTCCCTCCACCCTTCCCCATCCTTGTAACCACCAAATATTGATTTCTTCTGTGCTTATATGATTTGTTGTGTCCTTATAATAATAGTCTCATAAGAAATTTGTCCTTTTGTGTCTGGTAATTTCACTCAGATGGTAATTTCCTTTAGATGGTCCTACATTGACAAGTATTTCTCTAGGCCACTGTTGTTTCTTATCATGTAGTATTCCCTTGTATGAATATACCACAGTTTGTTTAACCATTCATCTGTTGATGGACATCCGGGTTGCTTCCAACTTTTTGCTGTTGTGGAGAGAGCTGCAATAAACATTGGCGTGGATTTATCTGTTTGAGCGGTGGCCATTCTTTGGGATTGCAGGATCATAAGGTATTTCTATTTCTAGTTTTTTAAGAAAGTGCCAAATTGATTTTTGAAGTTGGTTGAACCATTTTAAAGTCCTATCAACAGTGTAGAAGAGTTCTAATCTCTCCACATGCTCTCCAGAATTTATTATTCTGTGTTTTTTGGATTATTGCCAGCTTTGCTGGGGTGAGATGGTATCTCATTGTTGTTTTGATTTGGATTTCTCTGATGGCTAGCAATTGTAAGCATTTCCACATGTAGCTGTTGGCAATCTGTATGTCTCTTTTGGTAAAGTGCCTGCTCACGTCTTTTGCCCACTTTTTAGTTGGGTTATTTGTCTTTTTCTTATTGAGGTTTTGCGGTGTCTTGTAGATTACAGTAATTAGATGACAGTTGGAAGTATGGTGGGTGAATATTTGTTCCCACTCTGTAGGCAGTCTTTTCACTCTTTTGATGTAGACTTTAGATGAGCATAAGTGTTTAATTTTTAAGAGTTCCCAATTATCTCTTTTCATTTCTGATGACAGGTTTGTTGGTTGTTGGTGGTTTTTGGTACACTGTTAACACCATGGGTTAGGGCTTCCAGCATCTTCCCAATTTTTTCTTCCAAGATTTTTACTGTTTTAGCTTTTATATTTAGGTCTCTGATCCATTTTTAATTAGCTTTTTGTGCATGAGACAAGGGTCTTGTTTCATTTTTTTGCAGATGGATCCAGTTATGTCAACACCATTTGTTGAAGAGACTATCTTTTTCCCAGTTCACAGCCTTTATCAAATATCAGCTGTTCACAGGTGGACAAAGTTATAAGTGGATTCTTAACTCTGTTCCATTGGTCTTTGCTTGTTTTTGTGCTAGTACCAGGTTATCTTAATTACTGTGGCAGTGCAGTAGGTTTTAAGGTCAGGAAGAGTGAGGCCTCCAACTTTGTTCCTCTTCTTTAGTAACAATTTACTTATCTGTGGCTTCCTCTTTTTCCACATGAAGTTGGTGATTTGTTTCTCCATCTCATTAAAAAATGTTGGAAATTGAATTGGACCGCACTGTATGTATAGATCACTTTAAGCAGTATAGACATTATCACAATGTTAAGTCTTCCTATCCAAGAGCAAGGCAGGTTTCTTCACTTATGTAATTATTTTTCATTTCTTATAGTAGAGTCTTGTAGTTTTCCTTGTATAGCTCTTTTATATCTCTGATTAGATTTATTCCTAGGTATTTTGTCATCTTGTGGGCTATAGTAAATGGTAATGATATCACGATTTCCTTCTTGGTTGCTTCTTTGTTGGTGTAAAGGAATCCCATTGACTTATGTATGCTTATCTTGTATCCTGATACTTTGCTGAAGTCTTCTATTAGATCCAGTAGTTTTCTGGTGGATTCTTGAGGGGTTTCTGAGTATACGATCATGTCATCCACAAATAGCAATATTTTAACTTCTTTACCACTTTGGATGCCCCTTAGTTCTTTATCATGCCTATTTGCTTTGGCTAGGACCTCCAGAACAACGTTGAATAGAAGTAGTAAAAATGGGCATCCTTGCCTAGTATCTGTTCTTAAGGGGAATGTTTGCAATTTCTCTCCATTGAGTATGATGTTAGCTATTGGTTTAGTGTAGATGGCCTTTTATTATGTTGAGGAATTTCCCTTCTATTCCTGTTCTGCTGAGTTTTTAACATGAATGAATGTTGGACTTTACTAAATGCCTTTTATGCATTGATGGATAGGATCAAGTGGTTCTTGTCTTTTGTTTTGTTTATGTGGTTGACTACAGTAATTGTTTCCCTGATGTTGAACCATCCCTGCATCCCTGAAGTGAATCCTACTTGGCAACAATAAACTATTTTGTTGATGTGTTGTTGAATTCTTTTAACTAGGACTTTTTTTTTTCATTAAATAAAAAACGAAAGTGTACATACTCTGTGTTTACGATATTGGGTTAAGATAGAGGGAGCACATAAGTTGTGTTGAAGTTCCATTAATATTGATCTTCTTACTGATGTGTATTGTCACCAATTTCACCCAACCAACTTTCTAACAACTGTCTAATCTAAACCCTCACCCCTTGCTCTCCCACCCTCCCACTCTCCCCACCCTTGTAGCCGTCAAAGAGTCTTTTCTATTATGTATGAGTATGCTTTTAAGTTTTTATCGTAGGGGTCTCATATAATAATTGTTCTTCTGTTGCTGACTAGTTTCACTCAACATAATGTCCTCCAGTTGAGACCAAATTGAGAGATGTTTCCTTCTATCATTGTTGTTCTTTATCAATGTATAGTACTCCATTGAGTACATGTACCAAAGTTAACCCATCCATTCTCACGATCATTAATTATTAAATTTTTAAATTATTAAATTTAACTAGGACTTTATTAAAGATTTATGAGTCTAAGTTCATGGAGATATTGGTCTGTAATTCTCCTTTTTTGCACCATCTTTATCTGGTTTGGGTACCAGGGTTATACTAGTCTCACAGAATGAATTTGGGAGTATTCCATCCTTTTCTGTGCTCTATGATACCTTAAGAAATAACGTTGTTAACTTGTCTCTGAAAGTTTCATAGAATTCTCCAGTGAAGCCATCTGGGCCAGGGCTTTTTTCAGGATGGAAGTTTTTTAATTACCTTTCCAATCTCTTCTTTTATAATGGATTTGTTAGTTGTTCTATTTCTGATTTTGCTAGTTTAGGTAGGTGGTGTTTTTCTAGAAAATTGTTCACTTCCTCTAGGTTTTCAAATTTATAGTGTAATTTTTCAGAATATTCTTCCATGATTCTTTTAATTTCCATAGTGTCTGTTGTGATATCACCCCTCCTATTTCTTATTCCGATTGTTTGTTTCTTATTCTGTTCTTCTTTTGTCAGTTTGGCCAATGACTTGTCAATTTTGTTGATTTTTTTCAAAAAATCCACTTTTGGACTTGTCTAGTCTTTCAGTCATTTTTCTATTTTGAACTCTAAGCACTTATAATGTGTCCCATAGATTGTGGTAGGATATATCTCCATTCTCATTTGATTTTATGAAATTCTTTATTGCATCCTTGGTTTCTTCTACTACACATTAGTTCTTGAGCAACATATTATTTGGTTTCCATGGTTTTGATTTTATTTGCATCTTTTTTCTGTTATTGATTTCTAATTTTACGGCTTTATGTTCTGAAAGGAGCTTTGTATTATTTCAATATTTTGAATTCTGTTGAGGATTCCTTTATGTTCTACTATGCAGTCAATTCTGGAGAACATTCCATGTGTACTAGAAAAGAAAGTATACTCAGCTGCTGTTGGATGAAGTGTTCTGAATATGTCTGTGAGGTCAATTTGGTTGATTGTGGTATTCAGATATTCCATGTGTTTACTAAGCTTTCTTCGGGATGGTCTGTCCTTTACTGAGAGTGGTGTGCTGAAGTCTCCTGCTATCATTGTGGAGCTGTCTATTTCTGTTTTCAATGCAAATAGAGTTTGTTTTAAGTATTTCTGAGCCTTGTCATTGAGTGCATAGATATTTAGTATGGTTATGTCTTCCTGCTGTATTGAGCTTTTAACTAGTATATAGTGCCCCTCTTTATCTCATATGGTGGATTTAACTTTAAAGTCTATTTTGTCAGAGATTAATATTGACACTCCTGCTCTTTTTTCAATGTTATTAGCCTGACATATTTTTTTCCAACCTTTGAGTTGTAGTTTTTTTGTGTCTTTGAGTCTAAGGTCTCCTATAAGGTCTCCTATAAGCAGCACACAGATGGGTCATGTTTTTTTTTAATCAAGTCTGCTACCCTCCTTCTCTTCATTGGTGCATTTAGTCCATTTACACTCAATGTAATTTTTGATATATATGATGTTAGTGCTGTCATTTTGATGCCTTTTTTGGATGTTGCATTCCATTTTCTGTGCTCAGTCTTTTTTCTTTATGTGTTTTCTTTTCATGGTTTTCAGTGTTTGTTTTCTTGAAATTGTTGTGAGTTCGTATTCTGCTTTTTGACATGTAGAATTACACATTTCTTTTGTGGTTACTTAGTCCCCATTATTAATCCAAACTTCAGTGTCTTTGTATCTCCTTGACTTCCTCCACATCCGGAAGATCTACATGTAAATTTGTATGACCTTCTTTTTCATATAGTGTAGTTGTTGATTACGTCTCAAGATCTCTGAATTTCTATTTTTTATTAGTTAGCTTTGATTATCATTTTTGGATTTCTTTCCTGATGGTATCTTTTGAGTGTTGGATGTTTAGGTATATGTCTAATGCTATCTATTTTCTAATTGAAGAACTTCCTTTAATCTTTCTTACAATTTTTGTTTGGTTCTTGCAAATTCTCCAAATTTCTGTTTATCTGTGAAAGTCTTCATCTACATATTTGAGAGACAATTTCTCAGGATATATGATTCTTAGTTGACAGCTTTTCCCCTTTAGGGTTTTGTATATGTTATCCCGTTGTATTCTGGCCAGCACTGTTTCATCTAAGTATTCTGAGGATAATCTTAGTAATTTTCCTTTGTAAGTTATTTTTTGTTTATGTCTGGCTGCCCTCAGTAGTCTTTCCTTGTTTCTACTTTTATTGAGCTTGAGTATAGTATGCCTTAGTGTATTTCTTTTGGGATCTATCTTGAGTGGTGTTTGATGAGCATCCTGAAGGGACATCTTCTCATCTTCCATTATATCAGGGATGTTTTCTGTCAGTAGGTCTTCAATCATTCTCTGTATTTTCAGCTATCCTGCCTTGTTCTATTTTTCCTATCCGTCAAATATTGTTCCTTTTGATAGAGTGTCACAACACCCTTGGTGATTCTTCACTTTTACTGAGTCTTTTATTTTTCCTTGTACATGCTGGTGTCATTTACTTTGCCTTGAAGCTCATTAGTTTTACATTCCATTTCCTTGATCCCGATCCTTGACTGTCTATTGATTTATCAAGCTCACTGATTTTATTGTTAATCTGGTGAATTTCAGAGCACTGCTGCTTAGACATTTCTTGTAGCTTATTTAATTTTTCAGTGTGCTCTGCTACATTTTGCCTGATCTCTTTCCTGATATCTTGCAGAGCTGTGTACACCAATCTTTTGTATTCTGTCTCTGATAGTTGCAGGAACTCTTCTTTGTCTAGGAAATCTGTTGATAATTTATTTTGGGAGTTTTCAGAGTCATGGTAGTCTGCTTCTTTAGGTGTTTAGAAATTGATTGTTGTTTCCTATACACCCTGAAGTCATTGCAGTAGAAGAAACTTAGTTTGGTTGAATCATCTGGCATCTCTCTTTTGGGACTGGGCCATAGTTTCTCCATGCCCTCTAATTATTGTCTGTTCCTTGGTCTTACTGTCCTGCACTGGGCTGCTGCCATTGTAGCCTGTGGATAGGCAGGTCAGATGCACTGCTGCTCCTGGCATGGCGCCCAGGTGTGGGGTCCTACCTCCTTTCAGCAACAAGACTGCTACTTCTGTCTCCAGGCTGGGGGGGGTCACTTGTGCAGCTGCTGTGCTTTTGCAGCCCCCCAAAGTGGGCATTACATGAGCACCATGCTGCAGCTGGCTCTGGATTGGGCAAGTCCCTCTTGAAGCCTTAGCTTTGCCTCTCAGGCAGTGGAGGGGTCACATGCACGTGCCTTTTTCCCCAAGCCACAGCTGCAGTCACAATTTCTGTTTCTGCTCTGTCTGGGCTGGGAAAGTATCTATGGGAGTTTTAGCAGGCAACTCTCCAATTGGAGAGGGGCCACATGTCCCTTATCCACAGCTCCTGGGTCATGTCTGTTCTCCTTGTCACTGTCTGTGCTGTCTCTGGGCTGGACTGGTCACCCATGGAGCCTCAGTTGCAGCCAAGGCTCACAGGTGGGGGAAAAGGCTGCACATGCCCTCGCCATAGCTTCCAGTTTGTGCACTTCCCCTCTGTCACTGTCACTGCTGCTCCAGGGTCACAAGAGTTCCTGAAGCCACCCGTCTCCAGCCTGTGTGTGCTCTCACACCGCTGCCCAGGCATTCATGTATGATCCTTCCTCGCTTCTCCCAGTACTGGAGGAGGCAGGCCTCCTTGCCTGGACCATTCTAGGGTCTGCAAGGCCACTGGGCCCTAATGCCCCCTGTTCACATCCATTAGGCACTCCTTGGAAACACTATGGGGCAGTTCTACTCTGTCCTATAGGGCTACTATGAGTTGGAAACAACTTGGTGGCCCCAAACAACAACAACTGGATTAGTCTCAAGCACCTCTGACCAGAGTAGAATACTTCTGGCCTGGGCTGCTTTCTTCAGGCAGGTGCAGATCATTTTTGCTCCAGACTTGGTGTCTCTCAGTCCCACACTGCAAATTTGTGTTGCTTTGGGGAGTTTTACTGTGCCTCCTTCACTTTCTGTGAGCAGGATCTCTTTGTCTGAAGCCCCATGATTTCCTCTGTGGTGGTCTTGTGCTTCTTTGATTTTCCTGTCACCTAGTCTGTTCTTATATGTTTTTACCAGGTGTTCAGGACTCCTGGAATTCCTAACACAGTTGGTTTAATTGATTCTGCTAGTCTTTGTTTTCAGAGGGTACAGCAGGGTCATGTGGCTAAGTTGCCAGTTTAACTCTGCCTGGTTGGGCTATAATCTTTATGGGAACAGATTGCCAGGTCTTTTTCTACCACAGAGCCGATGGTAGGTTCAAACTTTCAGGCTTTCTGTTAGTAGCTGTGCACTTAACCACCATGCCACCAGGGTTCCTTGTACATGGTTAGAGGTGCCCTACGTTTTCCCATAACAAAGTGCAAGCATAGTTAATTGTAGAAAATGAGTTCTCTGAAATGGACATACCCTAAGGTCCCAAAAGCAATGGAAAGGTTTTATTACTTACTTTAATCAGCAGTCTCTTCTCTATGGTAGAACCAACTAGTACGTATTGAAAAGAGACAAGCAGGCAAAAACAAACAAATAATACCCCAAACAAACGAGTGGAGATCCTCACCTACTGATTTAGGTAGTGGGTGCCAAAAGCTTATGAGGAAGATGGTGATGGATATGGAGGGAAAAAAGGAAAACTAATGGCATATTTGAAGGTATACAGCTTTATTCATCACTTAACGTATAGCTTTCCAAGAACTTCGGTTGGTTGTTTAAGAATGTTATGTGTTCACATGTGTTCATAATTATACTGTGTATAGATGGAAACAATGACTCAATAAAGATATGGTGTGCAGCAAGCAGAAAACGATACCATATGTGTCTTTTGGGAAGAAAAAAAATACAGCTGATGCTTAAGCTGACATGCTATAGTAAGTAACCTTACGTAAATAAGGCTACATATACATATATGTATATATATACACATACACACATGAAGTTATACATATATATACATACGCATACACAAGTGTATTATCTAGGCCATTTATGCCTAACCTGACTTCAATCATCTGTTTAATTTGTTTCCTCAATTTCTCTTTCAGTCTTTTGTGAGTGTTTTACTTCCTTCAGTCTTTTTGCCACCCAAAATAGCCAAGGATGTGAGAACCTGTGAAATCCCACAGCTGATAAACCCTAGGTACAGAAGTTAAGAGTCTGGCTGCTAACCAAAAGGTTGGTAGTTCAAATCCACCAGCTGCTCTTTGGAAACCCTATGGCATAGTTCTACTCTGTCCTCTAGGGTCTCAGTGGGTTGGAATCAAATCAGTAGCAATGGGTTTAAGATTACTTCCTTACCTTGAAGAAACCCTGATGGCATAGTGATACAGTGCTACAGCTGCCAACCAAGAGGCTGGCAGTTCACATCCATCAGGCACTCCTTGGAAACACTATGGGGCAGTTCTACTCTGTCCTATAGGGCTAATATGAGTTGGAAACAACTTGGTGGCCCCAAACAACAACATTTACCTTAAATGTACTAACAGTGTTTTATGACTTTAAAAGGAAAAGCTAAAACACATAGTAGTTTTGCCAATGAGTTAGAAACATCATATTGTAAGTAAATTTACAGTCTTGGCTACATGTAAAACTGTAACAAAAAATTAGTTAAGTTACTATTTTAAACTTTTGATCAAGGGTCTGTCATAAAGAATACTATAAAATCAGAGCTTAAAATGTTAAAAAAATTTAGTTTCATATCACTATCTTATTTATCATCATTTGGAAACAAATTAACATTAAGTTGTATTAGTGAAGAACAACAGACTTCATCTATTTTTATTTCTAGTCTTGGTATTTAATACATGCCATATCTCTACCTCAAGCAGAGCCATAGTGGTGCAGTGGTTAAAAGCTTGGATGCTAACTAAAAGGTCA
Source organism: Heterohyrax brucei (assembly GCA_028571685.1). NCBI lineage: Eukaryota > Metazoa > Chordata > Mammalia > Hyracoidea > Procaviidae > Heterohyrax > Heterohyrax brucei. The sequence goes on from CM053143.1 coordinate 25,438,433, forward strand.
ACAGTTCAAATCTACGAGCTGCTCCTTGGAAACCTTATGGGGCAGTTCCACTATGTCCTATAAGGTTACTTAGACTTGAGATTGATTCAACAGCACTGGATTTGGTTGTTTTGTTTTAGGTTTTCTACCTTGAACATTTTGTTTATTTTTAGTGGCACCTGGAACACAAAACATACAAATTTAGGATCTAATGTAATTAGCCTACTGTGACACCAGGACTCCCTTTCTACACATCTGAATACCCAGAGAGTTGTCTTACACTATTTTCTTCGCATTAGGGTTTCTATTCTCTTTCCTTTTTATTTCTCTCAAAGGACCACACCTTGTTCCACATACAGTGATTGTCTAAGGAAAACTGACTGCTGCGAAAATTGGCTATATAAACCAACGTTATGAAGACAATTCTGGAAGACATCATTTAGTTAGATTTTTTAAATTACAGAATTTCAAACCTGGATAGGAGCTTAGATATCATGTACATCAGTGATTCTCAAGTGTGACTTGTGAACCCCTAGTAGTCCTTGACAGCCTTTCATGAGTGTGTGGGATCAAGAGACCACTAAGACATCATTGCCTTGTTCACTGTGTTGACACTGTCAATGGTGGTGCAATAGCAAAAGTGGGTGAAACTTCTCGTGCATTAGCACAGTCAAGGCAGTGGCACCAAACTGTACAGATCACCACTGTATTCTTCACTGTCACACACTCACAGTAAAAAAGAAATAAACAGACAGCTCAAAAACAACTGCAAAGAACTCAGCAAGGTCACAGGATATAAGATCAATATGGAAAAATTAACTGCATTTCTATATACTGACAATTAAAAATAATTCCATCTATAATAGCATTAAAAAGAATAAAATAAGAATAAATTTAACAATGAAGTGTAGGACATGTACAATGAAAACCACAAAATTAACTACAGAATTCAAAGGAGATCTAAATAAATGTTCATTGTTTGGAAGAAACAACATTGTTAAGATGACCACTCTTTTCAAATTAATTCAACATAGCTCCTATCTAAATCCCAGCGAATTAATGAGTTGATGTTAGAATATTTAGAGAAATGTGAATTACTTAAATAGCCCAAAGCACTTTTGAAAAAGCACCAACTAGGACTTATAGTACCCAATTTTAAAACTTACTATAAAGCTACAGTAATCGAAACAGAGTAGTATTGGCTTACCAACAGAGCTACTTCATCAGAACAGGAAAAGGAGTCCAGAAAAAAATCTTTACACTTATTGCCAACTGAACTTTGACAAAGGTATCATGGTAACTCACTACGGAGAAGATACTATCTTCAATAAATGATGTTACTACAATCGGACATATGTGTGTAAAAATGCGAGCTTAGACCCTTGCCTCATATCATATACAGAAATTAATTCAAATGGATCATATTTAAACTATAAAACATTGGGAGTGAATGTAGGAGAAAATCATTGTGATTTTGGGTTAGGCAAAAATTTGTTAGATATAACACCAAAAGTGTGATCCATAGAAGAAAAACTGTACAAATTTGATTTCATGAAAATAAACTTCTTTGTGTCCTTCAAAAGACACCTTTAAGAAAATGAAAAGAAAACCTACAGACTGGGAAAAAAACTGCAAATCATGTATCTGATGAAGGACTTCTGCTTAGAATATATTAAGAACTACAATGAAACAAAAGAAAACAATCTAATTTGAAAATGTATAAAATGTTTAAATTGACATTTCACCAAAGTAAATACACAAATAGCTAATCATTGTTGTTAGGTGCTGTTGGGTTGTTTCTGACTCATACTAACCCTATGTATAACAAAACAAAGCACTGTCTGGTCCTGTGCCATCCTTACAGCTGTTATTCTGCTTGAGCCCACTATTGCAGCTACTGTGTCAGCCCAAGCATAATGTCCTTCACCATGGACTGGGCCCTCCTAATAACATGACCAGCATATGCTATCCTTGCTTCCAAGGAGCATTCTGGTTGTACTTTTTCCAAGACAGACTTGTGTATTCTTCTGGTAGTCCATGGTATATTTAATATTCTTTACCAATAACATAATTCAAATGCATCAGTTCTTCTCCCGTCTTCCTTACTCATTGCCCAGATTTTGCATGCATATGATGTGACTGAAAATACTATCACTTCAGTTTGGTGCACTTTAGTCCTCAAAGTGACGTCTTTGCTTTTTAACACTTTAAAGAGGTCTTTTGCAGCTGATTTTCCCAATGCAAGAAATATTTCATTTCTTGCTGGCAGCGTATGTAGGTGTTGACTGTGGATCCAAGTAAAATGAAATCCTTTACAACTTCAGCATTTTTTCCACTTACCATGATGTTGCTCACTGGCTTAAAAAATAGCCAATAAGGACATGAGAAATGCTCAAGATCACTATTTATTAGAGAGATGCAAATTAAAAACTTTAGAATGGAAGTAATAAAGAAGCCTGACACTAATAATAATAATGAGTATGGGCTGTCTGTGAAGAAACTGGAATCTCATAATAATGTGGTGGGAATGCAAAAATGGTACAGCCACTTTTCCTAATTTGACTCTGACACAACCCAAGAGTATTATTCAGCCTTCTCCAACTTTACAAATACTCATTTGTGTGTGGAAACCCTCGTGCCGTCGTGGTTAAGTGCCACAGCTGCTAACCAAAACACTGGCAGTTTGAACCCACCAGCCTTGAGAACTCCACAGGACAGTTGTACTCTGACCTACAGGGTTGCTATGATTTGGAATCGACTTGATGGCAGTGAGTTTCATTGTAATTTCCGTCTGTATGTATCTAAGTCATCTGCAATCTTATCACTCTGCAGATTTGCAAAGATTCAGAACAGTTCCACCACCCTTAGAATCCTTGTGGTGTCCTCTTAAACACATCCTATTACCCTAATCCCTCTTCTTTGCCCCTGGTATCCATTAATATGTTCTCCATCTCTAAAATTTTGTCATTTCAAAAATGTAAATAGCATCATTTAGTATATACTCTTTTGAAACTGTTTTTTTTTTCACTTAGCATCATTTCCATGAGAACATCCAAGCTGTGGCATATATTAATAGCTTGTTCTTTTTTTTTGCTGAGTAGTACTCCATGGTATGGACATAATGGATATCCATCTAGGTTGCTACCAGTTTGGGGCTATTACAAATAATGCTTTTATGAATGTCCATGTATTTTTTTTTTTTTGTACAAACAGTTTTCATTTATCTGGAATAAATGTTCATGAATGCAGTGATTGGGTCTTACAGCAATTTCATATTTAATTTTATAATAATCTGAGAAACTTGTCCCATTTTACATTCTCACCAGCAATTTATGAATTTTCTAGTTTCTCTGCAACCTTGTTGAGAAGTTGATGTCAGTAGTATTTTCGTATTTTAGCCATTTTGATAGGTATACAGTAACATCTCACTGTGGTTTTAATTTGCATCTCCTTAATCGACAGAGGGAATCACAGCAAATTATGAATAACACCGCAAAGAATGGGAATACCAGAACACTTAATTGTGCCCATGTGGAATCTGCACACAGAACAAGGGGCTACTGCATGGTTTACGGTCAGGAAAGGTATGTGTCAGGGTTCTATCCTTTTGCTATACTTATTTAACCTGTTATGCTGTGCAGATGATCCGAGAAGCTGGACTACATGAAGAAGAATGAGGCAGCAGGACTGCAGGAAGGCTCACACCAACCTGCATTATGCAGAGGACAGAACCTTGCCCAAGGAAAATGAAGAGGATTTGAAGCTCTCACTGATGAAGATCAAAGCCCACAGCCTTCAGTATGGATTATACCTGACATAAGGAAAACAAAAATCCTCACACCTGGACCAGTTAGAAACATTGTGACAAATACAGTAAATATTGACATTGTCAAGGATTTCATTTTCCTTGGATTCACAGTCGAAGTCCATAGAAGCAGTAGTCAAGAAATCAAACAGCCTGCTGCATTGGGCAAACATGTTGCAAAGGACTTCTTTATAGTGTTAAAAAAACAAAGATGTCAACTTGAGGACTAAGGTGGGCCTGACCCCACTCATCGTATCTTTAATTGCCTCACACGCGCTTGAAAGATACAGAACACATAAGGAAGACTGAAGAATTCATGCCTTCGAATTATGGTGTTGGTGAACAATACTGAATACAGCACGGACTACCAGAAGAACAAACAAATCTGTCTTGGAAGAAGTACAGCCAGAATGCTTCTTAGAAGTAAGGATGGGAAGATTTCATTTCATGTCCTTTGGACATGTTATCAGGAGGGCCCAGTCCCTGGAGAAGGACATCATGCTTGGTAAGGTGAAGCCAGTGGACAAGAGGAAGATCTCTGAGGAGACGGACTGACACAACGACTGGAACAATGGGCTCAAACATAGCAAGGACTGTAAGGATGGCACAGGACTGAGCAGCACTGTGTTCTGTTATATACAGGTTGCCATGAGTCAGAACTTACTCAAGAACACTGAACGATAACAACAATAATCAGTGCTTCTTCAGCTGTGTTTCATGCTATGTTTTAAAGTTATAAAATACATAATCATTTATTATGACCAAACCAATTCATTGCCATCAAGTCAATAATGACCCTATAGAACATGGTAGAACCTGCCCCATGTAGATTCCAAGCAGAGACTGGTGGATTCCAACTGCCCACCTTTTGGTTAGCAGCTGTAGCTCTTAACAACTATGCCACCACAGTTTCTTTCATTTAAGTGTAATGGAAAATAGGAAAACTTAATTTTATTTTTGTATCTTCCCTGAGTAATTTGAGTCCTTTTGTTTCAGCTGTATATGTTATTTTAGTAGAAAGGGAAAGTGTAGATTTTCTGTTTTGAATAAAAAATATCTATAGGTGTTTCACATCTAAAACATATTTTGTGGATATGGTCTGTGGTCTTCAAGGTCCCTGTGTAAATGGTTTGAGATTGAGTAGTAATCTGAAGATTTTGTGGTTCAAACCTAACCAGAGGTGTTGCAGAAGAAAACCCTGGTAATCTGCTTTGGTCAAGATTACAGCCAAGAAAACTCTGCAGTGCTGTTCTACCCTGTAATGCAGAGGGCTTGCGTGAGTTAGAAATGACTCCACTGCAGTGGGCTTTGTTTTGTTTTCTTTCTAGTGGTTTCAAAAGGTTCAACCAAATCTTTGACTTAAAACTCACCTAGTATTCCTGGCAACTTGACTAAATGTATGTTTGCTTCCTCAAATAGAACATAAGCAGTGGAAGGCATGGCTCTCCTAGATCTCTTAGTGTTTTCTAAGATGTTTAGTAAATTTGTATGTTGATTTAGGGATTATCCACTATGAAGAAAGACAACAGATATGCTTAAAAAACAAGAACTATAGTGAACAAAGTTCACACATAAATCACATAGGTCTTTAAAGCTTTTAAATTAGAATTCTGCATTAGAAATTCTATCTACCTTCTAATATTGTACTAGCCCTGGTAAAGTTCTCCAAAGTTACTGATTACAATATAAAAGGATTATGCTGAAGAATTATATTTAAAGTATTCATTTTGCATAAGTTATAAGGATCAATGGTGGTGCAGTGGTTAAAGTGCTTGGCTGCTAACCAAAAGTTCAGTGGTTTGAACTTACCAGCTGTTCCATGGGAGAAAGATGTGGCAGTCTGCTTCTGTAAAGATTATAGCCTAGGAAATCCCACGGGGCAGTTGTACTCTATCCCAGAGGATCACTATTTAAGAGTTGGAACCATCTTGGTGGCAATAGGGTTTTGGGGGGTGTTATATAATTGATACATTATATATACTTATATATAGGCATTATACAGTATTTTCTATAGACATACATAGGTATTATTTATACATAATTTACTTTTTGATAAATGTGTATATATAACATATGAAAACCCTGATGGCATAGTAGTCAAGTGCTACGGCTGCAGTTTGAATCTGCCATGTGCTCCTTGGAAACTCTATGGTGTGGTTCCACTCTGGACTATGGGGTCGCTATGAGTCAGAATCAACTAGATGACAACAGGTTTTATATATATATATGGATTGAATTGTGTCCTCCAAAAAAATGTTGGGATCTAAACCCTGGTGTCTGTGAAGGCAACCTTGTTTGGAAGTTGTTGTTAATCGCCACTGAGTAGACTCAACGTGTGTCAGAGTAGAACTGGGTCTTTGGAGATGTTATTAGTTAACATGCATTCATACCTAAGTTTTTTTTAACAACAACAAAACCTATTGCCCTTGAATTTATTCTGACTTAAAGTGACCACAGGGTTTCCAAGCAGTGACTGGTGGATTTGAATGGCCTACCTTTCAGTTTGCAGCCCAAATCTTAAAGACTTGAGTGGTTCCTAATTCAATCTGAGTGATGTCTTGTAGAAGAGAAAGGTCACTGAGAAACATAGAGGGACATATGATAGATTTATGTGCAGCTGCAAGCTAGGGAATGCCTGAGAGAGACGATAAAGGATCTTTTCCAGAGGCATCAGAGAGAACAAAATCCTACCAACACCTTCAGGGTCGACTGCTAGCCTTCAGAGCTGTGAGATAGGACATTTCTTTTCACTTTGTACTAATTGTTACTGCAGTCCAGAGGAATGAATGCATCCATTTTTTTGCTCCCCATCACACAAAAGGAGGGAGCTGGTAATGTTCTATTTTTTGACCTGTTACACAGATGTATTCAGTTTGCGAGAATTCGGAGTTTGCATTTTCACCCGTGTACGTTGCAATAAAATGTTTAAAAATTTAAAAAAAGCATTATGACTCTTAAATGTTATAGTACTACTCTCGTTGCCATGAGTTTAACGTATATAAGCAAATAAAAATTGGTAACAATAGAAATAGTCACCACATTTATGACATAAATGCTAGCATTTTAAGAGAGAAAGTTTGTTTTCTAGACATTATTTTATGAAACTACTTCATAAGTCTTAATTCAAGCTAGAAATTTACAGTAGCCAGAGTTTTATTTGTACAGACATTCCACAGAATTGCTTTGTTATTGTTGTTAGCTGCTGTTGAGTCAGCCTGAACTCGTGACCCAGAACAAAATGCTGCAGGGTCCCATGCCATCCGCATGATCGGTTGTAGATAGAACCACTGTGATCCCTAGGATTTTCACTGACTGATTTTTGGAAGCAGATCACCAGGCTATCTTAACCTGGAAGTTCTGATGAAATCTGTTCAGCATCATAGCAACACACAAGCCTCCAGTGACAGATGAGCGGTGGTTGCAGATGAGATACATCTGCTAGAGCTGAACTTGGTGGTGTCTTTAGCATGAAAGGTAAGAACTCCACCAGTGAGCCACCAATGCCCAAACTGCTTTTGCTGTCACAAAACTCATGTAGAATGGGGGATACTGGGTAATTTGATACTTGGCAGAGAGACAAATGTCCATTATCTTTCATGTTTTGTTTGGCAATGATTTTGGACATTTTCAACAATATCGTTTGATTTGTTTTTTGCTTTTTAAAATCAGGAGTAAAGAATAAATCTCACATTTGAATAATTTTAGTACATTTCACAAAATGTACTCTTCATGTGTAAATTTTTGAGGTGGGGGATTTTTGGCTTCTTTTTAATGATCAGAAACCATGGTGGGGTAGTGATTAAGTGCTACATCTGCTAACCAAACAGTTGGCAGTTTGAATCTACTGGGTAATCTTTGGAAATTCTATGAAGCATTTCTGCTCTGTCCTACAGAGTCTCTGTGAGCCAGGATCAACTTGATGGCAGTGGGTTTTCTTGGATTTTTTTAATGATCAGTTAAGACACATCCTCTTATGTCATCTACCACGATTTTACATTCACCTTTTGAATGCAGTGCATCTGGTAAATCCTTACAGAGAAAGGTCTAGCAATGCAACATTTAGCTTTATTAATAAAGCCCAATGTTTGCCACCCCTGATGTAGGCTAGCCATGGACTTTGATTTTTCTGTATCATGTCCATGGACACACTGCCTAGCCTTTGAAGTGATAACTGGATGTGGTACCAATGTGGCAAAAAATGAACCTCTGAGCAGATGAGCAGACTTTCAAGTCTAGACAATCAGTTAATCAAAGAACTCATCTTTTTTCTCTCAAAACAAAATTTTCTGGCTTTCCTTCAGCCAGGGGACTTCACCAACATGACAATAAGTACAGAATACAAAGATGTAGTTTATCAGATGTTCCAAAGCAATCTCTAAGATTTACAACATAGATGACTTTCTGGAGAATAATCATTGTATCACACACATTTTCCTCTACAATGTATTCCTTGTGTCTCAAATAAGGAAATGAAGAAGTTGCTGGATTTACTGGAGGAAATGATTTTCATCTTTGAACTTAGTCTTTGAAAATGTATTTCTGTTAGAGGTGGCATGTTAATAATTATAAAAGGCTGTCTTACGATATTTGTGGAAGAGAAGCAATGTGACAGTTTAGTTAACAGCATGACTTCTAGAATTAGAACTGATCCAAATTCTGGTTCTGTCACTTGCTAGCTGCATGGCCTTAATGAGGTGGTTTAAATACCTTCAGCCTAGGCTTCTTCATTCTTAGAATTCAGGTAAAAGTTCATCATTCACAGGTTTGTTGTGAGGATCAAGTAAGTTAGTGTGCTACACCATAGACATGTAGTTTGGGTAATGTTATTCTCATGGCATATACTTATGTGTAACATTTTGAAATTCATACTTATCCTTCATCAGTTTAGGAAATAGTTATGGATTGTGATGTTTTCCCTAAAAATACCTGTCGGTGTGGCTGACCATAATTTTCAGTGTTGTGGGCTAGCCTTGCCATAGCCTTCCCATACTTCCCAGTATTTTGTCATCTGATGTGATCTTCCTGTGTGTTGGAAATTCAGCCTCTATGATGTTAACAAGGCAGGATTAAGGCAGTTATGTTAATATGGCAGAACTCAATCTACAAAATTAGGTTGTTTTAAGTCAATCTCTTTTGAAATATAAAAGACAAGAGTGAGCAAATAAACAAGAAGACCTAATACCACCAAGAAAGAAAAGCCAGGAGAATAGTGTGCACTTTGGACCCCAAGTTTCTGTGCTAAGAAACTCCTAAGACAGGAGAAGACTGATGACAAGTATCTTCCCTCAGAGCCAATGGAAAAGAAAGTCTTTCCTTGGTGCAGATATCCTGGGTTTAGACTTCTAGTTTTCTAGACTGTAGGAGAATAAATTTGTCTTTGTGTAAGCCATCCACTTGTGGTATTTCTGTTACAGCAGCACTAGATGACTAAGACAGAAGTGCTTCTTAACAGTAGCCAGAATATTCTTGTTAAATTGTAAGCCAGATCATGTTACCCATCTGCTTTTAAACTTCTAAAAGCTTCTTATCTCAGTCAGAAAAAAAGGTAAACATTTTATTTTGTGAATGTAGGTGGTGTCTTTGTTATCTTGAGCCTGTGTTACAGAAATACAAGTGCATGGTTTTAACCAAGGAAATTTATTCTCTCATAGTTTAGGAGACTAGACTATTCAGTCAAGGGTGCCAGGTTCAGGGGAAGTCTTTCACCTTCTGTTGGCTCAGGGTGAAAGCCCTTGCCATCAATTTTCCCCTGGTCTAGGAGCATCTCAGCTGGTTCCAAAGGACATGCACTGCTCCTGACACTTCTTGCTAGGTGGCAAGAGGTCCTCCTATCTCTCTTCTCTGTTTTATATTTTGAGAGATTGACTCAAGATACAACCTAATTTTGTAGACTCAGTTTTGCCTCACTAACATAATTGCTTCTATTCCTGCCTCATTAATATCACAGAAGTGGGATTTATAAAACAAGAAAATCACATCACATGACAAAATAGTGGACAATGACACAAACCCTGGGAATCATGGCCTAGCCAAGTTGACACACATTTTTGTGGGACATCTTTGTTTGCAGATGTGGAATGACTCAAAATGAGAAGAAACAGCTGCAAACATCCACTAACAATTGGGACATGGAACGCAATAGCATCAGGTAAGGAGAATAACAGATAATAGCATCAAGTAAGGAGGGTAACAACATCAGGTAAGCAGGGAGTAAGAAGCCCCCACTTGTCTGTCAGTGGAGGCAGGGAGGGTAGCAGCACCAAGCAAGGAGGGTAACAGCAGTGGGTAAGGAGGGTAACACCATCAGGTGAGGAGGTTAAATAGCATCCAGTAAGGAGGGTAACACCACCAGGCAAGGAGGGTAATAACATCAGGCAAGGAGGATAACACCATCAGGTAATCAGGGAGTGAGCAGCCTCCACGTGTCTGTCACTAGAGGCTGGCTTGTTGCTGTGATTCAGGAAGCTATGCCACTGGTATTTAGGTACCAGCAGGGTCACCCATGGTAGATGAGTTTCAGTTGAGCTTCCAGACTAAGACAGACTAGGAAGAAGGATCCAGCAGTCTGCTTCTGAAAGGAATTAGCCAGGGAAAGTCTTACGAATAGCAGCCGAACACTGTCAGACATAGTGCCAGAAAGCCAGCCTCCCAGAATGGAAGGCACTTGGAGGACAACCAAGGAAGGGCTGCCTCCTCAAAGCAGAGTCCATCTTTTAACGACATGGACAGAGTAAGGCCTCTGGGATCTTCATTCACTGATGTGGCATGACTCAAAATGAGAAGAAACACCTGCAAACATCCACTAATAATTGAGACATGGAATGTATGAAGTATGAATCTAGGAAAACTGGAAATTGTCAAAAATGAAATGGAACGCATAAACATTGACATTCTAGGCATTAGTGAGCTAAAATGGACTAATTTTGGCCATTTTGGATCCAACAATCATATAGTCTGCTATCCTAGGAACAAAAACTTGAAGAGGAATGGTGTAGCATTCATCATCAAAAAGAATATTTCAAGATCTGTCCTGAAGTACAATGTTGTCAGCGATAGGATAAAACCCATACGCCTACAAGGAACACCTGTTAATATGACTATTATTCAAATCTATGCACCAACCACTAAGGCCAAAGATGAGGAGGTTGAAGATTTCTTACCAGCTTCTGCAGTCTGAAATTGATCAAACATGCAATCAGGATGCACTGATAATTACTGGTGACTGGAATGCAAAAGTTGGAAACAAACAAAAAGGACTGGTAGTTGGAAAATACGACCTTCGTGATAAAAATAATGCTGGAGATTCCATGGTAAGAATTTTGCAAGACTAATGACTTTTTCATTGCAAATACCTTTTTTAACCAACACAAACAGTGACTGTACACATAGACCAGATGGAATACAGTGGAACCAAATTGACTATATCTGTGGAAAAAGATGATGGAAGAGCTCCACATCAGCAGTCTGAACAAGACCAGGTGCTGACTGTGGCACAGATCATCAATTACTCATATGCAAATTAAAATTGAAATTGAAGAAAATCAGAACAAGTCCACAAGAGCCAAAGTATGACCTCGAGTATATCCTTCCTGAGTTTAAAGACCATCTCTACAACAGATCTGATGTGTTGATCACAAATGATTGAAGACCAGACAAAATGTGGAATGACTTCAAAGACATCACACATAAAGACAGCAAGAGGTCATTAAAAAGCAGGAATGAAAGAAAAGACCAAACTGGATGTCAGAAGAGACTCTGAAACTCGCTCCTGAATGTCGAGCAACTAAAGCAAAAGGAAGGAATGGCAAAGTAAAAGACCTAAACAGAAGATTTCAGAGAGCAGCTAGACATGACAAAAGAAAGTACGATAATGACATATGCAAAAAGCTGGAAAGGGGAAACCAGAAGGGAAGAACATGTCCTGCATTTCTCAAGCTGAAAGAACTGAAGAAAAAATTCAAACCTCGAGTTGCAATAGTGAAGGATTCTACGGGGAAAGTATTAAATGACTCAGAGAGCATTAAAACTAGATAGATGGAACACAGAGTCATTATACCAGAAAGAATTGGTTGATGTTTAGCCATTTGAAGAGGCAGCGTATGATCAGGAACAAATGGTATTGAACAAATGGTATTGAAGGAAGAAGTTGAAGTCACATTGAAGGCACTGGTGCAAAACAAGGCTCCAGGAGCAGAGAGGAATAGTGTGCTGTCACCGGACAGGGAGAGCAGTGGAAGCTGCATATAGGGGGGCATGTAAATTTATATGTGAATGTACATTTTCACTCAGTTATGTTAAATAAAAATTAAAAAAAAAAAAAAAAAAAAAGGCTCCAGGAATTGAGGGAATATCAATTGAGATACTTCAACGAACAGATGCAGCACAGGAAGTGTTCACTCATCTTTGTCAAGAAATTTGGAGCACAGCTACCTGGCCAACTGACTGGAAGAGATCTATATTTATACCCATTCCAAAGAAAGGGGATCCAACAGAATGTGGAAATTACCAAGCAATATTGTTGATTCACACGTCGGTAAAATTCCGCTCAAGATCATTCAAAAGTGACCACAACAATATGTTGATAAGGTACGGCCAGAAATTCAAGCTGGGTTCAGAAGATGACGTGGAACCAAGGATATCATTGCTGATGTCAGATGGATCTCGGCTGAAAGCAAAGAATACCAGCAAGATGTTGACTTGTGTTTCGTCCACTGTGCAAAAGCATGCGACTGTGTGGATCATACTAAATTATCACTAATGTTGTGGAGAATGGGAATTCCCCAATACCTAACTGTGCTCTTAAGGAATCTTTATATGGATCAAGAGGTAGTTGTGCAAACAGAACAAGGGGATACTGAATGGTTTAAAGTTAGGAAAGGCGTGCATCAGGGTTGTATTCTTTCACCATACCTTTTTAATGTGTATGCTGAGCAAATAATCCAAGAAGTTGGATTATACAAAGAAGAATGAGGCATCAGGATTGGAGGAAGACTCATTAACAGCCTGCATTATGCAGATGAGACCACCTTACTTGCTGGAAATGAAGAAGATTTGACACACCTACTGAGGAAGATCAAAGACCACAGCCTTCAGTATGGATTGCACCTCAACATCAGAAAAACAAAAATCCTCACAACTGGACCAGTAAGCAAGATTGTCATGAATAGAGAAAGGATTGGGGTTGTCAAGGATTTCATTTTACTGGGGTCCACAATCAATGCCCATGGAAGCAGCAGTCAAGAAATCAAAAGACACATTGCACTGAGAAAATCTGCTGCAAAGGACCTCTTCAAAGTATTCAAAAGTAAGGACGTCACCTTGAAGACTAAAATGCACCCAACCCACATCACGGGATTTTCAGTTGCATCATATGCATGCGAAAGCTGGACCGTGAACAAAGAAGACAGAAGAAGAATTGATACCTCTGAACTGTAGTGCTAGAGAAGAATGTTGAATGTACCATGGACCCCCAAAAAACAAACAGATCTATTCTGGAAGAAGTACAACCAGAGTGCTCCTTGGAAGCAAAGATGGCAAGACTATGTCTTACCTCCTTTGGACACGTTGTCAGGAAAGATCAGTCCCTGGAGGACATCATGTCTGGTAGAGTGGAGGGTCAGTGAAAAAGGGTCAGTGAAAAAGAATAAGACCCTCAATGAGATGGATTGACATAGTGGCTGCAACAATGGGCTTAAGTATAAAAACGAGTGTAGACATGGTGCAAGACCAGGCAATGTTTCGTTCTGTTGTTCATAGGGTCCCTATGAGTCAGAAACAACTTGATGGCACCTAACAACAACAATTCAATCCATAGCAGGTAGGATGACAATTTTTCCTAGTTTGCCCAGGATAGTCCCGGTTTCTGCCTACTGTGCAGACATAATTAGTTATAGTGCCTCCTTTGACTCTCAAAAAGTGTCCTGGTTTAGACAATAAATTAGATTATCATTTTACTATTGTACTCCATGTAGTACACCTTTGCTCCATTCCTGCCCTACCCTCCATAACCCTGTGACCTCATCTATTTACGACTGTCTTTTTTTTATACTCAGCCACCACAGCTTGTTGCTGTTTCTTTAATTTTCTAGGCACATTTCTACCTCTGGGTCTTTGCATTTGCTGTTTCTCAGGTGGGAATAGTGTGTCATCATGGTTTGCTTCTTTTTTTTTTTTTTTTAATTCATCTGTCACCTTGTTTTTGCCTTCTTTGGTCACCTACTCTAAAATTTATACCTTCTCTTCTTTACCTTTATTCCTGTTTTGCCTTTTTTTCCTTAGCACCTATCTCACATGGTAGATACTTACTTATCTTGCTCATTGTCTTTTACTAGAATAAGTTCCACTAAGGCAAAGATATTTGTCTGTCTTGTTTATTGCCATTTTCCCGATGTCTGGTATATAGCAAGGTCAATAAATATTTATTCAATGAAAAAATACAGAGAAGAAAGATTTGACATAACCAAGCAACCAAGTGGTCAATCAGCTGCCATCTCCATTGCCTTCTAGAATAAAATTTGATCTAAAATAACAGGGGTCCTGTGTCTAAGATGGAGCCCTGGTCATGCCCTGGTTAACTGTTCAGCTGGTAACCAAAAAGTTGACAGTTTGAATCCACCAATCGCTCCACAGAAGTCCTATGGGATAGTTATACTCTGTCCTACATGGTCTCTGTGAGTCACAATCGACTCACAGCAAAGGATTTAGTTTGAGCTGGTGTTTAGGACAAGGGTTATGAGAAGCATGATTTGACTGGTTTCCGTGATAAGTTTTAGTCCTCAAGGAAGTCATCTGAAATCTTATCATGACAAACAATGTCAATGACACTTTTAGAGATGTTTAAGTTCTGAGACATGACTTTTATATTAGCATTAAAAAATAATGTTAAATTCATCTGATGACACATTTGTTCCCAGGTTTCTGAGCCCCAAAACACCAGGTACTTCAAATATTCTGGATATAAATGAGTATCTTACAGCACATGTCTTTGTATAATTTTTGACGTGCCAAAGAAACAAAAAAGTACCCAAAATTAACAGAATGATGCTTACAATCAGTTCAATTTTTTAATTTAATTTCAATTACTGACTTTGTAACTTAAGACAGTTTTTTCAACAAAAACTAGACTTAGTTCAAAACGAATGTTGTAGCTCTGGAAAGCAGTTATTCTACTCAAGAGAATGTGGTAGATTCATAAGGCAGTTGTAGAGTTTCTGGCTATATTTCAGATTTATTTTAACAAAATCACTTAGAACATTCCTTATTTAGTTACTTGAGTCTTAAACTTAACTTCCAAGACAAGAAACTTGATTTATAGTCCCCTTTCATTTTAGTTTCTATATTCTTTACACCAGTTGTGTATACTTCTTACAATAATGAAATAATCTTCACAGCTTAGCAATGAATACTACAGAAATATTTCAGAACATTTACTTTTATTGATCAGAGTGCTGGAATCTGAATCATACTTGCAAAAAAAAGTGCATTTTGTGAAAATTCTTTTTACAAAATGACAATTTCGATGTATTATTATTTTATGTTAAATTTGTAATATGGCAAATTCTTCAGCCAACCCAAGGAATAGCACCAGCCATGAGGCTGCTAACATCTCAACACCTTCCTATTAAGAACGAGACTGAAACCATTGCTCCCTCCACAGCCATGGGAACAATCTCACAGTTATGGATAGTTTCCATCCCCCATCACTGAAAAGAGAATAACTTTCCTGTGAGCCAAATGCCAAAAGTTAGCAGCGTAACCTCACATGAGAATAATTATTTAACGTGACCATGAGTGAATGCAGTGAGGTTCCCAGACACAGGAAATGAAAAGTCAGAAGGGGATGTAGAGTGGGAGAGTTCTGAAAGTTTTCCAGACAGAAACTTCCTTATAACTCATAGTAACTTGGGTAATAAATTTATTGCTGTCATTTTTATGTGTATACATTCTTCAATCAGCTAGTTAACTAAACGAATCTTTGCAGTGCGTATGTGTTTTAGCAAGGCCAGAAAAGTCAATCTATGTCCTATTCTTTAAAGAACAAATTAAATCTTCTGTGATAAGAACGTTCACTTTAATATTCCAAAATCACCTGTAGATTTAATATTTCAATCAAAATCTCAGTGACGACTATGCTCAAAGAATGTATAGTACATGGAACTCTTGGTAATGCACTCTTTGATTGGTCACAAGTATGAGGGAGAGTGGAAATTAGCTAAACATGATTTCTGAGCCATATGAAAAGAACTCTTGACCTCTAGAGATGAAAGGGAAAAAGGGAGAAAATGCTTCTGCTGTGTTATGTGTTATTCTGCTTTGTATAAATTTTCCTCAGATTTATGGACCCTGTAACATTCCTGGTTTGCAAGAAAAAAGGAGAAATTCAAGAAATAAGTAAGTCTTGCCTTGAGTCTGGAATTGCGTGGGTGGGAAACATTTCTTACGGTACATTTTCTTATTTTACTCATTCATCAAATCTTTTTAAAGCTGGGTACAGTGCTGAATGCTGAGAATACAATGACAAATGAGAATGATGGCAGCTTGCCTCAAGGAACTTTCAGTCTAGTTCAGCAGACAGGCAAATGAACTGGCAAATTACAACACAGTGTATGAGAAATGCCATTAGCGGGTTAAATAAGAGGGTGTCATGGGAGCACGTGGGATAAACACCAGCCTACTCTGGACTAAGGATACTTGCCAGACAAATATGTTTAAGCTGAAATCTGAAGAATAAAATGAAACAAGTAAGAGAAGGCATGTAGTGAAAACATTCCAAACAGAATCCTCATCTGGATATTCTGAGATCTAGTTTAGCTGGAGGAGACATAAGGAGAGAAAAGCCTGGAGATCGATGTGCCTGGGAAGGAGACACTGTCAGAGATGCCTCCAGGGGAAAATCTCACTGCACTGAGATGTGCCAACATGGAGCTGGTATATTATTCAAAGATACACTTTCTGTCTTCAAAGGCAGGCACACAACTTCTAAACTTAATCTATGGTTATGACAATATATAATCATATACTGTACATGAGGATGGATCATGCTTATTTGCTTAACGATGCGGTGAAAGGGATATAATGCCCTTACCACATATGGAATCTGATGGCCAATCTGATTAGCTTGGAAAATAATGTGTACACTACAGATAATAGCCTGTACCTGCTCTGTAAATGAAAAATTCCTTTGGCAAATTAATATCAGTATCTTCACTTGATGTTCTCCGAGAAATTAATTTAACAGTAACGATCCTAATCAAATCATATCAATAAACATTTATAAAACACCTACTATGTGTGCTCTCAATGATGCTAATAGGATTCTGGGGAGCTTTCAGACTACAGTGGATTATGTACAAAGGCCTGGTGATCTACCTTTCAGTTTTCTGAATTTTCACAGAATACACTTTTAGCAAATATAATTCTGATTGCAGCATTCTGATCAATAAATGTTCTGAAATGTTTCTGTGGTATGTACTGCTGTGATGTGAAGATTATTTCTTTATTATTGTAAGAAGCTTATACAAACTTTTCACCTACTTCATAAGGTAAAAACCCTCATGCATCTTGATGGCCTGATCTGCAACTGACTGGGCAACACTTGTTCCATGAGCTATGGGTTGACCCAATGGTAGCTAAAAACAACAACTGCAACTATGTTTGGGGCATCTAATCCATAACTATGTTCATTTATTATTGAGGTAGAAATTGTTTTGGTGATCCTTTGTGTCAAGAAACAAATTTTATGCGGCTGCCCAAATAGGACGGACTCCAGTTCTACACGACGTCCAAGGCTGTGTGTCAGCATGGAGATAACCGGCTCTATGTGAACATCTCTGCTTTCCACATTGCTTAGATCTTCTGCCAGAGTAACATTGGGGAGTCTTGACTTTTCATTGCAAAATACGTCTGATAATTTCATGCAGGAACTGTATTTGTTTACTTTTTTATTGTTGTCCTGGACAAGGGTGGTTGCTTAGAGTGGACAGGATTAGTAATTAACGATTGAAGTTAATGGAGTCAATCACTGGCTATTTAGCTAGTTCTCAAAGATCCATATTGTCTGCATGCTAACTGGAGGCATTATTCACCCACAAGTATTACTTATGACATAGTGACTTCAACTCTTCATTCTGTGTGTTGGAGATTTCTATGCCAAGTCATTGGATTCAACTTCTTCCTTCTTTCCATGCCCCCATTATAATCCCCTTTTCCTCTTCCTCTAATACATGTATTTCTCCACATTCCTCTGCCAAAGTGACCAAAGTACAGTCGTTTATGAGCACATCTGTGTGTACATTTACATAAACTACATGGTGCCATACTTAAGATTATGGCTCAGCTCTGCACAGACAACACTCCATGTCAAATATAATCATATTAAATCATGAAAGAATAATGTGATTAAATTCTACATTTCCAAATTATATTGCCATTTAGTAACTGGGAGTTATTTTTGGTCCAAAACACAGTGGCAGTGTTTTAATTTTCTTCTTTGTTCTAATGAATGCATGTTTTTCTAGAGATTAATTTACTTGGCTAAATTTCTGCAGTTTTTGGAATGTCAGGATACCAGATAATGTAATTTCTTGACAAACAGTATCTGTATCAGTCTAGGTTACAGGTTTGGGTATCTGAAAGAGTCTCCTAACTCTTCTCCCTCCTATTTTTTCAGTCTTCTTTTGAGATTGGTGATACGTGTTTCCGAACAAATGAAAATCAGACAGTTAGTCTTTGATAAAATTAGTCATGGTTTTTCTTCACCATCATTTCTAAGGTCCTTGTACAATACAAAAACCAAAGAGGGCAACTGGCAGTGATTTGTTTCTTTTGTTTCCATCTGCTTTTATTGTCTTAGATGAAGACATTCTATTGTCTTAGACTATCTGATCTTCTTTTATTGCCAAGGGGTGTGTCCCTGCCTGTGTGCAGGTATAAGCAAGGGCCAGAGAAGTTTCTCTCCAGTGTTTGTTTTATGTCTTGTCTGTGCACTGTATAACAGGAGATCTAACTCATTTCTCAACACAGGATCTGTAAATGCTTCTACAGCAGCAATTCAGCAACTACATCCAGCTCTTCTGAGGCTGTTACTTAGGGCAAAGAATATCATTTAGTGGTAGTGGTGAAATCCTGACAAGATCTGAGGATGCACGTAGGGAGTTGCTAAGAAATAGGCAAAATGTGGTCAGAGTGTGGAGGGTCTTGACTGTTAAACACATAAGGCATGGGTACAATTGAGAGTTCCTAGGTATTTTTGGAACCCAGTGGCACAGCAGTTAAGAACTTGGCTATTAACCAAAAAGGTCAGCAGTTCAAATCTACTAGGCACTGCTTGCAAACCCTACTGGGCAGTTCTACTCTGTCCTCGATGGTTGCTGTGAGTCAGAATTGACTCAATGGCAACAGGCAGGTATTGCTGAGCAAACAGTGACACCAGGTAAGTAGAAAGAGTCCAGGATAGACTGGAGGGTCCAATGGGAGGGCCCAATGACACTTCTGGAGATTTAGGTGAAGGGTGATATACCCTCCCATGAACAAACACCACCCTGAGTTACCCAGCACTAGCTGCACAGGTTATGACAGATCAGGGATAGCCTGACTGTCTGATAGTGCTCCACTGCTTTTCTGTTGTGTTATATGTCATGCTGACATATGAAACTATTTCAGTACAGTCTCTTTCAGAGTGAGAGAAAAGGAATAAACTGTGAATAGAAAGAACACTTTATCATGCCCTCTCCTTCTAACATTACTGCAGTCTAATCGGCAATTCTGGCTTGCCAGGAGACACAGTCTTCACTGTCTGCTTCCACTTAGGCTGGTGCTCCTGTGACTTAATGCAATGTTCTCTGTCTGGAGACACCTTAGAACTGAGTAAAAAAACCAACTGACATAATTGCTATACCCCACAATATGTATGATTTGAAAACCCATCTTCCTTCAGGAGCATGGCAGACATTTTCAGTTATAGGCTAGCCTAATTCTCCAATAGTGGGACACAAAAAAGTTCATGGATCTCTTTAATGGAACGTTCCCGAAGTCTACACGTTATTCTTATAGGTACCTAAACAGAATGGTAAAGTGAGGTGAAAGATTTGGGAGCTGTCATCTTGTCGTGAATACAGACGTAGTCAGCATGACTGGGTTAGAGGAATTCACAGGTATGATGCATGCGAGACCATAAAGCATCAGAGTCTTACTGCAGGAGGCGGCTGTGGAGAAAATGAATGTGACCTGAGAACCCTAGAGAACCCTATGTCCTAGGACAAGTTCCCTTGCCTATCTTGGGCAGAAGTCATGGAAACAGTAGCCTGTTACGATCTTCTGACTCACAAAAGGGGACTGATGAAAGAAGTAGAGATAACGCCTAAATACTGTGAGGTTTTTTAGCTCACTCCAATACCTTTCTCTTTTCTTCAAGAGGAAGATTAAAATAGCTACAGAGAGCTATTTTTTTACCTAGCAATTTACTTTCTAAAACTAATGCTTGTTAAATTACTCATTAAACAAGTTTTAGAAAAACAAGATAACACAAAGTATTCCTGTGATGGAAAAGTATCAAACTGTCCATGTTATTTAAAACTACAATAAAGCATTATAAACTACTGAATTTCTAAGAAGGAAGAAAGGCACTCTGGTGACACAATACCTAAGCACGTGGCCACTAAACAAATGGTTGCTGGCTTGAACCCACCAACTCCGAGGAAAAAAGATTTGGCAATCCTATAGACTACAGCCTAGAAAATTCTATGAGGCAGTTCTATTACGTCCTATAGGGTTGGTATGAGTTGCTGGCACACAACAATAAGACAAAAGAATCACATTGCCAAATAGGGATATGTTAATTTTTATTCATTGTTATACAATTTTTTTTTTTTGAGTGCTATTTGTGTTTTCACCAAATTTGGAGATGTTCCAGATGATCTGGCTTAAGACATTTCTATGGGATAGAAATAAAATCCAGTCTAGTGACTGGCAGGTAGTACCTCAAAGACATAAACAAGTCTCCTTCAAGCAGCTGCAGATTCTGATTTACCAAGAAACTGATTTGTATAAAGGTTGACTCTATGTAGTGTTCTCCAGAGTATCAGCTGGGAGTTGTTAATTCAGAGATGGTTAATTACTCTCCTGAGCAATAGCAGGTTGGTTAACTAGTACATGAAACCTGTTGCTGTGGAGTCAACTCCAACTTACAGCAACCCTACAGGACAGAGAAGAACTGCCCCATAGAGTTTCCAAGGAGCACATGGTGGATATGAACTGCCTACTTTTAGGTCGGCAGCTGCAGCACTTAATCACTACACCACCAGGGTTTCCAAAGCAGTATACACAATTATGATTAATCATACAACTGTTTTAATATTCTATGCTATAACTGCTGAAGAGTCTAACTTGTAATAAGAGTAATGCCAGTATTTTTCAAATCTATCATTAATGAGAAGCGTCATGAAAAAGCCAAGGGTTAAGTACATATAAGTAAGAAATTCATGAGTCAGATTCGACTCGATGGCACTTGGCTTAAGTAAGAAATTAAGATTTTTTAGAAGAAAAAAAGTAGACCGTTCTAAAAAAATTCCATTTTAAGTCGAAATAGAAAACACATGTAATTATGCTATTCTGTGGAAAGAGACGGTATGTGGTAGTTTCTTGAAACTTTACTGTCTAACTGTAAAATATATTGTGTGGAATTTTTAAAGATTCTTATTTACAATGCTCAAAATCTTAAATATTGTCTTCATCTTGATTACGAGACCACTGATTTAGTCACACCATTTATCTACTGACAACTGAGTAGCTACTGTTCTACTTAAAATATATCCTGGCTTCCAAAGACAAAACTTGGCCTTTTAGGTAATATTTCAGACTACTACTACTCAGAATCATTTTGTTCCTCTGACAAACACACAGAAGAAAATGAGTAAGGCTGGCGATAATGAACCAAGAGAAGTTATTTTCTTTAGTTTAAAATAAAGGCATTTCATAAAATCTGCCATACATCATGTAGTTTCATTTGAACTTTAGCTCACTTGTGTTGTTGTAGCAATTGCCCTTCCTGATTACAAGTCCAACTACGGAATATCTAATTCCTTTTGGACTTAGTTTGCTTTGGTACTAAATCCAGGTGACCACAGTATGCGTGGGTTGGTTACTTTTCTCTCCCACTGTGAATGCTCTGAGGCACTTACTCTGTCTTTGGATCTGTGTTACCCAGCTCAGGGGTGGGCATTAACTGGGCACTCAAGTAATGTAAACTGAGGAAATACAGGAGACGATAGTAAACAAACACCTTTTAAAGGGTTCTACCAAACCTGCTCAGGGAGGCTAACCCCGGCCTACTCTCATGTGCATTCTACTATCTCTAAGTCACCTTCATAACTGAGGAAAGCCAAGATGCCCTTCGACTGCAATCAGCAGCCTAGACAGCCAAAACAAAATACTTTTCATTTCAGACTGTACTGTGGGTATCTGGCTTCGGAGACACACTGCACTGAAAAGCTAACTGGAACTGAAGGTATGCTTCTTTTAAATGCTTTTAGGACCCAGTAGTTCTTACTTTGGGAATTGAATCTCAGAAAAATCCAGTGCCCTTCCCAGACTGCACACCTAACCAATAACCTCAGGGCTAGCATGAGAACGCAATGCGTGAAATACCATGATTTTGAAGAATCATCCCTGAAATGCTACTTTGTCAACAGTGAGTTAGAAAATAAGTGTAGCACTTACAAAGCTGTAAACATTTAAAATGTCACTGAGTTTTTAAGGCAGCAGAAGAAAGCTTGCACTAAAAACACAGACTGATATTCCAAACATTTATAAAGTTAGCAATGACTGTCTTATTGTGGAAGCAGGGTACGTTCAAACCTGCAGATGCATTTGTGGTTACTTCCTACCTTGAACACATTGATAGGGAGATCAATGACCACGTAGATGAGGTCTCCAAGGGCAAGGCTGGCTATCAGCGCATTGGGGCCGTTCCGCATACACTTGTTCTGGTAAATGATCCTGAGCAGAGTTGCATTCCCCACCATTCCCACGATGAAAATAGTACAAGATATCACAGTGTTAATATACTTGAAAGCTGAAGTAATTTTAGTCCGTTGCGGGCAATAGATGTGCATTGAGCTATTGCTGGGGAGAGCCAAATTGGTGGGTTGATGGGTGGTGACAAGAAAGCTGAGCTCTGTCCCACGAAAAGTGGTGAAATCATCCACAAGATCACTTAAATTTGTGTTGTATCTCTCAGGATTATCACTGATCACGCATCCAGTCATCACCAACCAAAAGGACACCCTGAGGCAAAGGGTTCCCATCTTGACGCACATTCGAGACAGTGTCTCTTACTGAGTTCCTTTTATGCTCGCTCGCTTTCTTTTCAACCTGGAAAAAGACAGGAGGAAAAAGAATTTTGGTTACAAAATCCAATTGTCAATAAGATTGTAGTCAATAACTATTTACTGCTTCAACTAAAATGCAAGATATATTTGGTAATTAAGTAAGACATAGCTATGCCAGGTTACCCTGTGGCAGAACAAATCCAGAAAAGATTGAGGCAATATTAGGGTAGATTTTTCTTTATTTCCCTTCCTCCCTCCCTCTTCCTATTATCTCTCTCTCATCTCTGTTTCTATCTACACCTCTATCTGTATAATAATAGGGATGAAGATATGTCAGTTTTTCTTTCAAGTAGCACAAGAAAAGTTATTTTTTGTCTCCACCCAACACTCAGGTTGATAAGAACCTAAACTACAAAACTCTGAAAGAGATAAGATACAAAACATTATTTATTAATGAAAGAGAAAAGGAAGTTTACACTAAGACAAGTATTACACAGTATTAAAGGATAAAATAAACTACCAAATTTCTTAGTGAATTCAATATTCCAAAATATAAGCTAGTTTTTATCTGACAAATGAATAAATAAGGAATAAAACACGTAGTCATCTAAAGAGTTACAAATGGCTACTTTAAAATGAAAAATGATATAAATGATAGACAAAAATATCTATTTATTTTACTGAAAACCTTTATGATTAATGTGTAAAATCTACAGCTTCTAGCAGGCATGTTTACTTTTCTATTCCTCAGAAATTATCAGCATGATGTTTGCCAAATGGACTGGGACTAACGATCTTGCACAGGCCAGTTATCCTATTTGACTTTCTAAGGTATACTTATTCCCATGATATATTTTAAGCTTTCTACAGAGCTGCATCTGTTATGCAGCAGTCCTTGTGCTCAGCACTTTGCCTGCATGATGACATCTATCCTAGACAATGGCTCTGTGAAGCAGGTGCACAGGCCATTACAAAGTTTGGGAGACAGAGACTCAGAAAGGTGAAGCAGCTTATCAAGGCCAAAGGTGGTGGTGGGTTGAGCCAGGTCAGTCTGACTCCAAGTACAGAACTCTTATCCACTAAATCATGCCGTGTCTCATTCTCAAGTCTTATTAGCGCTAAAAAGTTTTAAAGAAGTCTCCAGAGTTTAATGCAGCAATAGTTTCTGGAGGGTGGGTAGCCATTTTGAAAAGCCTATCTGGTTTCCCTTTAACTCCCCTGCAAGAGAGCAAGCACCCTCTTCCCTGAGAAGTCCAAGTTACTACCTTCATCCTTAAAGAAAAGATTTTGTGCAAGTGATGCAGGTTCGTGTTAAAAGAATAACCAAAAGTAAGAAAAATGGCTTTCCCCTTTCAATATTTTATAAATTTTATTTCCTGTGGTCTTATACATGTATCTTTAAGTGAAGACCACAACCCCATTTACTGAGTGGTCTTTGTATGTGTGCACATCTTGTATAACCAGTCTGCAATTTACTTAATTCTCTCTCTCTCTCTAAAAAACCTGTGTTCTTTTTCTGAGCCTAATCACTGTTGGTATTAATCCTCTTAGGACTTCTGACAGTTATCTGGGGAAATTAGTAGAGCTCGGGTTTAGTGAAAACTTGACTTAAATATTTTAGTTGTACACAAAGCATAAGGTAAACGTAAGATGCAATCACCATACACTTCTGCTTTGCCCAGAGTTTTCTTCCCCAAGAAGCCTAAAATAATAATAGCATCTTACATATGTAACAAAATATCATACGTGTACCTGCTGAGCTTTAGGGCCCTGGTGGCACTGTGATTATGAGCTACACTGCTAACCAAAATTCAGCAGTTTGAATCCACCAGGTACTCCTTGGAAATTGTATAGGGCAGTTCTACTCTGTCCTAGAAGTCCGAATCGACTTGAGTTTGAGTTTGGTTTTATCTGAGCTTTACAGCTATAGGTGAGTAGGCAGGGGTGTTATCCCTATTTTATTCATGAGTAAACTGAATCTTGAAGAAGTTACGTGACTTGGTCAAGGTTTCAATACAAGTGGCCACCAACTGCTGCCGAGTGAATTCCAAGTCATGGTGACCTCATGTGCGTCAGAGCAGAAGTATGCTCCGAAGAGTTTTAATGGCTGATCTTTTTTTTTCCAGAAGTAAAATGCCAGGTGCCTATGGGTAGACTCTAATTTTTCAGTTAGCGGCTGAGTGTGTTAACCGTTTGCACCGTCCAGCAGAGGAAAGATGGTTAGAATACCCAGCTTAACTTTACTTACAAGGACTTGACTCAGTCTGATTAAAAGATAAAAACAGCAAATGTTCAAAGCTAGGGGTATACTATGTCCCTTTCATGCCTAAATTTTATTTTAACTTTATAGTTTTTTTCCTTCTTTGTATAATCTGGAGTATATGACTGAATACTGATAGAGCCACAAAATGCCAACATTTCCATTCTGAAGAGAACTGGACTCCAAAAACAAAGCATATTTTTATCACAGATGTGGAAGAACAGAAATACTTCAATCTCTTGTGAGGTTTAATGACCCACCCTCCCAGTTTCCCAACTGGAATGGAAGGTTCAGTAATAGTTTACCCTAAAAAGAGAGAGAGGAAGCCTTCTGCAGAAAGAGAATGGCTCCCTTTCAGGTCATTAGGTCTGCTAGGAAGATGCTTAGTTAATTGAACTGGATATCCCGGAAGTGGTTAAGAGCTCAGCTGCTAACAACAAAGAGTTGGCCATTCAAATCCTCCAGCCAATTCTTGGAAACTTTATGGGGGCATTTCTGCCCTGTCCTATAGGCATGGGGTGTGCTGGCATTGACTCAATGGCAAGGGATTTGTTGTTTTTATCCTAGATTTTACTCCAGTCACCAAAGGTTCCATTAGTGCCTTGAGCATCAGCATGCTGGTTTATTTGGTTAAGTGATTACAGAAGGAGCCAAGGGGACCAAGGCTGTGGGTTCTTATCATGATGTGAGCCAGCTACCAATAGAACCACTTTTCTTCCTCTTCTGGAAACCCTACTGTCATAGTGGTTAAGTGCTACAATCCACTAACCAAAAGATTGGCAGTTTGAATCTGCCAGGGGCTCCTCGCAAACTCTATGGTGCAGGTCTTCCAGCAATAATATCACAACAATCATTTCAGATGACATTTCCATCACCTCTCTACGTGTTAAGCTGTAGAGTGACAGGATACTTGGCAAAATCATGTGGACACCATACTAACATTGAGTAAAACATAAAAAAAACCCTCTCAAATATCTGTTCTACCAAGAATTGGACTATAGCTTAACTGTACAGATTTCCATCAAGGTGTGCCTCAAAACATCAATCATAATCAGCCACAGTTCTTGAGAAGCAGTTAAATCTCAGATGTGAACAACATGTCTATAGATATTCAGCATGCCTTGAATTTGGGTTGTAAGCATTTGTTGGAGCCCAAAAGGTATTAAGAAAGACAGTGTAATCCTTATACTTACATTTAAAGCATTTTAACATCTTGAGATCTCAGGAATAAAGTTCACCTGTAATTAGTAATTTAGAAGTTTCCACTTTACCAAAATGACATGAATTTAGAGCAGGTGATTTACCAGACAGGACAGCTAAGGTGTTTCTCAGTTAACAGTTAAAGTAGAAGGGATGGCAGGGGGGGAAACCCCCCCAAACAACTACTGGAGGCAAAAAAGACAAATGTAGGCACTTTTAACAAGTTTTTGGTGGGTTTTGCTCTCTGAGGAAGAAAATACCAGCTCTCCTGAAGAAGACTGATTTTAGTATGTCTCCTGTGTCCCCATGTCCTCAACTCTATCAAGGGAGCGCCTTACAGATGGTGCAATCAGAAGCTAGTAATCTAGAAACTCTCCTAGTTTTCTGCACATGAAAAACTATCAAACCAGACAAAACCAAACCCGAGTTGATTTCGACTCTAAGCGACCCTATAGGACAGAGCAGAACTGAACCACAGTTTCTAGGGCTTCAAGTCTTCATGGAGGAAGACTGCTACTTTCCATCTTTCTTCCCTGGTGTGGCTGGAGGGTTACACTAACCAGCCTTCCTTCGAGTGAGCAGCCAAGCACTGTAACCACTGTGATCACTTTTCAAAGGATCCTTGAAAAGCAACAAGTGTCCTTTAAAGGAGAGTACAGAACAAAACGCCTAGATCTTCACAGGCCGTTTTCCAAGACTATTTGCACTGGGGGTTTTCCAAAACACATCAGTCCTTCACACCGAGTGCACTTGGCTACCCTTAGATTACCTCGGCGTGTAGGGAGGAAAAGCATGCAACTAAGAAAGGATTCCTGAGCCAGCTTCACAACTAGGCTTCGGAGCAAGCGACAACATCCCAAGATGTTCCACAAAGCTCCTGAATACCTGGGAAAGAGCGATACCCAGGAGAACTGTTCATCTCCCCTTTGCTCAAAATCAAAATTACGACAGCGGAGGCTGAGGTGCTTTCGACCATTTAGTTCCCCAATACCCAAATATTCTCGGAGCGCACCCGTCCCAGGGAGGGCGCCCGGCCCACCTTGCGCCCTTAGGCAGGTGGGTACCAAGCCCACGCTTCCGCGGGTCGCTCAAGCTGCAGAACCCCCAGGCGAGAACGCGCTGGTCTCCACTCTCGTCCTAAATCAGGAACCCCGTCGGCGTCACCGCCACCTCCACCCGAGTCCCCGGAAAAAAAAGAGTTTCACCGACCGTGGGGCTCGGCGGGTGCGGACGACTGCCTCAGGTGCGTGGGGCGCCTGGGCAGGAGAAGCCTGGTTGGGTGGCGAGGAGGGCGGCTGGTGTCCTGGGCTCCCGCGCCGCGGCGGCCTTGGCTGCACAGCTGCCTCCGCTTTGGAAAACTTCCTCTGCTAGGCTTCTCTGGGGAGGTCTGCCCGAACCTCCAGCCCCGAGTGACTGTGTGGGATTCAGCGTCTCCAGTCGCCAGACCAAAAGGATGACTGTGTGCGCGCGCGCAAGAAGTCTCGCAAAAAAAAAAAAAAGGAAAACTCCAAAGGAACACGCCTCCGTCTGATAAAAGCCCTCAGACCTTTTACTCCACTCTAGGACAGCAAAGCGTCCTAATGTTCCAACCCTCCAAGGAGACTGCCACTATAAAGCACAAAGCTGCTGTCTCCTTCCAGGCCCTGAAGGGCAGAAGTGTTTTAACTGTTTCCTCTCTGAAGTGTGTGTGTGGTTCGGGTGGGGAGTGGGGGGAGGGAGTGAAAGAAGCCTGAACTCGAGAGAACCTTGCCTCCTCCGCATTAAAGCAAGCCCATTTGTTCTGTGATAGAGCAAGAGGAGACAGAGCCCTAGCCCAAGGGCAATTCCCTGTGCCCTTTTGCACGGTTGGTGTGCTCCCTCTCGGCATGTAGTCAGGTCAGGGCCAAAGCGGACAGCAGCTTTCCAGATTATGCTTTACTTCTATCTTCTTCCGTGGTGCCAGCACCCCAAGGTTACGTACCTCTTCCCCAGGGGACACAACTAGCTCAGGGAGAGCCTGGAAAGGTCCACTGTGTGGTTCAATGACGCCTGAGAATCCTCAAGAAAGTAAAACAGAGAGGACAGAGACCCCGCAGTAGGTGGGTCTCGGCGTCTTTAGCACAACTCGGATTGTATGTAAATAGGTGGGAGGAAGAGGAGACTAAAGACAAAGGTCATCGACCCTAATAGTGTGAGAAAAAGTTGAGGGCTGCTCAGAGGTAGGTTCTGCCTTGCTAGTGCCACGGGTATTGTGGAAATGGGAGGCTGGAGCCCTGGTCTCTTTACATCACAACTTCTTAATTTCTCTCTGCTAAACGAATCACACTAAAACCTAAAACGCATTGCCGTGGAGACAACACCGACTCATGGTGACCCTACAGGACAGGGTAGAACTGCTCCATAGAATTTCCAAGGAGCACCTGGTGGATTTGAACTGCTAACCTTTTGGTTAGCAGTCGTAGTCACCGGGGTTTCCATAAAACACAGGGGCTTAAACTAACAATAACCATTTATTTTGCTAATTGATCTGCACCTGGGGCAGGGCTTGGCTGGATCAGCTCATCTTTGTTCCACCAGTTGGGACTAGAAGGGTCCACTCCAAAATGATTCCCTTTCTTGGTGCTACTTGTTCTCCATGTGGATCTCCCCATAAGATAGTTTGGGCTTTCTCAAAGCGTAGTGGCAGAGTTCCATGAATGAGTGTCCCAAGGGACAGGAAGTAGAAGCTACTAGTGTCTTAAGGTCTGGGTTCAGAAACTGGCACAGTGTCCCATCTGACAAATTCTATTAGCCTAGAAGTCATAGAGCTCAGTTTGAAGTTAAAGGGACATAGCTGTCTGACAAATGCTATTAGCCCAGAAGTCATTGGGCTCAGTTTGAAGGTAATACATCAGTTTGAAGATAATACATCCCATGTATTAATGAGAGGAGAGTCAAAGAATTTGGGGGCCATTTTGTAAAGGAATCAAGGAGATTCACAAAATGCTGCCATTGAAAAGGCGCTTAGTAGGCATCTTGTCCTATTGAATTATGTATTGCCCTGTGCATTGATCTGGTCTACCTATAGCTTTCGTATCAGGGAAAGTCAGCTGGCCAGAGCACCAATAGCTTGCAAAAGTGCCTTGCTGTTGTTGTTAGATTCCAAAGTCTGATAATTAAGTCTGTGAACTTAATTGTTCTAGTGCTACATGCCTCATTGCTGAATATCACTAATGGCCACCTTTGAAGCACTCTTCTTGGGAAGCTATGCACTGTTGCCATTACCTAGTCTGCCCCTCAAAGCAATTTAGGAACTCTTTCTGGAATGGCCATTGTGCATGGTGGCACAGTGGCAAGTTTGCACACTTAGTTGTATAGATATCTGTAAGGGAATTTTTAGCCAGTAAACAAGTACCTGTATTGGATCACTCTCCCTACTCACCTGATCTGGCCCCCAGTGACTTTTATCTTTATCTGAAGATAAAGGAAATATTGAAAGGAAGATATCTGGATGACATTTAGGACATCAAGGGTAATACAATGACAGCTCTGATGGCCATTCCTGAAAAGGAGTTCCAAAATTCCTTTGAAGGGTGGACTAGGGGCTGGTGTTAGTGCATAGCTTCCCAAGGCGAGTACTTTGAAGGTGGCCATAGTGACTATTTAGCAATGAAGTGTGTAGCACTGTTTCTAGAATAAGTTTGTGAACTTAGTTGTCAGACCTTGTATGTTCCAAGTCATAGCAATCGTGTGTAAAACAAAAGGAAACACTGCCCAGTTCCACACCATTCTGACAATTGTGCTTGAGCCCAGTGCTGCCACCACTGTGGCAATCCATTTCACCATTGCCAAAGCATGACATCCTTCTCCAGAGACTGATCCCTCCTGACAACACATTTAAAGTTTGTCCAAAGCCTTACTTTGCATTTTAAAAAGGTGTTCTCTGGGTAAATGGCTTGGCAAGGATCAATACTTTGAAGGAAGAAAAAGTTACTGCCTCCTTTTAGATGAGCCAGTTCTATGCCAAAGCTCAGAGCCTGGCATGTGTAACATGTGCTGGATTTCAGCCCCCATTCACCCGGACATACTTGGGCAATGCACAAGTTGTGTAACTGAATACATCAGTCTGTCCAGCCTTCACTAGCGACTATCCATTAACCCCTGTCTCCTGAGCAACTCTGGTACAAATCTGGTTATTTAAAATTCTTATCTGAAAGGCATCAAGATAAAATCTGCCTCCCTACGATGTTACCTATTGATCTGCCCTCAAAGTTCATAAAATGAGCTTACTCGTTTTTGTAAAAACCAAAAACCCTCTGCCGTGGAGTCAAGCCTGACTCATAGCGATCCCATAAGACAAAGGGGAACTGCCTTACAGCTTTCCGAGGAACAGCTGGTGATTTCAAACTGTCAGTCTTTGTGGTTAGCAGCTAAGCTCTTAACCACTGCAAAGATGGTCATATATAAATAAATGTGTCTGTGGGAATCATTGGCATAGATCTGCCTTTGGAAGAGACTGGGCTATCTCATTCTAGGTGCAAACAATGTGAACTTTCTTAGCTGCAGGAGATTTAGATCTCTTGTTCTTCCAGGAAAATGATCTGAATTGTACCCATAGTAATCCCTCTCCCCATAGCAGAGATTTCATATATTTGCCTCATCTCTGTACTCCCTACTTCGTAATTTATGTATTTGATTAAGTTTTTCAACTTAACTTTTAAGGCTTCTTTCTTTTCCTTGGAAGACAGATTGAATGCAGCTTTGTAGGTCTTCAGGATTTTAGCTGGATTCTCTTCATTACAAGAAGCTTTGGTGGCACAGTAATTAAAGAGTTAGCAGAAAGTTAATTGGTTTGAACCCACTAGCCACTCTGAGGGGTAAAGATGTGGCAGTCTGCTTTGTAAAGACTGCAACCTTGGAAACCCTATGGGGCGTATCTACTTGTCCTGTAGGCTCACTATGAGACAAAACTGACTTGATGACAGAGGGCTTCTTTTTTTTTTTTTTTTGGTATCTTTGTGACACTAGATGGCAGTTACACTGACTTATCTCAGCATTGGATTATCATTATTGATTTCCTGAAAAATATGTTGCTGAAGATCAAGAAGTGCTCAAGTTAGTACTTAATAACCAACTTTTCATGAGTCCTTGGGGCAAATGTTCTTTTGAATTTAATTTTTTGGGTTTGAATTTGCAAATCAGCTTCACAGTTGCTCACTCTCAAGATTCTTCAAATGCAGTAGAGGATCTGAGTGTC
Source organism: Heterohyrax brucei (assembly GCA_028571685.1). Taxonomy (NCBI): domain Eukaryota; kingdom Metazoa; phylum Chordata; class Mammalia; order Hyracoidea; family Procaviidae; genus Heterohyrax; species Heterohyrax brucei. The sequence continues at coordinate 25,470,217 of CM053143.1, forward strand.
ACAGTGTTTGCTAGGAATGTTGTACTCATTTTCTAGGGGTCCCTGGGGGAAATGAAACGTGAAGCCTTCAGAGAACTACAAAGATAAACACTGGGAAACTGGTTGTGGGAGCAAAGGAGAAGGAACTAGAGAAATGTATGTTAGAATCCTGAGCCTGTATCCGCACTCAGCAGTGCCACAGCCAAAGCTCTCCTTTGGCATTGCACGTTGCATCATTGAGCTATAACTGGACTGCAGAAGAAGCAAGCCCAGGAGATTAAAGTCCTATTTTTGTTTAAATATTTTATTGTGGTTAAGTGGAAGTTTACAATCCCAGTCAATTTGCCATCTAAAACCCGGTACACACCGTTCCATGCAACTCTAGCTGTTCTCTCAAACCTCTGACTGCACACTTATTCCCATATTCATTCAATCAACTCCTGTCCCCTCCTCCCTACCCTCCCATCTCATTTCTGTAGAAGAGCTGCCCTGACAGCCTCATGTATGTAATTAAGCCAAGAAGTACATGCACAACACCAACATAACTGTATGCCTTATAGTCCAGTCAATTCTTTGAAGAGTTGGCTTCAGTACTGGTTTGGGCTCTGGGCTAGCAGAGCATCCAGGGGCCATGTTCTCAAGGGACTCTCCATGATGTCATATTATCAAGTCTGGCCCTTTAGTAGAATCCTAGATCTGTAATCCCATTTTTAATTTAAACAAACTATTATAGGTAGTTTATTTTCAAAAGGAAATATTTCAGTTTTAGGCTGTTATTATGCTGCTAAGGATTCTGAAGTATTTTCTTAGAAACTCAACAATACCCTCTGTGTTTTCAGGTGTCCCTCCCTGTTCAGGAACTGCAATTAATCATAGATGATTTTTCTTGATAGAGTCCCACGTGTTACTTAATGCTTCTTCATTTTTCTTGTTTCTTTTCTCTGATTTCTCCTCGTAAATGCAGTGTCAGTAGCTCTATCTTGAAGGTCAGAAAGTCTAATGTTCAGTTGTTCAATTCTGCTCTTTTGGCTTTGAATTGAATTGTCTAATTTTATAATGTTATTATTGATCTGTCAGATTTCAGAATGCTGGTGTTCCATCAGTTCAAACAGCTTGCTTAATTTTTTATTTTGCTCTGCTGCATTTTGTATAATGTCTAGGAGGGTTCTGTATGTAATTCTTTTGTACTTGACCTCTGATAGTTTCAGAAAGGCTTCTTCATGTCAAAAGTTCTTTGGTTCTTTATTTTGGGAGCTTTCTGGAGTCATGGGTGGATTTTTTTTTTTTTTTAATGTTTGGCTAGGGTATGTTGCTTTCAGGACATGTAGAGGCTGTTTCGTTTTTCTGGTGTTGCCTTAACAGGAGCTGAGGTGCAGTTCTGAGAAGGAAGTTGATTACCAGCCACCTATATGTACTCCATTGAGTGGGCCCAGTGGAATGTCTGGGGTAAAAGACACAGCCCTACTTATGGAGTCACTGGGGGTGGGGCAGCAGCTGACACTATGATGTGGGTCAGTAAAGGATGGAAGAGGTGCCATCAGTCTACACTGCAGTTATTTCTATAGGCAGTCTGATTTTAAAAGGTAAAAGCTATCTGACTGCTTCCAAAATCAGTCAGACTGTCAGATGTGATAAACCATTTCTTCCAGTTGCCAACAGAGGGACCTCATCAGCTGTTCCCAGATGCTGTGGTATAGTTCAGTGTAGGACAAGCTACTAATCTGCTGTAACTCCCTTCTGGGCCCCTCCTGTAAGGCTATACCGTGCTAAACACAGCTTTTCTGCCTCAGTAGTGCTCCCTGGACTGGAACTGCCTTCCAGCCTGGGAATTAGCCCCTGCTGAGACCTCCGATTGGGTATTTCTGCCTCCCAGTCAAACAAGATGGCATCCCAGTCAAGTAATCCTACTCTCACCAAACAGCAGAATCTATGGCAGAGTTCCAAAAAAAGAGGATGAGGGGGCTGTGGTGCTCTGAGTCTGGAGCCAGGCTCTCAAATAGCAGCTATTCCACATGCTGATAACTTTAGCTCTGTGGGTCTGCATAGCTGCTGGTTGAGCCCATCCCCTGCCTGCTAGCCAACAAAAGGAAGAAAAAGTTAAAAAACACCAGTTACGTTCAATCCACAGTAGCCAACTGACTCAAGAAGAGCAGGGCTCAGCCAAAGACAAGCAGTCTCCCATTCAGTGGCATGTAGTCCAAACTGACAGGCCTATGTCATATCCTAGGGTTCACTGGGTGTCCAGAAAGCTCCATTTAATTGTTAATCCAGGCCTTACTTTTCAGAGGAGATTGAGGATACATATTCTCCAGTTTGCAATCTTGACTCTGCCCCCTTTTCTCACTGGAACAAAGTTGTACAGGGTGGTTAATACCCCAGGTTAGTCCTTCAAAATATATCAATACACAGAGGAGCCTAATGTTTTATTAACTGCTGGTGGCTCCATAGGAGCTATGACTGCCAACCAAATGACCAGTAATTTGAATTCACCAGATCTGCTCCTTGGAAACCCTTTGGGGCAGTTCTACTTTGTCTTATAGGGTCACTATGAGTGGGAGTTGGTTCAACAGCAATGGGCTTAGTATGGTGGCTCTGTTAAAGGGCTAAGAAATTGGTCAGTTTTAGTATCATTAATGGTGGGTGTTTTAGTCAGCTAGGGCTGCTCTAACAGAAATACTACAGAGTGGATGGCTTTAACAAAGGAATGTTTATTCTTACACAGTCCAGTAGGCTACAGTGTAGTCCATATTCAGGATGTCCTCTCCAGGGGATGGCTTTCCCCCTTGTCAGCTCTGGAGGAAAGTCCGGTGTTGCATCAGTCTTTGTCCAGGGAGCATCTTGGCGCAGGAACTTCAAGTCTGAAGGACGCGCTCTTCTCCTGGTCCTGCTTTCTTGATGATATGAGGTTCCCAGTTTTCAGCCTGCTTCCCCTTCCTTTTATCTTTTGGAAGATGAAAGGGTTAAGGGTGGGGCAATCCATACTCCAAGAAAACTCCCTTTACAGTGGAGCAGGGAGGTGACTCTATGAAGGGATTTACAGCCCCACCCTAATCTTTTAACATACAGCATAGGAAAACCACAAAATGGAGGTCAGTCACAAGATACTGCGAATCATGGCCCAGCCACATGACTACACATATTTTTGGGGAAACACAATTCAATCCATGACAGTGGATTAACGATCACTGGTAATGTCATAAACTGTTAATGGCATGCCTGCTACTGTTAATACACTGGCCACTAAAGTCTTAAGGTTTGAGTCCACTCAAAGGTACATGGGAAGAAATGTCTAGAGGTCTACTTCCTAAAAATTGGCCATTGAAAACACTACAGAATACTGTTCTATTCTGACACACATGGGGTCACCATGAACTGGAATCAACTTAATGACAACTGATTGGTTAAATGCAATGATATGTTCCACATAATCAAAACTGCTTCATTTGAGTATAATAATCAAGTCTTTGATTGTAGTTTCCAGTTTCTAAAAAAATAAAAGATAGATGAACAAATCATGTAAGTACTATGAGGAAGAATGTTAATGAATTCACAAATATGACAATTTATAGGACAATTAATCTTATTTCTTCAACAAGTCAGAGACAATAAAAAAAGGGATTTTCTTACGGTGAAAAGAGACTTATGAAACATGACTAGTTGTAATGCATGGCCCTGGATTGGATCCTGGTTTGAATAAAGCAGACATAAAGGACATTTTTGGAACAACTAGGACACATTGACTTTGGACTATATATTTGATGATATAAAGAAATTATTATTTATTTTGTTAAATGTGACTGTTGTTTGGGACATTTCTTCTAACATTTATTGAGTTCCTATTACATAACAAGCTTTTAGCTAGTTCTTTTTTTTTTTTTTTGGATATGTGTTATTTTTATTTGTGCATTGGTAGTTTAAAGTAAATTATATATCCCCCTGTGGATCTCTCTAAGGATCCCTGGTAGCAAAATGGCTACATGCCTGGTGACTAACCAAAAGGTTAGTGGTTTGAACTTTCTCAGTGACTCTATGGAAGAAAGACCTGGCAAATAAGAAACTTCGTGTGACAACATGGCTGACTTCAGGAAGATGTGACTAGCACAGTGAGTAGGTCCAGAGAGATTAACTGAGTTCAGAGACCTACAAGTTAATGCTGGAAGGGGAACTGATGCCCTAAACTGGTGATGTGGACAGTCATGCACAATGGAGCATGTATGATATTGCCAAAGCCAAGTAGGGGTCCTTTAAAAAAAATAAAAGCATTCTAGATTGTGCCAGTAAGGACTAGAACCTAAGATGAGGGCCATGATGCCATCATTGTGACCTAGATTCTTGACTCTTCCCTTACACCAGTAAGGGCTTGGGAACTGTGGGTCACTTTTGTGATAGGGCACATACAAAAATTGTATAAGCTTGGATAGGAAAAAAGAAAAAAGGAATAAGCAAACTTGCCCTTGAATCAGTTCCTACTCATGGCTATCCTGTGTATGAACTGTGTCTCACTCATTTTTTGAAACAGATAATCAGACCTTTCAAAACCAAACCAGTTACTGTCCAAAGAGTAGCTGGTGGATTCAAACTGCTGACCCTCTGGTTAGCAACCAAGTTCTTAACCACTGAACCACCAGGTCTTTCAAGAGGAAGCTAAATTAGAAGAAAAACCTGCTGCTGTTGAGTTGATTCCAACTTGCAGCAACCCAATGAGACATAGTATAACTGCTCCATAGGGTTTCCAAGGACTGCCTGGAGAATTTGAACTGCTAACCTTTCGGTTAGCAACCGTAGCACTAAAACCACTACACCACCAGGATTTCTGAGTAGTGACAGAAATCTCCTGTGTGTTAATGTTAAAGCAACAGAGGGAAAGGCAATTTCTTTCCAGGTGGTGGTTTAGATATGTCAGGGGAACTTGTGAAAGACTGACACTAGCAAAAAAGATTATTTGGTGTCCTGTCTCTGCATTCTTCGGTGTTATCTGTGACTTTTGCTATCTTGGAACTACTTTAAAAAACTCTGTAAGCTGTAGAAAAGAAATAGTAATGCAAATAATTCTTAGCCATAGAAGTGAAAGTGGATTTTACCCAGTGCAGATATTGTGGATGTTGACCAGTTTTGTATCTACTCATAAATTAATTTCAGCATTCCCAATTGTTTATATGTGTATGAAGTCTTCAAAATTTTCTTTGAAATAGTTGTAACATCTTATTTTATTAATCAATAAGTTACGTAAAATCTTTAACACATTCAAGACCAGGCTGCTGCTGTCCAGTTGGTTATGACTCATAATGATCCTACAGGACATAGTAGAACTGCCTCATAGGGTTTCCAAGGAGCTCCTCACAGGTTTGAACTGCTGCCATTTTGTTTAGCAGCTGTAATAATTAACCGCTATGCATCCAAGGTTTCCTTTTGACATGTCGTATTTGCATGAGAGTCATGATTTAATCTTTTTTTTAAAACTATCTTTTAACAGTAGATATCTATTTAAATAAACTAGCTTTGCCTCTGGTCTTAAGCTCTTTGGTAGTTCTCCAGCACCACTAAATGAAATAGTTAAGATCAGTATTTATGAAATATTTTAAAATCAGATATTTGAACTGATTGAACAGATATTTTAACTGCCATATTTCTTCCAAGGATGGTGTTATTTTGGTTTGAGGTCAGTTTCCTAATTCATTTACTTACTAATTAGTAACAACAGCAGTAGAATGATCTTTCATGATAATAACTAGATAATAAAAAAAATACATATTGCAAATTTACCACATGCAAGCAATGTGCCAAAGGCTTTGCATATTGTTATCTGGTGCAGTTGTTACAACAGCTCTGCAAAAGAAGTACTGTCATGACCCCCATTTTAAAGAAGAGAAAATTGAAACTTAGAAAAGTTAAGTGACACGAGAAAGATCATACACTCAGTAAGCTGCAGGTAGGTGGAAACTGTACTTTTGAGCTGGAATGAGCCTTAGCCATTATCTACATTAATGCCCTAATTTAATGATGAGCATAACTGGCTTAAATTATTTTTATGATGATACAGACTGCTTGGTAGTTGGGTGTTCTAATTTGTGGTGTAATGCACTGCTCTGTGTACAGCGTTGGCCATCTATAATGACAGCACAATAATTCCCAATGAGCTGCATGTGGGTTTGACCTTTTGGGAAAAAAGAACTGTTAATTTTATTTTATGTTTCCTGTGGTTTGTTCAATACTATTTCTGAGCACAGCTTGTTGCCCTTTAATTGTTAATGAAAATATTTGGAAGTCAAAACGCGGTCTGTGCCTTTTAGAAGGCAACATGTCCTACTCTTGTTGAAGAAAGATGATGAACAAGGTGGTGAGGTTATGTGCACAACTGGAAATAATATGGTGCTAAAATGATCATTTGTTTTAAAAAAACCTCAAGAGAGTTGAAGGCTTTAAAGTCAGATCAAAGCAGAGAAAGAAAAAGATTAATTCTGTGAGAAAGGACAGGCTAGAATGAAAGTTTGTGTTGTCTTGGATGAACAAGGTATGAATTGGAGTGATTACAGGCAGCAGAAAGTTGAAGGATTGTGGAGAGTCTTGGGTGGAAGAGCTTTGTATCCAATTTCTCTGAGGTTTCTGACTAGTGAAAGTTCTGCTTCAGGTTGAGTACCTTGTGGCAGTGCGCAGAATTGTTTGGGCAGGGAGAAATACACCTACTCCCCACTTATCCACTATCTCATTATCTGATGTTTTACATTTATGACCATAGTGAAAAATCTACCGTACAACTATTTTGAGCATTAATAATGTACACTTGGCAATACCAAAGCCAAGGTGAGAGACGAGAGTAACACTAGCCGTGATGGTTAGGTTATGTGTTAACCTGGCTGGGCCATGATTCTCAGTGATTTGGCAGTTATGTAATGATGTAGTCATCCTCTGGTGGGGTCATCCTCCATCTTTGCATGACACTAATTTTCACATAACTACCTGGCCTTTGAAACCTAACTATGTCAAAAAGTGAGAAGTGGATGTATAGATTTTTAGATTTAGACAGAGTGCTCTTTCTGATAGAAGGTTCTTTGTAGTGTCTCTGTTTGCTGTAAACTTGTCATAGTACTGTATTTATGAACTGGTCTTCTATACTGCGTACCATTAATTCTCTTATTGCTTCCAGAAAACTTTATTCTTGAATTCCATTGATGTATTCTCTGTTAGCCAAGAAAAATGAGAATTTTGTTTTCCTTCAATTTGTAGGAAAAATATGATACTAACTCAAGTTCTTTTGAGTGTTCAAAATCTTACAACTGTGATAACAGTTAATCTCCAGGTAGTATAAGGGACTTTAAAATTTAAAGGCAGTCTACATTCTTCTTCTAAGTAAATAAGAAATAATATAGTATCTGTGGCACGAGGATAGCATTTACTATACAATAACTCGCTCCATGTCAATTAATACAAAAGATAAGGAGTTTTGTCTAGACATGGTGAAAATGTAGTCCAACTAAAATACTACTTTTTAAACATCTTGTTGAAGCTTAAATGAAATTTATGTGACAGGGAAATGTCTTGAGGCCAAAAAAAGTCAGCTTTTACTTGTATGCTACCGTGATTGATAATGTCTGTGGCAGGTAACTAAAGGATCTTCCCACAAGGGTGTCCTATCTTTGAACCTGAATAAAACAAATTGTGTAAATGATACAGTTTTAGTTCGTTTATTATTTTGAAGTACATTTGATGGCATTATATGTGGAAAAGAACTTTGGATAAATGGCCACCATGGCACCTTCCAAATGGGACCAAAAACAATCAGTTATCATAGCCCAATATCTTTCTCCATTGACAGTCATAGCCTTTCCTTACTCATTTCAGAAAGGATAAGGGTCACTGATTCTGCCAGACCAAGATCCACACCAAATAGTAACTTTCTGGGGATGGAGTGGATGGTCTTGAGTTGCCATGGGATTCTTATCACTCCAAAGGTAACAACTTCGTTTGTTAACAAAATCGTCCTTCCAAAAATGGCCTTCTCACTGAAGATGATTTTTTTTCTGTCAAAAACAAGGTCTACTTCCAATTGCTCCAGAGCCCAGTAAGCAAATGTACATTATAAACTATCATCATTGGACCTCAGTTCTTGAGTTAAAACAATTTTGTAAGTGTAAAGCTTAAAGTCCAGATGTAAAATCTGCCAAATTGTGGTTGACGGAAGTCCCAGTTCTTGTGTTCTGTGAGAGATTGATTGGGATGGATTTCTCTTGAACACGCCAAAGAACAGTGGCAATGTTTTCACTGGAATGTGTAGTTTATTGATGCACGGGTGTTGTCTGATTGGCAACAGACCTAGTTGCCTCAAATTTGTTGATTACGTATTGAATTGTTCTTTTGCTGGGATGATTATGCTCCACATAAATTTCACGTAAGTTTGGAATGTTTTGTGAATGGAACACTCATTTTGATAATAAACTTTAATAATTTCTATGTGTTGTGGAACTGTGTATCTTTTCATGGCTGTTTGTCAAGACAAATTAAAAAAACCCACATGATAAATATGGCTGCTACAGCTTCATGGCCACTGTGAGCTGTCAAAAATAAGACATCCTTATTGGAAGACACTTTAGATTTGAGGATAACTGAAGTGGAATCAATCATTAGAGTTTGGCTCTCACACAGGTGTCTATTAAATTGTTGTTGTCATTGTTCTAGAACAAGAGTTGGCAAACTTCTGTAAAGAGCTTGATATTAAATATTTTTCGCTTTGAGGGCCATAAGGTCTCCATCTCTGCTCAGATTTGCCCTGCAGCTTGAAAACAGCAGTAAGCAATATGTAAAACAAACCAACATGTTTCTGTTCCAATAAAACTTTATTTACAAAGCCGAGTAACAGGCTTGATTTGGCTCATGTACAGCTTTGCTGACTCTTAGTATGGAGCACCAAACATCAGTAGATTAGCTTGCAAGTAGATTAGAATAACTAAGAGAAAAAAAATTATGTTACTCTGATAATTGCAGTTGTGTATCAGTATAGCTAGGCCATGCTTCTCAGTGGTTTGTCAGTTGTATAATGTTGTGATCATTTCCATGATGAGATTTGGCATAATATAATCACCTCCACTTGGCTTTGGCTCCATGATCTGCTGTGAGTAGCCTGTCAGTTGAAAGAGACTTTCCTTGGCTGCGTGTCTAATGCAAGTGGACCTTCCGGCAAGGCTGGTGGGCTTTTGCCCAAGGTGAGTATTGCAGCTGGTTCGTGTTCACATGACCTCTGGTTCTTGGGACTTGAGCTAGCAGCTTGTCTGTGGTCTTACCTGCCTATCTTGGGCTTTGTTGATCTTCACAGCCATGAGCAAGAGCTCTGCCCTCTGACCTGCTAATTTTGGGTTTGCCAGCCTCTGTGGTTATGTGATTCAGGGGAAGCACCTCTCCAGAAACATGGTCTTGGGATGTTTCAGCCTCTACAACTGTGTAAGCCATTTTCATGACATAAATCTTCCTGTATATACACTTATACCCTTTACTGGTTTTGCTACTCTAGAGAATCCAGCCTAAGGCAATTATTCTTTGTGCTTTCTGAAGATTAATGATGGTGGTGGTACAGCATTCTTGTCTTGCTAAAAAAATTATGTAAATAATTCATGAATATATTGTCACTTCAAACAATACAGAAGCATATAAAGTGAAACTTGAATGTATCTCTTCAACACTTTCACTCTACTCCTTTTCCTGGAAGTTATTAGTTTTATCCAGTTAGTGTTAAGCCTTCCAATCCTTTTTACTACTAATAAATAGACATGCTTATTCTTTTTGCTTATTTTACTTTTAATATTCTCTAGTATGGATGTACCCTAATTTATTTAATCAATACCTTCATCCTGGCCTTTTTGGTATTTTCCAGTTTTTGGTTTTAAAAACAATGCTGCAATTAACAATTCTGTGCATTCTTTACTATGATAATATGCAGATTAATTCTCTAGGATTAGTACTAGAAGCAGAAGCTGCTGTCTTTATAGAAGACGGTAATGGTAACCCATAAATGGAAATCCTAGTGGTGTAGTGGTTAAGTGCTATGGCTGCCAACCAAAAGGTTGGCAGTTCAAATCTGCCAGCGGCTTCTTGGAAACTCTATAGGGCAGTTCTACTCTGTCCTATAGAGTCACTATGAGTTGGAATTGACTCAGTGGTACTGTTTTGGGGGGTTTTAAATGTAAAATGATAGTTGATTTAGATTTAGAGGTGAGAATGAGGCTGAAACTTGTTTAAATGGGTTGTTATCATGAGCTGTCATCAAATTGGTCCCTGATTCCTGGTGACCCCATGCACAGCAGAAATTCTGTCTAGTCCTTCACCAGCCCCGTGATTAGTTATGGATTGGGTTTTCATTAGCTGATTTTCAAAAGTAGTTCACCAGGCCCTTCTTCCTAGTTTGTTTTAGTCTGGAAGCTCCACAGAGACTTGTTTAGCATCATAGCATTTTGGATGGGTAAGAGAGGCAAAATGCTATGGTTAATAGACTACGACTTATTCTTTCTGCAGTTTGTAATGGTTCTAGGATTAAAGAATTATGTGGCTCTAAAATTAAAGAGGTTGGATTTTAGATTTAGGAAATAAGGTGTCATTAGGATATGGTGAAAGATAAGTTTTAAGTAGATTAACTTTGGCAGGATTGTTTTTCATGTCTGAATAGATGCCAGAAGAAAGAAGACAAGTTGGGGTGTTACCCTAGTATGAGCATCTGAATAGAGAATAAAGTGGTAATGGACATCACTTTGGTGGTTTGCTAGTAAAAGTTAAGGCATAGAACATGGACACATTTAAATTGAAGAGCATCATATCAGCTAGCTTATGCTCTGTAACAAACACCCCCAAACATACTGTCCTAAAACAATGATTTGTTAGTTCATGATTTTCTTGGTCAGCAATTTGGGCTGGGCTGAGCTAGGCAAGTCTTTTGTTGATCTTGTCTGGGCCACTCACACAGCGAGGGTTCCTCGTGTATCCACAGTCAGCTGACACTTGACATATCTGCCTGTTAGCTCAGTGAGGGACTACCTGGGCCATGTATCTTTCGTCATCTTACCAGCTATCCTAACTCATTGACCTAGTGGTATCAGGGTTTCAAGTGCAGCAAGAGTAGAAGCCCAGTACGTAAGTACTCTTTATGTCTCTGTTTGTGGACACATTTGTTATTATTGCATTGGCCAAATCAAGTAATATGACCTAGTCTAGAGTCAGTATTGGAGGAGATTAACCAACAGCATGAAGAGAAAATGGGAATTCTTGCAGCCTATTTTTGTCATCTGGTGCTGCTCTAACAGAAATACCACAAAGTGGATGGCTTTAACAAAGGAAAGTTTGTTCTCACACAGTTTGGTAGTTTGCAAGTCCAAATTCAGCAGGTTTGCTCCAGGGGAAGGCTTTCCCCAATTTTGGCACTGGAGGAAAGTCCTTGTGTTGCCTCAGGGAACATCTTGGTGTAAGAAACTCAGGTCTCAAGGACACCTTCTTCACTTGGTGCTGCTTTCTTTATGGTGTGAGGTTCCCAACCCTGGCTACTCTCTCTTTTTATTTCATGTAGGATGAACGGATAAAGGGTGGTACAAACCACATTCCAGGGAAGCTCCTTTAGCAAGGATGTGACAGTCCCATCCTAATCCTATTTTAGTATAATCATCTCATCTATTAGCCACAGGCAGAAACCCCATGGAGCAGTCCTACCTTTCCCTGTATATAGAGTGGCTGTGAGTTGGTATCAACTTGATGGCAATGGGTTTGATGTGGTTGGTTTTATTCTAAAGAAGCCTAGAGTCTGGTGGTGAAAAGTGATGTGCAAAGAACTTAACGACAACTTGCTATTGGGGTAGAGCTATCTGCTAGATTGGGGTAAGTAAACTTTTTCTGTAAAGGACTATCTCGTAAATATTTTTGGCTTTGTGGACTCTGTAGTCTTGTCACAATTACTAAACTCTGGCCTTTTAGCGTGAAAGCAGCCATAAACAATATGTTAACAAAATAGACAGGTAAGGAAGATTAGCCCCTGTGTTTGGAGAATTAGGGGACTGAAAGGGGGAAGAAATTCAATTTTGAATCAGTTTGAGGAAATTCCAGGGGAGATGCCTGAGGACACATGAAGCCGTAGCTGTGACTAGGTAAAGGCTTCAGGCTTGAAATATAAGTGTCATAATTCGTACCTTAGTCAGGAGTTAGATGCATTTCATTTGAAAACAGTGTGAAAAAGAAAAAAACAGGGAGGACACAGTCCTCTCCCTAATACTCAGTTAAGAGAAGTAGCAGCTAGCAACTTGTCAAAAAGAGACTGAAACATCAGATAAAAGAACCAAGAAAGGGCAGTGTCTGTGACATGCAGTGAGCACCAAGTTTCAGGAATGAAGAGGTGGTCAAGTGAGGTCAAAATGAATGAGGAGTGAGAACAGGTCATTGAAACGGGCCATGAGGAGGGGCATTGTTCTAAAGACATCAGGCTGAGCCTTCAGGCAAACTCTTACGCTTTCCACGCATTCAAAATAACTCAGTAATTAGAAACAGTAGGAAAAGAAATGTAGAAACATTGCTTAGTAGTGAGTGTAAATCTTTTTTGCTAACTTTGTTTTTGTAATGTGTAGAAGAAAAATCAACACTATCTTTAGTTAATATGTGTAACATTAGGCTCTTTCAGGACTTTTTGGTAGCTTTTGGAAGAGGAATTTTATGGAGAAACTGTTCTTATATTTCTGTGTGGAGATGAATGAAAGGCAAGGAAGCTTGTATGTGAGGTCAGCTTGGAGGCAATGACTGTTTCTAATTTCTACCTTATGTTTGAGGACTTTCTCCATTGCCTTATCTGAATTCTGAGTTGAAAAACCAGTAGTTGAGACTTTTAGTTTTTACTGTATATTTATTGATTAAAGTAAAATATTTAATTAAGAATGTGTTCTATCTGTACCAAGAGCATCTCTTAAATTTCCTTCATCATTTATTTGCCAACCAAGGCTTTAAGACTGCTGTTGAGAAATAGATGTTCAATACTGGTGAACGAGCTTTGTGCTGTAAGGAATTTTAGAATCAGGATTTCAGAGTTGTGTTCCACTGAACTACCTCCAACAACTCAGTCAGCTTCCACAGATATCGGTTATTTTTCACCCACACTCTTTCCATCCTTCAGTTGGAAGACTAGTGGTCACTCTACCTGAAGGGTGGATAGACTAGATAGCATCTCAATGAATTCATTTGAAAGGATGTTTAAAAGTTGAAGTCTATGGCTTGAAATGACAGCATTGTTTTGCAGATTCTTTGGCACCTACCACTGCATTCTCTGTTCTAATTCAACTTGTTGGCTCATGATCTATCCTTTGGGTTTAGTGGTTTTGAAAGAAGAGTTAACAGTTTTCTTTATAAATGTATATATTTAAAATATTTAAAGTAAGTTATAGATATGATGTTTCACTAAATAAAGGTAGTTTGTGGGTTATGAACAACATTTGTTCTGTGTCTTTAAGTGAAATTTGTAGGTAAGTTGGAATGGGTGCAAACAGTTCTTGTTTAGCGTTCAGTACAAAAATTAAGTTGGAGATTTGTAATCCAGAGACTGCCTGTACCTTATTGTTTTCATTAGCCACCAATGAGCCAGCTTCCTACTCACGGCAGGGCCATGCACAATGAAACAAAATACTGCCCAGCCTTGTGCCATCCCTGTGATAGGCTGTGGATTGGATAGTTGCGATCCATAGGGTTTTCACTGACTGATTTTTGGAAGTTGATTGGCAGTCTTTCTTCCTAGTCCATCTTAGTCTCGCACTTCCCCTGAAACCTGGTCAACATCAGAACCATATGTGGGCCCCCACTCACAGACAGGTGACAGCTGTGATTGCGTTGTTTTGCCTGGGAATCCAACTTTGGCTCTCCCTTATTCAGGCTGGGAATTATATCACTGAACCACCACTGCTCCAAAATATTTTGTTAGGTTTCTCCAAAATGCAGGAACACTTTCTTATTTGTGATTTTATTCAATGCTTATTGCCTCTCAAACATACAAAATTCAATTTTAATTCTCCCTTGAAACAATTATTTATTACTGTTTTCTTTCAGTCCAGCGTTCCCAGTATCTTCTAGTTTGGTGTTGTGTCAATATTTCATAATTTATAAAATGTTCTGTGTTTAGATAACATTAGGAAATGCTGATGTAGGCGAGTCTCCCGGATGTGGTTATGAGTCGTTACTCACTGATTTGGTGATATTATGTTGATATTAGTCACTACAGGTAATGTTTACTCAGGCTCTGGTTTTGTTTTTTCTGTCTATGGAACATTTTCTAAAAAATTCATACCTGAGAATACTGAGCTTGAGATATTGTTTTAACAGAAGTTTAGACTCTTTTGTTTTGAGCTCTTATGCATTTGCTCCTTGGAAAAGTTCTCTCTTTTGGTTCTGGGCTGTGGTAATGTTTCCCCATAGCAGTTTTTTTTTTTTCCTGTGTCTTTCATGTCTAGTAAAAACTGACTGAAGAGTTGAAGTGAAAGACTCCACCACATGCCCTCTTTCTATTTATATTCAGATCCACTTCTAAGATTCTTAGAGCTCCTGAGTAGTCCGTTTGCCTGTACAGTGGAAGTCTGTCCCAGAACCCTGCAAGGTCCTTACCTCAAACTATATTAACCTAAAACTCCTTATTGTCTTATGTCTCCATCAGCATCACCAACTGAAATCCTACTAGTCTATGTTTATTGATTTTTTTTGTTATAACTAAGACCCTACTCTTGAGTCTGTACGCTGTCTGATTTTAGCCAAGATCTTTTGACAGTTTGCCTGTAAGTACTATCCAGTTTCACCCTTTCCTGCTGTCTAGCCATCACATCGGCTACTGACTCTGACTGGAATACCCTCACGATTACTTATCATGAAACACTCTTATCCTTCAGTCATACCTTGTGACTCACCTCACCAGTAGATTCTTTCCAGACTTAACCAGCCCAGTCCACTTATAGTTTTCACAATAGAGCTTAGAATGTATTCATTATCTTTCGTCCTGACTAAATATTATTTGTTTGTGAATGCTGTCATCATTTTTTTCTCCCCCTTTTTGGGTTTTCTATAAAGGATACATTAGAATTAGTTCCCAGGCCCACAAAATTTTAAAGCTAAAACTGTCAACATGCATAGCAATCATACTGACTACCTTAGAATAGACCATTTCCAGGGTAGGGACTGTATTTTTTTGGGTGAAACTAGTTCTGGATTTAATTCAGATAACTTTTTTTAAATACAAAGCTCACAGTGTTTCTGTGAGAAAGATAGGGCAGGTATAGACAGACAATTCTCATTTTCTTGCCAGAAAAATCATAATGTAAGTTGAATCACTATAAGGAGATTCTACTTTACCCAATGAGAAAATGTTAAATTTGAGGTTTACATACCTTACCAAAGTTGCCCACTGAATTTAGGGTTAGTATAAAAACATTGTAGTAGATGCTCAATAAAAATCTTAACAGAAATGTTTTCACATTTAGTTTCTCACCAGTGATATTGTTAGAAGTAAAGGGCCAATCTAAAGAATTTTACCTTCACCTTCTCCAGCTTCAATTTATCTGAAGTTATAAGTACACGTGTAGTGGCTTGATATGGGATTGCTGAAGGCTTACTGTCCTTCACAAACATGGGTACCTCCAGAGGCTTTGCTGATGGATCTCACCTATCAGAACTTCTCACCCTTCGTGCATGTCTATAAATGTTGTCACTAGATGAAAAGATCAGAATTTAGAAGTGGAGCATTATTAGAATGGTGCCCTATCTAAAATATGACAATATCTTATTTTAATTTCAATACTGAATGTCATAAATATGAGTTACTAAAGGTAACAAAATGTGTGTATTATCATTGCATAAATATAGCATTGAGATAATTAATTTCACAAAATTAATTCTGTTAAACTTCTATCATATGCCAGGCAGCAGGGTTACAGACATGAATAGAAAATGTCTTTGCCCCCACTAAGTTTGTATTCTAGTGGAAGAGAAAATTAACATTTAATAATTAACAATTAATTATAGCCAGCCAAGCCAAGTTCCATCGAGTCAGATCCGACTCATAACAATCAACAATTAATGTAATAATTTTAGTTAGTGATAAGTGCTGTAAGAATGTAAATTAGAATAGATAACTGTTCTAACACAGTGAGGACTGCTTTAAAAAGACCTGTCCAGGGAAGCCTTTCTGTAATAGAGACCTGGATGATGAGGGAGTGAACCATTCAAAGATCTAGGGCAGGAGCGTTCCAGGAGAGGATTCAGGAAGTGCAAAGAGCCCAGGAAAGACCACTTGGCACAGTCAAGAGGCAAGATGAAGGTTAGCACTGATGGAGTAGTGTGCGTCAGGGAGAGAGAAATAAAAGCTGAGATGGACAATGCAGTCAAGGCCAGACTGTATGCAATCTTGTTGCCATTTGTTCCGGTCCGGATTAAGAAGTCGATACCAAGGTGGGATCACATGTAAATGGATTTTATTAGTGAATTCCTATGTGGGACAAGATGCAGAGTTCCAGTTAAGGCTGAGAGAGCCATCAGACTGTAATGCTATAATGTAAATTTATCCTAAGAGAAACAAAGAAAATTGGGTGTTGGTGTTAGGGTCTCCATGAGTTGGAACTGACTTGACAGCAACTAACAACAACTGAGGACTACAACTGGGAACAATAACCTAAGGAAGTTTCAACAAGGTCATCGACGAGTTCTTGAGGCCATGAAAGGAGGCTTGTGAATCTCAGTAACCAGTCTGATTTAGCATACCTGCCACTTTCAGTAGAAACTCTTGTGGCACAGTGGCTCAGAGCTACAGTGGCTAACCTAAAGGTCACCAGTTGGAATCCACTAGGTGCTCCTTGGAAACTCCATAGGGCAGTTCTACTCTGTCCTACAGGTTTGCTGTGTGTCAGAATTGACTCAATGGCAATGGGTTTGCTTTTTTTGGTTGGCCATTTTCAGTGCAAAGTATGGACTCATTGCAAACAGTGATGGATTTTAGAGCACAACCCAGAGGCCTTTTGTCAATGATACCCCCTGTAGTGGGAGATCTGTGTGGTGCATTCTATAACAGCCACAACATGGTAGAGAATTTGGGCTTTATTACAAGTCAATGGGAAGTCATTATTGACAGTTTTTAATAAGGAGAGAGGTAACACAGTTTTTAAAATGTCACTCTGACTGCTTTCTGGAGAATAGACTAAAGATATATAAAAGGCTATTGCCCTGAAAAAAGGCTGAGAGACAAGACTTTGACCTGAGTGGTAGTCGTAGCAGAGAATATAAAATAAGGTAGAATTCTGGAATAATTTGAAAGCAGACCTAATAGGAACCACCATTGCATTGAACAGTGGTTGTGAAGAGTTATAGGTTACTTCTAAGCCTAAGACTGAACAAGTGGGTGGCTGTTTTCACCGAATCAGATGGGGAACACAAAGGAGGCATGGGTTAAATAAACTCAAACTGTCTGTTAGACTTCTAAGTGGAAAGAACTGGCTAGCTGTTGTGTATGGATCTGAATAACAGCGGAATTATCCAGGCTAGAAATGAAAATTGGAGGGTGGGAGGATCATCTGTGATATTCAAAGCCATGAAACCAGATGAGGTCATCTAGGGAGAGTGTAGCTGTGAAAAGACTAGAAGGAAATGAAGGCTGGCCTTGGAGCACTGGCTTTTGGAGGCCAAGAAGAGGAGGAGACAGGAAATGAAACATCAAAGGAGTTGCTACCGAGATGGGAGAAAATGGGAGGATTTAGTGTCCCAGAAAACGTGGGAAGTGTTTCCGGACAGAAATGATTAGCTGTGTCAGATGCTGCCGAGAGGTTAGAGAGGCCTCTAACTTTGAGTTAGGAAAGACAGGAGATCTGGTGACTTTGATGAGTGTGGGCTCAGGAGGTTCTATTTTTAAAAAACAGGTCAATGGGAGGATGGATGTTGAACAAATGTAGACACCGAGTATAGCTTATGTTCTGGAGGAAATTTGGTGCAGAAGGAGCAGAGAACTGGGTCTCACCAGAGCCTTTCACCCTGTTTGTATTTTGATGGGAGTGATTCAGAGGAGAAAGAGAAATGGAAGAGGCTACAACTATAGGAGAAAATCTTAAGCAAGCTTCTGGAGAAGGGCTTCACAGCACAATTCATTGAGCTTGGCTTTAGCTAGAAACAGGAAAGGACCATTCTTGAAAGAAGAGGAAGTTGACAATAGAGCTACAGCTGCGTGAGGGCTAGTAAATCACGTGATGGGAAGATGTGATTGCTTCTATTTCCTCAGCAGAAAAAAAGTAAAGCCACTTACTGACGGAGATTTGAAAAAGGGTGAGATGTGAAAGAATCGTCTCCAATCTTAGATTTCTGGGGCATGGAAGAGTGATTGACTAGGGTATAACATAAAAATATAAGGCAGTATGGAGGGACTACCTGAGATTTATTTTAGCAATCCTGCAATGAGGCCACATACGCTGTGTGTGTTCTTTATCTACGCTCAACCGCTCAAGTGCAGACGCGTGATTTCGACTGTCCACAGCAGTGGTTCTCTATTTGAGGCAACTTTGTTTCCAAACAAACATTTGACAATGTCTGGAGAAGGTTTGTTTGTCAAAATTGGAGTGAGGGATGCTACTAGCATGTAGAAGGTTGAGGCTAGGATACTACTAAACATCCTACAATGTGCAGGAAAGCCTACCACAACTCAGAATTGTACGAGGTCTGAGAATTACTTTCATGAACTTATTCTAGAAAAAGTACTACATACCTCATTGCTGAATATCACGATGGTCACCTTCAAAGCATTCCCCTTGGGAAGCCATGCACTGATGCCAGGGTCTAGTCCACCCTTCAAAGCAATTTTGGTACTCTTTTTCTTGGAAAGCCATCAGAGCTGTTGTCATATTACTGTTGGTGTTCTGAATGTCATCAAAATATCTTCCCTTCAATATTTCCTTTATGTTTGGTTAAAGAAAAAAGTCACTGGGGGCCAGATCAGGTGAGAAGGGAAGGTGTTCCAATACAGTTATTTGTTTACTGGCTAAAAACTTCCTCACAGACAGTGCCGGGTGAGCTGGTGTATTGTTGTGATGCAAGAGCCATGAGTTGTTGGCAAAAAAATTTTGGTGTTTTTTGTCTTTTTCATGCAGCCTTTTCAGCACTTCCAAATAGTAAACTTGGTTAACTGTTTGTTCAGCTGATATAAACTCATAATAAACAATCCTGATGTTTAAAAAGGTTAGCAACACCATCTTGACTCTTGATTTGGACTTTTGGTTGTGAAAAATTGGCTAACTTCCATTTTGCACTTTGATGCTTTGTTTCAGGGTCGTATTGGTACACTCATGTTTCATCACCAGTGATAACATGGCCTAAAACATCACCTTGCATTTCCAAAAGATCTTGGCAAACTTCAACTCTCTTTTACTTTTGTTCATCAGTGAGCACCTTCAGGACCATATTTGCACACACTTTTCTCATGCCAAGATTTTCAGTTAAAAAATTTTCCATTTCTCTATCAATATTTAGTTGGTCTGCTATGCTTCTCACAATCAGCTGACAATTTTGACACAGATATAGATGAATTTTTGCAATGTTTTCATAGTTCTGCTCATTACTGGCCACTCTGACATCTCTTTGTCAGTGACACTATCTCCCTTCAGAAAAATGTTTAATCCATTTGTACACTGCTGTTTTCTTCATGGCATTATCTCCATAAACTTAGACTAACATGCCTCTGATTTCACTTCTACCTTTGCCAAGTTTACCAAGAAATTCAGTGTTTGTTCATTGCTCTAATTCAAGCTCCAACATTCTCATGACAGTACACAAAAACACGCAAGAACAATAACGAAAACCACTCAGCAAGACACCACCACAAATTGACCTGGACACAGCTGTGAGACACTGGTATATCTAGGTTATGAAACCTTACTGTGTTGTTTGTACAGTGCTGCCAATGTAAGCACATGACATAGTGGCAAGTTCATGAACTTAGTTGTCAGAGTTCATATGCTCCCGGATTTCAAGGGTGTCAGGTTAAAACTGGTCAACAGGGTTGTGATACCAATAGATTTTAGGCTCTGATTAAAGAAAAAGAAAGAAAACACCAAACTCATTGCTGTCAAGTAGACTCCAATTCATAGTGACTCTGTAGGGCATAATAGAACCACACTACAGGGGTTCCAAGGAGCACCTGGTACATTTGAACTGTTGACCTTTTGGTTAGTACCTGGACTCTTAACCACTATGTGACTGGAGTTCCTAGACTTTGATACTGAATTAAAATTCATGTATTTCTGAAGAAAAAAAGCCATCTGCGATCCATTATTAAGAATAACTAAATTCTTATCTTTAATTACATTATTGTTATTACATTTGAAAATAGTGTTACTCAGACGTTACAGGCATTTGGCCTTTATGGATATTCCATAGTGTATTTAAAATGTTCCTAAACTGCAAGATCTCATCCAGTTTCGACTTCTAGAGGTCCTGATGCACTGAGGATACAAAAAGCCTTCATTTTCAATGCTATGCTTTTTCTTTCACCATTATTGGCACTCAGTGTAGTGTATCCTAGAGAGGTTGTATTTTCTCTCTTTTCTAAAAATGTGAAAACCAAACCCATTGCTTTTGGGTTGATTCCAACTCATAATGGCTCTATAGGGCAGAGTAGAGTTTCCAAGGAGTGGCTAGTGGATTTCAACTACCAAGTTTTTGGTTAATAGCTACTGTTCTTAACCACTGCAACACCAGGGCTCCTTTTCCAGCTTAAGCTCTATAAACCTACCTACTTAAAAAAATATAGCTAATAGACATAGACACAGAGCTAGAGATGGAGAGCTCTATGTTTTTGCCTATGTAACTATAGATTTAACATGGATAGATTCTCTATTTTAATTAGCATGGTTTTATAGTTTATTCTGACATACCTACTGCTGTGGAGTCAATTCTGATCCATAGAAACTCTAGGATAGGGTAGAACAGCTCTGTAAAGTTTCCAGGGAATACCTAGTAGACTTGAACTGCTGACCTTTTGGTTAGTAACTGTAGCATTTAACTATTAGTCCATCAGGATTTCCTCCTGTTCTGATACAAACCCACTGCAATCAAGTTGATGCTGACTCTAGCAACCCTATAGGACAGAGTAGAACTGCCCCACAGAGTTTCCAATGAGTGCCTGGTGGATATGAACTGATGACTTTTTGGTTAACAGCTGTAGCACTTAGCTACTATGCCACCAGTGATTCCTGTTCTGATATAGGCTAGGGCAAATCTCCCTGCCATTTTTATTCTCCTAGTTTTTGATCTTATGGTGACATTTACTATTGCAGATAACCTTTAGAACTAACTTTTCAGGTTTCACTTGGAAAGTTTGGATTT
This sequence comes from Heterohyrax brucei, assembly GCA_028571685.1. Taxonomy (NCBI): domain Eukaryota; kingdom Metazoa; phylum Chordata; class Mammalia; order Hyracoidea; family Procaviidae; genus Heterohyrax; species Heterohyrax brucei. The sequence goes on from CM053143.1 coordinate 25,491,538, forward strand.
TTACCAGAATTGCATTTAATTTATATATTTCAGAGCCAAAAATTTATGGCTTTACCAATTGAATTTTCTTGTAGGAACCCCTGGTGGCATAGTGCTTAAGTTGAATGGCAGCTAATGAAAAGGTCAGCAGTTCATATGCCCTTGGTGCTCCTTGGAAACGTTGTGTGGCAGTTGTACTCTGATCTATAGTGTTGCTATAAGTCAGAATCAGCTTGATAGCCATGGGTTATACACAAATGAATAAAGTATTTTGATGTCTATTCAAATTAGAGAAAATACTTTCCAGAGATGTTTAATAATTTTCTTGTTAGATTAATCTTAAGTGTATGTGCTTAAAAATTTTGTTGTTTTGTTATAAATATGAACTTGTACTGCATTTTGATTGCTTGTTTTTGATGTGTAGTGTTTGTATCATGTGTCTGACTCACTCAGGCAACTTATTAGTTTTAACAATTTACAGTTATTTTGAACTACAAATATTCAAAGATTTATGTTTTGTCTTTCTAATGTTTATGCTTCATTTGCTTTCTTTTCTTGTATTACCTAGGAGCTCGAGGATAATTTTTTTTTTTTTAATTGTGATTTAGGCAAAAGTTTACAGAGCAAATTGGCTTCTCATTAAACTGTTGAAACACAAATCATTTTGTGACATTGATTGCCAACCCTGAGATATGTCACCACTCTTCCCTTCTCCACTCCAGTTTCCCTGTTTCTATTTGTCCAGTTTCCCTGTCCCTTCCTGCATTCTCATCATTGATACTGCACTGGTGTGCCCATTAGCCTCATATACATGACGAAAGTACGAAGCATGTTGCTCACGTGTGTTATTGTTGGCCCCACAGATCTGTCTAATCTTTGGTTGAAGGGGGAACATTGGGAGTGACTTTATTACTGGAACTCCAGAATAATTTTGAATAGTACAGTTGTGATTTTATTCCTATTGTTTGTTTCTCTTTATATTTAAAATAATTTGTTTCATGTTTCAGATCATTTCTTTATCAAATCAAAAAGATCTATTCTTTTTCTATTGGCAAGTTACTAACAGTTACAAAAGAATCAGGAATGGATATAAAAATTTCTCTGTGTGTGTGTGTGTGTGTACATATGTATATTTAACCATCTATCAAGTCATTCTTTAAGCCAACTGTGGATTGGTTTTCTAGTAGTAAAAACAGCACTAGTATAAAACATACACAATTATTATAATGCTTTGACTTTTCTGTTGCTAGATCTGATTTGCAATATTTGCAGAAGAATTTTAAAATTCATATTCACATGTTAAATTTTTTATGGTTGTTAACTACAGGAGCCAAAATGGTTAAAAAAAAAAAAAAACCAAAAATGAGTAATGTAGATAAGGTTTACAACGGGGTAAATCGAGGCTGTAGTAATGGAAGACTCAGCGTTGGGTCTAACATCACTTATATTCACCATTTAAGAGCAATACACTGTTTAATCATAATTGTCTACACAGTTGGCCCGTATAACCCAGTTTGTCATGTCTGGTATGAGTTAGGAAGCACAGTTTTAAAATTTTATGTCTAGGGAACAACTTAAATAAAACAGAATATTTTTTTGAAACAAACTTGTCCATAAAACAATCCAAGCCCAGTGCCTTTAGGGGGGCATAACTTCACCATTCCCCTCCTCCCTTGGCACCACATATATTTAATCTCATCTATGGTTATTACCCAAGTTGGGTTTACAACTCATTCTAGAAGCAACTGAATATTCATGTTTTCTGGGTACATTGAAGGAGCACTGTTGGTGCCATGGTTAAAGTGTCAGATGCAAACCAAAAGGTCAGCAATTTAAACTCAGCAGCCTTGGCGTCTGCTGCCATAAAGATTTACAGCCTTGCAAATCCTGTGAGTCACTATGAGTCAGAATCTACTCAATGACAGTGAGAGAGAGTTTGGGTATATAGAATATCACAAGAATTTGCGAGTTTCTCTGTAAGTGTTGGCTGGGAGCAGCTAGACAGGCTGAGAGATCCCAGGATTTCCAGTATAAGGAAGATATAGATGTGGAAGTTGCATTATTTTCTCTCTGTGTGTGCCCACTAAGAATGAGTGAATATTTAGAAATCCCTGAGTCAGCTGTGATTGTATTTCTTCCTCTGTGTTGGAAGCCCTCATCAGTTAGACTCTCTGCAATCAAATATCCCGGCCAGAAGATCTTCACAGACGGGGAGAAAGAAGCAGAAAAACTGCTGTCGTTGTCAAGTTGATTCTGACTCATAGTGACCCTGTAGGTCAGAGTAGAACTACCCCATTGAGTTTTCAAGGAGTGCCTGGCAGATTGAACTGCCTGCGGACCATTTGGTTAGCCGCCATAGCACTTAAACATTACACAAGAGGGGTTCCTATAGACAAGCAGAAAAAGCGATATAGCTGGCTCAGCTGTTCTAAAGGAATTGCTTTAATTTATTATCTCGATGATGACTTCATCACTCAAGGTGCCTGCATATGTGCGGATTCAGAACTTGCAGTTTCTCTGATGAGTTCTTAGAGCCGACCGGCTCTTTCACTGCTGTCTTGCCCACAGCTGTCACGTGTTGCAGTTTCCCTGGTTTGGATTTTCCGTCAGTTTGATCCCACCTGCTTTTGATTTCCTCAAAATTTCTGGTCTAGTGATCATTCGTCTTGTTCCTAGTGCTGCTAGGCATTAGTTCTTTACAAAAGAATTTTTTTTTTTTTGTATTTTTAAGTAGAATTTGGAAGGAATGAAAAATAAACATGTGTTCAGTTTATCGCCTTGTACTGAAAGCTTTACGAGCTCTTTGTAGCCATTGCTATTGCTTTATTAACTGTGTTGCTTGGTCTTTTTTCCTACTAAAAGTATGCTTTGTCCTTTTTTACTCTTGATGAGTTAATATTTATATACATATGTATTTATTGTTAATCATGATGTGTAACTGCAGTGTGACTACAACCATCTCTACTAATCATGTCTAGATCTTCAGATTTGACTGCTTATTAAGTTCTACTCATGACCTTATTAAAGCTTTTTTTTTTAATAAAATCTGTAATGTTTTTTGTGGTAGTCCATCCAGGAAGGCCAGTCTCACGAAATCACCTGACAAAGAACTGATAATGTAACGCCTGGGAAACAGAGCTACTACTGAAAGATGTAGTAGCTTTTGCTTTCATATTCCAATGGGACATAAATTGTGTCATGAAAGGAACACTGGAATTAGAGTCTGAAGTTCTGTACTTTGGTTTAGCCACTAACGCTTTTAGCTACAGGATCTTGGGTAAGTTCGTTAAATTTGTGAAGCTCAGTTTCCTTATCTGTGAAATGGTAGTAATAATAACACCTGCCCCTCTACATCTCACAGATTTTTTGTGACAATCAGGTGGGAGAATGAACGTGAGGGTTAAGAAAATAAAGTTAGGTCGATGTAAGCTATTATTAAACATTCTCATACTTTTCTGATGGTTACCTTTAAACAAAGATTAGATTTAAAAATTGTTAATATTCTTGACTTTGTCTGAGCTGAGGACTACTTGAATGCAAATATTTATTTTTTTATTGTTAAAATGAAACTTTTATGTATGAGAAAAAGAGAAACGCAGAACAATAAAATAATTGTTTAACAAAGGAGAACAGTTCATTAGATCTGACTCAAAATAAGAGGTTTTTTCATCAGTGGTTCAAGTTTTTGCTGCTCAGAAGGAACAAATTTAGAGATGTTTTCACAGGGACATCTGCACAGTAGGTTAGAAATGTTTAGAATGTGCCTGGCCTTAGTATACTTATTTTAGCTGCTGTCTTTTCTCAGAAACCCTGGTGGTGTACTGGTTAAGTGCTATGGCTACTAACCCAAGGATTAGCAGATCAAATCCACCAGGCCGTCTTTGAAAACTCTATGGGGCAGTTCTACTCTGGACTATAGAGTTGCTATGAGTCAGAATCAACCTGACAGCAACAGGTTTGATGTATTGGTTTGGATCTTTTCTCTAGAGTGGATATTCAGCACTCACCTTCTTTGTTACTTCGACACAACAACCAGTGTCAGCTGAAGAGTCTTTATTTTTCTCTGAATGCCCAATCCGCCAGCCTGTATGAGTCAGTCTTCAATCTGAGGATTCTGCCAAGTGGGCAATTGTAAAAGAAAAATTTTTGGAGTCAGGCCATGAAAATGCAGGAATCATTTGTACCCTGCTAATTTGCCTGGGAAAATAGCTTTGGGATATATTTATTGCAGAAGAAAATTAAATGTTCTAATGGATAAGGATTAAGCCTTTTGGAAAAAGAGAAGGATTCATTAACAAAATTCCCTGCCTCTTATTCAAACTTCCTGTGACCTGAATCTATGGAAACACAATATTCCAAGGAGCAAATACTGTTGAAAATTTGTTTGTGATAGTTGAAGGGGAAAGACATTTTGTAGATGTGGAACAGAGTAACATTTGTTGAATGGAAAACTTAAGACTGTTTTCTAGTGGCTAAACCTCTAAGAGTTTAAAACCTGATTCTATTGGTCTGAATATATTTCCTAATTTGTGAGACTCTTTGCTTTAATAGACTGCATATGTGTACATTCAAATGTAGACTATCACAAGTTAAGGATATGAATTAAAACATCTAATTTTTTTGATTACCACAAGCAGTCCTTTTTTTTTTTTTTTTTTTTTTTTAATGCTTTCAAAGTATTGGAAGAACACTGAAAAAATGAAGATAGGAAAATTACTTCATTGACTAGAAGTTATGCAACAGAATTTCTTTACTTTCTTTTCAGATACGGCCTTATACCTCTGTTTCCATTTACAAAATTTCTTGAAAGAATTGTTTGTACTCACTTTCTCTGACTTCTCGAACTGACTCAGACCAATTTGGTCACCTACAACTATTAAGTTCTTTTTGGTATGTAATGACATAATGATAGCCTTTAAGAGAAGAAGTAATCAGGAGTCCACCACTCCTGGATAGTGCCAATGGCTTGTGCTCAACTACCAGCCAAAAAATTCACAGTTTGAGCTCACTCAGTGACACTGCAAAAGAAAGGCCTGGCAATTTTCTTCTGTAAAGATTGTTTTTCAGTGCCATTGACTCAGTTCCAACTTGTAGCAACCCTACGGGCAACAGAGTGAAACACTGCCTGCTCCTGTGCCCTCCTCACGTTCACGAGCCCATCATTGCAGTCACTATGTCCTCTTTGACACTGGTCTCTACCAAGCAGGATATCCTTCTGAAAAGACTGGTCTCTTCTTAGAATGTGTCCAAAGTATTTGAGACATAGTGTCACCATCCTTGTTTCTAAGGAGCGTTCTGGTTGTACTTCTTCGGAGACAGATTTGTTAATTCTTTTAGCAGTCCATGGTATATTCAATATTCTTCACTAAGTGTGCTTTGTTCTTCCTTATTCATTGCCTAGCTTTTGTGTGCAAACTGAAAGCACTATAGCTTAGGTCAGGTGCACCCTAGCCTTTAAGGTGGCATATTTGCTTTTTGACAATTTAAAGAGATCTTTTGCAGCAGGTCTGTCAAATGCAGCACATCTTTTGATTTCTTCTTCTGTGGTTATTGATTGTGGATCCAAGTAAAATGAAATCCTTGGCAACTTCGATCCATTTATCATGACATTGCTTATTGGTTCAGTTGTAAGAATCTTTGGTCCCTTATGTTGAGGTATAATCCATAATGAAAGCTGTGGTCTTTGACCTTCATCAGTAAGTGCTTCAAGTTCTCTTTACTTTCAGCAAGCAAGGTTGTCATGTCACAAGTTTTTAATGAATCTTCTCCCAGTCCTGATGCCCTGTTCTTCTTCACATAGCCCAGCTTCTCAGATTATTTATTTAGCATACAAATTGAGTAAATGTGGTGAAAGATACAACCTTTGGTTTTTCTGTAAAGATTATAGCTCCAAAAATTCTAAGGAGCAGTTTTATTCTGTAACATACAGGATTGCCATGAGTTAGAATTGACTGGATGACAACATGTTTGCTTTGGTTTATTCCTTCATAATCCACTATCAGGTTACAAGGACAGCAAGATTCAAAGACAATTCTCACATGTGTACAATGTTCATCAGTAAGCAGCCACGAAAAGGAGACAAACATTTCCAATCTTTATTTTTTTTTATGTTTTCTGACCACAGCTGACTTTGAAGCCCCGTTAAAGCAAAAAGAACAATATTTAAAGTAACCATTCAGACAACCAGCATCTTCTGAATCGAGCATAGTACCAAACTGGGAACCATGTAAAGGGTACCTTGCTGAAGTGCATAGGACATACTCTATCTTCACAACAGATAACCCAGCAACCCAGTGCCATCAAATCGGGTCCAACTCATGGCGACCCTAGACACCAGAGTAGAGCTGCCCCATAGAGTATCCAAGGAGCACCTGGTGGATTTAAACTGTCTACCTTTTGGTTAGCAGTGGTGGCATAGTGCGTGCTTTCTATATTTGTTTACCAACTTCTCCCTCCCCAGGAGATATTTTCCTAACTGCCGCCATGTCAGTTATTTTTTACAAATTGCTGTAAAAGAAAATTTGCTTAGCATGTTTATAAATACACCCAGGTTGGAGGGAGGCTGTGGTTGGCAAACAAATGTAGAAGGCTCAGTTATTTGCATAAAATTAAAGTACTTAGTTTCTTACATCCTCTTCCTGCAAAGTAGGGACATGTATTTTAGGTAGTCCACATGATCTTGACTATCTCTAACTTTACCCGTGAAAACTTGTTGAAACAATCATTATGACTGTAAGACAGGTGTCTGGTTTTGATCACAGATAAAAATAACTGAAATAATTTTAGTAGTTGCTTCTGTACTGTAAGCTTTCTGATCAGAACATATTGAAGCATATATTTCTGAGCAGCACTTAAGACCATCCACAAAGAGTAATTTAAATGAAGACACATTTATATCATAATGCCTGTGCTAAGTATGTTAAAGCAATTCAAAGACTTAATGGTATTTCTCCAATCCATCTTCAAACCCTGGTGGCATAGTGTTTCAGTGCTATGCCTGTTAACCAAAAGGTTGGCAGTTCAGATCTGCCAGGCACTCCCTAGCAAAGCTATGGAGAGGTTCCACTGTGGCCTATAGGGTCACTGTGAGTTGGAATCGACTGGATGCTAGTGTTTTTTTTTTTTTCTTGGAGGATACAGAGATAAAATACTTGCTGCTAGCAAGTCTCTCTGTGGGAGACAGACGTGGCAGTCTGCTTTTGTCAAGTTTTACAGCCCTGGAAACCCTACGGAGAATTTCTACCCTTCAGGTCACTGTGATTTGGGGTTGACACACCAATCCTGTCCTTTGCTCCTACCCCTCTATAAGAAACTTGTCCAGTATATTACTGACTTCTCAGCGTTAAATCCAGTAGTCGATTCTTAATCCTCATCTTAATTGACTAAATAGCAGCATTTATCATAATTGATAATGCCTTCCTCCATGAAACACTTAATTCATTTGGTTTCCAAGTTACCATACTGTCTTAGTCAACTAGTGCTACTTTAATAGCGATACCACAAGTGGGTGGATTTAAAGAGAGAAATTTTATTTGTCATAATGGTAAGCTAAAGTCCAGACTCTGGGTGTCAGCACCAGGGGAAGGCATTCTTTGCTTGATCTGGAGGAAGGTCCTTGTTGTCATCAGTCTTACCCTGGACTGGGAGCTTCTGTGGAGCAGGGACCCTGGTCCTTTCCAAAGGACGTGTTCAGCTTCCTGCACAGCTTCTTGGTGTTATGAAGTCCCCAACTATGTGCTTTCCTCCCTTTCTTTTATATCCCTAGGGGCTCTCCCAAGCCACAACACAATTATCCCACATTAAGTCCTGCCCCACCAACTCAACTGCAGCCCATTCACCCTCATTAACATCATAGAGACAGGATTTACAACAGAAAGGACATCACACAGGAATCCAGGCCCAGTCAAACTACCACAGATTTGAGGGGGAACATAATTCAATCCAGGATTTACAGTGGCTGGATTTTCTTTTCTTTCTTTGTTTTCTTTTTTTTTAGAGTAACACAAAAAGCTTACTCAAAAACTTGTTAATTCATGAATACCTTATTTGAATTATAATTTAAAATATTCTGGATTTCTTTTTAAGCGTTGTCATACTTATTTCTTGTTTTTTTCCCCCCTTCATTACAGATGTCTCCTTAGCATTCAAACTTCATTATTTTCGTGTTCCCAAGGGCTGTGTCCTTAGTTTGTTTCTATTCTCTGTCTATTCTATCCCCTGATGGTCTTATCTAGCCTTATGGTTCTAAACACCTACTGTAAGTTGATGATTTCCAGATCTGTGTCTACAGTACAGTCCTCTCCCTTGAATTTCAGGCTCATATAGCCAATTATTTACTGGGCTTGTCTTGTAAAGTACAATATATAATAGACACCTTACACTTAACATTTCCAACATTGAAATTCTGATCTTCTCACTGAGCTAAAATACCTCTGATATTTTCATCACATTGCCTGTTATAGAAAATGGTCTGTCTCATCTTTGAGTTGCTCAAGCCAAAAGCATTCGGTTCTCCTTATCGTTCATTGTATACAAATTCATCAGCAAATAATATTGATTCTGCCTTGTAAATGAGGTCCCTGGTGAAGCAAACAGTTAATGTACTTGTCTGTTAATTCAAAAGTGTGATAGTCAAGATCGTGTCAATTTGGCAACTCCATGTTTGGCTGCTATATAAAGTAGCAGGGGCGAGGCTTGTGGTGGCTTCCCACTCCTCAGCTGTCTTCTCTCCACCTTCCATCCCCTACTTCCTGTCCGCTTGTGTTGCCAGCACCTCCTGCTCTCTCTTTTTTCAGTCTGGTTCCTGGAGCTGAACTAGCAGCTATTGGATTCATCAGTCTTTATAGCTGGAGCTTGAGAGTCCTGTTCTCTGACCTGCCGATCCTGAGTTTGCCACCCTCTGCAGTTCTGTGAGTCAGCAGTCTTTCCTCCAGCTTGGGATCCACCAATGTATACAGCCTGTGATCTAGAACTCTGGTCTCTGACCTGCTGACCTTGGGTTCTCCTGCTCCTGTGGCCACTTGAGGCTTATGCCAGGACTTAGGACATCCAGCTTCTACAATTGCGTGAGCCATTTCATTCATACATAAATCTTTCCTTGCACATATATGTGTTACTGGTTTTGCTTCCCTAGAAAACCCAACCTAAGACAAAAGGTTAGAAGTTTGAGTCAACTCCAAAACACCTTTGGCAATTTATTTCTTAAAAATCTTCCATTGAAACAGATACATGAGGAAATGCCCATGATCATCATCTATTAAAGAAATGCAAATCAAAACTACAACAAGATACCATTTCACCACAGCAAGGCTAGCATTCATCCAAAAAATACAAAATAGTAAATGGTGGAGAGACTGTGGAGAGACTGGAACATTCCTATGCTGCTGATCGGAGTATAAAAGGTTACAACTCCATTGAAAATCAATTTGTCATTTCCATAAAAAGCTAGAAATAGAAGTACCATGTGATCCAGCAACTCCACTCCTTGGAATACATCCTAGAGAAATGTTGGGTAGAAAACCAGAGTATGCTGTCACATTAAAGAAAGAGCAACTAGGGTCACATAATAGTGCATGCAAGTATTTTTTTTTAATAAAAAACTAACTGGAACTGTAAATTTTCACTTAAAACACAATAAAAAAGCAATAAATAAGTATGACAATGCTTAAAAAAATCCAGAATGTTTGTAATTATAATTCAAATAGTGTATTCATGAGTTAACAAGTTTTTGAATAAGTTTTTTGTGTTGCTCAAACAAACAAACAAAAACAAAAAAAACTCTAGCCACTGAAAACCCTGTGGAGCACAATTCTGTGATACACGTGGTGTCACCATCAGTCAGGATCAACTCAGTGGCAGTTGGTTTATCTTGTAAATATATCCAGACTCTCCTCTAAGCCACTATTATATCTTGTTGATTATTCATGTAGTTTCTTTAATGGGTACCCTGCTTACGTCTTGTCCTGTACAATGGCCAAGATAATGCTACTAAATTTGATCATTTCACTCAGAACCCTTCAGTGGCTTCCCAGTTGCTCTCAGGTTAAAGATCAAGGTCTTAGAAATGGTCTACAGTATTCTACATTGTGTGCCTTACTCTTCTGTCTCTGATCTCATTTTTTACTGTTTCTACTCCAGCCATAGTGGACTTCTTGCTTCTTTTTGAGTATGCCAGGCAGACTCTAACCTCAAACATTCTTCCCCTGTGTTAAAAGCTTGCTTCAGTTTATCCACATGGCATGGTACTTCATTTTCTTTAGGTCTCTGCTCTAAAGTAACCATGTGTCTAATATCTGGACTTGAAAAATGTTAAAATTCTGACACTATTAATTTAAATACTTTAGTGAAATAAATGGTGGCCCAAGGATATGTTTATATCCTAATCCCTGGAACCTGTATATGCTACATTATTTAAATATAATATAATTTGTTACATTTATATTCTGGAAGAGATTCATAAAATTGGTGTTACTTCTTTAAGTGTTCAGCGGAATTCACTAGTAAAGCCAAACGATCCTGGTGTTTTCTTTGTCAGAAGGGTTTTAACAAAATATTCATTTTCTGACAGATGTAAGTGAAACCCTGGTGGTGTGACGGTTAAGTGCAATGTCTGCCAGTGAAAAGGTCGGCATTTTGAATCCAGGTGCTCCTTGGAAGTCCTGTGGAACAATTCTATTCTGTCTTATGAAGTTGCTATGAGTTGGAATCAACTCAGTGGCAGTGGGTAACAAACATGACTGTTTGAATAAAGATCTTTGACGATATGATTCAGCTTTGTGGCCTTCAAAGAATTGATTCATTTCATCTAAGTTGTTTAATTTATGTGCATAGAGTTGTTCCTAGTTTTCCTTTGTTGTTAATTGTCTGTGAAGTTTGTAATTACAGTCCTCCTTCATCCTTGATAGTGTTAGTTTGTGTCTTCTCTCTTTATTTTCTTTTTCTAACTGGCAAGAGTTTACCAGGAGCCCTGGTCGCACAGTGGTTAAGGCCTGCCTACTAGCAAAGAGGTAAGCAGTTTGAATCTACCAGGTGCTCCTTAGAGAACTCATGGGGGCAGTTCTGCTCTATCTTATAGGGTTGCTATGAGTTGGAATCAACTCAATGGGAGTGGGTTTGGTTTGCCTTGGTAGAGTTTACCAACTTGATCAGCTTTTGATTTCATTGATTTTTCTCTATTGTTATTCTGTTTTTAATTTCATTGATTTCTGCTCTTGGCTTGATCATTTCCTTCTTGATGCCAGTGTTGATTTTTTCCTCTTCTTTTTTAATTTTTTAAGGTGATAGATTATTGATTTTGATTATTTGATTATTGATTTCTTTCCTAATATAAGTATTTAGTGCTGTGAATAGCCCTCTAAACTATGTTTTTGTTGTATCACAAATTTTGTTATGTTCTAGTTTCATTTCAACATGCTGAAGATATTTTCCAAGTTGCCTTGAGAATTCCTCTTTTACCCCTCAGTTATTTAGAAATCTCAGTTTAATTTCCAAATGTTTAGAGATTCTGTTACTGGTCTCTAAACAAATGTATTCTTCGTAAGATTTCAAGTCTTTTAAATTTGATTTGTTTTATGATTCAGGATATGGTTTATATTGTTCAAGATTCTATGTACCTTGAAACAAATGTGTATTCTGCTGTTGGTAGGGGAATGTGCTATAAACATCAGTTAGATCTTGTCTCTTTTGTTCTTCAGAAACTCTGGTGGCATAGTGGGTTAAGTGCTTTGTCTGCTAACCAAAATGTGTGTAGTGCAAATCCTCCAGGTACTCCTCAGAAACTCTGTGGGAAGTTCTGCTCTGACTTCTAGGATCACTTTGAGTTGGACCCAACTGCAGTCAGTGGGTTTGTGTTCTTCAGTTCTACAGTCTTGCTGATTTTCTACTTGTTCTATGAATAACCAAGACAGAAGTGTTGAAATCTCCAACTAGAATTGTGGATTGTTCATTTCTCTGCAGTTTTGATCAGTCTTCATTGTGTGGTTGTTGGATACATATAAATTTAGGGTTGTTGTGTATATCTTCCTAGTTAATTGACCACTTTATCACTATATACTATTATTATTTTTTTATCTCTGCTGTGAAGCTTACTTTGATATTAATATAGCCACTCTGGACTGCTTTTGTTTAGTGTTTGTATGGTAGAGCTTTTTTCATCCTTTTAATTTTTAACTCACCTAAGTCATTATATTTACAGTGAGTTTCTTATAGATAGTCTAAAGTCATGGACTGCATTATTTCTGTTCAGGTGATGTGTTTGACTGCATGTAAATTTATGGCCCTACAGTTATAATTAAGCCCAGAAATCCTGATGGGAGAACAGGATGTTGAAGAGGTAACCAGATATAAGGAATGTGATAGTTTCCCCACACAAAATATCTATGTCTCACATCTCTTATATACAAAGCAGTTGCACCGCTAGGCACATAATGATACCTGTACATACATAACCCATATACATATATATCTTGATAGTCATACTATGCATCTATGTTACTAGCTTCTGTATGTACTGTACTGTACCTTTTGTCATTATTTAATGTGGACTTTCGCTACTTGCAAATAAAAAGTTTACCATATAACAATGTATGCTTTGACTTGCAGACAACAGCAACCAATCTCATGTATCACATATCTCTAGAGTAGTGTAGTGTTATCTATTTAATTTCCTTCAAAAAATTTTATCATGAAGTGCATCATGGCTTTATTAGCAGAAAGACCATTACTAGTAATAATAGCACCATGACACAAAGGAGAAGTATTGATCTGAAGTCAAACAAAAGGTTATTAAACAACATAAAGGTGAAAAATCAGTGAACACTATTGCTTGTAACTTCAGCATGTCACGTATGAAAATCATAATGATCCTCAAAGACAAAATAATCTTCCAAGCTATTAAAGGATCAGCTCCACTAAAAGCTGAAAACCAAATACAATGCTATTGAGTCTATCAAGTCAATTCTGATTCATAATGAACTTATAAGACAGAGTAGGACTTCTCCACACAGTTTCCAAGTAGTCTATGGCAGATTTGAACTTCTGACCTTTTGGTTAGGAAAACTACAAGGCTGATAAAAATGGGAGCATGATCTAGATAAGATATGGAGAAATTGTTAATGATATGGTTTCAGTACCAATCAATAAAGTAAGTCCTTCTCAGCATGTTGACTATCATTGCTGAGGCTTAAAGCTTGTTAGAAATGCTTAAAGAAAACAGGACCAGATGATGATACCAAGTTTGGTACTATCTCTGGGTGCTTCAAGCACTTTAAACAATGCTTTTTGCTGTATTATGTGGAAGTGGTGAATCTGTAAGTACTGATGGAGATGCAGCAGAAGAGTTTGTTGAAATCTTGGATAAACTAACTGTAATGTGTAAACCTACTTAACCTGTACATTATTGTCTTAGTCATCTAGTGCTGCTGTAACAGAAATACCTCAAATGGATGACTTTAACAACAAGAAATTTATTCTCTCCCAGTCTAGTAGGCTACAAGCCCAAATTCCAGGTAACAGCTCCAGGGGAAGACATTCTCTGTCAGCTCTAGAGGGAAAGTCAGTGTCATCAATCTTCCAGTGAAAGACTCCAAGACATACTACAATCAAGTTTAATAAAATGAAACATAAGGAGAGGCTCTTAAAAGCAGATCATCTTAAATCAAAACTAACATACAAAGGGAAGCCTTCTAGACTGTCCTTTGACTTCTCAGCAGAAACCATGTTGGCAATAAAACAATGAGATGACACACACACAGCCTTGAGGAAGAAAAGTTTGGAACTAAGAATTATATATCCTACAAAATTTTCTCTTAAATATGATGCCGAAATTAAGACATTCTCAGATAAAAAGTTTAGAGACTTTGTAAAAACCGAACCCAAACTACAAGAAATACTGAAAGAAGCCCTTTGATTAGAAAATCAGTGACATCAGATGTATACTCAAGGATGCAATGCAGGACACAGCATCTAGATTCCTACTCAGGGAAGTCACAAAGCTCAATCGAAGCTAAAATATTAATATTAGGAAAAAAAGGATCTTAACATGTAAACCATGCATCACATTATAAAGAGGGATATATTACAGTATTTATAGTCCTTTCAGATGCAGAGAAAGTTAAGGAGATAAACAGAAGTTAAAGTTTTATTTAAATTTAGAATATTAAGGGAGGACAAATGGGTAGCTGCAAAACAAACATTACATATCAAAACAAGAAACATAATACAGTAGTCTCAACACACACAAAACCAATGTTGAAAAGGATGAAAAGAAAACTCACAAAGAAAAACAACAGAGAACAGAATATTCAGTTGAACAAACAAAACATCAACAACACAAAAAAAAAGACACCAAATTGACAGCACTAAATATGTATCAATCAATAATTACACTGTATGTAAATGGAGTGCATGCTCCAATAAAGAGACAGAGAGTAACCAGTTGGATCAGGAAGCATGATCTATCTACATGCTGCTTACAAGAAACACACCTTGGGCTCAAAGATAAGAATAAACTGAAAATCAAAAGATTGAAAAATATGTAGTAAGCTAACATGTGAAGAAGAGCAGAAGTGGCAATACTAATCTCAGATAAAATAGATTTTAAAGTAAAATCCACCATCGTGGACAAGGATGGTCACTATTTATTACTTAAAGTTTCAATACATAAGGAGGATATAACAATATTCAATATTTATGCCCCCAATACCAGAACATGTAAATACATTGAAGAAGCACTGATAACATTGAAAAAGGAGATAGACCACTCCACAATAATAGTAGGAGATGTCAATACTCCACTTTCAATAATGGACAGATCATGCAGAAAAAGTTTCAATAAAGGTACAGAAGATCTTATTGATAAATTAACCATCTGAACTCCATTGACACATACAGAACTTTCTCCTAACAACAGATAAATACACCTTCTTTTCCAGTTCACATGGAACATTCCCCAGAATACACTATGTATTAGGCCATAAAGCAAGTCTCAAACCCAAACCATTGAATTATTGCAAAGCATATCAACAGCACTTGGCTTGGCTGGCGTTCTCAGACCATAAAGCCATAAAAATTGAAATCAATAGCAGAAAAAACATGGGTAGAAATTTGAACTCATGGAAATGTAACAACACCTTGCTCAAAAATTCGTGTGTTATAGAAGAAATCAAAGATGCAATAAAGAAATTCATGAAATTTAATGAGAATGAAAATGCATCCTTCCAGAACCTATGGGATACCTCAAAAGCAGTGCTCAGAGGTCAGTTTATCTCTATTAATGCACACATCTGGAGTAAAGAAAGGGCCCAAACCGAAAGAATTAATCCTACAACTTGAAAAGGTAAAAAGAGCACCAGAAAAAAAACAGGTAATAAAAATTAGAGCTAAACAAATTAGAGAACAGAAAAACAATTGAAAGAATTAACAAAATTAAAAGCTATTTCTTTGAGAAGATCAACAAAATTGATAAACCATTGGCTAGGCTTACAAAAGAAAAGCAGGAGAGGAAACAAATAACCCAAATAAGGAATGAAACAGGTGATTTCACAACAGACCCAACTGAAATTAAAAGAATAAGAACAGAAAAATTGCACTCTAACAGATTTGGAAATCTAGAGGAAAAGGACAAATTACTAGATTCACATGATCTACCAAAATTACCACAAGGAAAAGTAGAACAACTTAATAAACCCGTCACAAAACAAGAGATTGAACAAGTAATTAAAAAAATTCTACCAACCAAAAAAAGTCCTTGCCTACATGGCTTCATTGGAAAATTCTACCAAACTTTTAGAGAAGAGTTAATTCCAATACCACTGAAGCTATTTCACAACATAGAAAAGGACAGAATTTTCGCAGATTCATTCTATGAAGCCGGTATAACCCTGATACCAAATCCAGGGAATGATCACACAAAAGAAGAAAATTGTGGGCCAATATCACTCATAAACCTAGATGCAAAAATCTTCAACAAAATCCTAGCCAGTAGAATTTAACAACATAAACAAAAAAAAAATTCATCATGGCCAAGTTGGATTCATACCAGGGATGTAGGGTTGATTCAACTTCAGAAAAAACAATTAATGTGATCAACCACATAAACAACATAAACCACATCAACCACATAAACAACACAAAGAATCACCTGATTCTTGCAATTGATGCAGAAAAGGCATTTGACAAAGTCTAACACCCATTCATGCTAAAAACCCTCAGCAAAATAGAAATAGAGGGGAAATTCCTCAATGCAATAAGGGGCATCTATGCAAAGACAACTGCCGACATCATCCCAAATGGAGAGACACTGAAAGAATTTCCCTGAAAATGGGAACTAGACAAGGATGCTCACTGTCACCACTTCTATTCAACATTGTACTAGAGGCTCTGGCCAGAGCAGTCAGACAAGACAAAGAAATAAAAGGCACACTCATCAGTAAAGAAGAACTAAAAGTCTCCCTATTTGCAGATATTATGATTGTATACTCAGAGAACCCTAAAAAATCCATAAATAAACTACTGGAACTAATAAAAGAATGTAGCAAGGTATTAGGATATAACAGAAACAGAAATAAATCAGTAGGACTCCCTTACAGCAATAAAGATATCATCAAAGAGGAAATCATCATATCGATGCCATTTAGTATAGCCCCTAAGAAGATTAAAATATCTAGGAATAAATCTAACCAGAGAAGAGACATATACAGAGGAAATTACAAGACCTTGCTGCAAGAAACCAAAAGAGACTTGTATAGGTAGAGGAATCTACTTTGCTCATGAATAGGAAGACTTAACATTGTGAAAATGTGTTTTATTTAAAGCGATCTACATATACAATGCAATCCCAATACAAATTCCAGTGTCATTTTTTAATGAGTTGGAAAAACCAATGCCAGCTTTGTTTGAAAAGGGAAGAAACCCTGGATAAGTAAAACACTACAGAAAAGGAACACAGTGGGAGGCCTCACAGCACTCAACCTTAGAACCTACTACACTTCATGGTAGTCACAATAGCCCGGTACTGCAACAAAAACAGAAATACAGACTGTCTTAGGCTGAGTTTTCTAGGGAAGCAAAACCAGTGACATGCATATGTACAAGGAAAGATTATATACAAAGTACAAGGAAAGATTTATATATAAAGGAAACAACTCATACAATTATAGAACCTGAACATCCCAAGTGCTGGCGCAAGCCTCATGTTGCCATGGAAGCTGGTGAACCCAAGGTCAGCAGGTCAGAGACCAGAGTTCTAGATCACCAGCTGTGTAGGTCAGTGGATCCCAAGCTAGCAGAAAGACTCCGAGGTCTCTGCTGACTCATGGAGCTTCAGAGGCTGGTGAGCCCAGGATCAATATGTCAGGGAACAGGACTCTCAGGTGCCAGCTGTAAGAGTTAATGAATCCAACAGCTGTTAGTTTAGATCCAGGAACCAGATGCCAAAAGTGAGAAGGAGATGCTGGCACAGTGAGTAGACAGGAAGTAGGTGGTGGAAGGCAGGAAGATGACAGCTAAGGAGTGGAAAGCCACCATAGGCCCTGCCTTGCCACTTGATACAGAAGCCAAACATGGAGTTGCCAGGTTGACACAATCCTGACCACCACATGACCAATGGAACAGAATAGAGAATCCAGAAATGTCACTATACTCCTATGAACAGTTGATATTTGACAAAGGCCCAAAGGTTGTAAACTGGGGTAAAAATAGTCTCTTTAACAAACGGTGTTGGCAATATCGAATATCCATCTGCAGAAAACTGAAACAAGAGCTATATCTCACACCTTAAACAAAAACTAAATCAAAATGGATCAAAGACCAAACATTAGACCTAAAGCAATAAAGATCATGCAAGAAAAAAATGGGTACAACAATGGAAGTTCTAATACATGGCTTAGACAGATTTCAAAATCTGACCAACAATGCATGGACAACAGAAAAGAAAATGAATAAATGGAAACAAAAATCAAACACTTATGCTCATCTAAAGACTTTATCAAGAGAGTTAAAAGACTACTTGCAGAATGGGAAAAAATAATTGTCAACTACATGTCAGATTGACATCTGGTTTCCATAATCTAGAAGGTACTGCACAATATCCACAAGAAAAAGGTAGATAACTCAATTAAACAATGGGCAAAAGAGATGGACAGACACTTCACCAAACAAGACATCCAGACAGCCAAAAGACACATGAGGAAATACAGTCATTAGGTATTAGAAAAATCCAAATCACAACTACAATGAGACACCATCCTACCCCAACAAGGTTGGTAATAATCAAAAAAACATAACACAGCAAATGGTGAGGAGGCTGTGGAGAGACTGGAACACTCCTACACTGCTGGTGGGAATGCAAAATGGCACAACTTCTTTGAAAAGTAATGTGGCACTTTCTTAAAAAGCTAGAAATAGAAATACCATAGGATCCAGCAATCCCACTGCTTGGATATATCCTACAGAAATAAAAGTGGTCACAAGAACAGATACATGCGTGTGAATGTTTACAGAAGCACTGTTCACAATAGCAAACAGATGGATCAACCTAGGTGCCCATCAACAGAGAAATGGATTAACAAACTATGGTAAGTATACACAATGAAACACTATGCTGTGATAAAGAACAATGACAATTTTAGGAATCATCTCACAACCTAGTTTCAACTAGAAGACATTACGGTGAGTGAAATCAGTGAGCTGCAAAAGAACAAGTATTGTATGAGAACCTCTGCTATAAGGACTTAAAAATTGACTTACATACAGAAGACTCTTTAACAGCTACAAGGCTGGGAAGGGAGGGAGAGGGTTATTCATAGATTAGATAGTGGATAGGAATTCAGTTAGGTGATAGGAGTGACAGCACACAGTAGAGGGCAGGTTGGTATAACTGAACAACACCATAAACTACAAGTTTTTCTAAACTCAACCCAATATTTCAAGGGATAGAATAGCAGGGACAGGAGTACAGAGACCATGTTTTCAGGTGACATTGAGGTCAATTGATATAACTTGTCTTTTGCTAAGAGAGTTTTCTGTACCCCACATTGGTGAGTGGCTAGCAAGGTACCATCGGAGGAACACCAAATGGTCCCAACTTGTCTGGAATAGATGATGACCGAGAACCTCAAAGACACGAGGAAAAATGAGCCCAGGAGACAGAAGGACTCATACAAATGGGAGACTGTATCAACATGAGACCAAGAAGAGCCAGATGGTGCCTGGACACCACCAAAGGCAACTGTGATGGGAGACACAATGTAGAGGCCTTGATGTAGCACCAGGAAAAGAAGTGTGCCACTCAAGAACTCTAACAAAAGACCAGAATTTACGGTCTGACAGCCTGTAAGTTCCCCTGTGAATGTGGCCTCTAGACCTGCTGCTGGCCCAGACCTGAAAGGAGTACTGAGTTCAACTCTTCAGACAAGAATGGACTGGACTTGGGGATGCAGTGTGAACATGTGATAAATGTACTTTATGGTTTTATACACTTATAGGAGGATGTACTACTGGTTTCTTTCTCGGTGGAAGAGGAGAGGTTGAAGAGGATGGGACAGGTGTTTGCTGAGAGGATACTAAAGAGTGAAAAAGAAGATTGTGTTGTCATAGGGTGAGGAGAGTAGATGAAGTTGCAGATAGGCAGGCATGCAAAATTGATTTGGATTATACACTTTCACTTAATCGTAATTAAAAGAGTGTTTAAAAAGAATAAAAATACCTATCAGAATCCTTAAAAAAATTCTTCCCATGGTCTAGGAGCTTGTCTGTTCAGGAACCTCAGGTCCACAGGAATTTCTTTCCTGGCATCGCTTTCTTGGTGGTCTGAGTTCTCCATGTCTCTGCTCAATTCTCTCTTTTATATCTCAAAAAAGATTGACTTAAGATACTATCTAATCTTGCAAATCTTATTAATAAAACTTCTACTAATCTGTCGTATATTGGACAATGAACAAAGAAAGCAGAAGAAGAATTTGATGCCTTTGAATTGTGGTGCTGGAGAGGAATACCGAATGTGCCATGGGCAGCCAAAAGAAGCAACAGATCTGTTCTAGAAGAAGTACAAACAGAGTGCTCCTTGGAAGCAAAGATGGCAAGACTGAGCCTTACATACTTCGGACATGTCAGAAAGGATCAGTGGCTGGAGAAGGACATCATGCTTGGTGGAGTGGAGGGTCAGGGAAAAAGAAGACCCTCGACAAGACGGATTGACAGAGTGACCACGACAATGGGCTTAAGCACAAAAAAGATTGTGGACATAGCGCAAGACCAATGTTTTGTTCTGTTTTTCATAGCATCACTATGAGTCAGAATAAACTCGACAGCACCTAACAACAACAGTAATCCATCTTATTAATGTCATAATAATAGGATTTACAACATGTAGGAAAACCTCATCAAACAAAATGGTGGTCAATTACGCAATACTGTGAATTATGGCCTAACCAATTTGACACATATTTTGGGGGGACACTTCAATCCATGACAATTACTTTGCCAGATACATTAGCTGAAATACAGTACTGTGTGTGTGCAGTATCTTGGCTATTTAGTCAATATAGGTACACCGTAGTATCCCATATAGTTTTGATAAATATGTAATCTGGTGCTCTCACAACATCTAAATCACATAATATTATATTTTACAGAATATGTCAGGGACATCAACTGATGTATAACTATATAGTTTTCTTTTTTTTTTTAATTCTTTTGGAAATCTCTGTTTTAATTGATTAGCCAATTTACATTTCATTTCATTGTATGTTTGGATTTAGATCTTCCATCTTATTATTTGTTTCTGTATGTTCCCTCTGAATTGTTCTGATTTCTTTTATTTGAATATTTTTGTTATTTAATTTTAATTTGTTTATAGAGATTGTTTTCTTTACTACATCCCGTGGCAAACCCTGGTGGTGTGGTGTGTCAAGTGCTACATCTGCTAACCAAAAGGCTGGCAGTTTAAATCCAGCAGGTGCTCCTTAGAAATTCCATGGGACAGTTCTAGTCTGACCTCTAGGGTTGCTATGAGTCAGACATGACTCGATGGCAGTGGGTTTTAGGGTACATCCTTTCGCACAGTTATTTTGATGGTTCTCAAGAGTTTCAATATGCATGCTTAAATTTTCAGAGTCTTGGTGAGGCTTTCTATCTTTCCATATTTTTCTCAAATATTCACACTACTTCTGAGAACATGGTCATCATAACAGCTTTGGCTTTTTTCCTGATAATTCTCAAATCTAAATCACCTCAGATTTGGTGTCTATTGATTGTATTTTCACTAGGTAGATGTCAGGTAATTTTGGATTGCCTTCCTGAATTTTTGTTTAAATCTCGCGTAGAATGATGACTTTTTTGGAGGGTTGGGGACAGAGAGGATGTGTTGACTGGTAGTCAGCATTAAGTTAGTGTTGAAAATTTCTACCCACCTTCTGTGGGCTAAGCTTTCACTGTCAGCTCAGTTTCAAAGCCTTTGCAGTGGTATTCAGATCTTCCCTATGCATATACCAATTAGTGCTTAATGAGGGATGTGGATGGTGGTCTGTCTCTGTAATAGAGTTAGCCTAGGAATTCATGTGCAACTCTACGAGATCACTTTCTTTAGTTCTCTCCTCTTTCTATTCTCCTTGTACTTTCTGATACTGAGGGATCCTCCATCTTGGTCATTTGGTTAGACGTTTAGAACTTCTTTATTTTTACTTGGTGATACACTTCCTTTGATTTGATCTGACTCCCTGGGTCAAGTGTTGAGAGGATAAACACACAAACCAAACCAAACCAAAAAACACTCGATAAGGATTACTCTTGTGTTAAAAATATGGTTCCTTCAATTTTATGGAAAGGTTATTTTTCTTTTTTTTTTTTTTTCTTTTTGAGGTTGCTTGAGAACTGGGGCAGAAGAAAACAGAAATGAAAGAAACAAAACATGACAAAAAATACCAGTGGATTTCCCCCACTCTTTTTGACCCACAGGAACTTCCCTTTGATTCCTTAGACTTCAAATGGAGGGATCTCTTGGTCTATCTTCTGTCTCCTCTTGCAATGCAGTTCTGACTTTCAGGCTACATTTGAGCACAGAATAGGAGATAGTAACGACATGGAAAAATCACCACCAATTTAGTAGTTCTTCAAGTTCACATTTTCTGCCTCAGTTTGCCTGCAATTACTTTCTTTCTGTTTTTTTTTTTTTTTTTTGGTTTCTGAAATAATAGACTTTACC
The DNA here is from genome assembly GCA_028571685.1 of Heterohyrax brucei. Lineage (NCBI taxonomy): Eukaryota > Metazoa > Chordata > Mammalia > Hyracoidea > Procaviidae > Heterohyrax > Heterohyrax brucei. The sequence continues at coordinate 25,513,715 of CM053143.1, forward strand.
TCTTACAGCAGTTTTAGGTCTATAGAAAAATTCATCAGAAAGTACAAGAGAACTTTCAGGAGTGGACTGGACTTGGGGACACAGAGTGAGCATCTGGTGTGTGTACTTTATGGTTTTGTATATTTATGGAAGGGTGTCCTATGAATTTCTTTTAAAGGGGAGAGGAGAGAGTGAAGAAGTGGCAACATGTAATTGTTGGGAGGATACTAGAAGAATGAAAAGGAGGAGTGTGCTGTCACAGGGTGGGGAGAGAAGATAGAGTATTAGAGAGACGAGTGTGCAAAACTGACTTGGATTGTATACTTTCACTTAATCATAAAAAAAAAAATACAAGAGCGGTCCCATATACCCTCTTCCTAAAACTTTTCCTTCTTAACCTCTTGCATTCCTGTGGTCCATTTGTTACAAATGGTGAATCCATGTTTATACATTATTATTAACTAAAATCCATAGTTTATGTTCAAGTTCACTCTTTATTTTGTAGATTTCTAAAAATCCTCACAACTGAACCAATGAGCAACATCATGATAAACGGAAAAATGTTGAAGTAGTCACAGATTTCTTCTTGCTTGAGTTCACAGTCAATGCCCATGGAGGCAGATTTATTACACTGGGTAAATCTGGCCTAGGATGGCGATTTAGGGATCATGGTTTCAGAAGACGTCTAGGTCAATTGCCATAAAAATGTTTATTAAGAAAATGTTTTGCATTCTCTCTTTGGTAAGTGGCATCTGTGTTCCTAAAAGCTAGTAAGTGGCCATCCAAGATGCATCAATTAGTCCCAGCTCACCTGGAGCAAAGCAGAATGAAGAACACCAAAGATATAAGGAAAATACGAGCCCAAAAGACAGAAAGGGCCACGTACACCAGAGACTACATAAGCACGAGACTGGAAGAACTAGATGGTGCCTGGCCATCACCAATGACAGCCCTGACAGGGAACACAACAGAAAGTCCCTGCTGGAGAGGGAGAAAAGTGGAGTGTGGAACTCAAATTCTAAAAAAGAAACAAACCAGACTTGAGGTCTGACAGACTGAAGGGACCCTGGAAAACATGGCTCCCAGACTTTCTGTTAGCCCGGAACTAAAACTATTCCTGAAAATCCTTCAAACAAAGATTAGACTAGACTGTAAGACATAAAAATGATACCAGTGAAAAGTGTACCTTTTGGCACCAGTAGATATATGATACTAAATGGGCAGCTCCTGTCCAGGGGTGAAACAAGAAGGCAGAGGGGGACAGGAGCTGGTTGAATGGACAAGGGAAATACAGGGTAGAGAGGAGAAGTGTGCTGACACATTGTAGGGAGAGCAACTAGGGTCACATAACAATGTGTGTGTACGTTTTTATATGATAAACGGACTTGAATTGTAATCGTTCACTCAAAGCACAATAAATGAAAAAAAAAGACCATTTTAAAGTGTTGAAATACAAAGATGTCACTTTCAGGACTAAGGTACACCTGACCCAAGTCATAGTATTTTCAATCATCTAATATGCACAAGAAAGCTGGACAATGAATAAGACAAAGACTATTGAATATAGTGTGGACCTAAAGGGTTGCTGTGAGTTGGAATAAACTTGATGGCAAAGGATTTTTAATCTGTTTGATCTCTCTAATTGACCAAAGCAGAAAGATTTCTTACTATTTGAAAATGTCCTAATGAATTAATGACAATGGCCTAAATAGAATTCTATACAGTATATCCTGATCTCCCATTCTAAAGTATGTCACATTCCTTCTTATTTAGAGCTAGTAATCCTTTATTTAAATGTTCAAGCATTGACAACTGCTTTTCAGTGATCCTCTCACATCCTTGAAGATGTCAAGACTGGCAATCCAGGCATTCCCAGATGCAAAACAAATGCTGCCAGACACTAACAGAGCTTGGTTAATGTTTTTTGAAAAAAACAAAATTCAAATAGTGACAAAATAATTTCCTACTTGGAGCTGGAAATACAATGTGACTACAAGAAATCCAATTCAGTAGCTTATCTTAAACTATGCACAGTATTATCAAATATTAAAAATGGTTTTAATATGAAGAAATCTGTCTTCGAAGAAGTACAACCGGAATGCTACAAGAAACAAGGACGGTAAGACTTGTACTTTTGACATGTTATCAGAGAATCAGTGACTGGAGAAAGACATCATGTTTGGTAAAGTAGAGGGTCAGCAAAAACGAAGAAGATCCTCAATAAGGTGGATTGACACAGTGTCTGCAACAGTGTGCTCAAACAGCAATGATTGCAAGGACAAGGAAATGTTTCCTTCTGTTGTACATAGTGTTATGATTTGAAACTTAACAGTACCTAACAACAAAAATAGCAGATTTAACAAATGTATAATGTCATGTATCTGTTATGGTGGTATAATAGAGAATAATTTCTATACGATGGCACTTGGCTTGGCTTTGGCTAAAGACACGTTGTGTTTCACCTATCCATCTCTCCCTCTCTTTTCCCAAACCTCTAATTAACAGTAATTTTTCTACTGCTTCAATACATTTACCTGAATGCCACATAGTTGAAAATATGCAATACGTAGATTTTTAAGATTGGCTTCTTTCTCTTGGCATGTAAAGTTCCTTCATGTCTTTTTGTGACTTGACAGCTTATTTCCTTTTTAGCGTTAAACAGTATTTCATTCTACAGATACACCACAGTTTGTTTATCCATTTACCTAGTGAAGAGCATCTCGGTTGCTTTCAAGTTTTGACAATTATGAATAAATCTGCTATAAATATTCATGTGCAGGTTTTTGTGTGACATAAATTTCCAACTCATTTGGGTACATACAAAGAAACTCAGTTTCTTGATTGCATGGTAAGATTATGTTTACTTTTGTAAGGAACTGCCAACCTATCTTCCAAAGTAGTTGGACCATGTTACATTCCCTTCAGCAGTGACTGAGAGTTTATGTTGCTCCACATCCTCACGAGCATTTGCTGTTGTCAATATTTTGGATTTTAGCCTATGGAAACCTTGATGGTTAAGTGGTTAAGTGCTACATCTGCAAAAGTAAGGTCAGCAGTTTAAATTTGCCAGACATTCACTGGAAACTCTATGGGATGGTTCTACTTTGTCTTTAGGGTCACTCACTATGAGTCTGAACCCACTCAACAGCAATTTTTTTTTAAATAGGTATGTTGTGAGTATTTCATAATTGCTTAAATCTGCAGTTCTCTGATGATACATGATGTTGAACACCTTTTCATATGCTTATTTATCATCTATCTTCATTTTTGAGGTGTCCAGATCTTTTGCTCATTTTTAATTGGGTTGCTTGCTGCTTATTTTCTTATTGTTGAGTTTTAAGAGTTCTTAGTATATTTTGGAAACAAATCCTTTATCACACATATGTTTTGCAAACATTTCCTCTCAGTCTGTGACTTGTCTCTGTATTCTCTTAGTCGTTTAATTTTCAGAGTCTTCAGATAGTTCTCCATGAATTCTATCCAGATTTTGTTTACATTCTGTGGGGAATCTGTGTGGAGTATGCTTGTATGCTTACTCCAATCTGACTGTACCAAAAGCATTTTCAAACTATCTTTACTACAACCCCAAACCAAACCATACCTGTTACTATTAAGTACATTCCCACTCGAAGAGATCCTGTAGAACAGAGTAAACTACCCTGTAGAGTTTCTGAGGCTGTAATATTTATGGAAAGAGACTGATGCCTTTTTCTTCTGTGGAGAGACTGGTGGTTTCAAACTGCTTACCTTTCAGTTAGTAGTAGAGTTCTTAGCAGTGTGCAACCAAGGCTCCTTCTGACTACAACACAGTAGGAAATGAATTTTACATTGCCATCCACTGCACACATAAATATGTAATGTACAGACAGACATAATAGAAATCCTGTTCTGTGAAACAATGCCTATTCATGTCACCTGTTATGCATGCTGATAATTTCTCTTTGATTCTACCCTATTTTGTTCTATTTTACTCTGTTGTACATACACATGCGTAGATACTCATTTGAAACTACGGAATCTTGTTCAGTGTTCACTACTGGGTTGCAGGTGGCAATCTGGCTAAACTACTCATTTGGCAAAATGATGTCATTTTCTTGGGCTGTAATTATCCTGTAACCTATTTACATATTGTCTCCTCCTTTAGATGGTGAAAGGCACCTTCGTACTGCAGTAGTTAAAGCAACTGACTGCTAACTGAAAGGTTGGTGGTTCAAGACCAACAGTGGCTCTGCAGGAGAAAGATGTGGCAGTCTGCTTCCACAGGGACCTGCAATCTTGGAAGCCCTATGGGGTCGCAGTGAGTCAGAATAACTTCAAGTGCAGTGGGTGGGTTTTGTTTTAGGTTTAGATGGGAAACCTCTTTGGTAGGAAAGGAAAACCTGTTTGATATTTCTTTGTGCAGATAAAAAGGACCCCCAAACACCTGTTAACTAACGTTTGTGGACTGAAGTGAGGTGGACAGTTGCTATCAGACGAGAAGCCAAGAATCCTGGCAGAAAAGTAGAACCAAGTATCTTCTATTATTTTCCTGAGATGTAACTAATCTGAGTAGGCCTAATTGCATATACAAATGTAAGAAAAAGCATACAAACTAAGATCCTTTTCTAAGTGTTTTTTAGTGATTAGTATTTTTCAATTACGAGAGAAAGAACTGAAACACGCTCTTACCCTTTCTGCAGACAAACATATTAAACAGCATACCTCCATTGGCTGAAACACGTTTATTTTCCTCAGAAAGAAATTTTTTCTGGCTACAACTTAAAAACAATGACCAGGTGATAGAACACTGTGAAGGATCTCTGTGCTGATAGCTCTAGGGTTTGGCTAGAATAAAAGAAAAGGTATCAAGAAGTTATGGCTGCCAATAACTAATGATTCTGGTATTAATTGACATGTCTGGGCTAAATTGTCTTCACAGACAGTGATTAAAGTAATAAAAGGGTAATGATTATTTACTCCAAAGAGCTACATGCCCAGTCTTAGCATTCTTATGATGAACAAAATGTTCAATATATTCCTTATGCTTATATTTAAATAGAATATGAAACTCTATTCATTAAATTTAGAAGAAAGACTCCAAATGATTAGGTCAAAAGGAAGTTAAAAACTCAGGGAATGCATTTTGGAAATTTGGACATCTAGGGTTAATGCTCCTTATTTATTTAAGGCCCTAAATAAATCACCAACCTTGCCTGACATTAATTTGCATACCCTCAATAACCATAATAGGTTTTATTCCCTCCAGAGAAGAGACACTGCAAAATTGCAGTGTGATGTTGTGCTGGTATGACTTTGAGTTTCACTTTACCCATATCTAAAACTGGAGTCAAATTCAACAATCTTTCCTCCCTCCCTCCCGCCTTACCTCCCTCCCTTTCTTTTTTCTTTCTTTCTTTCCTTGCTCACTCGTAGCACACCTTCTCACTCTCACTCTGGCTCTCCCTATGAATGTTTCCATGATTTACTTATGAAAGTTTCTCTACTAGATGTTTTTCGTATTATTCCATTTAACTTGTTATTCCGACTTTATCTTTTTTAAAAAAAAAAATTAAAAACTGAGGCTTAGAGAAGTTTTGTGACTTATCCTATATTAGGGAAATAAGTGGCAAAAAGGGATTCACATCCAGGTGAACCGAACTCCAAACCCAGGTGTTTCTGTCTATGTTGCTGTTCTTCATCTTCTCTCATTTCTTCCGTCATTTCTCTACTCATTCGTCTGTAGTTTCCTTTTCCCTTTGGCTATGCCAGCAATATCTACAAGGCCTTATATCCACCTAGGGTATAATTGATTTTGTTCTGACTTAACAAAAACATGATTTATTATGTATGTTAGCATTTAACATCTTTCTTAACACCCTAAATAACCCTGGGATCTCCAGAATTCCTGTGTCCTCTGTAAGTTATATTTCCTATTTGTTCTTGAGTTCTGCTTTGCAATCAGTATCTTTAACAATTCCCAATCATTTATTTCTAAAAGTTGTGTTCACCTTGGAAGTCCCACCCTTGTCTCTTTCCTGTGTTCTTTAGAAGCATCCCTGATAGCCCGTTCCATTGACACCTGCATTCCTTTGTTTTGTCTCTTAGGGTAAGTCTTTATCTTCCCCTTCCTAGTCCCTGCTAGAAATGTTTTCACTGTGTTAGCCTTGTGCTTTTGCAAAAGTACTTTTGACTGTAAGTACAAAACAAATAAACCCATTCCCCTACTCCTGACAATAAAATGGAAACAAACTCAATTCCCTTAAATAACATTGCAATATAATAAAATATCCAATTTTTAGTAACATTCCATTATCACTATTATCCCAGAGAAGGGTTACTTCTTTAAGAAAATAGTGACAATTACTTACGTTCTTTAGTAGATTTTAGGATGAAAATCAATTCTTTCGTATGCTGTCATGGCATTTGCATCTGGCTTTGGTTGAAATAGCAAAGCTTGCTTATAAATAACTTAGACAAGATAAGACTTTAACGTGTTGTCCATGCTCTTAAATATTTTTCCAAAGCAACAAAATCGTGGCATCTCTAGCATACATACCATCCTCTCCGAAGTAAGAGTTGAATAATGACTTTAAGCCAAGGTATAGGACAGCAATCTTTAAGGAATATAAATGAAAGCAACTCCTTCCAAAAGACCTCAGCTGTTATCAATTATTGTTTAATCTAATGATGAGTGCTTTCTGGAACATTTATTACTAGAAACAAAGGATTGCTCCCTCGAAGCATTTGTATGCTTTTTTTTTCCAGTGGCCTTATGTAACTTACTATGTTTTCCTTTCGGTCTTGACTGCCAAGAAGCTTAGAGCCAAACACAGAGCTCAGTCACAGTAACTGTATTATCCTTTGTGGTTAGGATATTTGTGTCTTTCTCCTTTTCTGGTTTTAATTTTTATTTCAACAGTATTATTTTATGCCTGCTTTTAACTAATAATTACATCAAATTTTCTCTCTGCATCATTCCCTTCTTCCCCTTCTCCTCTGTTGTTCCCTTTTTTAAAGTAAAAATGAAGTAATAATTAATAATAAGTTTACTTTTAAGAGTAAAATGCAGCCGACTTTAGCCTTTTTTTTTTTTTAAGAGTCAAAAATGTGCTTGGTTTTACTTGTCTGGTAGTAATTTAGAACTTGATTCAACTTTGTGTTGAAACATGCACTCCTGGACACACTGCATGTGTCAAAGCTGTAGCTAAGTCTTCAGTTTCTTTATCAAAGAAGGCAGGTTTGTTTGTTTTTTTTTTCCATTTGGCTCTTTAAATTAACCATGGCCTATAACTTTCTAATGGCCCCTCTTCAGAATCGAGGGCCCTGTTCTTTCTTGCTTGATTTCCTAGTGAGGTTGAGGGCAATATGCAAGGCAAGGTTGTGATGGTACAGACAAGGTAACACTTTCAGTGTCTCATCTGCTTTTTGGGGCCAGTCAGAAGACAATTCTCATAGCAACCCAGTTACTTAATTCTTCCTAACAATTTATTTCTTTAGTTAAATTATTATTTTATTTAGCCTAGTGTATTCACAGAAACCCTGGTTGCACAGTGGTTAAGTGCAACGTTTACTAACCAAAAGATGAATTCACATTTCACAACCTACACAAGACCTCCATATCATTGCCAGTACTCTTAAAACATAACGTGTGTGTGTGTATACATGCACAGGCATACCTCAACAATGTGAGAATGATGTTCTCATAAAAATTATCCACTGTCCCGAGATCCTAATAATTTACAAAAGTTGTTTTAAAGAAGTGAAACTCTGGCCATCTAAGATACATTGGTTGGTCCCAACCCACCTGGAGCAAAGGAGAATGAAGAACACCAAAGACATAAGGAAAGTGTTAGCTCAGGAGACAAAAGGGCCACATAAATCAGAGACTCCATCACTCTGAGACTAGAAGAACTAGACAATGCCCAGCTGCCACCAGTGAGTGCCCTGACAGGGAACACAACTGTCTCAGTCATCTAGTGATGCCACAAGAGAACTATCACAAGCAGATAGCTTTAACAATGAGAAATTTATTTTCTCACAGAAAAGCAGGATAAAAGTCCAAATTCAGTGTATTAGCTTCAGTGGAAGTCTTTCTCTGTTGGCTCTGGAGGAAGGTTTTTATCACCAATCTTCTCCTGGTCTGGAAGCTTCTGAGGTGCAGTGACCATGGTCCTTTGCAATGGATGCACTCAGCTCCTGGCACTGCTTCTTGGTGCTAAGGGGGTCTGTACCTCTCTCCGCTAGCTTCTTTCTTTTACATCTCAAGAGATTGCCTCAAGGCACAATAAGATCTTACACACTGAGTCCTGCCCCATCAACACAAAGACTGCTCATCCTCTCTCATAGAGGCAGGATTGACAGTATATAAGAATATCATGCGATACCAGGAATCATGGTGTAGCCAATGGGTACACACATTTTTGGGGGGACACAATCCATGATTTTCAACAGAAAGTCCCTGATGGAATGAAAGGAAAGTGTGAAGGACGACTCAAATTCATATAGGAAGACCAGGTTTAGTGGTCTAACTGAGACTGGAGAAATCTCCAAAGCCGTGGCCCCTGGGTGCTCTGTTTACCCAGTACTAAAACCATTCCTGAAGTTCACTTTTCAAACAGAGATTAGACTGGGCTGTAAAACATAAAACAGTGCTCATGAAGAACGTGCTTTTTAGTTCAATCAAATACATGAAACTGAAACGGTGGCTCCTGGCTGGAGACAGGATTAGAAGGCAGGAAGGGACAGGAGCTGGGTGAATGGACACAAAAAACCAGGGATAGAAAAGGGGAGTGTGCTGTCACATTATACGGATTGCAGCTGATGTCCCTTAACAATATGTGTATAGATTTTTGCATGAGCTACTAACTTGAGCCGTAAACTTTTACCTAAAGAACAATTACAAAAAAAAAAGCCTAACTTTTGTGCATGAAATTTGAATCTACTGAAGGAAAATGTAACAGTTTTTAAAATAAATTTATGAAGTAACATTCTTATAACCTAGGCTAAAAAGAAAAAAAATTTCTACAAGTGAGCTGGTAGGTATTCATACTTACTGAGCCTTACTTGGCAATCTTTCCTTTGGTTTTCACTTGCATCTTTTGATCATTTTGTTTTATTTTTCTTTTTATACTCAAATTTGACCTTAGGGATTTCTTGGTGTATTCTAGTGTGACTTCAGTCTTTTTCTTTACCTCTACCTACTCAGTTTGACCCTTGCTTTCTTCATGGATGATGTCTTTGATGTCATACCACAATTCGTCTGGTCTTTGGTCATTTGTTGTCACTTTGACAACTTATTCAGTAATAACATGTATTTAAAAAAAAATCTTATTCAGAAATAACATACATTTTCTCTTTCTTGCTATCAAGTGTATCATTTATATCCATTACATGTTGATTTAATATACACGTTTTGTGTCCTTTTTCACGCCAAATGTAAAACAGTCAAAAAGTTTTTGTGAACATCCTCGTTTGTGAATTTTTGAGTATGTTTCTTATCTTGTTATTTGTTACTACAAGGGTACTTCCTATAAAATATTACAACGTTCAGTTAAGCATAATTGTCAGCAAACCTTATTCATAAAAAGGAGCTGGTAATTGAGACTGGGAGTCTTGGATATTTGTCAAGCAATAGCACTTTCTCTCAAGGTCAAAATGTCTTCAGGTTGCATATTTTCAGAACTCAAAGGAACTTGATTTTAGTCTTTCTTCCTGAGAAATGAACAGTACCTTCTCTATTCTTTTTGGAATAGTGACCCTTAAATGCATTCAAGACCTTTGTCATTCCCACATGCTAGCACAGAGTCCTTCACTTTTGATTTGTTTAGTTATAATTCATCCTTTGCTTGGTGACTGTATTTGAAGCATTTGTCTTAAAAGAGCAAATTTTCTGTTCTTAGAGGAGAACATCCTATGGTCCTTGGAAATCTGAAGACACCTGTCACAATATATCCCATGTCCAGGACTTACCCTTACCTTTACCCTACCTGCCTTCCCGACCTATCCCATTGCCCTGCTTAATTAAACTTTCCCCACCTCTACAACTAGAGTACTTGCAGCGTTCTCCAAATTAATAATAATAATAAAAATCCAGGTATAGCTGTAATAAATGGCACTCAAGACTTTGAAATCTTACCCCTAGAAAAGTGAGAGAATTAACTAGCCCAAGCAATTTTGAAATATGAATAAAAAAGATCTGAGTTGCTCTTCCAGGTCTGCCATAAACTACCAATGTGACTTTAGGAGAATTATTTAATGTTGCAATATCCTCATCTGTAAAATATAGAAATATTGAGCAATATAATTAATACCACATGCAAGTAAAATTTTGTTGATTTAATTTAAAACTAATTTAAAAGTAGCCACAGCAGTGCATTAACAGGGGACTGCCAGAAATTCAAGCTGGATTTTGAAGAGGATGTGGAACCAAGGATATCATTGCTGATGTCAAATGGACCATAGCTGAAAGCACAGAATGCCAGAAAGATGTTTACCTGTATTTGTTTTTTTTTTTTTTTGCCATGCAGAGGTATTAAACTGTATGAATCACAGCAAATTATGGATAACATTGTGAAAAATGGAAATTCCGGAACACCTAATTGTGCTTATGTACAACCTGTACGTAGACCAAGAGGTAGTTCTTTGGAGAGAACAAGAAGATACCGTACGGTTTAAAATCAGGAAAGGTGTACATCAGAGTTGTAACCTTTCACCATATTTATTCAATCTGTATGTTGAGTAAATAATCCAAGAAATTGGGCTATACAAACAAAAACAGGGCATCATGGTTGGAGGAAGATTCATTAACAATCTGTGTTTGTGCAGATGATACAACTTTGCTTGCTGAAAGTGAAGAGATCTTGAAGCACTTACTGATGAAGATCAAAGACCACAGCTTTCAGTGTAGATTACATATACTGTGACACATATGGGATCACCATGAGTTGGATTTGACTCTATGGTAACTAACAACAACAACACTTCCTTTGTGAGGGCCCTGGGTGGCAAAACTGGTTTGTGCTCATCAAAAGGTTGGTGGTTCAAACTCATCTAGCAGCTTGTGAAAGAGAGGCCTAACAATGTGCTTTTGTGAAAAAACACAGTCAAGAAAATCTCCAGAGCATTTCTACTCTGTAACACACAGGATCTCATGGGTAGGAACGGAATGAATGGCAACAGATTTGGTTTTTCTTTTTTTGGTATCCTTCTGTGTGTGTGTGTGTGTGTGTGTGTGTTAACTACCTGTGCTAAAGAGTCAGGGTTGAGTGTTCCAGACAGAGCTGAACATAAAGGGCACTCTATGTCACCATTCTTTTTTCTTGCTGGGGTTAGTTTTACCATCGGGTCAAGAGATTGACTGATAAAAGTAAGGGTTAACAAAAATGGCTTTGGTGGGAGGCATGCAGAACCAGGGAGCCTGTTCTGTTCATCCTCAGCTGCTCTCTGTCACCCATCTTCGCCCTTTAGTCTGTTAATGTCATGTTCCTTTCGAGGCTGAGCTGTGCTGCCCTTCACAGTGAAGAAAACGTGTAAGCTTCTTTTATTAATGGATGTCATGTTGTGTTGACCTTTTCTTGTTTTTTATCCCTGAGGAATGATAGCTGGAATTTTACAGATGGCAGTTCAAGATTTCACTTTCTGATTTATTTCAAAGTTGAATAACCCTTGTATTCTTCATATTTTTGCTTGGTAACTAAACCAGCCAGTTTAACACTGCTCAACAGAACTTTTCAAGATAATGGAAATGTTCTCCCATGGTGTCCAAATCAGTACCCAGTGTGGCCATTGAGCATTTAAAATATGATAATAGATTTATTGACTTAAATTTAATTTTTGCACTAGGATAGAAGCAATTGAGTTTTGCACAGCACAAACCTAGGTGAATCCTTAAGCTCCAGGATTTCCATTTTATTTTTACTCAAATGATAGCAAGCCTTTTTATATAAAAACTTAATGATAACAATATAATATAAATTCTGCTGTTAGTAAGTGAGGTGAGGTCTTTGAACTAGCAGCATCAGCATCATCTGATTTTACAGACTGTATATTCTGCAAATGTAGATGCTCAGGCTCCGATTCAGATCTACTAAATCAGAACTTGCATTTTAATAAGAGCCCCAGGTTACGTACTGTTTTAGTTATCTAGTGCTACTTTAACAGAAATACCAAGAGTGGATGGCTTTAAAAGGAAGAATTTTATTTTGTCACAGTCCAGTAGGTTAAAAGTCCAAATTCAGGGTGTCAGCTCCAGGGGAAGGCTTTCTCTGCTGGCTCTGGAGGAAGGTCCTGGTCTATAATCTTCTCTGGGACTGGAATCTTCAGAGGCACAGAGATACTGGACTCTTCCAAACGATGAGCTCAGATCCCAGTATTCATTTTTTTCCTGATGGCCTGAGGTTCCTGAATCTCTGCTTGCTTCTTCTCTTTGTATCTTCAGGAGACTGCCTCAAGGCACAAAATAATTGTACACCTTGAGTCTTGCCCCACCAAAACAACTGTTGCCCATGCATCCTCATTAACATCATAGAAGCGGGATTTACAACATGGAAGAACATCACATAATACCAGCAGTCATGGCCTAGACAAACTGCCACACACATTTTTTGGGTAACACTATTCAATCCTTGACAGGTACTCATTAAAGTTTGAGATTTACTAATATAAACCATACAGTCTTGGTTTCTGGATGAAAGTGGGGAAAGCAAAGTGAAGATTCTATCTGAATCACTGGAACAACTTCTTCTGAGTACCCCCTCTATGGGCTCAGGGGCCTTCAGCTCTGGGTTGAGCACGACTGTTGAAGGAAATTATTAGAATCTATGTGTTATTATTGTTTTTTTTTTTTTTTTAACATGTTACTCTTATTTACCAGCTTCTTATTTTTTACTTGTTCTTTTGGAAGGTGGTATGTTTGACTCAGAGGTTTGTCAGTGGAGTCCACTGACAAAGTTTCTCTCCAGAGTACAAATTAACATCAGTATTGGTTTGCTGTTTATCAATTAAATCAATTATATCTCACTGACAGCGTTAAAAATTGCACACATGAAAAGCATTGAATTGGCAAATTATTTTTTATGTTTATTGATACAATAAAGAAGAGGAAAATATTAATTTTCTATATATTTGTGAGTACTATATACCTGGCATTGTTCTGCATTATTTTGGGGCATGAACGTTGCAGTATATAACAGAGACTGGAGTTGAACACATCTTTAGCTTTAAATTAAATATTTATCCCAATAGATACTGGTAACAGGAATGGCAGATTTAAGGTCCTTGTGGAGAAGAAAATAAACTTCCCAGTATTTCAGATCAACAGATCCTGGCTTTAACATGTCTTCAGGAAAGGAATAAGTAGCTCTCCGCTGTCTAATTGGATCAACTTCGTTGTGATTTCTATTAATTACACAAAGACGAGATTTTAAAGAGCAACAGGACTTCAAAGAAACTTGAAGGCTGATTATAGACTGTGAGGTCTGACAACTGAGTTCACGAACTCATCTTAGGAGAAGTGCTATGTACCTCATCGCTGAATATCACTACAGTCACCTTTGAAGTACTCTCCTTGGTAAGCTATGCATTGATGCTGGCACCTAGTATATTCAAAGCAATTTTTTTTTTAATTGTGATTAAGTGAAAGTATACAGTCCAAATCAGGTTTGCATGCCTGCCTATCTGCAGCTTCATCTGTTCTCCCACCCAGTAACAGCAATAATCTTCCTTTTCACTCCGTATTTCTAGTATCCTCTTAATAAGCATCTGTCCCCTCCTCTTCACCCTCTTCTCTCCCATCTAGAAAGAAACAGCAGGACAGCCTCCTATGAATGTATAGAACCTTAAAGTACATACATCATATGGTCACATTGTGTCCCTGAGTCCAGTCCATTCTTGTCTGAAGATATGGCCTTATTATTAGTTTCCAGTCAGGGCCAGCAGCAGGTCTAGTGGCCATGTTCCCAGGGGACCCTCCAGGCTGCTGGACCTTCAGTTGTGGTATTTTAGTAGAGTTCTTGAGCTGTACCCCCTTTTTCTTGTGTTGCCTCAGAGACTCTACATTGTGTCCCCTGTCATGGCTTCCTTTCGTGGTGGCTGGGCACCATCGGGTTCTTCTGGTCTCATGTTGATACACTCTCCCATTCATATGAGTCCTTCTGTCTCCTGGGTTCTTTGTACCACATGTCTTTGTTGTTCTCAGTCATCATCAGTTGCAGATGGGTTGGGGCAATTTGATGTATCTCAGATGGCAGCTTGCTAGCTTTTAAGACCCCAGCTGGTGCTCATGAGTATGGGGTGCAGAAGACTTTCTTAGCAAAAGGCTAGTTGTGCCGACTGGCCTTGATGTCCCCCGAGAACATGGTCCTCAGACCCAATCTCTGCTACTTTATTCTTAGAAATGCTAGGTTGAGTTCAGAAAACCTTTCAGCTTATTGTGTAGTCCACTTATATTGATCTGTTATCTATTGCGTGCTGTGATTGCTTTCACCTAATCAAATTCCTATCTGCTGCTTAATCTATGACCAACCCTCTCCCTCTGTCTCCACATTTGTAGCCACCAAAGAGTCTCTTCTTCTGTGCATAAGTCTATTTTTAAGTCCTTATAGCAGAGATCTCATATAATACTTGTCCTTTTGCTGCTGACTGATATCACTCAGCATTATGTCTTCTAGCTGAAACCAGGTTACGAGGTGCTTCCTAAAGTCAGCATTGTTCTTTATCATTGTATAGTGTTTCATTGACTGTACATACCATAGTTAAAGAAATTTTGGAACTCTTTTTCTGGAATGAACATCAGAGCTGTTGTTGTATTACACTTGATGTCTTGAATGTCATCAAAACATTATCCTTTCAATATTTCCTTTATCTCTGGGTAAAGAAAAAAGTCATTGGCGGACAGATCAGGTGAATAGAGAGGATGTTCCAATACAGCTATTTGTTTACTGGTTAAAAAGTCCTCACAGACAACTATACAATTAAGTTTGTGAACTTGCCACCATGCCACCGTGTGCAATGGCAACTCCAGAAAGAGTTCCTAAATTGGTTGGTAGGGTGGATTAAGCACTGGCATCAGTGCATAGCTACCCAAGGGGAATACTTAGAAGGTGACTGTAGTGATATTCAGCAGCGAGGTATGTAGCACTTAGAGCAATTAAATTCATTGACTTGTCAGACTTCATATAATGACTATGAGCTACAATTGTCCCAGAAGGATGTTTGAAAATATTTGTCATCAAACTTAGAGTTTGTACCCAGAGACAATACTGCTGAGCAGTGAATAGCCAACTCTCTATGTTAAATTTTCAGAGCACTGATTGTATAGTAGTTAAGAGCTTGGCTGCTAACCAAAAAGCCACCAGTTCAGATCTACCAGCAACTCCTTGGAAACTCTATCTTACAGGGTCACTAGGAAGCAGATTGATTCTGTGGCTTCTGTGCTTGTAGAACTCTGACTTTCCAGGTCATTGCCTTGTATAGACCAAATATCCCCTCTGGCAGAATAGAAAGTGTGCTTAGAAGTGTGCTTAGAAGAAAGCATCCAAGAGACAGGACTTTAAGAGCACTGGGGAGAGTTGACACCTCGTGTAATACTGTTGAAGAACTGCTTCGTGTATTTTCATTTAGAAAATAATGGGCCCCTATGGGTTCCGGATCCGACTCGACGGCACTTGGCTTGGCATGGGTTCCAAGAAATCTACCCAAATACCTGAAGTAGCTGCTCACTCACAGCCCTAGACTGACTTCCGTTCACTATTTATACTTCAAATATAGGATGAGAAATCTTTTTTCTTCCATACTGTCTCCTCTGTCTTTATCAGAGTTTTTATTTCGATGTAAGTTTAGACTTACATCGTAAGTAAAGATAGTAAAGATAGTACAGAGAATCCCCATTGTGTCTTTACTCCATCTCTTAATGTTAACACCATACGTAACTAACCATTAGCAAAGCTAGGACGTTAGCATTGATACAATACCCCAAACCATAGACTTCCTTCTAACTTTCCCATTGTTCCACCAGTGTTCCATTTCACGGAAGTTTTAGGATCCAGCCCCCTATGATCACACATTGCTTTTTGTTGTCATTCCTCCTTAGCTTCCTACGTCTATAACAGTTCCTGTCTTTTATGATCTTGAAGCTTCTCAAGAGTACTGGTTAGATATTTTCTAGAATGTACTTGTATTTTCTCATGATTAGATCGTATTTCTGGATTTTTCTGTCCTTTAAACAATTTATTTCCCGACTATTTTTTCAGAAATACTGATGAACAAAAGATAAGTTGTAATCATATATGTGCTAGCGAGAGGAGCATGCACTGGGTTGGAAAGAAGTTAAATACTGTCTTTTAATGGATGAATATCTCTCTTAATAAAAAGCAGTTGAATAGTATCTTTAGGAATTGTGATCTACTAAAAAGCCATCTGTATGAGACCGAAAGCTCAATGTCACTCTAAAGCACAGATGAGGAGTTAAAAAGATAGGGTAATTATAGTAGTAGAAATGGACAACTGGAACACAGTTAAGGAAACTATGGACACATTGTGAAAAGTGTAATTAATGCCACTGGATAATATGTATGGAAATTGTCAGATGAAAACCTAACGTGCTGTGTAGACTCACAAAACACAATAAAATATTATTTTTTAAAAAGAATAAGCAGTATTCAACTGTAGGCCAAAGCATAATTTTGAAGCTGTTTTGGATAGTCTCTTTTGAAAGAATATTTGGTTACCGAAGGATGATTTGGCTTGTGAGAATGAGGTTAACTAGTTGTACAAACAAATGTAGCCTAGGCAAAGGAAATTTGTTAAGGCTCCATGTCTAAGGCTTTTCGCAAAATGCAATTGAATGTTGGGTTGAAAACAAATGCATTATGATATTTGTTATTTCTACTTAAGGCAATATTAAGTTTATCAAACAGACATTTATTACACCTTTTCCCCTTTCTAGGCACTGTATTACACCTAGGTCATGTCTGGTATTCCTTGTAATATTTGTGGAAAGCATGAATGAATTACATATAGTCTTCCTCTGGACTTTGTGAAGTAAGAAGTATCTTCATTTCACGTATTAAAAAGAAAAACAAAACTGAAGTTTGACAATGCCAGGTCAATTGTTTATGTCTAGCCAGCTAGTTAGTGGAGTGGACAAAAAGAAAACAATGCTCCTTGTCTTAGGCTGGGTTCTCTAGAGAAGCAAAACCTATAAAGCACACACGTGCATGCGCACACGCACACGCACACACACAACAGAGCAAGGGAGGAAGCCAAGAGAGGAAAGAGATTTATATTAAGGAAATGGCTCATGTGGCAGTAGAGGCTGAAATGTCTTAAGTTTATAGCTCATGCTATAGGCTTCTCCTGATTCACATAACTGCAGGGGCTGGTAAACTCGAGTCAGCAAGTCAGACAGCAAGACTTTTGCTCTTAGGCTATTAAGACTGAAGAATCCCAAGATGAGCACACAAGATAGCAGAAAGCTGTTAGCTCATGTCCCAAGAAGCAGAGGTCAGGTGAATAGAAGCCATCTGTAGGATCCAGTGCAAGCAGAAGCCCACAGACCTTGCCAGAAAGTCCATCTATATTAGATGCAGGTCACACCTCCAAGAAACTCCCCTTCAACTGTTTGGTTACTCAGTAGATCCCAGCATGGAGGTGATCGCAGCATTATATGACTGACAAACTACATCATACCTGCCAAACCACTGAGAATCATGGCCCAGCCAAGCTGACATACAACCCAACAATTACACTCCTCTAACTTGAAAGGTAATGTTTTTTTGCTTTTGCACTTTGCGTCTCATTGCATTAGAGAAAGCTATGTTATCTCTTGACAAATTCTGGATTCAGCCAGGTGCTGTTTGATTACCTACAAAAAGCTGTGATATGTGAGACATCAACCCTTAAATGTTTATTTCTAGATTGGATTCAAGAAGAATTTACAATTTGTTTAGTCAAATGCATCTACTTTCTATTTCTAATAGTCCCAGTGCCTAAATCTTTCTTATAGTAGTTATAGGTTATAAGTAGCTTAGGAGAATGGTTGCTATGTCATCTGTGTTAAGATAACTTCTCTCTTGTAGGAGAATTTTTCTTAAAAAGTTAAATTTTCTGCTTACAAAATCTATTCCATGTTATTTTAGTAATTAAAAAAATGTAGAACTAAAAAAATACATAGAACTAGAAGAATAAAATATAACTCATCCATATTTTTTAACAAGAAATAATCATTGTTAACATTGAGTGTGACTGTTTTCCAAGTTTGTTCACTTGTTTTCTATATACATGCTTAAAAATATATACATATATTAAGAATTGGAGTCATTTTTTACTTGATATTTTTAACTTCTTTTTTTCTTTTTATTTAACATAACTGAGTGAAAATGTACATTCACATGTAAATTTACATGCCCCCCTATATGCAGCTTCCGCTGCTCTCCCTGTCCGGTGACTGCACACTATTCCTCTCTGCTCCATACATGTCTCATCCTCCCAGCAGTCTCCTTTCCCCTCCTCTCCCTCCACTCCCCTTCCTCCAGCCAGAGGTCAGCAAGATGATATCCTATAGATGTATAGAACCATAAAGTGCTTCCAACATATGGTTACTCTGCATTGCCAAGTCCATTCCATTCCTGTCCAAAGAGTGGAACTTTGTTATAATTTATGGGAACGGGAAGCATCAGGGCCGGGGGCCATGCTCTCAGAGGAACCCCAAAACCGCTGGACCATCAATTGAGGTCTTTTAGTGGAGATCTCATGATGCATCTCTTTTTATTCTTGTGTTGCCAGTGAGGCTCCTCTCTGTGAGCTCCGTCATGGCTATCACTGGTGGTGGCCGGGCACCATCCGGTTCTTCCTGTCCCAGGTCGATGGAGGCACCCACTCTTGTGGGTCTCTCTGTCTTCTCGGTTGTCTTTACCGCATGCCGTTTTGGCCCTCGGTGAGCATCCGTTCCTGCTGAGTTGGTACCACTTGCTGTGTCCTCGGATGGCAGCTTGGCAGCTTTTAAGACCCCAGACGCCACTCACCAATGTGGGGTGCAGAGAGCTCTCCCAGCAAAACGCTAGTTGTGCCAATTGGCCTGGAATGATATTTTTAACTTTTTGATGTAAGAATATATTTTCAGGAATTTTTAATGTCATAGTATGGATATGCCATAGTTTTATTGAACTGTTTAGATTGCTTTCAGTTTTTACCAATTTCAAATAAATTTTTAATTAAGCATTTTTTAAGATGAATACAAACACACTGAAAATTGTTTGGAAATGGAATTGTTGTATCAAAATATATGAACATTTTAAATACTTTCTGATAATTATTGCTAAATTGCCTTCAGGAATATTATATTAATTAATCTTCAACTGACTGTGTCCAGCATGCCTGTTTTCCAACCTGCTTATAAATAGATCTATATCTAAAGAGTTTATAAGTTGCTTTATTTTAGGCATGTGAATGCTTCTGAAATAGTATGAGCTATGCATATGTATATATTTGAAAGTATGATTTAACTTACTAGAATGTCCTCTAACTGGACTGTGTTATTTACACTAATTTTTCCTGCAGAAGTAGTTACATGCACCGTGATTGTAAGCAACTCAGGGTGAGAGAAGAGGAGCGGTGAGGTGGGCATCTCAGGGAAGCCTATCCAGCTGGGGAGGACAGGTGAAGATGAGCCTGTGAAAGACACCAGAAAGATACCAGAAAGATACAAAGCAGGGGAGGGATGGCAGGGCATCCATAGTAGTCTCCTTTGCTGTGCAATCAATTTTGACTCATAGTGACCCTGTAGGACAGAATAGAGCTGAATAAGGTTTCCAAGGCTGTAAATTTATAAGGAAGCAGACTGCCTCATCTTTCTCCAGAGGAGTGTCTAGTGGGTTTGAAGCACCAAACTTTTCGTGAGCTGTTGGGTGCTTTAACCACTGCACCACCAGGGCTCCCAGTGGTAGTTATCAAACCCAAATCAAGCCTACTGCTGTCATTGTAACTCATAGTGACCCTGCAGGGCAGAGCAGAACTGCTCTACAGTGTTCCCAAGGAGTAGCTGGTGGGTTTGAACTGCTGACCTTTTGGTTTGCAGCTGTAGCTCTTCCGCATTATGCCAGCAGGGCTCCTCGGTAGTAGGAGGAGGAGCTAATTTTCAAACAATTGTGAGGTCAACGATGTAAATACTTCAGATAGTACTCAGGAAGTCAAGTAAGTCAAGAGCTAAAGGCTGTCCATTTAAATGAGCAAAAGAAAGGACAGAACTCTGGGTTACCATGGGCCGAGATGCGTGCGTCACAGATCTGTTTTTAATGTGCCTGTGTCTGTTTAGTTCCTGTTAAGTTTTTTGGAGTGTGTGGGGGGAGCAAATGTACAAACATGGGCTATTCTGGAAACAGCTGTTTGCCTCAGGCCACCTGCTTTGGAGGAGCAGCAATTCCACAAATGCAAAGAAGCAAATTATTACAGATATTATCTGTCTGCTTTTACATATCCATAAAAGGCCAATTCCAATTTTGTTCTAAAGATGGGCCAATGTTTTCAACTGGCCGATTGTTGATTACGCATTTTAAAGATGACTTTTCATCCTTTCGGTAGTAATATAAACTTTTAGCAGGAAGATGTCAGTTATTCCGGCAATGCACTGGTGACATTTCATTTGACTTTGATGCTGTGGTTAAGAACTGCTAACCAAAAGATCAGTGTTTAGATTTGCCAGCTGCTCCTTAGAAATCCTATGGGGCAGTTCTACTCTGTCCTATAGGATCACTATAAGAAGGAATCTACTGTTTTATTGAATGGCAGAAATTTATATGTGACATTGACACCTATTTTCATCATCTCATTTAGAAAGAACTGCAGGGACTTTTGTTTTGACAACTATAGAGCAGACTTTGCTAAGAGCAATACCTTGATGATTCCTAGTGGCAAGGTCTTGGGGGTGAAAAAACAGCATACGCTCTGCAGTGCCTCTTGTGACCAACATGGGGAAAGCAGATTAGGATCTAAGGGAATTTGGAGAATTCTTTCCACCCTGGGTTTTTTTGGACTTTGCCAAAGAAGAGAATGTGAGATAATGGCGATGCTCTTTATAGATACCACTGAGCAACTGCTATCTTCTATGCTATGTGCAAGGAGCTCTGGTGGTACAGTGGTTAAGTGCTTGACTGCTAATCTAAAGGTTGGTGGTTTGAAGTCACCAGCTGCCTTGTAGGAGAAAGCTTTGGCAGCTCCATGCCATCCACCCAGAGGCCCTGGTGGTGTAGTGGTTAAGTGCTACAGCTGCTAAACGAAAGGTAGATGGTTCAAATACACCAAATACTCCTTGGAAAGTCTATGGGGGCAGTTCTACTCTAAGCTATCCAATATAGTCACTGTGAGTCAGAGTCGACTCCTCAGTAATGGGTTTGGTTTTTGTTTGAGGCTACAGACAAACTGACTAGTGTTATATGTAATCTTCAGTGCAATCTTTACAAGATATGTGACATGACACACTACAATAAAGTAAATTGAGGTGCAGAGGGGCTAGATAACTTGCCTGAAGTGACATAGCTAATAAGTGGTGGAACTGAGCAGCACAGCTTGATTGCTCTGCCTCCAGGGTCTCCTTCATTCACTGCTCCTTCTTATGTGTGTCGCGTCCAGCACAGCACCTGGTGCAGAGTAGGAAGGTCTTTACCAAATGTTAGTCTCATTGTTTCTGAGTAGCAGCTGGCCTAAAAGGCCCGCCTGTTATCACTTGTCCAACACAATGGCCACACACCAAGAAGCGACCTAGACACTGGTCAGCCTGGGCTGGAATGACAAACATGAGGGGGGTGAAGGTTGCAGGTCTCTTCGAACTCTCTGGGGGATTCTAGAACCTTATATAACCTTCTGAGTCATTTTCTGGTCATCTTCTGGTGTTTCTTGCTTACATCTGTATCAGTCCTTCTTGCCATTAACTAATTCTTTAAAAACAGGCAAACAAATAAACCCTGAACTGGTGGATCTTGACCAGTTGAGGACTGATGCTACGGTTTGCAGGGTAAGGACCAGTTTGAAAAGAATGTTTTTTTAATTTGAAACCCTAGAATATGCAGAGAGATTAATGGAGAGAATGTTCTTCTGGTCTCACAGGGGCTGAATTAGCTGAATCAGTTTCAAGTTTCAGATGCAGAGAAGCTGACTGTCTTGTTCTAAATGGAACGGTCATTCTACAGAGACAGGGAGCTTCATGGCCACTGCCAGCGCTGGAAGACAGACAGCAACTGGAGAGGATCCGAGGAGGCGAGTGAAAAGCTAGGGTTTTTCACCACCGCAGTCAGACACTGCCATTGCTCTTGGGGAGGTTAGTGGAGAGGTTCACACAGTGTGTCAGAGGAGTCTTCGCCGGGTGGTGGGGAAGGAGTAGAACTTCTACAGGTCTTTGAGGAAACAGCAGTCTTCTGTAGAAGGAAGCCACCCCGGGTTCTTTTGGCTAGGTGTGGTCTTCACCCTTCCTGAGAATACTCATGAACTCAAGTCACAGGGAAATTTCACAGGCTTTTTGTCGGAAACCCTGAAAAAACAAAGAGCTAAACACCCAGTCACACGTTTATATTTTCCATACAACACTGGTGCCTTAATTCAAATTCAAACCCCTGTATTGTAATTAAATTGCATTAACCAGGTTTATAGCTCTAAGGCCTACAGGATTAATCACTTTGGAAGACAGTCTGGCAAGCAAAGAGAGAAAAGTGAGTTCCTGAGTCAGAGGGCCTAGGATTGATCTAGGCTTTAGCAATCACTGGTTGTACACCTTAGACAAATCACTTAAAATATCAGTGCCCCAGTTTTCTGTAAACTAACAGTAATACCTGCCTCAGAGGGTTATTATGGGGGTTAAATATATCATAGTAATAACAAATCTTAGCTATTTCATTATCATTATTATTACAAAATGGCATACCTTTATCAAGACTTCAGTAAAAAATTGTTAAGGAAATTAGTTGATGGATTTCTTTGTAGCCAGACTACATAAAAATAAAGCAAAGTAAGGTGTTTTTATGATTGTAGAAAACAATGATCTGGTTTACACTATTTTATAAATTAGTGCTAAAACTTCTTTCCATGATAATCTTTTTCTTTATTCTCCTTAACTGAGATATAACTTGTATACGACAAGATGCACAGATGCTAGGTATATAGTTCAGTAAATCTTGATAAATGTGTATATATATATATGTACATGCAACTACTACCCCAGTTAAAATCGGTGATTTTTCTGTTACCCTGGAAAGCTCCCTCTTGCCTCATTCAAACAACTAATCTGATTTAAATCACCGAAAAATAGTTTCTACTATCCCAGAACTTCATAATGTTCACGTAAAGAAAACATTATGTACTCTTTGGTATGTGACATCATTCAACATAAAGTTATTGAGATTCATTCATCTTGGTGTGTATATCAGTATTTTACAGTAATACTTTATTCCTGAGTAATATCTACTGTAGTAATTCATAACAATCTATCCGTTCATCTGCTGAGGACATTTAGATTGTTTCCAATTATTTGATATTTATGACTAATCTTTTACAATTCTTTCTGTGAAAAAGTATGTGTTTTTCCTCTTAAATAAGAAGTTAGGAGTTTAAATGCTGGGTTAAAAGGTAAGTATACATGTAATTTCATAAGACATTGCCAAACTGTTGTGCAAAGCATATTATTTTGCACTTCCAATTATAGTGTCTGAGTGTCCTGGTGCCCTATGACCTTGTAAATGCCTTTGTTAGTCTTTTTAATTTAAGCTGTTTTAGTAGGTGTGAAGTGATACCTCACTGTAGCTTTAACTGGCATTTTGCTCTTTACCTATGATGTTAAGCATCTTTTCATGTACTTGTTGGTCATTCACATATATATTTTTTAATTGTAGCTACTAGAAAATTCTTATTTTAAGATTTTATTTTTTGTGAAAATACACAGAAGTAAA
Organism: Heterohyrax brucei; assembly: GCA_028571685.1. Lineage (NCBI taxonomy): Eukaryota > Metazoa > Chordata > Mammalia > Hyracoidea > Procaviidae > Heterohyrax > Heterohyrax brucei. The sequence continues at coordinate 25,537,600 of CM053143.1, forward strand.
CATACAGCCATTTAATTATTTCTACATGTACAGTTCAAAGACTTTGGTTACATTCTTCATATTGTCACCATTCTCACTCTCTGTACTTGTATTGTTTCACCACCATTAATTTAGACTTACTGCTGCTGGGTAAATCCCACGGCTGCTAACCAAAAGAACAGCAACTGAAATCCACCAGGCACTCTTAGAAACTCTAGGGAACAGTTAGTTCAACTCTGTCCTGTAGGGTGACTGTGAGTTGGTATCAACTCTAGGGCACTGGGTTTGGTTTTGTTTTTTTGGTGCTGCTCCCTAAGCTTTTTGTCTATGTTTTAAAGTTAGACTTATTAATTTGACGGCACTCGGCTTGGCTATTAATTTGACATGATTTAAAGCTAGTGTTTATTTAATACAATGCTAAATAGACATTGGGCTAATGCTTAACAAGCATTACCTCATTTAAACCTACCATATTTACTACTACTACAATTTTACTGATGAGGAAACTGAGGTTTAAAGAGATTAAGTAACTTGCATAAAGTCACATAAAAACAAAAATAAAAATCAACCAACAAACAAAAATAAACAACTAGTAGTTGTGGAGTCAGCTCTGGCTCATGGCAACCCTGCTATGTAAGTGTAGGACTGTGCCTCACAGAGTTTATAAATGCTAAGCTGTTGTAAGCAAATCACCAAGTGTTTCTTTTGAGATACTTCTAAGTGAATTAGAGCTTTCAACTATTAGTTAGCCACTAGGCATGCACCACCCAGTGACTCCTGAGATCACTAGTGCTCTGCAGAGAAACCATTTCACAGTACAGCTGTTTTCCTTAAAGCCTTAAATGACCCTTTTGATGCTCACAGTGGTTTATTCAAATAGCAGGAAGGTAATACTATGTAAGTTTATTCCACAGTCCTAACTTTCTATGACTTTGTGGCTATACACAAAAGGTAGGATCTTGAAGAATTAGGGACTCCCATTGTAGATTCTCCCCATAGTACAGAGGAGCCCTCTCTGACAGCACCTATATAACCACCAGTCACATGTCCATCTCAAGGGTAAGAGGAGAAATTTATTTTGGCAGGACAGATGACTTGAACAGAAAGGGCGTACTCTTAGATAACAATACCATATCCTAGGAGTCAGGTTTGTCCCATTAGTATCCGCATAAATTTTTTAAAATAATAGTTTATTGTATTTTAGGTAAAAGTTTGCACAGCAAATTAAGTTCCAATTTAACAATTTTTATATAAATTGTTCTATGTCATTGGTTACAACTTTTGCAATGTATTAGCATTCTCATTATTTCCATTTTGTTTATTTCCATTGATCTAGGTTCCCTTCTTCTCCTTGCCTTCTCACCTTTGCTTTTGGGTAAACGCTGACTGCTTGATCTCCTACATACTGTTCATTGTTTAAGGGAGCTGTCATGGGTTGAATTGTGTGGGCCCTCCCCCCCCAAATGTATGTGTTGATTTGACTTGGCTATGAGTCCCAATGTGGTGCCATTCCTCCCATGTGTTGTGAATCCTGCCTCTGTGATAACTGATGACAGAGAAAGGGCATCAGTTGTGTTGGTGAGGCAGGACTCGAGCTACAAGCTTGTGGAATAAAGGGAGAGACGTGAGCAGAGGAAGTTGGGAACCTCATACCACCAAGAAAGAAGCACTGAGAGCAGAGCACATCCTCTGAACCTGAGGTTCCTGTGCTGAGATGCTGTCAGTGGATTTGGACTCAGCCTACAGGACTGTGATAAATTCTCTTACTGAACGGACTTACAATTTTTAAGTGGATTTGTAGCTTACTGGACTGTGTCAATAAAGCTTCTCCTTGTGAAGCCTTCTACTTGTGGTATTTTCCATTAGAGGAGTACCACATGACTAAGACAGGAGCACATTGCTCATAGGTGATACAGTTTATTTTAAAAGCCAATCAATTATTTGACTAAAAGATGACCTACAGAAATAGCTTCAATTTCATACTCAAATATTATCTTGGTGGTAGTCTAGGGGCTTCCACTTTTATCCATCAGTCCAGTAGGTCTGGCCTTTTTTAGGAAATAGAGTTTTTTCTGTATTTTTCTTCCATTCCATTTGGGACCTTTTGTCTCTCTTCAGAATGGTCGGTTGTGGTAGCTGAGCACAATCCAGTTCTTCTTATCTCCCATTAGGAGAGGTTATGGCTTATGTAGGATATTAGTTCCATGGATTAGTTTCTTCTTTGAGACCTTGATTTCCTTCTTTTTCTTTTACTTCATGTGAATAAGGACTAATAGTTTTTTCTCAGATGGTAGTTTGCAAGCTTTTAAAGACTCCAGATGTTACCAAACTTGGAAGTAGAACATTATCTTTGTGATAATGCCACTTGTCTATATTGTCCCATGGGACCATGGTCCCAAGCCTTTTAAACCGGTAAACCAATCCTGTGAGTTGTTTTGTTATGTCCAGGAAGCTTCCATAACTGTGTTCATATGAAGTTTGTTATGTATGTGGATTCTTATGTAACAACACAACATGTATATACATATGCCTACAGATCTGGCTATGCATGTGTGTGCATTTTCTTAAATATATCTTTCTGTACATATATATGCATCCATATCTACCTATGCAACTACACATTTTTTATTGTTTTCACTGTTATTGCAAAATTGTGTAACTTAAAGCATTTACTGAAATTGTCTTTTTTTGTACCTCTTAGTGTCTTTATTTATCTAAGTTATGCTGACTTTACCCATATTTAGTCTTCTTTTCCACCACCAAAAGTAACAAGTGTCTGTTATCTAGAAAATGATTTGTTCTCCCTCTCTTTCCCCTCCCATCCCTGACAGCCATCAAAGAACTTGTTTTCTGTGTGTATATCTATTCTTGTATTTTTATACTGATTGTGTCAATATCACAAAACTAAGCTGAGTTTGTGGCACCTGCCGCAAGCAGCTAATCTTTGAGACAGGGTGAGATGAGAAACAAGACATTTATTGCATACTGGTAGACAAAGAGAGAGAGGGGACAGGTTCCTCCAAAATCTGTCTCCTTAAAATGGAAACTAGCTGGATGCTTTATTGGAGAAGAGAATAAGGTTTTAATTCCTAGGAGTGTTAATCGTCTTTAGGTGGCCACAATGGTCACTTTGGATATCTTGACATCTTAATTGGCATTTGGGGCCTGGAGGTGGTCTGGCTATCATATCTCCCAACAGACCCCTTTGTTTTTCTTTTATGGTTTCTAGAACATTATCATTGTTTTTCACAGTCCTAAAGAGAGCACAAAGGAAACAGTGGACTCCTGCTTGGAGACAGAATCAGGAAACAAAATGGTGCAGGTTATGCTCAAGATACAGCCAATTATTTTACTCTGCTCCCATTGGGCCATATAGCATTTGTCCTTTTTGTGACTAATATATTTCACTCAACATGATGTCTTCCAGATTCATCTATGTTATAAGATGGTTTCATAGACTTTATCAGATATGTCTTTGCCAAATGTTTTTTCCCAGTCTGTAAGTTCTCTTTTTACTCTCTTGGTAAAGTCTTTGATGAACACTAGTATTAAATTTTTAGGACATTCTAGTTATCTCATTTATCTTTTGTTGTTTGTGCATTTTTGGTTGTTTTATAGGCTATTTATGCTGTAGATTTGGTCTCCTGCTTTAGTTTTGTTACCTCCTATGTTATCTTCCAGGAAATTTATAGTTTTAGTTCTAACATTTAGAGTTTTTTTTTTTTTTTTTGCCATTTAAAATTATTTTTGTGCATGATGTGAAGTATGGATCCTATTTCATTTTCATGCATGTAGATACCCAGTTTTGCCAGCACCTCTTGTTAAAGAGATCATTTTTTCCCCATTGAATGGACTTTCACCTTTGTCAGGGATCAGCTGTCCAAAGATGAATAGGTTTCCTTCTGGGTCCTGAGTTCTGTTCCATTGGTCTATACCTATCATTGTACCAGTTGTACCAGGCTATTTTGATTACCATGGATGTATGGGAAGCCCTGGTGGCATAGTGGTTAGGTGCCACCTGTTAACCAAAAGGATGGCAGTTCAAGACTGCCAGGTGTTTCTTGGAAACTATGGGACAGTTCTCTTCTGTACTACTGGATCATTATGAGTTGGAATCAACTCAATGGCACTGAGACTGGGAAGTTTCAGTGTCCTTTAATATTGCTCTTTACTTTGTTCTTCTTTAGTATTGCTTCAGTTATTCAGTTATTCTGCTTTCTATGTGAAGCTGTAGATTACTTTTTCTATTTCATTAAAGAAAGTTGTTGGAATTTGAATCAAGATTGTATTACACTCTTGATTTTGTTAACATTGACATACTCACAATGTTAAGTGTTGTGGATTGAAATTGAGTCCCCTGAGAACTGTGTATCAACTTGGATAGATCATGATTCTCTGTTGTGTGTAGTTGTCTACCATTTTACAATCTGAAGTTATTGTTGTATGTGTTATAAATCCTAACTTCTTTGATGCTAATGAGGCAGGACTCAGTCTACAGCATTAGGTTGTATTTTGAATTGCTTTTGATATGTAAAAGAGAATCAAGCAGAGAGAAGAGTGACTTCATACTTTTAAGAAACAAGAACCAGGAGCAGAATGAGTCCTTTGCATCTATGGTCCCTGCAGTGAGAAGCTACCAGGGGACAACTGATGACAAGGTCCTTCCCTAAAACTGGAGACAGAAAGACTTCCTCTGAAGGAAGTCCCTGAATTTGGACTTTTAGGCTCCTAGGCTGTGAAAGAATAAATTTTTTTGTGTTAAAGCAATCCACTTTAGTGTTTCTGTTACAGCAACACTAGATAATGAAGACATTAAGTCTTCAAGTTCATGAGCATGGAATGTTTTTCTGTTTATGTAGTTTCTTGTAGTAGTATTTAATAGTTTTTCTTGTATAAGTCTTTTACATCTCTGGATTAGGTTTATTCCTAGATATTTTACCTTTTGGGGGGCTACTGGAAATGGTATGGTTTTTTTGATTTCATTTTTAGAGTCCTCTTGGTTACTGTAGAGGAACCCGACTGATCTTTGTGTACCAATCTCATGTTCTATCTCTTTGCTGAGTCCTTGTATTAGTTTCAGTAACTTTCTTGTGATGTCTTGGGGCTTGTCATGGACTAAACTGTGTTCCTCAAAAATGTATCTAGCAATTTGTCTAGGTCATGATTCCTGATATTATGTGATGTCCCTATATGTTATAAATCATGCCTCTGTGACATTAATTAGGGAGGATGGGCCATGGTTGTATTAGTGTGGCAGGACTCAGCCTATAAGATTGTATTGTGCCCCAAGGCAGTCTTTTGGAATGTAAAGGAAAGGGAAGCAAGAAGAAAATGGGAGACTTCGTACTGCCATGAAGCAGTGCTGGGAGCAGAGTGTCGTTTGGACCTAGGGTCCCTGTGCCTCAGAAGCTCCCAGTCCAGGAGAAACTGATGACAAAGTCCAGAGCCAACAGAGGAAGCCTGCCCTGGAGATGATGCCTACTTTTCCATGAGAAAGTAAGTTTCTCTTTAAGACATCCACTGTGGTGTTTCTGTTATAGTAGCACTAGATGACTGAGACAAGGGTTTTTTATGTATAGGATCATGTCATCCTTGAAAAAGGACAGTTTTCCTTTTTTTTCCTGTTTGGATACCTTTTATTTCCCTTTATTGCCTTTGTGCTCCAGCTAGGACTTCCAGTAGAATATTAAATAAGAGTAATGAAAAAAGCTTGTCTTGTTCCCATTGTGAAGGAAAATGTGCTCATTCTTTCTCCTTTGACAATAATATTGACTATTGTTTTGCATATATGCCATTAATTATGTTGAAACTATGTTGAGGAATTTCTCTTCTATTTCTACTTTGCTGATAGTTTTTATCAGGAAAAGGTGTTGGATTTTACCAACTATGTTTTTTGTGTTGATTGAGATGGTCGTATGGTTCTTTTCCTTTGTTTTACTTATGTGGTAAATTATGTTGATCAGTTTTCTAATCATCCTTGTATCCTTGATATGAATCTCACATCATTATGATATATTATTTTTTAGATATGCTGCTGAATCATGTTAGTTAGAATTTGTTGAGAACTTTTGTGTCTATGTTACTGAGGGTTATTGATCTGTAGTTCTCTTTTTCAGTGGTGTCTTTGCTAGGCTTTGGTATCAGGATTATGCTGTTTTCATAGAATGAATTAGGAAGTATTCTCTACTTTTCTATGTTCTGGAATTATTCAAGCTAACTGGTGTTAAGTCTTCTCTGAATGTTTGGTAGAATCCTCCAGTGAAGCCATTTGGCCCTGGGCCTTTTTTTGTAGGGAGATTTTTTTTTTTTTTTTTTAATTTAAATGATCTCTTCAATTTTACTCTTTCTTATGGTCTGTTGAAAATTTCCTGCTTCTGTTTGTGTACATTTAGGTAGGTGATGTGTTTCTAGAAATTTGTTCATTTGTCTAGATTTTCAAATTTGTTGGAGTACTACTTTTCACAATATTCTGTTATGATCATTTTAATCTCAGTTGTTTCTGTTCTATCATTTCTTATTTTGATTATGTGCATATTTTCATTTGTTTTCTTTGTCAGTTTAGCTACTGATTTGTCTTTCCATTTTATTGACTTTTGCAAAGAATCAGCTTCGAGGCTTGTAGATTGTTTCAATTGTCTTTCTGTTTTCTACTTCACTTATTTTTGCTCTGATCTTTATAATTTCATTCCTTCTGATGACTGTGAGCTTCTTTGTCTGTTCCTTTTCTGTTTGTTCGTGTTGTAGGGTTAAGCTACTGATTTTGGTCCTTTTAAAAAAATGCTTACATTTATTGCTATAAATTATCCTCTTTTGCTCTCTCCCTAAGGTCTGAATACGTTGTATTTTCATTGCCATCTATTTCTAGAATTTTTTAATTTCTTCAATTACCCAGTAATTGTTAGCTGCTATTCAATTTCCATATATTTATTTTTTTCCTTGTTCTTCCTGTTACTAATCTCTAGTTTTACATAGCTTTATGATCATAGAAGATGGTTTGTATTATCTCAGTGTCTCAGGGGTTTTGCATTTATTGGGGTTTGCTTTGTGCTTTAAAATATGGCCTATTCTGGAGAAAATCCATGTGCATTAGAGCAGAATATGTACTGTGCTCCTGTTGAGTGATATGCTCTGTATATATGTCTGTGAGATAAAGTTAGTTGATTGTGTTATTTAGATCTTCTGTGTATTTGTTGATTTTCTTTCTGGTTGTTCCATCCATCATTGAAAGTAGTGTGTTAAAGTCTCTTGCTATTGTCGTCAAACAATTTCTCTTTTCAATTCTTTTAGAGTTTGTTTTATGTATTTTGGAGCTCTGTCATTAGATGTGTAAATATTTATTTTGGTTTTATCCTCTTGGTGAGTTGACCCCTTAGTTGTCTTTCCTTGTCTACTATAAAGGATTTTGGCTTAAAGTAAATTTTATCAGAGATTATTATTGCCACTAATGCTCTATTTTATTGGTTGGTTGATATATATTTTTTCCATCTTTTGATTTTTAATCTTCTTACATTTTTGAGACTAATGTGTGTTTCTGATAGACAACATATTGATGGATCCTGTTTTATTGATCATGTTTTATTCTATCATTCTGTTTCTTGACTGGTGCATTTAAATCATTTATATTCGGGGTAATTATTACTAGGTATGAGTTTACTTCTGCCATTTTGTTATGCTTTTTTAATGGTGTTAACAGTTTCTTTGTTCAGCTAAATTTTCTGTGCTGAGTTTTTTTTGCTCATGAATTTTCTTTTTGTTTCCTTCATTGTTGCTGATTTTGTATTTGCTCAGTCTTGTTGATTTTCTGCTTCTTTATTTTGGTAAGTAGATGTATTAGTTTTCTTTATAGTTACTATGAAACTTTTATCTTCCTAAGTTTAAAACAAACTGTTTTATCTTGATATTGCCTTGACTTCCTTTCCATATGGAAGTTATGTAACTGTACCATTTATTCTCCCTTTTTGTTTTTCACTTGACACTTATAGGTTGATACCTCTGGTTTTCTAGTCTATTTTTCTATTGAGAATTTTTTATCTGGATTGGTATTTGGATAACACTGTCACATGATTTCACTTCAGGTTGTTATCTAATGTCCTTGGTTCTCTGTCCAAAAGATCCCCTTTAATATTTCTTGTAAGGTTAGTCTGGCTTTCATAAATTCCCTTAACTTTTTTTTAATTTGAAAATGTTCTAGTTTCACCATTATTTCAAAGACAGTTTTGCTGGATGTGTGATTCTTGGATTGCAATTCTTTTCTTTCAGAGTTTTATATATATCATCCCATTGCATTTCCTGCTTGGTTTCTGCTCAGAAATCAGACCTTAGTCTTTTTGGTGTCCCCTTGTAGGTGACATTTTGTTTTCTTACAAGCTGCTCTCAGAATTCTTTCTTTGTCTCTTATTTTGGAAAGTTTGATTACGATATGTCTTTGTGATTTTCTTTTGGGATCTATTCAGTATGGGATTTATTGAACTTCTTAGATGGAAACTTTCTCAACTTTCTTCATATTGGAGAAGTTTTATTCCAGCACATCTGCAAAATTCTCTCTGTGCCTTTTCTGACTCCTATTCCGGAATTCCAGTTATGTGTAAATTATTCCTCTTCATAGTATCCCGTATAATTCTTCGGCTTTCTGCATTCTTTTTTTCTGATGGTTCCTCAAAATAAACTAGTATCAAAGGATTTGTCCTTTATTTCTGTGATTCTTTCCTCATTGATTCAATTTGAGTTCTACTCCCTTTTGTTCAATTATCTATTTCTGATGTATTATTGTTAATCTTATGGGTTTCTAATTATTGTTTTTGAATGGTTTCTAATTGTCTGTTTAGTTTGTCATTTTATTCATTTTCTAAATTCTTTTAGGGTTTTGTCTGTGTTTTCTTTGATATTTTTCAGGATCCTATATATAAGTCTTTTAAATTACTTGTCACGTAGTTCTATTATCATTTCTTGCTCAGAATGTTTTCTGCCTCTATTTTGTCTACTTGTTTGAGCAATCTTCCTGTTTCTTCCTCTTATTTGTTATTGTCTGCTGACTCTGAGACACTAAGTTTGGTGCTAGCAGTTAGTGCTTTATCTGTAGTTCTCTGCTATAAGGTAGGGCTGTTTTGCACGCATGATTTTTTATCTCAGTAGGTGGTGAGATATCAAGAGTTTTCAGTGAAAGTGCTGATGACCTGCAGGAACTATTTGGGTGTGGGATGTGTGCTGTTGAAGCTGATGGATGTTAAATGAATGCTTAGGATCTTCTACTCACCATTTTAACAGAGGTATAGTTGAAGTCTGTCAAGATATAACTGGGCTTAGCCAAGTCAGTTAATGTGTCTGGTTGGCTGATCAGCTGGCTGTGGGTGCAGAAAACATTCTTTCTCATTGCTGGGTTGCATGTTGTGTGTTGTGTGTGTCTACTTCCAGTCACCAGGTAGTTAAGACTGAAGGTGCATGAGTCACAAGTTAGTCAATGGGTATAGTAACTCATACCACTGGTCATTGGGTGGGCAGGGTGATGCAGGTGTGGTCAGAGTAAGTGAGCATGAGCCTCTAGGCAGGTCTGATAACACATGAATACATGCATGGACTATTGGCAAGTGTGGCTTCATGAATATGAGTGGAGAAACTGAGAGTCTCCGAATGCAGGTCCACTGGAGTGGGAGTGAATCCTGCAGATTGCCGATGTGTGGAAATGGGCTTGATGTGCAAGCCTCCTGACAGGTCCACAGTCACCAGGTAGGGGCAAAGGAAGCTCATTAGTGGCTACTGGGAGGGTGGAGACAGTAGCAAAGGGGAAATCATGTTCCCTCAGTCTCTGGCATGGGTTAGGAGGCACTCTTCAAAGAGTGCTGCCTGAGATTAGGATCTGGTTGTCACCAAATACAAGGACAGGACTGTCCAGAGTCCCATCATTGGAAGATCTCTAGCTACCACTTCAAGATCCACCAATCTGCCAGAGTCACTGACCAAATGTTTAGGGATCATCACTGGCAGGTAATTCTCCCCCTGTTTTCCATCTCCTTCCTTTTTCTATGGTCACCTGGATCACAAGGGCTTTCACCTACCTTCTTGCACTTTTCCTCCTTGGATTTAGTTCACGTACTCTTTGCCTTGTTTCACTCCAGGTTTCTTTAAACAGTATCTTTCTCTCCTGTTAGGGATTCTGTGAAGTTGCCTTCCTGTACTCCTTTCCTGGGAACACTGATTGCTTTGTTTCAAGATGGCCACACTGTGTCAGGCTAGCAGATAGGGTGTCTACAATCTGTAAGTCTCCCATTCCACTGTTTTCATGCAATTTTTCCTTCACTGTTGGTGTGCAATTGAATTTTTTATTCTTCTGTTTGCTGTTCTGGGTGCCCAGATTGTCACCTTTATCTGTTTCACTTGGTTTCTTGGTTCTTTGCTACAGGGGATGGCAAAGTGTGTATGATTAAGCTGCCATCTTGGGCTGTGTCTCTCATATATCTTCTTTTGTTACATATCTTTTCAAGGTTTTCACTTTCATCTTTTTTTCTTTGGTCTTACTGCTCAGTTATAGAACTTTTTTAATACTCTGGATATAAGTCCTTTGGCAAATGTATGTACTGAAAATATTTTCTCCCAGCCTTTGGCTTGCTTTTTGGATTTGATTAATGCTATCTTTTGAAGAGAAATTTTAGTTTTGATGAATTTTAATTTATTATTTTTTTTCCCTTTAGGTTTAGTGGTTTGGGGGTCTTTTCTAGTAAATTTCTGCCTATTTCAAGTTTGTAAAAATACTATCCTAGAAGTTCTTTGGCTTTGGCTCTTATATTTAGGTGTCAGATCTATCTCAAATTAATTTTTATTTTGATGTCAGATAGGTCTTGTTCTCTTTTTGTGCACTATAAGTACTCAGTTGTTTTGTTAGGATGAAAATGTTGAACAACCAGAGGTCAGCAAAACCACCAACATTTATACACCAAAAGAGCCAGGCAGTACCTGGAGGCCACAGGAGGTGAAGGAGCTGCATTTGCCTGCCAAAGAGGACAAAGACATCAGCATTTGCCCACCAAAGCAACCTGAAATTAGCTAACAGCTAAATCCTGCAGTATTCAAACCACTAGAAGGGACCAATGAAAAAAAAGAACAAAAAATTCCAGAGGGAGGGGAAAGCTAGGGTATAAAACCCTGGAGGAATAAGGGACTGGGTTTCTGAGTAGCCTCTTTGGCACCCCTTTATCAGGCATGCTATTCCTTATTAAAACTCTTGCACGTGCTTGTTTTTTTTGTGCAGATATCTTTTTGTTTTAATTCTTACACTGAAGTTGAGAACTAGGCACAATTTTCCAGTGACAGTTCCATTTCCATTTGTTGATAAGACCATACTTTCCTATTGAATTACCTTAGTATCTTTGTTAAAAATCAGTTGACCCTCTATGCATAGACTTTCTCTTGGTTCTCTATTTTGTTTCATCTGTCTGCTTGGCTATTCTCCAGCAATTCTACACTGTCTTTATTATTGTAACTTTTTAAATCTTTTCTCAAGATTCTTTTGAAACTTCATATGCATTTTAGAATCAGTAACCAGTTTATAAATGTCTATAAGAAAAATTTCTGGGATTATGATTGTCAGTTGAATCTATGGATCAGTTTGGGGAGAACTGACATTTTAACAATGCTGAGTCTTCCAACCCATTATTAGGGCATTCTTCTCCATATCTTTGGCCTTCCTTAATTTTCTCTGGGACCCATTATAGTCTACAGACTATATGCAGATGTCTTGCACATTTTTGGTTAAATTTATGTTTTATGTTTTTCATATTATAGATGATAATTTTTAGATTTAATATTCCATATCTTTATTGCTATCTTAGTAAATATACCATGTTCACTTGGGAGGGGCATATGTTCTATAGTCGTTGGATGGAGTGTTCTATAAATGTGAGTTTGGTTAAGTTGGTCAAATATTCATAACATTAGTAAGTTTTTTTACTTCTATCATTTACTGAAATGTGGATGATAAAATACTCAACTTTGTCTATTTCTTTCTTTGGTTCTATCAATTTTTCATTCACTTACTTTTATGCTCTATTTTAAATATTTGTGAAATTAGCATTGTTATATCTTTATCTACAGTAATACTCCTTGTCTTAAACTCTGTGTTGTCTATTGTATGTATAGTTATAGCAGACTTCTTATTTGTACTGTGTATACGGTAATCTTTTTCTGTCATTTTAATTTTAAACTGTATGCATCTTTATATTTAAAGTGTGTAAATTTTAAAGAGAATACAGCTACTTCTTGCCCCTCTCCTACATCTAGTCTGATTCTCTCTATCTTTTAATTAAAGTCTGTTTACATTTGATGATATTAGATTGGGTAAAGTCTACCATGTTGCTATTAATTTCTATTTAGTTTCTTTGGTCTTTGTGCTTTTGTTCTTTCCCCTCACCTTTTGAGTTAATTGAGAATATTTTATTTCCAATTTTTATTCTATCTTTTCCATTATCTATGTGAGTGTTTTTAGCTATACTTCTTTATTAATTTTTCAGAGGTTACTCTGAAGATTAAAACATGTAATATTATCACATTTTTTCCTTGAATTAATGTTATCCTACCTTTGTATAATGTAAGAACCTCAAAGCAGTGTTATTTCTTTAAACTCTACTATTGAAAACCCTGATGGTGCAGCAGTTAAGTACTACAGTTGTTGGTTTGAATCCAACAAGTACTCCTTGGAAACTCTATGGGGCTGTTCTGTTCTGTCCTCTAGGGTTTCTATGAGTTGGAATTGACTGGAGGGCTGTTTTTTCTTTTTTTTTTTTTTTATCTTATCCTTTAAACAATTTTTTTAATATATTAAACTCAATGTGTTAAATTTTAATATATTTTAATTCTACATACATTTAAGTTTATTATGAGATTGAAAAAGCCAAGCCATGGGGTGAGTCAAGATTACTTTTATGTGTAGTCTTTGCAGACACAAACTATGCAACTCCCATATAGATGGCTGTATGATAGAGTAATAGTGGCCTATCAAGAGACTGGTCAGTTTTACCTTAAAAAAGTGCCAATTCTGGAGGAGAGAAGAGGAACCAGCCACCACCAAGGAAAGAGAGAGTTGGTGGACTTCCTTGCTGTCATGGATTGAACTGTGTCCCCCCCCGCCAAAGTATGTGTATCAGTTTGGCTAAATCAGGATTTCCAGTATTGTGTGAGTGTCCAAAATTTTGTCATTTGATGGGATTTTCCTGTGTCCTAAATCCTACTCTCTGACTACGGTTAACGAGGCAAGTTTAGATTATATTAAAGAAGATTAGGATGGGATGTGATACCCTTGATGTTGCTGTTGTTAGGTACTGTCAAGTTATTTCTGACTCATACTGACCTTATGCACAACAGAATGAAGTACTGCTCAGTTCTGTACCGTGCCCAAAGTCGTTTTTATGCTTAAGCCCATCATTGTAGCCACTGTGTCAATCTATCTCCTTGAGGGTTTTCCTGTTTTTTTTTTTTTGGCTGACCCTCCGCTCTACCAAGCACTATGTTCTTCTCCAGGGATTGCTAACTCCTAACAACATGTACAAAGTATGTGAGATGAAGTTTCTCCTCTATTTCCAAGGAGGATTCTGATTATACTTCTTCCAGAACAGATCTGTTTGTTTTTTTTTTGGCAGTCCATGGTAAATTCAATATTCTTCTCCAACACTACAATTCAAAGGCATCAGTTCTTCTGTCTTCCTTATTCATTGTCAAGCTTTCACATAACTGTGATGTGACTGAAAAATATCATGGCTTTGGTCAGGTGTATTTTAGTTTTCGAGGTGACGTTTTTACTTTTCAGTACTTTAAAAGGTTCTGTGCAACAGAGTTTCCCAATGCAATGTGTCTTTTGGTTTCTTGTCTGCTGTTTCATGGGCATTGATTGTGGAACCAAGGAAAATGAAATCTTTGACAACCTCTATCCTTTTTCCACTTATCAAGATGTTGCTTATTGGTCCAGTTGTGAGGATTTTTGTTTTCTTGATGTTGAGGTACAATCCATACTGAAGGCTATGGTCTTTCATTTTCATCAGTAAGTGTTTCAAATCCTCTTCACTTCCAGCAAGCAGGGTTGTGTTATCTGCATAGTACAGGTTGTTAATAAGTCTTTCTCTAATCCTGATGCTTCATTCTTCTTCATCTAAGCCAGCTTTTTGGGTTGTTTGGTTAGCATACAGAATGAAAATGTGTGGTGAAAAGATGCAACCCCAATGCACACCTTTCCTGACTTTAAACCACTCAGTGTCCTCTTGTTCTGTTCACACAACTACCTCTTGATCTGTATACAGACTCCTCACAAGCACAATTAAGTGTTCAAGAACTCCTAATCTCCATCGTGTTATCCATAATTTGCTATGATCCACACAGCTGAATGTCTTTGCATAGTCAATAAAACACAGTTACACATCTTTCTGATATTTTCTGCTTTCAGGCAAGATACATCTGACATCCTTACTCAGGTTGTATCCCTGATTCCATGTAAAGGGAGTTTCCCTGAGGTGTGGCCTGTACCACCTTTTATTATACAAGAGGTAAAAGGAAAGAGAATGGAGCAGAGAGGTATGGGGACCTCATGGTTCCTGCTAGGAATCAGCCTTGGGCTGTTGATCTTGGTTCTCCTTTCTCCTTTTGGGTTGCAGGAGGTCATAACCTTTTCCAAGCCTTTTTTACAGTTGGTATCAGAAGAAGAATTCGTAGTAATGGCTCTAGGATCTTGAAGACATAGAATTTATAAGAGAAAGAATAAAGGGATTTGAGAAGTAAATCTTTTGACTCTCAGTGTCTTTGGTTGTTATTACAAATAACTTTTAATGGCTGAAAAGAATGTTAATTTTCAGCTGAGGAGAGAGAAGCTAGGTCACATAAACTGGATAACTGACAGGAAACTCTGGTGGTATAGTGGTTAAGTCCTATGTCTGCTAATCAAAAGGTTGCAGTTTGAATCTGCCAGGTGTCCTTGGAAACTCTACAGAGCAGTTCTACTATGCCCAATAGGGTTACTCTGAGTTCAACTACGAAGTCTGACAATTAAGTCTGCAAAATTAATTGTTCTAAGTGCTATACACGCACACACACACACCATTGCTAAGCCAAGCCATAAAGTGCTATACACGCACACACACACACACCATTGCTAAATGTGTATAAATATTATTACACTTGCCTTTGAAGTATTCCCCTTGGGAAGCTATGCACTGATACCAGCACCTAGTATACTCTTCAAAGCAATTTTGAAACTCTTTCTGGAATGGCCATTGTGTATGGTGGCAAGGTGGCAAGATTGCAAACTTAATTGTATAGCTGTCTTTGAGGGAGTTTTTAGCCAGTAAACAAATAGCTGTATGGGAACACCCTCCCTACTTGCCTGATCTGGCACCCAGTGACCTTTTTCTTTATCAGAAGATAAAGGAAATATTGAAAGGAAGATATTTTGATGACATTCAGGAGATCAAGAATAATGCGACAGCAGCTCTGATGGGCATTCCAGAAAAAAGAGTTCCAAATTTCTTTGAAGGGTGGAGTAGGTGTTGGTTTCTGTGAATAATTTTCCAAAGGGAATACTTCAAAGGCGACTGTAGTGATATTCAATGAGGTATGTGGCACTTTTTCTAGGATGAATTCGTGAACTTAGTTGACAATCATCATAGACTTGATGGCAGTGGGTTTTCACTTTTTTAGAGTCTTCGTGTTACACTGGGCCAGGGGCTCAAGGCCATATGCATATGAATGGGAAGACAGTTAAGATGTAGAAAAGATAAAAGCAAAATATTTTTAGAAAGTTGTGTGATTAAGACTCTGATTATTTAGATATACTGTGGATATGAGCAAACCCTGGTAGCACAGTGGTTAAGTGCTGTGGCTGCTAACAAAAGGATTGGCAGTTCAAATCTACTACATGCTGTTTGTGGGAAACTTTGTGGGGCAGTTCTGAAGTAAGGAGCCAGGACTAACTCCATTTCTTTACCCATTTTTCTTAAAATTCCTGGCTTCCTAGCACTACCTGGCCTAGGAAATCACACATTAACTTGCTGGAGGCACTGAGACAAAATATTTGCAGCTTTACAGCTTTCTTCTTAAGATCATCAAAGTAGTGGAGGCTCCAGTTTGATGACCCCCTAATTAGGTGACAATCAAGACCTCGGACCCTAGTTCCTGATGCATGTCTTCTCCAGACCCCTGACGTCTGCCTGCCTCTGAAAGGATCCCTCTAGTTGCCCGTATTGTATCTTCCCTCACAGTGAGGTTTACCCTCACCTATGTAAGCCCCTTCTTGCTTGTAGAATTTGGACAGGCTTTGAGAAAACGAATTTCTCCCCGTCCCTTACATATCAGTGTATAATAAACCTCTCATACATTTACTTTAGCCCTATCTCAGTATTGGCTTTTTGTGGCAGGTGGCTTAAACCATGTTTTATGACAACAGTTTGGGAACTTGTCTGGGATATTAGCCACTTGAGACTCAGTGGCCCTCTGGTACAGCATGAGATCAATTGACAAGTGGTTTCAGGGCACCCATTTGCCCCCAGGAAAAAATTCAGGTCTGGTATGTGCCTCTATGGCACCACTGGTCCCCAAACCCACATTTTCTTTCTAAAGTAAGTGACCCAAGACATTTGTCTAGAAAAAAATCCTGTAAGGTTTGGCTTGATTCCACACCTCTTCCCCCTGTTGTGCTCAGGGCCAAGTTGGGGAGTGGTGACCAGTTAGGGGCCCTAAGCTAGGTCTAAGGTGTTGGTTGCTTCCCTGAATTGTTCTTGGGGCTCTTGCCTTCAGGTTTCCCAGCATTAGCCTCTTCACCAGGTGGTTCTTGGGGCTTTTGCCTTCAGGTTTTCCCAAGGAGTGGCCTCAGGTACTGAATTTTTGAGTAGCAAGTGCCTGGAAGGACACTTGGGATCCTAGGATCTGGGTGAGTGTGTGCACCTGGTAAGTGAGAGGGCTGATCATCTGTTTGAAATGAGTATGCAAGAATATGTCTTTGATTGAAGTGAATGCTGTGTGTCCCTGCCCTTGCACTGGCATTTGCAGCTGTACTTGCACCCCCAAAACTGCCTAAGCAAGAGACATAGGTGCAGCAACTATTGCCCTGTTGTGCCAACCCCACATCTGCTCCCCTCCATGACCTGGTAAATTTCTGGCAACAGTTTGATCAATACGACACTTGCCAGCAGAAGTTGTGGGAGATTGGGCGTGCTCAAAAGTTGTCTGGAGGCATATCTCAAGGGAAAGTGGGGGCTATGGGTAAAAATCAGGAGAGTGCTTGCTAAGCTCAGTTTAAGGAAGGAGCAGGATACATGTGTGTATTTGAAAAAGGTGAGCTTCCTGTGTATGTTTGATAAGATAGGTACTAACCTATACTTATATAAGTTGTCTATGGGGACCCCAGTTTTGTAATTTTCTGTGGAGAATATCTGAGAAATTGTGTTATTCTTATAAACTGTTTGTTGTGTGCCTTTAGGCCACATATTTGGCCAGTTTAGCCTCAGAATTGTTTTGCCCTGGTGTTGTCTTCTTCATCATCCTGTTTTTTTAAAAAATGTTTGATTGTGTGTTTTTTATGTCTTGTCTGGACTTCCCTGTCTCTCATCAACTGTATAAACTTTGCCTAGGTGAGCCCCCTCACCTAGTCTGGTTTTAAAATACTTTTGTTTAAGTTCCTTTGAACAGACAATCTGTTTCTAAAAGTAACAGCTCCAGGACAATAGGAAGAAAATCAGTTATCTTTTGCCCTTTTAAGAGTCCTGAGTCAATCTAAACATACGTAAATGCATCCTCTGAATTACAAGGATAGGGGGCAGGGTGGGGCAAGATCCCATAACTAGTTAAACTCTGAGTGACCTGATCTGGGTTGATTGGACTGGGGGGCTGGAGGTGGGGGTGGGGTCTGTCTCCTGACAGCAGAATGGGTCTCTTCTTTTTCTCAAGGCACAAGGACCCAATCTTTCTGGTAGTAAGTAGCAGAAAAGTTTTATTAGGAATAGTTTTGTTAAGAGAGAGTGCATTCCAGAGAGGGAATGTGTCAGTCTCTGTAAGTGGAGAGGGACACTGTACAGATTTGAGGGGCCTTTTATATATTGACAAGTGTGATAAGATGGAAATGGAGGCTGGGTCACTTCTTGGTCATTCTTTTGTACATGTTGTCTTGTCCCAGACAGCCAAAAACATTAAAGTGTCTGTGTCACAACTATCAGGGGGAATCGTCTTGTCCATCGTTGCTCCTCCCAGGTGGCTGCCAGCTTCCCAAACTAACCTTGTCAAGATCAGACCTCTCTGTTTCTCCAGTTTTCAGGGTCACAGCACACCAGGAAGTCTTCTGATCTTTACAACTGGGTAGATACCTTTTGGAAGAAAGACAGATGGGAACTGTTGCTTTAATTACCAGAAACTGGGTAGACTCAAACTGTAAACATGTTCTCTCTACTGTAGGGGAGTTCTAATACACATCTGAAATGGCCTAAAAATTTTTCTAACCCTGACAAGAGATTTGGGGTTGTATCTATGTTAATGATTAGTTGAACAGAGACTTTGTGATTTCTAAAACCAGTTGATAAAAATTTAAGAGTTAAAATTGGATTTGGAAGAATATGAGACATAGTAAAAATTAAAAACCTAGAATATTTAAGCAAACTTTATTTTCAATTACAGGCTCAGAATAATTTCCAGAACCTTTTGGGTAACTTACTGATGTTGGATTGAGTTAATGGATATCTGCTGTAATTTAAATTTTTATACTTATTGCTTTTCAAACAATAAGAATATATATGTATGTCTTGATGAGTGAGTTCAATTTTTGCTGTTTGAAGGGATAAGAAATGTTTATTAAAAACATGTATTTGATATGGTCAAATGTTTCATTTGTCTAACAGTTTAATGGCTTGATTCATGAGATTTTTAAGAACTTTAAAGTTAGAAAAATTAAGTTGTCACTGTTAAATAACAAAATTTTCTCTGACTTGTGAGTAAACAGTTAATTTATTCCTTGTGTAATCTCTCTTGAGGACAGCGATTTGGCCTTTTATTTGAATAAGATTTCTGAGTCAAAAACCAAGCCACAAGACTTGGCAAAGGAGGGAAAGCTTAGGTTTTATTTTAAGATCTTTAGTTCCATAAGCCTAGTGTTATTTCTTGTTTACCTGTAAGAAACTCTGAAACTTCATGAGAAGACATGAATTTCTTTCTGTAAAGGGCAAGTTTTAAAGGTTTTGACACAGATTGGAATTAAAGAAGTGCCTGATTCTTACTGAGTTAAAATTTATATTAGTAACTTCCTCTTAACATTATATAAGAAATCATATTAACTCATAATTTTATTATTTCTTAATTAATAACTTAAGAAACCCTGGTGGCATAGTGGTTGGGTGCCATGTTTGCTAACCACAAGATCTGCAGTTCAAATCTATTGTGTGTTCCTTGGAAGCTCTATGGGGCAGTTCTATTCCATCCTGTAGGGTTGCTAATCCATAACAGTGGATTTGATTGGGTTTTGATTCCTAACTTGATCATACTATTTATTTAACCTAACATCATCCAAACCAATGCTTTGAGTGGAGAATTTAAGTTTTTGCCTATAAATTTATTTTTGTACTATATATTTAGAGACTTAATAATTTTGGTACATCCTGACTATGTGGTATTATGCCTCAAAATTATGTTTGATATCTGAAGTTCTTTAAAATAAATATAATGATTGTGTTTGGAAATATTGTCTTAAGGTTTTCCAGTGGATTGGGTTGTATTTGGCCCTTACATCTGCTTGTAATTGACTTCTGTCACTGTTAAGAGTATTTGTTTTTATTAATCATGGTCATATTAAGTTTTTGTCATCTACAGTTTTTGCTAATTTTCTGAAGACAATTATCCAGAATATCTCAACTAAAATATTTGACTGGTGAAAAGAACTGTGACTCAAGATATCCAACTCTTATACAGAACTGATGGCCTCACAGAATGCAGCTGATCCAGAATTAGGTGAAAAAGTACAACTACAAAAGGCTGAGTAAATGAAAGTATACTATAGGTTTTATATATAAATATTGCAGTTTGGTTCTACATTCTAGATATAAGAAATAATTTTTCTTTCTCTTAAATTATTTAGCTGGTGGTTTTAGATAGCATAACTCTTCAATTAGAAATTCCTATAGGTAAACTTAGCAAAATTGTAAATATAACCAGAAAAGTGCCTGAAATTTTAGCTATAATTTTGCAAATTAAAATCATATTAGATTTCCTATTCTATCAGGAAACAGTTTGGGTCTTAACAGATGGATGTTGTATTTATATTAACATAAAATCTGGGATTTTATAGAACATATTTGCTGCCGAGGCACATAAGAGTTTACTGATGCTGCTTATACGTAAATGCCTCATACAGTTTGTTTTACTCTCTCAGATACCTGAGGGTCATAGTTTTACTGTTTATTTCAGATCATTGGCAAAGTGCTATTAGTGTTTCTATTCTACTTCCTAGTGTACTGTATGGTGCCTGAGATCTTAAAAACCTGATGGTGTTGAATTACCATTTATTGAACATTTTGATAGAAGATTTTATAGTAAGATCATGATCCAAAAGAGAGAACCTTGAAAAGTATATTTAATTCTTCTAAGGTCTAATTTCTGACTTTTATGGAGATTGAGGTAACCTACAGAAGCTACTGCTTTTAGATATCCTTTAAACTGTGAACTTAAAAGACTGGTTCCTCAAGCTATCTTAAGTCAAATAATGGTCTACATCTACTGGTCTGCTGTTTTACTCTAGGCATTGTTTTGTAAGGACAAAGACAAATGGAAGAAAATCCCTTTCATACTGACTTTTGTGGTCCTCTCTCACGACCCAGACCTAAAAGTCAAGTCTTACTCTGTCTAGCGTCACCAAACCCTTAAATACATCAGTGACAATCCTACAAATAGAAAAGAGAAAGCCATTATGGCCATGAATTTTATATTGTAGTCCACATCAGACACAAGATAAAAATTACAAAAGCTCAAGGCAAAACCTCAGTCCCCATTCTCCTGATTGGTAGAGGAGAGCTTCAAGGTGTTTAATAACGGAGATTTGGCAGCAGAGAGACAGGCCCTCCTGGACTCTCTCAGAAAAGGAGTCTAAAGAGACTGACAATTGATAGGTGGCTCTGAGTCCCATCTACCTCCTGGCCACACCATCAACATCTCCACAGGACAGCTGAGCGTTACCCTTGATGTAGACTTGGAAAGTAAGGAAATTAAACTTGTCTTAGACAAGAGAGTTACCTTCTCTACCTTAAATAACCCAATGGAGCCACTCTCCAAGTGGAACTGTGTGAAATTTACTCTTACGTGTGATAAAGATTACCCTTATGTCTGACAAAGTTTACTCTTATGTTTGATAATGTCTAATGGAGTCACAGTTGAAAAGGCACTCCTTTCTATGTGTCCATAAATGTCATGTTGAGTTACTGGGACAAAAAGCATCAACTGGAGCAGAGGCACTTTTAAGAACTCAACAAACATAGAAAGGAGCACTTACAGTTAGTTATATTGTTGGTTTGAGGATATATACCAAAGAAATACTCAGTCTGGTTACATGAAAAGTTTGGGACATTACCATATCAAATACCCAAAAAGCATTGTGCTATTTAAACCATAATGTCCTTCATACATGTACAGCTCTGTTACTGAGTCAAGTTTTAAGGTCCTATAAATAACTGGCTCCACACCACTCTTTAAAGATTTGGTCCTATCTTATCGCGCTACCTAGTCCTTTTCAGTAACCCTATCTATAGTAGGTTTGGAAAAATTACGATTCTTATCTCTCAGGTTACAACAATTCTAAGTAAATTAATGATGTTCCATAGGTTCTAACCCTACCCAGTAATGGTCATCCTGGCATTACAGATTAGTAGCACAGCAAGTGAGAGATTTCTACTCTGATAGACAGGCCTGCATCCCTGTTCAGCATGAAGTAGACACAGAAGAAGGGACCACCGTCCGTGTTCCCATAAAAATTGTGAGTATGAAATCTCTTGAGAAAGTTGAGGTAGGCAAAGTAGTCTGTAGGAAAACATATGATGAAAACCCTGTGGAAAATACAGTACCTCTTTTAAATCAACAGCTGGGAGTGAGATAGGGAGCTTGAAGAGCTTTCTAAAGTGTAATGCAAAACTGCTAACAAAAACAGACAGTCTGGTTTCCCATGATTGTGAAGAGTACATGAAAAGGCAGGATTGAAGTAGGCAGTCAGGACTAATTCTATTTCTTTATCAGTTTTTCTTAAAATTCCTGGCTCCTTAGCACCACCTGGCCCGGGAAATCACGCATTAACTTGTAGGAGCCACTAAGATAAAATCTTTGCAACCTTTGCAGCCTTCTTCTCAGAATCATCAAAAAATTGGAAGCTTCAATTCAATGACCTGTTTGCTCAGGTGACAACCAAGACCCTCCGGATAACAGTTTCTGATGCATATCTTCCTTGGACCACTGAGTCCTGCCTGCCTCCAGAGGGACCTTCCCCCAATTGCCCACTTTGTTTCTTCCCTGACAGCTACGGTTTAACCCCATCTGCATAAGTCCCTTACTCACCAGTAGAATTCAGACAGGCTCTGAGTACCCAAATTCCCCCTGTCCCTGACATACTGGCATGTAATAAACTTCTTGGGCACTTACTTTACCCTTGTCTCAGTTTGACTTTTTTCAGCAGATGCCCTAATCTATGTTTTAGGCAGCAGTTCTCTGATTTATAGGATCACTATGAGTCAAAACCAACTTTATAGCAGTGAATTCAGTTTAGTTTTTATGGATATTAAAGAAACCTTGGTGGTGCATTGGTTATGTGCAATGGTTGCTAATTAAGAGGTTCACAGTTCAAATCCTTCAGGCTCTCCTTGGAAACTTTGTGGGGCAGTTCTGTCCTAGAGGGTCACTGTGAGTTGGAGTTGACTCAACAGCAGTGGATTTCATTTTGATTTATGGATATTAATTGTTTCCCCTGCTTAATGTGATAAAGCAGACCTGAATGTATAATATCCACTTGATGTCGATTCCAACTCATAGTCACCATAGAGGACAGAATGGAATTGCCCCATAGAGTTTCCAAGGAGTGTCTGGTGGATTCAAACTGCCAACCTTCTTTTTTAGCAGCCATAGTGTTACTGAGGGGTCTCTGAAGACCCTCGAAGGTCCTTGTCAGAGCCACTAGAAAGAATTACTTGGAGAGACCTGGCTGGACCAAGAACAAAATCTTTATTGGAAAATGAAAGCGGAATGTTTTACCATTCCAGCAAGTGTACCACTGAGCAAGTTCAGGGTTGTGTTTTTATAGCTCATCTAAGCCCATGGTGTGGTTGGGGACAACGAATCAGTGGTGTGGTTTTGAAGCATTTCCTTTGTTTGGCAGGCAGCTGCTTGTCCCGTCGTTGTGCAAACATGCAGACTTTAAGATGGATCCTGCCATGGGGGCTTCTGGAACTGGTAGTAGGACTTATTATGGGGTGCTGAACATGCACAGTTTCTTGCTCCATTGATTCAATTCCCTGGTCCTGATTGTGGCTCTCTGATGCCCTATTGGAAGGACATGTAGCAGTCAAAGTGGGACTTCCTGTGCATACCCCTGTTTCCTTCAGAA
This sequence comes from Heterohyrax brucei, assembly GCA_028571685.1. Lineage (NCBI taxonomy): Eukaryota > Metazoa > Chordata > Mammalia > Hyracoidea > Procaviidae > Heterohyrax > Heterohyrax brucei. The sequence goes on from CM053143.1 coordinate 25,561,163, forward strand.
AAACAACTTTGAGGAAGTTTACACAATTGTTTAGGTATTATCTCAGTGTCCCAGAACATAGTTAATGTTGCTCAGTGGTAGTTTCAGTCACACTATTTGTAGAGATCCTGATGTTCCCTGTCTTACTCCTAAATGTTGACTTAGAAGAGGTACATTTTTGCATTTTCCATAGGATTTCCATTGTAGGTTTCCCCACAGGCTATTCTGCCTGCTTCAGTAGCACTTAACCAGTATGCCACCAGGGTTTCCAAAGGTATGACAGAGATAAACACTGGGTATTATGGATTACAGAGATCGTGTTAATCTTCCTCAGACCAGTACTTGTTTGCCAAGCCCAAGTGCCGTGGAGTCGGATCTGACTCATGGCGACCCTACTTGTTTGGATATGCTAAAAGAGGAAACAGGATTTGCCTGGGAGAAACACAACCTGTTTCTTTTAAACCCCCTGTGTATACAGTAGGTGCTTAGGTAAAAAACGTGAGACCCATTCATATTTTGCATTTGAAAAGACATGTAGAATCATCCAGAACTTGTGTGAGAACAGGAGATATGCGTGCGAAGGGAATATTTACAAGAAAAAAGTGACTATTTTCATTTTTGAATTTCCAGGAAGTGGTTTTCTATTGGATATATTGAATCAGGAAAATGTTAAGTAACCATCAGAAGGAACCCTCTTCCAAGATTGGAAGTTAAAGAGGTCCTGTGAATAGACAGCTTGGCCTACTCACTTGTGATGACCACCTGAGTCCATTCAATGAGTGGAAGTGGGGGAAGTGCAGCAAAGAAGAGATAGGGTGAATTGGGACATGTTCCATTGTCATCTGTTGACCTAGCCCATAGGTGTTAGGGATGACAGAGTAAGAGGGAGGGCTGGCTGGTCAGCAGAGGGTGTTGTGTGTGGACTCCTAAGTTTTTATGGGTGGGACCCATTGACCTAACCCAAGGAGGCTAGGGATGTGAGTGTGCAAAGTGGCTGTCTCAAGTGACAGGAATTATATATGAACTCTCTAGTCTAAGGTTGACACCAGCTGTGACCTAGCTTGGATGGCTAGAGATAAGCTGACCAGAACCAGCTGAATGAAGAGGAAGATGTTTGACACTTTGAGCTGGTATAGGCTGCTGCAATTTGATGGCTTGCTTATGGATGCAGAACAGAAGATTCTTCAACACTGGGGAACATGCTTGTCTCAGAGCACTGGTTTAATAAGAGTGGGCAGTTTAAACACTGGCTGTCTAAATGGGAGTAGATAAAGGCCTGCAGTGGCTGGTTTACATGCTTTGGTATTTATACTTAATACGAGACTGGCAAGGGAGTATCCTCACTAAATACTTTCTTTTTTTCCTTATGGGTCTGGGGAAGAGAGAGTAGGAAAAGATGCCAATAGAATTATGTTATTCAGCTCTGAGTGCTATCTATTACCAGGGTTAATTGTGATTGTAAAAACCAATGTAGAAGCTATAGGTATAAAAGAGTGAACTAAGGGAGAGGCACTGCTGGTTTGAGCTCCAGTAGCCAACTGAAAGCCCCTTAAGTTTCTGCTTATGTGGCTACCTCTTGAGGCTCAGAGCAAAGGAATAGCCCTTTCAGTTAAATTTTATCAGAGGCCAGAAAGAGTGAAGACCAGGGAACTTTTGGGAGAATCTCACCAAATAAGATGAGCACTTCAGTGTCCAGTACCTGACTAATTTCACCCTGTGGACTCGACTATTACTAATGACTGCTTTGTACTGGAAAAATGATTAAGAAGAGGTGGTTACTCTGTAAATTTGAAAGAGCCATGGCTAGAAAAGTGATAGGGTGGCCTAAGATGTGATTACTTTTGTGTGTGGTCTTTCTTGCTATGGTCTTGTAACTTCAACCCAGGTGATTGTGAGGTAGTATAATTGTGGTTTACTAAAGAGATTGATCAATCATGCCTTAAAAAATTCCAGAGCAGAGAGAAGCTCACTACCACCACCACCACCACCACCACCACCACCAAGTAAGGAGAGACCTGGTGCAGCGGGCTTCCGGCCCACAGAGAAAGCTGACTGCACTTGCATGGAGACTGGGGCCAGAGAGAATGCTGAGAGCACAGCTGAGGAAAAGCTCTACTGATGAAGGAACTGTGTCTTGCGTGTTTTGAACCAGAAGCAGAACTATAACTGTTACTAATATAACTGTTACTAATAAACCCCATAATTGTGAGTTCTGTGTGGACATTGCAACAAATTATTGAACCCAGTAAAGAGTAGTGTGGGTGGGACAGTTGGTATGTGGGTTGGTAGAGATGGTAGAGAAAGGAGGCTTGTCTGACCTCCATGTCATAGAAATCAGCCTTGGGCTGTTGGTCTTGGTTCTTCTTCCCTCCTGTGGAGCTGAAGAATGTCAGATACTTTCCCCAAGCTGTTTTTCACAGTAACACATATAACCAGTAAAAGGCTTTATCCAGAATAGTAAAGTAACTACAGAGTGGGGGGGGGGGGGACCACGAACAAAACAAAACAAAACAAAAAAACTCATACACAATGATACACAAAAAGATTTGGAAATGACTTTAAAAAAGGAAATTCAGATATCTAATAAGCTAAGGCAAGCCACTACCGCTGTTGAGGTGGATATGACTCATAGCGACCCTAAGAGGTAAGAGTAGAACTGCCCCATAGAGTTTCCAAGGTGCCTCTGTTGGATTTGAACTGCCGACCTTCTGGTGAGCAGATGTGGCACTTAACCCACTATGCCACCAGGGTTTCCCAGATATCTAATAAACATATTTTTTAAAAAGATCAACTTCGTTAGTAATCATGGAAATGCCAATCAAATTCACAGGGATATAACATAGTAAACACAACAGTATGACTAAAAACAACCCAATCAACCCAAAAATCTCAGCATTATAGACATTGTCATTGCAAATTGAATTTTGCGAAATAGGTTATGGAATATCTACTAAAATTGAAGCTATCTGTTCTCCATGACTCAGCAGTTCCACTTCTATAGAAATGCATGAATATGCATCCCTGAAGACAAATACAAGAATGTTCCTAGTATTTTAACTCATACAGCCTCAACAGGAAATAATCCAAGTTCCCATTAATAGAAGAATGGCTATGTAAAGAGAACATATTTGTCCTATGTGATACTATTCATTAAAGAAAATGATAGAAGTATAGCTAAATGAGATATCACGGAAGAATTATACTGACATAATGTGGAGTCAGAGAGTGAATACTCATAAAAGAATAGGTGCTAAATTAGGCCATCTTTATAAAGTTCAAGGTCACCATGAGTCGGACCTGACTCGATGGCACTGGGCTATGAAGTTCAAAACAGGCAACTTAAAATGGTGTTTAATGATATATACTTGTACGTTGTTAGTTTGGTATATATTATTCCATCTTTTAATTTTCAGTTTGTTCATATTTTTAAGTCTAAGTGAGGTTCTTGTAAGCAGTATAAATATGGGTAGTGTCTTTTGATCCAAGATGTCACTCTTTGTCTCTTTACTGGAGCGTTGAGTCCATTTACGTTCAGTGTAATTATTGGTGGGTATGTGTTTAGTGCTATCATTTTGATGTATTTATTTTTCTGTTGATGTTTTCTCTCTTGCTCTTCCTGTTCTGTTCTGGGACATTCTTCTTTATGGGTTGATTTTTCACCATTTTCAGTGTTGGTTTTGTGTTTGTTGAGACTCCTGAATTGCATTTCTTGTTTTGATATGTTGCTTCTTTGTTGTGCTTTGTGGCTACCCCATAAGCCAAGTGATCACCCTTAATAATGTATGTTTAAACCCAATTTTAACTTCTAAATATCTTATTAACTTTCTGTCCATCAGAATGGACTATAACTACTGTAATATGTCCCTCTTTTTAATATTATCATAGTTTTCATGATATGATCACTGGATCACTTAGTATTACAGCTTTGGTTATGGTTTTGTGCCTTCCCTACATAAGTAGGTTTCTGGATATGTCCTGTATTGTCTCCTAAAATACAGAAATAATGGTTTTGTTCTTCTAAGTCAAGAGTTTCTTTCAGTATTTCTTGTAGCGTTGGTTTGATTTTTACAGTCTCTGAGTTTCCGTTTATCTGTGAAGGTCTTAATTTCATGTTTGTATTTGAAAGACAGTTTGCAGGATATATAATTCTTGGTTGGAAATTCTTTTCCTTCAAGGCGTTGAACTTGCCACTCTACTGCCTCCTTGCCAACATGGTTTCTGCTGAGAAGTCAGATGAAAGCCTGCAGGGCTTCCCTCTGAATGTTAGCTTTGCTTTGAGTCTCAGCGCCTTTAAGAGTTTTTGCTTATGTTTCATTTTGTTAGGCTTGATTATAACATGTTTTGCCATCTTTCTTTTGGGATCTATATTGTGTGGTGATGGGTGTAAATCTTGGATATCTATGTTCTCTTCTTTCATAATTTCAGGGAAGTTTTCTGTCAGCAAGTCAACAACAATCCTCTCTGTGTTTTCAGGTGTCCCTTCCTGTTCAGGAACTCAAATTAACTGTAGATTGTTCCTCTTGGTAGAGTCCCATGTGTTTCTTAATCCTTCTTCATTTTTCTTGTGTCTTTTCTCTGATTTCTCCTCATAAATGCTGGTATCAGTAGTTCTGTCTCCCAAGTCAGAAAGTCTGTTTTCCATTTGGTCAATTCTGTTCTCTTGGCTTTGAATTGAATTTTCTGATTCTTTAATTTTGTTATTGATCTGTTGGATTTCAGAATGCTGGAGTTCCATCAGTTCAAACAGCTTGCATAATTTTTCATTTTAGCCTGCTAAATTTTGTATAACATCTAAGAGGGCTCTCTATATAACCCTTTTGTACTCAAGCTCTGAAAGTTTCAGAAAAACTTCTTCATCTGGTAAGTTCTTTGGATCTTTCTTTTTGGACCATTTGGGTGCCGTGGTTGGAATTTTCTTTACGTGTTGGGCCAAAGTCCATTGCTTTTTGGGCATCTAGAGGTTGTTTAGTTTCTCTGATGTTGCCTTAATAGGAGCTACAGTAGAAGTTGATCAGCAGTTACCTCTATGTACTCCAGTGACTGTGCCCAGTGGAATCTCTGGGATAGCAGCCTCCACCTCCTGGCTGGCAAAGACATGGCCCTACTTATGGAGTAACTGGAAGGCTGTCTACTGATCCTACACTGTGAGTCATTCAAAACTGGAAGAGATGCCATTGGGCTGCACCACAGTTGTTTCTCCAGGTAGTCTTACTTTGAAAGGTAAAAGCTACCAGACAGCTTCCATAAATAGTCAGGCTTTCAGGAATGCAAGTTCCACTTACAAGCTGGAAATGGAGGCACTTCTATATCTGTTCCTACATGCTGTGATATAGTTTGAAGTGTGGACAAGCTACTGCCCTGCTGTCATCAGGTGCCGGGCCCTACCTGAAGGGTAAACTGTGCTAGACACAGCTTTTCTTCTGGGGAAGTGCTCCCCAGACTGACACTGCCTCCTAGCCTGGGAACTAGCCCCTGCTGAGGCTTCCGTTTGGGTAGCTCCACCTCCCAGTTGGACAAAATGGCATCCCACAGGGGCTCTCCCACCTGCTGTGAAATAGCTGAATTAATGGCTGAGGTTTGGAAAAAGGGGTGGAGGGGCTGTGGTGCTCAGAGTCCAGAGCCATGCTCTCAAAGTGTGGCTATTCTACTTGCTGATCACATCAGCACTGTGGCAAAACTTTGCTGCCAGTTAAACCCAATCGCTGCCACAGGCTAACAAAAAGGTAAAGCCAGTAGTTACCTTCAGTCTGCGAGAGCCAGCCGTTGAACAAGGGTGGAGGTCAGTGAAAGAGAAGTTTCCCGTTCAGTTGCATGTAGTCCAAAATGACAGCCCTATGCTGTGTCCTAGGGCCCACTGGGTGTCCAGAAGGCTCTGTTTAATCATCAATCCTGGCCTTAGTTTTCAGAGTGAGTTAAGGAGATGTGTGTCTAGTCTGCCATCTTGACTCTGTCCCTGATATTTTTTTGTACACAAATTCTTGCCTTTTTTTTTTAATGCGGTTTAAGTAAAAGTTTATAACCCAAGTCAATTTGTCACACAAAATCAAGTGTGGGGATTTACAGTTGCACCCTCATTCTCTCTAACATAGTCCACTCTGTTAACCACAGGCAGAGATTAGGATTTATGGCATCAGCCAATAACAAAATGTAGAGTGATGACAGAATACAGGGAATCCCGGCCCAGCGAAATTACTACACATATTTTGGGGGAGACACAATTTAGTCCATGACAGATGGCATGCATTTTGGATTATTTGATTCATATGCATAGTATTAAATAAAGCAAATATTTTGCTTCATTAAAAAAAATACGTACGTGTATGTATCTGTCAAGAAGTCATGCTGAGCGGGTTTTACTGAGGTAAAAGGAACATCCTGCTAGTTCAACTTTTAAAGACTTTTGTTACATAAACCCACTGCAGTTGAGTTGGATCCGACTCAAAGCAACCCTAGAGGTCAGAGTAGTGCTGCCCCATAGAGTTTCCAAGGAGCACCTAGCATATTTGAACCGCCGACCTTTCCGTTAGCAGATATAGCACTTAACCCACTTTGCCACCAGGATTTCCTTTGTCATACAACATGTTCAATTTCTCTGACACTCTGACCATGAATACAACTTAGATACGCCTATGCTTTGAAGTTCTGGTGGCACAGTGGTTAAGAGCTTAGCTGCTAACTGAAAGGTCAGCAGTTTGAGCCCACCGGCCAGTCCTCGGAAACACTGTGGGTGCTATGAGTTGGAATCAACTTGACAGCAACACGTATGGTTTTCCTTGGTTTTTATCCACAGTGTGTGTCATGGACACTCAGAAAATGTCGGGGTTGTGAGGGAAATATATGTAACTGAAAAAGTTTGGAATCAGTAATAAGCTTTATTTAATCAAACTACACATAAGCAGGGGGGAAGGGAGGTGCTGGCACCAGGACAAAAGCACTCTTATTTACATTACTTAAGACCTCTTACCTACATTCACATTTGTTGGGGATTCTCATTTACATTTGTTATGGGTTCCACCGGGTCCCACAGTGACTGCAGTAGTCAAGTCATAATGTTAGTATGTCAACGCACTCATTTCCCTAGAAGTGGGGTTCACTGTAAGAAATTTAAGGATTGACTGTGCTCTCACCGTTCTGACGTCAGGAGAATTAGAAGTAGAATTTTATGAGGACAGGACACCTCCGAGTTGAAGCAGGCAGGAACCCCACACCAGGCTCAAGCATTAACAGGAGGCTTGTCACAGTCATGGGAAGCAGACCGTTTAGATGTCAGGAGGATGATAAAGCATCTCGGAGGTAGATCTGCCTAGAGGGATGGCACAGGAGACTCAGGCAGCAACAGGAAAAGTCACAGTCACTCGAACCAACCTTTGATGGCAAGCAGATGAGGCTTTAGGGTCAGGTCACACAGCACAGCAAACCAGCAGACACAGACTCTCAGGAGGAGGCTGGGCCCCAGGCCCTTGAAGGTGAGACACAGTAATAGACTGTGGGCACAGACTTCCAGAGGCAGACTATGACCCCAGGCCTTCACGGATGAGGCAAACGAGGTCAGGGCAGCAGAGGTCAGGGCAGCAGACGTCGGGCACAGACACCCCCGAGGGGACTGCTGCTCCCGAAGTCCAGAATGCTGGATTTTTAAGACAAGTTGTGTACTTTGTTTTGGTTGCTATCGTCCAGTCCAGAGGTTCTTATCTTCTGGTACCTCAAGTTGTTGACTTCTTTCTGATTGGTTACGGTCTTTGTCATTTCTCTGATCATCTGCGTGGCCATGCCCACCTGGCAGTTATCTTTGCCATGACCATGTATGTTCTCACCATCTTACTTAGCTTAAGCACAGCCATTTTGTGTTTTAATAGTTTAGCCAATTCATGGTTTAGCCAATTTTAACTTATGTTGATGACAAGACTCCATTTTACTATATATTCTATATTCATGTGTATGTATATGCACACATATATGTACACATGTCTATGTACATACACATACATATCCTCGTTTCAGTGTGTGTCATGGATTGAATGGTGTCCCCACCAAAAAATACGTGTAGTATTTTGTCTTGGCCATGATTTCCTGTAGTCTGTGATTGGCCTCCATTTTGTGATTTTCCTATGCTGGAAATCCTAATCTCTGCCTGTGGCTAACAGGCAGAATTATATTAGAGAGGATTAGGATGGGTCTGTAAGGTCACCACCCAACTTCAACGTAAAGGGAGTTTCCCTGGAATGTGGCTTGCATCACCTTTTATCCTCTCATCCTAGAAGAGATAGAAGGAAAGGGAAGCAAGCAGAGAGTTGGAAATACAACCGTCTGGAAAGCAGGACTGGGAGTAGAGCATGCCCTTCAGATCTGAGTTTCCTGCACTAAGGTGCTCACCTACCTGAGACTGATACAACACAAGGACTTTCCTCCAGAGCTGACAAAGGGAAAGCCTTTCCCTGGACACCCTGAATTTGTACTTGTAGCCTACCAGACAGTGTAAGAATAAACTTTCTTTTGTCAAAGCCATCTTCTTTGTGGTATTTCTGTTGGAACAGCACTAGATGATGAATATAGTGCGGTAAATAAATTCTTATGCAATTTTACTTTTAACTTTAGGCATATATTGTTCTGCCCTAAGAGATGGGGAGTAGGAGGGATGAGGGAGGGGATGATGGGTGGCAGTGGAACAATGGGAAGAAGAACAGGGAAGAAGAGAGAGAACAAGAGGGAGAAGAGACATACATACAGAAAATTTACAGAAGTTAAGATTAAGGAGAACCAAATAATATGAACTATATAGCTCTGTCATAGACTGAATTGTTTCCCCATATATGTGTCAACTTGATTAGGCCACAACTTCTGGTATTGTCGTGTTGTTCTCCATTTTGTGATTGATGTAATTGTCCTACATGTTTCAAATTCTAATCTTTGCCTGCTGTTAATGAAACAAGATTGGATTATGTTGACTCAATGGCACTTGGCTGGCTAGCTAGAGAGAATTAGAGTGGTATGGTTTATGCAACCTTTGTCTTCAAAGAGATGAAAGGAAAGCAAGCAGAGTGGAGGAATTCATACTATCAGGAAAGTAATACCGGGAGTAGAATGTGTCCTTGGGACTTGTGTTCCCTTGCTGAGAAGTTCCTACTCCAGTGGAAGATCAATGACAAGGACATTCCCCTTGGGCTGACACACAGAGAAAGCTTTCTCCTGGGACTGATGCCCTGAATTTGGATGTGCAGCCTAAGAAACTGTGAGAGAATAAATTTCTCTTCATTAAAGCCATCCACTGGTGGTGTTTCTGTTATTGCTGCACTGGGTAACTATTGCTGCACTGTTTGGTTAGCCACAGTAGCAGACATTGGGATACATTAAATAGAGAATATTCTAACAATTTCTTGCTTAGGGAGAGATCTCCTTAATTATGAAGGAAGAAAATATTGTTAGACAGTTACTGTCTGACACAGTGCCAGAAGATGAGCCCCTCAGGTTGGAAGGCACTCAAAATACAGCTAGGGAAGAGATAGCCCCTCAAAGTAGAGTTGACCTTAATGACATGGGTAGAATCAAGTTTTTAAGCCCTTCATTTGCTGATGTGCCACAACTCAAAATAAGAAGAAACTGCTGCAAAGTCCATTAATGACTGGAATATGGAATATACAAAGCATGAATCCATAAAAAATGGAGGTCATCAAAAATGAAATGAAACACATAAAGATCTGTATTTTAGGCTATGAGTTGGAATCAACTCACTGGCAGTTGGTTGGGTTTTGTGGTAGTGAGTTGAAATGGATGGGTATTGGCAATTTTGAATCAGACAATCATTTGGTCTACTATGTTAGAAGTGACAAATTGATAAGGAGTGGTGTCTCACACCTCATTAAAAAAGTATTTTAAGATTTGCCATGAAGTATAATGCTTTCAGTGACAGGATAATATCCATACATCTACAAAGAAGACCAGTTAATACCACTATTATTCAAATTTATGCACCAGCCACTAATGCCAAAGATGAGAAAGCTCAAGATTTTTACCAACTGCTGTAGTCTGGAGGTGATCATACACTCAATCAAGATGCACTGATTACAAGATGCACTGATTACCAGTGATTTGGACACAAAAGCTGGAAATGAAGGATGAGTATTTGAAAAATACAGCCTTGGTGATACAAATAATGTTGGAGATCACATAACAGAATTTTTGAATACCAACATCTTTCACTGCAGATACCTTTTTTTCAGTAACTCACATGGTGATTGTACATGTGATCTTCACTCAATAAAAAAACACAGGAATCAAATTAACTACATCTGCAGAAAGAGACAATGGAAAAGATCAATATCATCAGTCGAAACAAGGCCAGGGATCATCTGTGGAACAATTAGCAATTGCTTGTATGCAAATTCAAGTCAAAGCTGAAGAAAATTAAAACAAATGCACAAGAACCAAAATACAACCTTGAATATAACCCACCTGAATCTGAAGACCAACTCAAAAATAGATTTGATACATTGAACAGTATGACCAAAGACCAAATAAGATGTAGAATGACATTAAGGACATCATCCATGAAGAAAGCAAGAGGTCATTAAAAAGACAGAAAAGAAAGGAAAGACCAAAATGGATGTCAGAAGAGACTCTGACATTTGCTGTTAAAAGTAGGGTAGCTAAAGCAAGTGGAAGAAATTAAGTAAATGAGCAGAACAGATTTTAAAGGGTAGCTATAGAAGACAAAGTAAAGTATTATAATGACATATGCAAAAATATGGAGCTAGAAAACTGAAAGCAAAAAACATGATCAGTATTTCTCAAGCTATAAGAGCTAAGGAAAAAAATTCAAGACTTGAAAGTCTGAAAGACTCCATGGGGAAAATATTGAATGGCATAGGAAGTATCAAAAGCAGATAGAATACTAATTGAGACATTTTGACAAAAGGATGCAATATCCAAAGCACTCACTTGTCAACGCCAAGAAATGTGGAAGACAACTGACAAGAAGAGATCCATATTTGTGTCCATTCCAATAAAAATGATTCAACAGAATGTCAACATTACCAAATAATATCATTAATATTGCACACAAGTAAACATTTGCTGAAGATCATTCAAAAACAGTTGCAGCACTATCGACACACAGCTCCCAGAAATTCAAGCTGAATTCAAATGAGGACATAGAATGAAGGATATCATTGCTAATGTCAGATGGATTTTGGTTGATAGTAGAGAATTCCAGAAAGATGTTTACTTGTTTTTTATTGACTATACAAAATCTTATTATGTGGATCATAATAAACTATGGATAATGTTTTGAAAAATGAGAATTCCAGCACACCTAATTGTGGTCATGAGGAAAATGTACATAGAACCTGTGTATATAGCAGGAGTCAATTGTTCAAACAGAATAACGGGATACTAAGTAGTTTAAAATTGGGAAAAGTGTACATGAGAATTGTATTCTTTCTCCATATTTATTCAATTTGTGTGCTGAGAAAATCATCCTAGAAGGTTAATTATATGAGAAGAATGTGACATCAGGATTGGAGAAAGTCTCAACAACCTGCAATATGTAGATGACACAACTTGCTTACTAAAAGCGAAGAAGACTTGGAGCACTTACTCATGAAGATCAAAGACTAAAGCCTTCAGTATGAATTACAACTCAACATAAAGAAAATAAAAGTGCTCACAAGGGGACCAATAAGTAATATGATAAACAGAGAAAATACTGACAGTATCAAGAGTTTCATTTCACTAGAATTCACAGTCAGCACTCACGAAAGCAGAAGTCTAGAAATCAAACAACGCATTTCTGTAGAAAAATTTCCTTCATAAAACCTCTAAAATGTTAAAAATCAAAAGGTGTCAATATGACAGATAAAGTTCACCTGGCCCAAGCAATAGTATTTTCAATTGCTTCGTATGTATGCAAAAGCTAGACAATGGATAAGAAAGACTGAAGAAGAATTGATGCCTTTGAATTATGATGTTGACAAATACTATTGAATATACCATGAGCTGCTAGAAGAACAAACAAGTCAGTCTTGTGTGAAGTAAAGCCAGAATACTCCTAAGCAATGAGGATGACAAGACTTTATTTCACTCACTTTGGATGTGCTATTAAGCAGGGACCAGATCCTGGGAAAGAACCTCATGCTTGACAGTGTCAGTGAAAGAGAGGAGTTCCTTCTATGAGGTGGACTGACACACTGGCTGCAACAATGTGCTCACACATAGCAGTTACTGTGATGGTGGTGTAGGATTGGTCATCGTTTCCTTATCTTTTTCTTAGGTTCACTACAAGCTGTAACCGTCTCAGTGGCACCTAACCACAGCAACATTTCAGGAATATCATCTTTTGTTACAAAAAGTGAAATTTAGACATGACAACACAAACAGTTATCTTACCCTTTCTTTGACTGTAGTTTGAACATAAAGATGAACGTTAAGAATAAAATCTTAAATAATCCGTAAGCAAACTACTGAGACTAATAGAAGAGTTCAGCAAAGTATTAGGACATATGATAAACATAAGTAAATCAGTATTATTCCTTCACAACAACAAAGAGATCACTGAAGGAGAAATCACCAAATCAATACCACTTTCCATAGCCCCCAAGAAGATAAAATACCTAGAACAAGTTTAACCACAGAAATAAGAAACCTGTATAGAGAGGATTATAAGTCCTTAGTGCAAGAAACCAAAAGAGACTTATATAAGTAGAGAAAACTACCTTGCTCATGGATAGGAAGATTTAACAATGTGAAAATGTCTATTTTACCCAAAGCGATCTACATATACAATTTAATCCCAATACAAATTCTAGTGTCATTTTTTACTGAGATGGAGAAACAAATCACCAACTTTATTTGGAAAGGAAAGAAACCCTGGATAAGTAAAGCACTGCTGAGAAGAGCAACATAGTGGGAGGCCTCACGCTACCTGACCTTAGAACTTATTACACTGCCACAGTAGTCAAAACAGCTTGGTACCGGTACAAAAAGAGAGAGACAGACCAATGGAACAGAGTTGAGACCCCAGAGGTGCTCCCATCCTCTTTTGAACAGCTGATATTTGACAAAGTCCCTAAGATTCTAATCTGGGGTAAAAACGGTCTCTTTAACCAATGATATTGGCAAAACTGGATGTTCATCTGCAAAAAACTGAAACAATACCCATATCTCATACCTTACACAAAAACTAACTCAAAATGGATCAAATACCTAAATATCAAGCCTAAAACTATAAAGATCATGCAAGAAAAAATTGGGTCAGTAATGGAAGTTCTAACACATTGCTAAGACGACTTCAAAAACAGACAGAGTATGATCAGCAGAAGAGAAAACAGATAAATGGGAACTACTAAGAATCAAACACTTTTACTCATCCAAAGACTATCAAAAGAGCTACAAGACCACCTACAGAATGGGAAAAAATATTTGGCAACTACACGTCAGACCGATGTCTGATCTGTGTAATCTACAAGGTATTGCAAAACATCAGCAAGAAAAAGGTAAGTAACCCAGTTAAGCGATGGGCAAAGGAGATGGATAGACATTTCACCAAAAAGGACATCCAGGCAATCTGAAGACAAATGAGGAAATGCTCACGATCATTAGCTGTTAGGGAAATCCACATCAAAACCATGATGAGATATCATCTCACACCAACAAGGTTGGCCATGATCCAAAAAACATGAAACAGTAAATGCTGGAGAGGCTGTGGAGAGATCAGAACCCTCCTACATACCTTGTTGGATTGCAAAATTGTGCAATCACTCTGGAAAGTAATTTGGTTCTTCTTTAAAAACCTAGAAATAGATACAGCATTTGACCCAGTAACCTGCTGCTTGGAATACATCCTACAGAAACAAAGGCTGTCACATGAACAGATACATGCACACGAATGTTTATTGCAGCACAGTCCACAATAGCAAAAATATGGAGTCAACATAGGCGCCCATCAACAGATGAATGAATAAACAAACTGTGGTACATATACTCAGTGGAACACCATGCAATGATAAAGAACAATAATGATTTTAGGGAGCATCTCATAACCCGGTTTCCATTGGAAGACTATGCTGAGTGAAATCAGTCAGTGGCAAAGGACAAATATATATGAGACCTCAACTCTAAGTACTTAAAAGTAGACAGTGTACAGAAGAGAAGACTCTTTGATGACCACAGGGGTGGGGAGGGAGGGAGAAGCTTGGTCATAGATGAGATAGTTGATGAAATTTGGTTAGGTGAAAGTGGGAACAGCAGACAGTAGAAAATTGATCAACTTAACTGGACTTCACCATAAACTGAAAGCTCTTCTAATCTAAACCCAATATTGCAAGGGTAGAGTAACAGGAACAGGAGCAGGGGATCATGGTTTGGGGGGACATAGAGGCCAACTGTCATAACCAACCTACTGCTAAGGGAGTCTTCTGCATATTGGTCTCATATTGGTGAGTGGTGTCTGGGGTCTTAAAAGCTAGCAAGCTGCCATCTGAGGTACACCAAATGGTCCCAACCCATCCAGAACAGGTGGTGACTGAGAATAAAAAAGACGTGAAGTAAAAAGAGTCTAGGAGATAGAAGGACCCCTATGAATGGGAGACTGTAACAACAGGTGGCCAGAAGAACCAGATGGTCCCCGGTCACCACCAAAGACAGCCGTGATGGGGCACACAATGCAGAGTCCCTGTGGCAACATGAGAAAAACAGGGGTGCAGCCCAAGAACTCTACTAAAAGACCAGAATTGCTGGTCTGACAGCCTGAAGGATTCCCTGGGAGCATGGCCCCTAGGCCTGCTGCTGCCCCTGACCAGAAAACACTACCTAGGTCAACTCTTTAGACAGGAATGGACTGGACTAGGGGACATAATGTGATCATATGGATGTATGTACTTTGTGCTTCTATGCATGTGTAAGAGGCTGTCTTACTGGTGTCTTTCTAGACAGGAGAGAAGAAGGTAGAGAGGAGGGGACAGGAGCTTGTTAAGAGGTACAGAATGAAAAGGAGTGTGCTTGGAGAGATCAGAACTCTCCCATACTCCTAGTGGGACTACAGAGTGGTGTGACCACTTTGTAAAGTAAATTGGTACTTCCTTAAAAGCTAGAAATAGATATACCTTTTGATACAGTAATCCACTTCTCAGAATATATCCTACAGAAACAAAGGCTGTCACACGAACAGATACATGCACAGGAATGCATGCGTGCAGGTCTTAGGAACCGGGCAAGGAGAGCAGAAAAAGCCGCAGTTAGGCAGGGATGCAACAGTGACTTGGATTGCACACTTTGACTTAATCACAAAATAATAATAATAATAGAAAGAATAGAACCTTGTTTCCAAAGTTATCTACCTCCACTGCAGAAGACTTCTAATTTGCCCTAACTCCTGGTTGTATCTGGTATGGATCTGGTACGTGCCTGTGATGGTTAAGGTCATGTATCAGTTTGACTGTGCCATGATTTTTAGTGGTTTGGTATCATATAATGCTGTGGTCGCTTCATGATGAGATATGATATTATGTGGTCACCTCCATGATGGAATCTGCTGTGAGTACCTAATCAGTTGAAGTGGGTGGTGACTTTGCTACAACTTTTATAGAAATTGTTCATATATTTCTTCATTTGTTCATCTTGAGTGTCTACTGCCTCTTAGGCAATTTCAGTGCTCTGAGGATATGTTGGCACACAAGACAGACACAGTCTTTGCTTACATTAGGTGGGTGAGGCACAGAGAAAACATCTAAACAATGCAACAAGAAGACATTTTAAGGTAGTGGGAAATGCTATGAATAAAAAAGTCACTGTGAGAAATGAGTCACTAGAATTGACTCATCATGGAGAGGAGTGCTGTCTATGTGAGTGATCTGAGAAAACTGAGGAAGTGTCTGTGATGGTTAAGGTCATGTATCAGTTGGCTGGGCCATGATTTTTAGTGCTTTGATATCATATGATGTTGTAGTCTCTTCATGATGAGATCTGATACGTGATCACCTCCATGGTGGAGTCTGCTGTGAGTACCAAATCAGTTGAAATGGAGTTTCGTTGGGTGTGTGGCCTGCATTAAATATAAGTGGATATTCTGGCTAAGCTTTTGGGCTTTTGCTTCTTCTGAATCCTTCAACTGGCTCCTGATTGTCTGGCCTCTGTTTCTTCGGACTTGAGCTAGCAGCTTACCTGGGGTTTTGCCTACCAATCTTGGGATTTGTCATCTTTACAGCTTGTGTGCAGGCTGTACACTCTGGTCTGTGAATCTTGGGTTCACCAGCCTCTATGGCTATGTGAATCAGCAGAAGCCCGTATCCTGACTAGAACATTCCAGTTTCTGCAACTGAGTGACCCATTTCCTTGGTATAAATCACTCTCTGTATATTTATATGCTTTACCGGGTTTGCTTCTCTGGAGAATCCAGCCTAAGACGATGACACACAAGCTGAATCACAATTGACAAGTAGGAGCAAACCACGCATAAGCTGTTGGACAGAGTATTCCAGGCAGAGGGAGCAGCAAAGTGCAGTTTCCTCCAGTGGAAACAAACTTGGCTTATTCAAGGAACAGAGAGAAGGTAGAATGTATGGAGTAGAATGATCATAAAAGGGAGTATTAGGTGATGAGGTCAAAAAGAAAAAGAATTAAGCTGAATCAGTTGCCCTGTTGTTGTCTCTGACTTATGCTAATTCTGTGCATCGGAGTAGAACTGTGCTACAAGGAGTTTTCAATGGCTAATTATATCACCAGGCATTTCTTTCAAGGTGCCATTGGGTAGATTTGAATGACAGTTAAGTGCATTAACTGTTTTCAACATCCGCAGACTTCTCAGATGGAAGGCAGAGACTAAATCATGTAAGGGTCTTGAAGGCTATTGGTTTTCTTTTAAATTTAGGAGACACATTGTCTACTGCATGTATGTCAGTATACCATCAAGATAAATAGTTATAAAGTGAAAAATCTGCTCAAAAGTGAAGAATATAAGTTTTAAAACTTAATATGTTACTAAAAAGAAACTATAAGGTTAAAAGATGACTCTTCTTTAATTCCATTGGCCTCTATATTTACCCTTTGGCAAAGTCTACATAGGGCAAATGTAACTTAAGGCTTAGCACACCTTGCTCAAGAGTGGTGGAGAATTTATAATTCCATCACACATGATTCATATTCTCATGAACATGTTGTTATTAAACTTGTGAGGCTAGTGAAACATGGACAGGAGCCCAAATAAATTCTAGTATGGGCTTGTCTTAAGAAAGCAGATTCTCTCTAGTTATGCAGAGAGAAGTCATAAGGAGCCTACTATAAGTTGTGCATTCAGCTAAATCCTAAGCCTAGGACTGATCACAGAACAGGCTTTCTGGAATAGTAAACATACCTCATTAGAGTCTTTTTAGCTACAGACCTTAAGAGAACAATCTGTGACTTCGTGTGTGATGTGAATTTCATTTTAGTTCTCCTTTTTTTTTTTTTAACTGTGGACTATTAATGAAATATATGGAGACTCTGTGGAGTTTAGTAGACTGTATTTCATTCTTTGAAACACTCAAAAATTATCTTTTCCAATATCGTTCTACTTTTTATTGTTTAATTCTAAGATCACTTGATCAACAGCTATTTAAGTGTCAAATGGTTAGTCCAGAACAACTTTCCTCCATTCTGTCTAAATTTTAAGCTTCAGAGATTTGACTTACTTTTTCCGCTAGTGTTTTTAAAATCAATCTTCAAGCCTGAAGATTGATGTCCTAGGCATTTTGTATCAGACAGATATATGGTCTACTATGCCAGAAATACTTAACTGAAGAGGAACGTCACACTCATTTTCAAAAAAAATATTTCAAGATCTATCCAGAAATACAACAGTGTCAGTGACAGAATAATGTCCATATACTTTAAAGGCAAACCAGTTACTGTATCATCATTCAAATTAATATGCCTACCACTAGTGCCAAAAATGAAGACATTGAAGATTTTTTACCAACTTCTGCAGTCTGAAATGGATCAAACATGCAAATAAGATGCATTAGTAATGATTGGTGACTGGAATGTGAAAATTGGAAACAAGAAGAAACACTGGTAGTTTGAAAATATGGCCTTGGTGATAGAAATGGGCATGAGAGATTGCATGATAGACTTTGTAAGACCAATGATGTATTCATTGGAAGTTTTTTCAACAGCATAAATGATGAGTATAAAGTCAATAAATCAATCAACACATTGTACTGGGAAAAATGACTGCAGAAGACCTCTTTAAGGTGTTAAAAAAGCAAAGATGTCACTTTAAGGAGTAAAGTGTCCCAGATCCAAGCCAAGGTGTCGTTAAGTACCTTGCATACATGTGAAAGGTGACAAGGAATAAAGAAGACAAAGAAGAATTGATGCTTTTGAATTATAATGTTGTCAGAATAGTGAATATAAAATAACACGGACTGCCAGGAGAATGGACATGTGTGTCAAAGAAGAGATACAGCATGCAGAAACAAGGGTGATAAAACTTCATCTCACATACCTTGGACAAGTTATCAGGAGGGACCAGTCCCTGGAAAAGGAGGGTAAAGGAGAGGGTCAGTGAAAAACAGAGAGTCTTAATGAGATCGATTGACACAGTAGCTGCAACAATGAGCTTAACCCTAACAGCAATCATGAGGATGGTGTAGGGCCTGGCAGTGTTTCATTCTGTTGTACATAGGATCACTATTGTTGGAAACTGACTTGATGACACCTAGCAACAACAACATACACATGGGCCTTGCCCGATGGAAAATACAGGACCTTACCAGATGGAAAATATAGGACCTTGCCAAATGGAAAATGCAAGAATCTAATTTATTACATCTGTAGAAAGACATGATGGAAAAGCTCAATATCATCTGTTAGAACAAAGCTGGTGGCTGACTGTGTAAAAGGCCATCAGTTGCTCATATATAAGTTCAAGCTGAAACTGAAGAAAATTAAAAGAAGTTTATGAAAACCAAAGTATGACACTAAATATATCTCATCTGAACTCGGAAATCATCTCAAGGATGGATGTGACACATGGAACACTAATGGCCAAAGACCAGACAAGTTGTGGGATGACATCAAAGATATCATACATGAAAAAAGTAAAAAGTTATTAAAGAAATAAAAGAAACAAAGACCAAAATGGATGTCAGAAGAGGATCTGAAACTTTCCTTTGAACTCAGAGTATCTAAAGAGAAAAACTGACAAAGCAAAAGGGCTGAACAGAAAATTTCAAAAAGCAGCTGAAGAAGACAAAGTAAAGTATTATAATGAAAACCTGGTGTTAGAAAACCAAGAAGGAAGAACACACTTACAATTTCTTGACCTGAAGAAAAAAATTCAGGCCTTGAGTTGCAGTATTGAATAATAATATGAGGTAAATACTGAACAACAAAGGAAACATGGAAAAAAGATGGAAGAATAAACATGATCACTGTACCACAAAGAGCTGGTCAATGTTTAACTCTTTCAGAAGGTAGCATGTAGTTCAGAAGAAAGAAATCTAAGCTGCATTGAAGATATTGTCAAGCAGTTAGACTACACGAGTTGATGCAGTACCAACTGAGATGTTTCAACAAACAGACGCAAGACTGAAAGTGGTCACTCATTTATGCTAAGAAGTTTGGAAGACAGCTACCTGGCCAACCAACTAGAAGAGACTCATATTCTTACTCATTCCAAAGAAAGGTGATCCAAAAGAAAGTTAAAATTATCAAACAGTGTCATTAATATTATGTTCAAGTAAAAGTATGCTGGAGATAATTAAGAAATGGCAGCAGCAGCACATCAACAGAGAACACCCAGAAATTCAAGTTGAATTGAGAAGAGGATGTGGAAGGAGGGAAATCATTGCTGTTATCAGATGAGTGTTGGTTAAAAGCACAGAATACCAGAAAGATGTTTGTCTGTGTTTTATTCACTACACAAACACATTTGTCTGTGTGGATCATAACAAATTATGGATAATATTGTGAAGAAAGGTAATTACAGAATACTTAAATGTGCTCATGTGGTACATACATTAATAGGCAGTTTTGGGGACAGTAAAAAGTGATATTCCACGGTTTAAAATAAAAAAAAAGTGTGCATTGGGATTGTATCCTTTCATGATACTTATTCAGTGGTATGCTGAGCAAGCAATCCATGAAGCTGAATTATGTGAAGAATGTGGCATCAGGATTGAAAGAAAGCTCATTAATAACCTATGTTGTACAGATTACTCATCTTTGCTTACTTAAACTGAAGAGGACTTGAAGCACTTACTGATGAAAATCAAAGACTACAGCTTTCCGTGTGGAATATAGCTCAACATACAGGAAACACAAACCCTCACAACTTGACCAGTAAGCAACATTGTGATAAACAGTTTGAAGTTATCAAGAGTTTCATTTTACCTCATTGGATCCACAATCAATGCCCATCATAGCAGCAGTGAGAAAATCAAACAACATACTGTACTGAACAAATATGTTACAAAAGACCTCTTGAAAATTTTAAATTAGCATGAGGGCTGAAGTGTGACTGACTCAAGCCAAGGTTTTTTCAGTTACCTCTTATGCATGTGAAAGCTGGACAATGAATAAGGAAAGAATAAGGAAAGAAGCAGTGCATTTGAATTATGGTGTTGGTAAAAATACTGAATATTCCATGGACTGCTGAAACAATGAAAAAAACCTGTCTTGGGCGATCAATAATAATGCTCCTTAGATGGGAGCACGGCAAGACTTTGTCTCATGTACTTTGGATTTGTTATCAAGAGGGCCCAGTCCCTGGAGAAAGGCATCAATTATCCTAGGTAAAGTAAAAGGCCAGTGAAAAAAATGAAGACCCTCAATGAGATAGACTGACATAGCAGCTACAACAATAAGCTCAATCAAAACAATAGTTGCGTGGATGCTGCAGGACCTGGCAGCGTTCTGTTGTATATAGAGTTGCGATGAGTTGGAACTGATTTGGGGCATCTAATAACAATAACAGAAACCCTGGGGATGTAGTGGTTAAAAGCTATATCTACTAACCAAAGGGTGAAATCTGCCAAGCACTCCTTGGAAATGCTATGAAGCAGTTCTACTGTGTCCTATAGGTTCACTATAAGTCAGAACCAGCTCCATGGCAGTGGGTTTGGTTTTAACAACAACAACAATTTATTGAAATACTTTTATTTTCTACTGTTTAGCATATTAGCATTACTTTTGCCAATATATATTTTATTCAGATACAATAATTTGTCACTGATATCATTTGATCAGTATTTTGAGAAGGACTATACATGAGTCTGGTAAGTCAGTTCTTTCTAAGTTTGATTCCATTAAGTGCATGTCCTGTGAAAATTTCAGAAATGCACATGCTATATTTAGAAAGGAAGGCAACTAAACGACTCCTTCTTTCAGTGCAGCCAAGATTCCCTCAACTAAAAATGGGGCTGTGAACTTGCTTCTGTCCCAACCCTTCTCTCTAATCAGCTAGGTTTATCTATGTTTACCATGAAAGGAAGTTTACTAGCCATTTCCTTCTATCTTTAATCTAGTGCTACTGTAACAGAAACAGCACAAGTGGATGGCTTTAACAAAGAGAATTTGATTCACTTTAGTATGCTAGAAGTCCACATTTGGGGAGGGTACAAGATGGCAGAAGCCAGATACTTTCAGTGATCCCTCTAACAACAAAGATCCAAAACAGCAAATGAAACAATTGCATGTGACTTTCTAAGGGGCCTGAACATAAAAGGGAAAGTTGATAAATTGTACTCAGTGACAGGGAAGCAGGAGTAAGTCTGAAAGTACCAAGGACTGGCCAGACCTGAGAATCAGCTGTAGCCATTGTGGTGAGCAGGGTAGTGGTGTTTGGAGTATGTCTTCCTCAGCAGGAAAGACTGAGCAGTGGAGAGCCCACTCATGCCTCCAGAACCAGTGAAAAATGGCATTTGATTGTGAAAAGCGAAGTGACTTGTATCTAACCTACTGCATCTGGATGTAAAATATCCTTTTGGGATAAACTGCTTTTCCTTTTCCTAGCACTTCTCTGTCTGTTCTCTGCATTGAGCTGGGCTCCATAGACTGATTCATTCTTGGGCTGGAAGAAGGGTCCATTACATGCTCCTTGAGCCATTGTCCCAGACTTAGAGAAGGAAAAATTTAACAAACAGGGACAAGGGAAAAAAAAATCCTGCTTACTTCCCTGAGCTAGGAACTCAGGGCAGAAACCATTCCTTCACTTAGGCTCAGGTATAAGGGGACATGACTTCCTCATGAACACTCAGAGATGGCTGTCTGCCCCCTGCCATTCTTAATGCATGCAGTCAGATCCCTGTGCTGACACTAATCATCCCTGCCTATCTAAATCTATAGGGGAGAGCCTGCACCACATGCTTAGTAACTGACTATCTGAATACCTGAACTGAATCACTACAGGAAAAATAAATGGACTTCTGGGCTCACATGTGGTGGCAATAATCAAACTAGTACATACAACCAACCTATTTGAACATTTCAAAACAAAACAAGAAGCTAGAACACGATAAGCAAATGTAAAATAAATAAATACAACAACTTACTGCTGTCTTAGAGATAAGAGTCAATTTCAAATCACTTAAAGAGACAGAAAATGATGGCTTCAGAAAGCTCCTAAAATAATGAATCTAGAAATTTTCCAGATGAAAAGCACTTTCTGGAATTATTGGAGGTAGAATACAAAAGATGAGTATTTAGAACTCTTCAAGAGATCAGGAAACAGAGAAATAAAAATGCAGCAAAACATAATGACAAATTGAATAGGCTGTAAGAAAGCACACAGTCACAGGAAGTAGAAATTCAGAAGATTAATAAAATTTCGGAACAACTCAATAGAGAGTCAAAGGAGCAGAACTGAGTCAATGGAAGTCAGAATTAGTAAAACTGAAGGTAAAGCATATGACACGAACATATTTGAGGAAAAATCAGTTAAAATAATTAAAAAGTCAAGAAAAACTAAGAATTATGTGGGACTCTTATCAAGAGGAATAATCTATGAGTGACTGTAGTACCAGAATAACAGAAAAAATGAGAGTTGTCAAAGATTTGTTGACAGAATATTACCCTGATAGCATGAAAGCTGAGAAAATTATCTACCCAAGATACTTGTCACACTCCACACAAGGTATATCCCCAAAGAAAGACACTAATGTATATTATAATGAAACTTGCCAAAGCTAAAGATAAGTAGACAAGTTAAAAAGTGGCTAGGGATAAACAACAAAATATTCTACAAAGTAGAGTCAATAGAAGTCCAAACTCAAAGAGCTGTCTTTGGATCTGTTGGCTCAGGAGCAAGGTCCATTTTATGCTTCATTCTTCTTTTGGTCTGGGATCATCTCAGGGAGTAATCTCAGGTCCAAAGTATGAGTTCTGTTCCAAGCACTGTTTTTTGGTGTATGAGGTCCTCACTCTCTGCTTGCTTCTCTTTCCTTTTATCTCTCAAAAGATAAAAAGTGGTGTAGGCTACACCCCAGGGAAACTCTTTACATTGGATCAAGAATGTGACCTGGGTATGGGTGTTATGATTCCATCCTAATACCCTTTTACATAGTTCAGTCTTGCCCCATTCACCACAGGTAGGGATTAGGATTTACGTTTTGGAGGAGAATTATCATCATAAAGTAGAGAATAACCACACAAAACTGGGAATTATGTCCCAACAAATTTGATACACATATTTTTGCGTGGGGGGAGGACATAACTCAATCCACACCAGTCCCTGGCATCAATCTTACCCTGGGTCTAACAGTTTCTTGGTACAGAGATCCCGGTTTCAGAGAACACATTTTGCTCATGTTTCTTCTTTCAAGGTGGTGAGATGTCTCTCTCTTTTCTGCTGTTTTTTCTCTTTTGTATCTCAACAGAGATCCATTCAAGATGCAACCTAATCCTGTAGACTGAGTCTTGTTCATCAACATAATTGCATCTATTCCTGTGTTATTTAACATCATAGAAGACAGGATTTACAGCACATGGAATAATATCATTAGATCACAAAATGGAGAACAACCACATGATACCGAGAATCATGGCCTAGACAAGTTGATAGACAATTTAGGCGGACACAATCAATTCATGACACCAGCCAACTTTGTTACATGTAGCAAGTGCAAATATAAAAAACAAAGCACATACTTTTTCTTCATGGGAACTCCATTTCGAAAACTAGCTCTTTTGTGAAGCATTGTTTTAATAATGAATAGGATTAAAAATTCACTCAGAGTCTGTCATGGATTGAATTGTGACCCCCCCAAAAATGTGTTTAGCCATGTGGCTGGGCCGTGATTCCCAGTATCTTGTGACTGTTCTCCATTTTGTGGTTTTACTATGCTGTATGTTAAAGGATTAGGGTGGGACTGTAAATCCCTTTATAAGATCACCTCCCTGCTCCACTGTAAAGGGAGTTTCCTGGAGTATGGCTTGCCCCACCCTTAATCTTTTCATCCTGCAAGAGATAAAAGGAAAGGGAAGCAAGCTGAGAATTGGGAAGTTCATACTATCAAGAAAGCAGGACCAGGAGAAAAGCGTGTCCTTCAGACCTGAGGTTCTTCCACCAAGATGACCCCTGGACAAAAACTGATGCAATATCAGACTTTCCCCCAGAGCCGACAAGCGGGAAAGCCTTCCCCTGGAGCAGACACACTGAATATGGACTTGCAGCCTACTGGGCTGTGTAAGAATAAACGTTCCTTTGTTAAAGCCATCCACTCTGTGGTATTTCTGTTAGAGCAGCCCTAGCTGACTAAACCAGAATTCAACACTGTACATTATTTGATGGTCTTGTGGTATGAATCACTGTGTGACATGTTGGTAGATTCCACGTAGAAAGAAACATGCAATGGTGACAACAGCCCTAGTCTTGATATCTCCATGATCTCAGACAAGTTACTCACACCTGCTAAGGAGTCTCAGCTCTGACACTGTTGCAATGGCAGTAACGTATACTTGAGGTGTTGTGAGCTTAAATTATACTTTGTGTGTAAACCAATGGTTCTTGAATTGATTCCAGTACATGGCAGTCTCATATGTTTCAAGTGGAACTGTCCACTGTAAGATTTTCAGTAGCTAACATTTTATAAGTATATCACCAGGAATTTTTTCTGATGTGTCTCTGTGTTAGAATGAACTATGAACTTTTCAGCTAGCACCCTAGGACAGGAACCTTCTGTTCTGTTCTCTTTTTTTGCATATAAAGAGATAACAATGACAAAACCTCCCAAACCATTGTAGTGGAGTCAATTCCAGCTCATGGCAGATCTATGTGTGTCAGAGCAGAACTGTCCTGTAGGGTTCCTCGACTGTAATCTTCATCATAGCAGATCACTAGGCTTTTTTCTCCACAGAACCACTCAAACCAAAACCTTCTGCTATTAGGTCAATTCTGACTCATAGTGACCCATGGGATAGAGTAATACTGCTCCATAGAATTTCCAAGGAACGCGTGGTAGATTTGAACTGCCAACTTTTGGCTAGCAGCCCGCCTCTTAACCACTACACTACCATGGTTTGGGTGGGTTCAAACTAACAACCTTTAGTTTAGTAGCTGAATACAAACTATAAATAAATGCCCAGTAAATGGAAAGCACTTGATAAAGGACAGTTGTTGCTAATAGTCTGTATTAATTCAACTAACTGTCAGTATTACTAAGTTTTTGAGGTGTTTTATAAGGAAATTTTTTCAATTTTTCCAATTTTTTTTCTTTCCCTAAGGTATCATTTGTCTGAGTCCACCTTATTTAAAAAAAAAAAAAAATTAATGGTGAGCCTTATAATAGATTATTCAATCTAGTATGAATCAGTCAAGACATTTCTTTAAAATGTGGATCACATAAGTGACTAGTATTCAGTTTGATTACTTCTAAATTGCTATCTTGAAGGTATAAATTATAAACAGGCTCAGATAATTGTTCAACTATTAAAAAAACTGTCTCACACTAAAAGTGATACAGAAAAAACCTGGAAACATTTTTCTCTTTGGCCTGGAGAGTTTTTTCAGTCAGATGTGTGAAGATCTTCTTTCATTTTGAAAGATTATAACAGTTTTATATGTTAAACGTCCCTGATGAACAGCCAACTAAGACTAGGCAGTGCTTTACAAAACACTGTGGTATTAACAAAAACTGAATCAGATTAAGAGGAGCCATATTGTTTGGTAAGTTACATAGGCAGTATTGCAGATATTTTGCCACTTGTCCAACAAAGTCTTTACTGGTGCAAGAGAACACTGTGGTGAGTGTGTATAGCAGAAACAGACATTTTGTCATAATAAGGATGAATAATATATGCCAATAATTTCTTAATGAGCTGTGGAATCCATATTTAATTTTTACAAGGAATAATAAAAGGCATATTTAGGAATTATAATGGAATAGATTGAAAAGTGGGAAGGCAGAATTTGATGACTTTGGTGATAAAGTAGTTAGTAAAAATAAGCACTAAATTTAGAGAAGGTCCCTCAGTGATGCACACAGTTTTGTGCTCTACTAGTAACATAAGGGTTGCTGACCCCAATCCAGCAAGCAGTGCCACAGAAGAAAGGCTTGGAGATCTACTTCTATAAAGATTATACCCAGGATATTCCTGTTGAGCAGTTCTACACTTACATGTGTAGGATCACCATCAGGCAGAGTTGATTCAACAGCCATGGGTAGACTTGAGAAGGTCCTGGGGAGTACAAACTGTTAACAGCTTAAATAGCTCACTGAAAGGCTGGTGGTTTGAGTTCACCCAGAAGCATTTTATAAGAAAGGGTTGGCAACCTACTTCCAAAAAATCAGACTTTTTAAGGTCCTCTGGAGCACACTTTTAAAGTTCTAAGGATTACATCTCAACATCAAGAAAACAAAAATCTTCACAACTGGACCAGTATGCAACATCATGATAAGTGGAGACAGGATTGAGGTTGTCAAGGATTTCATCTTACTTGACTCCACAATCCACATTCATGGAAGCAGCAGTCAAGAAATCAAAAGGTACATTGCATTGGGAAAATCTGATGCAAAGTAACTCTTTAGAGTGTTAAAAGTAAAGATGTCACCTTGAAGACTATGTTGCACCTGACACAAGCCATGGTATTCTCAGTTGCATCATATGTATGCAAAAGCTGGACAGTGATGGCTTTGAATTGTGGTACTGAAGAATAATATTGAATGTACCAAGAACTGCCAAAAGAACAAACAGATCTGTTCTGGAAGAAGTGCAGTCAGAGTGCTCCTTGGAAGTAAAGATGGAGAGACTGAGTCTTCCACTCTTTGGACATGTTGTCAGGAGGGATCAGTTCCTGGAGAAGGACATCATGCTTGGTAGAGTGCAGGGTTAGGGACAAAGAGTAAGACCCTCCACAAGATGGTCTGACACATTGGTTGTGACAGTGGGCTTAAGCGTGAAGACAGTTGTGGGCATAGCCCAAGACTGATAGAGCAGTGTTTTGTTCTGTTGTGCATAGGGTTGCTATGATTTTGAATTGACTCAACAGCATCCCAAAAACAACAACGTGGAGCACACTTCTACTCTAACACACATGGGATAACCATAAGTTGTAGTTGACTGGACAGTTGAAATAACTTGTAGATTTAGAGAAGAAGTGTGCTTAAGATTGAAGTCCACCAAATTATAATGCTTACTTTTATCTTATTTCAAGAAGTGGCTGAGGCCTCATATAAGATAATGATTATGAAACATTTTTGAATAATGATTTATTTTTCCAAGAAGTATTTATTACATTGGATGTACAAAGGTGAAAACATAGACATTGTTTCTGCCCTAAGGGAGTTTGGAGTGTGCCGGGAGCCAGCCCCAGCAGGGTTTTGGGACCATGAAGGGATGGGTGGCATTGGTGAAGGAGGAAATGATGAGACTGAGACAACCAGAAGTCTGAAGAATGGCAACCCACTAAGGTCTCTCTTTATTTTTATAATCAGTGAAGTAACTGCTCTTTGACCACGTAAGCTATTGGCTAGTATGAAGTTGATACCTAGTGGTCTCTCTTCATGTTAATCATTAGGGTCTTTTCTGTTAGCTAGCAAAGAACCAACCCATTGTGGCCTTTTTCATGTTAATCATTAGGGCCTTTTAGGTAATGTTCCAAGACAAATATATTGTGATTATAATCAACAGTGAAAATAAAGCTATACCTTCAGCTCTATCCTTGAGGTCAAAGGTGCAGGAAGGAAGGATAGACTCATCTTAAAAGTTAATCTGACTGTCTCTATTTGTTCCTTCTTTGTTCTTTCTTATCTCTTCCTGTGGGGACAGTAAGCGCCCACCGTCCCTCAGTCTAAGTCTCTCTTAAACTGTTCTAAGAAGGGTATTTCTCTAGTGTTTGTCTATTTGCCATACCAAATATAATAAACTTGGAAGCCTATCTGTCTTCCTGATGTAGGGAGTGGAAAAGCTGTGTGTGGTGTCATCCCTGGGGAGCTCCCTGGTGCTTTTCTGCAATCTTGCATTTCACATGTGGAGGGGGAAGTGCAGATGGGGGAAGCCAGCGGAGCTGGGCCGGCCTCAGTATTCTTGGGCTGGGTGTGCTGTGTCGGAATTCAGCTGAGGGGGTTGTAAAACCCTTCTTCTTTGATCCTTGTGCTGGGAGATAAGAAGGTATTTTTGAGGAAGATTTGATTAGGTTGCAAAATATTATCAAGGAGAGTGTGGCCAGAAATATGTCACAGGTGAGATGCCTCCACCCACCATCACATAAGCTTGTGACTTTGTTCACAGAGGCTTTTGTGGGTGACAGGCCTCGACAGGAGAGTTTTCTTAAAACAATTTTCTTAATTCCTGTGTGTATTTTATGTACCAGACACTGAAGTGGACACTGGGGAAGAAATTTTGAACAATATCACCTGCTGTTCCTGCTGTCTGGAGTTTAAAGCGCAGGGGTGAAAAGGAAGGACAAAGTGTATAAGTTGTATAAATAGGTGTAAAACTCCAAATGGGCAATGTGCGGTGACACAGAGGCACTGTTTTAGTTACCTATTGCTGCTACAACAGAAATACTTCAAGTGGGTGGCATTACCATGCAGAAGTTTATCTTCTCATAGTTTAGGAGACTAGGAGTCCAAATTCAGCCATCTAGATCTAGAGGGAATCTTTGCTGGTTTTGTGGGAAGGCCTTTCTCTTTGAATTTCTGTTCTTGGGCAATCTTCATGTGGCCTGATATCACACCACAGCTTTGCTCACTTGTTTAATCTCAAGAAACTGACTCAAGATATACTGCATACTAATTATGTCTCATTAGCATAACAAAGACAATCCATTTCTAAATGGCATTACAACCACAAGTATAGAGGTTAGAATTTATATGCATATTTTTCAGGAGGATGTAATTCAATCCATAACAGGCACCATGCACTACTACAAAATTTTCACCTAGACTGTAGCTTCAAACAACAAACATCATCTTTGTGCTGGGGTAAACTGGAGTTGGCTGTGGGTCACCTTTAGTTAGCTGCGAGTTGTCTGGGCTCAGCTCCAGGCTATGGTTTGCATTCACGTGCCTTTTTATTCTTGGACTAGCAACTACTTAAGGAAAACTCTTCTCATGGTAAAACCCTGCAAAAGGCTAGTCAGAAACTTGGTCTGCCTCCTGAAACACACCCTGTTTGCTTTGCCCGCAGTCTGTGCACCAAGGCAAGGCACATGCTAAGCAATGGTAAGGTGGAATAGTTTGTTATTGTCTCTAAAAGGGAGGGAAGAGTAAATATTTGTTGAACAATAATCCAGTCTACGGCACTGGATAAAAAACATAAAATAAAATATATGTATCCATTGGCCAAGTCCTATAGGATAAAGTCCAATATCATAGCGTCACAGATGATGGCACACCTGATTCAAGCCTACCTTCAGAATCTCCTTCTCAGTACTTCTTTTCACACACTGTGGCTACTACTGGGCTGTGTGAGAAAACCAAGCGACCTAAATTCAATCGCTAGTGGTACTTGTGGTAATAAATATGCGTTCTGCAAGGGTTTCATGTTTCCATCTAGTATTTTAGAATCTTTAAAGCGAATGTACCTTTAATACATTCTTATGTTCTTGGAGGATGTCTACGCCAGTTGGATGCTAGCCTCTAACTGTGCTGTAAACATACCCACTTCTTACGGGCAATGATCCTGACAACAAAGCAGGTAAGTGCTGGTGGGAAGGAAGGAGTTCCAAGTCACAAAATCTAAGAGTTGTGTCTGGCCTGGAATGAGAAACTTAGTACATCAGTCTGATCTGAGAGCAGCAATGAGATCTGCTTTGAGAGGGGCAGCTCTTCACTTCAGTGGAGTTAGAATTATTAATAAAGGAAGCCCCTGGCCCCTACGGTCGCCATGAATCGGATCTGACTCGATGGCACTTGGCTTGGCTGGCTAGGGTATCTATGAAGAATTTTAAATTCAGGATTCACTGCTTGGGCTAGGTATAGTACTTGGCATCCAATAGGCACTAAAAAACCTTTGCTAAGTGATATTTGTATTCAGTGTCCAACCATTTGAGACCATCTCCCTTGCTACCACCCTGGTCTGAGCCACCACCATCTCTCACCCAGATTTTTGCAACAGTTGCCTGAATGGTCTTCTTGTTTTTGTCTTTGTTATTTCTGTGTCTATTCTCAAGTCATGTCATTCCATTGGTCAAAACTCCTAATTGTTTTCTTTCTCACAGAGACATAAAGTCCTCACAATGGTCTACAAGGTCCTGTGTATCTGATCCTTCATTTTCTCTCTTTTTGCATTTCTTATGACTTCTCTCTACTTTAGTACAGCGACCTTCATGATATTCTGTGAATGTGTCATTCCTCCAAGTCACGGGTCATATTTTTGTAGAGAAGGTTCCATCGGTCCAAATGACAGCCACATGATATACCCCTCACTTCCTTTAGGGCTTGCCGAAATGCTGCCTTCCTAAGAAGGTCTTTCTAATCACTGCCTCTAAAAGGGCCATTCTCCCACATAACTGCTGCCTTCTGCAATTATTTTTCTTCATAGCAAAAGGCTTTTCACTGCTTGACAGACATTTCACTTTTTGTTTATAGTCTTCTTCTCTTGGTAAAGTATAAGCTCCCTAAGGGTGATTATTTTTGTTCTTTGTTCATTTTAGCACTAAGAAGATTTTCTAAATGCAGTAGGTCTCCAATCAGTGCTTTGCTCAATCAGTAATTAAATTCTTCCCAAATTAATGTATGTTGCATATAGGGTTGCTATGAGTCAGAACTGACTCGACAGCATCTAACAACAACAAAGTTAATCTTCCTTCTTCTTTTTCCATAGTATTTTCTTTACACCTATTTCACAGCAATTACCATAGTCTTGCAGTATAGAATAAGTCTGTATATTACCTATCTCCCTCACTGGGTATCCAGTGCAGTTTTACATATTTTTTATGAATTGCATTTGTGCTCATGGAGATGTTTTATTCTCTTTTTACTTTACTTTCTTCTTCCCAACCACTATTGTTTCACCTTCAAAGTGATCACTTCTTAGACCTCCAGTAGTAGACTTACAAGCCTAGTATTTACTTGTGTGGACAGACCATTTAGATGTAGATTTATTATGTCTACCCAATCTTCCATATTTTCAAGTTATGTTTCAGGTAAAAATTTACATTGCAATTTAGTTTCTCATTCAAATATTTATGCACAAATTATTTTGTGACATTAGTTGCCATCTCCACATTGTGTCAGCGTACTCTCCTTTTCCCTTTATCCATCAGGTTCCCTATCCATTCGTCTTGTTTTCTTGTCCCTTCCTGACTTCTTGTCTTTGTTTTAGGGCACATATTGACTACTTAAGCCTATATACTCAACTGAGTTAAGAAGCACATTCCTCACATGAGTTATTGATTTTCTTTTTCTTTTTTTTTTGGCTTGTCTAATGTTTGGTTGAAGGTAGATTTCAGAAGTGGCTTCAGTTCTGAGTTAGCAGGGTGTCCAGGGATCATGGTCTTGGACATGGCCCTAGTCGCTGTCAGAACAGTAAGTCTAGTCTTTTTCCTTGTTGTTGTTATGCATTTTTCTCCTGTTCTGCCTGGGAACCTCTACTGTGATCTCTATCAGAGCCATTGGTTGTGGTTGCTGGGTACCATTTACTTCTTCTTGGCTCAGGGTGATGGTGTATGGAGTTCATGTGGTCCACAAGTCTTTGAAATAATATTTCCCTTGTATATTTAGTTTTTTAAATTCTCATTTGCTCTCAACAGGATGGGACCAATAGATGTATCTTGGGTGGCTACTCACAAGCTTTAATGAAGCCTTTCTTGTTTTTTGTAAAGTTACTGACTCTTTGGAATTTGGCTTTGGATGGTCATTTTTATTGAGAGAAATAGAAGACTTGGCATTGCCTAGAATATTCTCAACTTTCCATAATGATTGAAATTAAGAGATTTAGAAGTTCCTACTTCCATGTGATAAACTTTAAAAGCTACTTCACAGAGAAAACAAACAAAACAAAGACAGCAGCAACAAAACAAAAATGAGAAAGCAGGTGGGATAGGAAAGAGAATGAATAACAGGAAGCTCTCGATTAGGACCCAGACAGAACTCAAAAATGTTAGTTGACTGACTCCACTATAGTTACTGCAGACTACTTGCACGTTCCTCCTTATAGACAGCTGCTGGGTGTACTCTTCAGATGTGCATTGTATAAGAGTGCCATATCAATGAGGGCTCCAATCACATATACAGGCATCATTATGACAGTGAAATTTGAAAATTATTTCATCCTAGTTGTTGACTCCAAACAGTTCATCTGCACATTTACTATGTCAACTTTGTGTTTTGTGACAGGAAGAGGATTTCCTCTATCAAAATCAGTATATTAAGACAGATTTCCAACAGAAGGAGGTATGGTGGCTTATTGCAAAAGAGAAGATTGTATCATTCTTTTTACCTTACAAAAGAAAAATGAGTTTAATAGTAAAAATAAAAAAAAAAACCCTGTTGATCTAATAACTTAATAACTTGAGCCTCTGAACAAAGAGTTTCTTGGTGAACATCTTGTTGACTGTCTTCTAAAAAATCCTTCACTGGTTTTAGCACACTGCCTCAGTCAGTACTTTATATGATAATTTCACCATCTGCTGTTTCCTTGACCAATATTGAACTGCTAGGTTGCCAATTTAATCCACATTTTTTTTCCTTGTGACACAAATTACTAATCTGTGAATTAGTTTCCATTAAAAATCAACAAAGTGTGTTTACTTTCTTAATCAGAGATTTCTTTTAACAATTTGTTAATTGAGCACTAAGGTTTTTGGTTACCGTGAAAAGGTCGTTACTACAAAAATTGAACTTTGGAAATATATTATACAACATCATGTTTAAACATTACAAAATTCTGAAAGTGTATTTTTCCCCCCAGATATTGAAAGAAAAATTAAATAAATAATGATACCAGGAAAGACAAAATCAGAAAGTTATTAGAAGAAAGAAGAAATTTTGGCTGGTTGAATACGTTTTCTGGAGAAATAGATGGAAGCACGGAGTAAAAAAGGAAAAAAAAAAGAATTCAGAGCTAGAGGAGATCTAGGTGGCCAAAAAACACGTGTGGACATGCTCACAATCATTAGCTATTAAACAAAATGACAATGAGATACCATCTCACCCCAACAAAGTTGGCTATGATCCAAAAAATGCAAAACAACAAATGCTGGAGAGGCTGTGGGGAGATTGGAACTCTTCTACACTGTTGGTGGGATTGCAAAATGGTGCAACCTCTTTGGAAAGCAATCTGGCACTCCTTCAAAAAAAATGAATATAGATATACCATTTGACCCAGTAATTTCACTGCTTGGAATATATCCTAAAGAATCAAGGCCATTCACACCAACTGATACACGCACACAAGTGTTCATTGTAGCACAGTCCACCATAGTAAAAACGTGGAATAAACCCAGATGTCCAACAACAGAGGAATGGATAGGTAAACTGTGATATATATACTCAATGGAACACTATGCAATGATGAAGAACAACGATGATTGCAGAAAACATCTCTTAACATGGTTTCAACTAGAGGACATTATGCTGAGTGAAAGTAGTCAGTGACAAAAGGACAAATATTATATGAGACCCCTATGATAAAAACTTAAAAACAGACTCATGCATAGAAGAAAAGACTCTTTGACACCTGCGAGGGTGGAGAGGGAGGAAGGATGAGGTGGGGAGGGTTTAGATTAGTTAATAGGAATTTGGTTGGGTGAAATTGGTGACAGCACACATTAGAAAGAAGATCAACAATAACTGGGTTTCAACACAATTTGAGTACTCCTCCCATCTTAACCTAATAGTGCAAGGACAGAGTAGGTGGGGCGGGGGGCCAGACACCATGCTGTCAGATGAAATCAAGGCCAGTTGGCACAGCTAGCCTTTTGCTAATGAGGACTCTCTACACCCCTCATCAGTGAGTGGCATCTGGGGTCTTAAAAGCTGCCAAGCTGCCATCTGAGGGTACAGCAAATGGTCCCAACTCAACAGGAAAGGATGATCACTGAGGACAAGAGCAACGTGGGGGAAAGAGAACCCAGAAGACAGAGAGACCCATGTGAGTGGGTTTCTACATCAACTCTTGACCAGAAGAACCAGATGGTGCCTAGCCAGCACCAGTGATAGCCACAATGGAGCTCACAAAGTGGAGTTTCACTGACAACGAGAGAATAAATAGGGGTATACTCTGAGATCTTCAATAGAAGACCACAATTGATGATCCAAGTGCTTTGGACTTCCCCTGGGAGTATGGTACCTGGCCCTGATGATGCCCCTGTCCATAAATCATAATGAAGGTCAACTTTTCCGACAGCAATGAGTTGGATTTGGCGCTGCAGAGAGACAGTATTTTGTAGGAATTTTATGTTTCTATGCATCTATAGGATGCCATCCTGCTGACTTCTTGCTAGAGGAAGGGGAGTGGGTGGAAAGGAGGGGACAGAAGACTGTTGAGAGTATAGGACATATATGGAGCAGAGAAGAAGGTTGTGCTGTCACTGGGCATGGAGAGGAGTGGGAACTGCATATAGGTGAGCATGTGAATTTATATGGGAATGTACATTTTCATTCAATCATAATAAAAAATAAAATAAAATAAAAAAGAATTCACAGCTATAATTTTCAGCAATGTAGGGTGTTGTTAGGTGCCCTCAAGTCAGTTCTGGATCATTGTGAAATCGTGTATGAATGAAACACTGCTTGCTTTGGCACCATCCTTGCAACTACTGCTATATTTGAGCCCATTGATGCAGCTCTGTCAATCTGTCTTGTTGAGGTGTTTCTTCTTTTTTGCTGACCATCTGATTTACCAAACAGGATGTTTTTCTTCAGAGATTGGTTCCTCCTGATAACATATCCAAAGTACCTGACACTAAGTCTTGCCATCGTTGCTTTTAAGGAGCATTCTGGCTGCACTTCTTCCAGGATGGATTTGTTTGTCCATTGAACAGTCCATGTTATAGTCAATATTCTTTGCCAATACCATAATTCAAATGCATCGGTACTTCTTCTTTGGTCTTTCTTATCTGTTTTCCAGCTTTTGTATGCATACGAGGCCATTGAAAATATCATGACTTTGGTTAGGTGCATGTGAAGTCTCAAAGTCACATTATTGCTTTCGAAAACTTTACAGAGGTCCTCTTTGGTGGTTTTGCATAATGCAGTACATTGGTTTCTTGACTGCTGCTTCCATGGGCATTGATCATGGATCCAAGTAAAATGAAATCCTTGCCAAATTCAATCTTTTCTCTGTTTATCATGATGTTGCTTACTGGTCCAATTATGAGGATTTTTGTTTTCTTTGTGTGGAGGTATAATCCATACTTCATCAGTAGGTGCTTCAAGTACTCTTTACTTTCAGCAAGTAAGATTGTGTCATCCGTATGTTACAGGATGTTAATGAATCTTCCTCTAATGCTGATGCCCCATTCTTCTTCATATACTCCAGCTTCTGGGGTGATTTGGTCAAAATGTAGACTGAATTAGCATTGTAAAAGGCTATTACTATGCAGTACAGCTTTCTTGATTTTAAACCAGTCAGTATTTTCTTGTTCTGTTCCAACAACTGCCTTTTGTTTTATGACAGGTTCCACATGAGCAAAATTAAGTGTTTTGGAATTTCCACTGTTTACAGTGTTGTCCATAATTTGTTGTAACCCTCATAGTTGAATGTGCCAGAAGGAAGTGATTGGTATTCAAACATTGCTGGAAGTAGCCTGTGATCAAAAATGGATAGTACTGAAGGAAGAAGTCCAAGCTGCACTGAAGGTGTTGGCAAAAAGCAAGACTTCTGGAATTGACAGATAGAATACCAGTTAATAGGTTTCAACATATGGATGGTGTGCTGGAGGTGCTCATTCACCTATGTTTAGAAATTTGGAAGACAGCTTGGCCAACTGACTTTAAGAGATTTGTATTTGTGTCCATTTTCACTGAAATGTGATCCAACAGAATTTGGAAATTATATAACAACTCATAATCCCACACAAGTAAAAAATTATTGAAGGTCATCCAAGAGCAGTTGTAGCAATATGTGGACAGTGAACTGCCAAAACTTCAAGCTGGATTCAGAACCGGATGTGGGCCCAGGGATATCATTGCTGACATCAGGTGGATCTTAGCTGAAAGCAGACAATACCAGAATGCAGGGTAGAGAATAGTACTGTTAGATTTGTGAATTACAGAAATACATTTATTTCTGTGTTATTAACGTAATAGGATGTGAGTTTACATTCTACTTCAATATAAACTCTAAATACATTTCAAGAATAACTTCAAGGAGAAAAATATCAAATGGATCCATTAAATTGAACATTCTTTCTGCTGATCCCAGTCCATTGCCATCTAATTTGTACATTAAACAATTAAGCCTTACACGCTTGTTGAAAGTATTTCAATTCTAGTAAAATGTATAGCATTGCAAAAGAGATTATAGGTGGGAATAGTTCAGAAACAATCACATGCAAATTCTCCCACATGTTAAAAATGACTAAATTTTGACTATTTCATCTCAAACAGATTTTGTCTTTTGTCTATATTACAAACTCTTTGGATGTAGAAATAATCTGCTAATGAATGAGAAAGTATGCAATGATTATTAACATTTATTATATATTCTTAGTAAACATGAAAAAAGTTAAACATATCAATGGTAATGTACTTATGAAAAATTAAAATCAGGAAGAAATGTATAGCAATTGATGTAATCATAGATTATATAATGGAAAAAAGAAAAATTTTGGTGATTGAAGTATGCCTGACCTAATCCATGGTTTTTTCAATATGTTTGTGAAAGTTGAACAATGAAAAGCAAAGGCTGAAGAAGAATACACCATGGGCTGCCAGAAGAATACATGAAGCTTTCCAGGAGGAGGTACAACCAGAATTCTCCTTAGATGCGAGGATGGTGAGACTTCATATTGCTTACTTTGGATGTGGTAGAAGGAGGCACCAATTCCTGGAGAAGGGCATCATGCTTGGTAAAGTAGAACATCAGCAGAAAAGAGGAAGGTCCTCAGTGAGGTAGACTGACCTAGTGGTTTCAACAATGGGATCAAACATAGCAACAATTGTGAGCATGGTGCATAACTGAGACATTTTTCATCTTGTTATACATGGGCTGCCATGTGCTGGAGCTGCCTTGATGGCATTTTAACACATTACATGATATGCCTCTAAATTTACATGACTGAGTTTTTTTAGCAAAACCAAGTTCTAGAATCCAGAGGACTATTTAAAGAACTTAATGAGTGAGACAGTGAAAATTTTGAGCATTTTTAAGAAACTATAGCAGAATTATATGACATTATGGAAGATATGTATGAAGAACATAACACTGACAACATATTTCTTAGGGGTGGAAGATAAAGCCAAAAATACGTGGTTGTAGGAGAATCATTTGTGCAAAGAATAAATGTGAAATTTAACTCATTTTAGGTACAACCTCTGATATATGCCATATAAAAAGCAAAAAAATACCCAAGCCTGTTACTATCAAGTAGATTCCAACTCATAGTGACTCTATAGGACAGAGTAGAACTGCCTTACAGAGTTTCTAAAGAATAGCTGGTGATTTCAACTGTCCACCTTCTGGTCAGTAGCTGAGCTCCTAACCACTATACCACTAGGGAGATACGGGGTAAATAATAATTACTGTTAGATTTGTGGATTGCAGAAATGCATATATTTCTGTATGTAAACTGGGGTTGGGGTTTTTGACTTACGAATTGAGTAATTTAGGAAGAATTATGTACTTTTCTAGTGGATTACTTAAGGAAATCGAATGTAGGCAAAAATAATTTGAGGAGGTAGGGATATGACAAGTATGTATAGAGAATAATTTGCAACAAAGGAAAGCTTTGTTGATCTGTACATACTTTAAACTGAGTAAAATTAATAATGCAGTACAAAAATTTTTCGACACTGTTAAGACAGAAACATCGTTCAAGAACTAACCGTATGTACTTTTAAAACCATTTAACCGCGTACTGGATTTTGTTGAAAACATATTTAGTGAAAGTAATAAAAAATAAAAACCTTTGTTAACTATGTAATAGGGATTTCAAGTGATAACATTATGTCACTAAAAACCTTATCAAAATCACTATGCCATGCTTTTTCAGGAATTGTTGATGATGTAGATAACCCCCCAAACCAAACCCCTTATTGTCAAGTCAATTCCAAGTCATATGATGATTATGTACATAAGAATACCTAAATACATAATAGACCAAAGCTATAGATCTCTAAAACCCAACCCACTGCCATCAAGTTGTGTCTGATTCATAGCAACCCTAGATGTCAGAGTGGAACTGCCTCATTGAGTTTCCAAGGAGTGCCCGGTGGATTTGAACTATGACCTTTTGGTTCACAGGCATGGCATTCAGCCCACTATGCCACCAGGGTTTACAATAGATCTCTAAAGAGTAATAATATGCAATAGTAACATAGCGATACTTACATCATAGTAATATACAATACTAATGATATAATCGTTACCAGTAATATGTAATGGAAACCCTGGTGGTGTAGGAAGTTAAGTGCTACATCTGCAAACCAAAAAGTCAGCAGTTCAAATTCTCCAGGTACTCCTTGAAAACTCTATGGGGCAGTTCTCCTGTGTCCTACAAGGTTGCAATGAGTTGGCATAGACTTGACAGCAGTTTTTTTTTTTTTTAATAGTATGTAATAAGCAATAATATTATTGGCCTTTTGTTAGAGTTCTAGGTCAGGAATTGACAGTCTTCTAAGGTCCACATTACTACAAGAAAGATAGGCTAATCTAGTGATCATTTTTGGAGAATGAGACACGATTAAAAGCATGTGCTGAACCAGATAAACAGCACCTTATAAAGACTCTTTGGAACATACCTGTCAAAGACACCTTGACCACAACCCTTCCTTGTTTCTGGTCAAAGTAATTGAGGCCGAGATTTTGAAAACATGTAGAAATTCAAGCTGGGTTCAGAAGAAGATGTAGAACCAGGGATATCATTGCTGATGTCAGATGGATCTTGCTGAAAGCAAAGAATACCAGCAGGATGTCTATTTGTGTTTCACTGACTGTGCAAAAACATTTGACTGTGTGGATCATACTAAATTATGGCTAACTTTGCAGAGAATGGGAATTTCAGCAACACCTACTTGTGCTCGTAAGGAATCTGTATATGGATCGAGAGACAGTCGTGCAAACAGAACAAAGGGACACTACATGGTTTAATGTCAGGAAAGGCGTGTGTCACGGTTGTATCTTTTCACTCTATCTTTAATCTGTATGCCAAACAAATAATCCAAGAAGCTGGATTATAACGAAGAAGAACGAGGCACCAGGATAAGAGGAAGACTCATTAACAATCTGCATTACGCAGACGGCATCATCTTACTTGCTGGAAATGAAGATTTGAGACACTTACTGATGAAGATCAAGGACCTCAGTCTTCAGTACAGATTGCACTTCAACATCAAGAAGACAAAAATCCTCACAACTGGACCAGTAAGCAATATTGTCATAAACAGAGAAAGGATTGAGGTTGTCAAAGATTTCATTTTACTTGGGTCCACAATCAATGTGCTTGGAAGTAGCAGTCAAGAAATCAAAAGACACCTTGCACTGGGAAAATCTCCTGCCAAGGACTTCTTCAAAGTATTTAAAAGTAAGGATGTCACCTTGAAGACTAAAACATGCCTGACCCAAGGCATGGTGTTCTCAATCGCATCATATACATGTGAAAGCTGGACTATCAACAAAGAAGACAGTAGAAGAGTTGATGCCTTTGAATTGTGGTGCTGGAGAAGAATATTGAGTGTGCCATGGATCATCAAAAAAAAAAACCCAACAGATCTGTTCTGGAAGAAGCACAACTTTCCTTGGAAGCAAAGATGGCAAGACTGCATCTTACATAGTTTGGACATGTTGTCAGGAAAGATCAGTCTCTGGAGAAGGACATTATGCTTGATAGAGTGAAGGGTCAGCAAAAAAGAAGAAGACCCTTGACAAGACGGATTGGCACAGTGGCCGCAACAACAGGCTTAAGCATAAAAACAATTGTGGACACGAAACAAGACAGGGCAGTGTTTTTTTCTATTGTTCATAGGGTTGCTATGAGTTGGGACTGACTCAATGGCACCTAACAACAACATTGAAGACATGAGTTGAAGAACCCCAAGCAGTTCATGCACACCCTCACTAGTGTATGTCCCCATGCTGACCCTTAGACATAGAACAGGTTATTACAATACCCACCAGGAAGGGACCCAGCTTGCAGTTGCTGACATCTGTAATGGCAGACTTAAGTGGCAACATGTTGTCACCGCCCCCACTGGACAATCAACTTAACCTTGATTAACATAGGATGAGCCCCTCTGGACCAAAGCCACTATGACTCAGGGGGAAGGGACATCCATAAGAAACCCAGCTGCCCCTACCAGCACACGGTTAACGACCTGTCCAGCCAGCTGCTGCTGGATGTGGTACTGCTGTTTCTGTTCCTAAGTTTCCCTTTTGATGAATAAATCTATGTCTCTTCGATGGTCTCCTGGTCAGTTATTTGGTCTCTAGGCAACCGCGTATTCAGAAGCATTTGTATTGTTGGGAAAAAATCCTAATTAAATGAAGCATAACTGAAATTGTTGTAGTAAAATTATTTTCCAAGGAAGCATGATGTATAATTACTTTATAGCCAGTTATTGTATCCTAATTACTTGGGATTCTTATTTATTGTGATTAAAATTTTGAATTTGGTATTATCTTAAATTCAATAATTTGTGGTGGCTTTTTATATAAGAATTATTTTATATCTGCTGCAGTTAATATAATGAGAACTGAATCATATATTACCTTAAAAGTATACTATGGTAAAAACATGGTCACTTGGTGGAGCAAATAACTGCTAACATAAAGGTTGGCAATTCAACCTTATGCTGGGATACCATGAAAGAAAAGGCCTAGTTATCTGTTTACATTAAAATAACAGCTAAGAAAACCCTGATTTGTATGGAATATTGTATGGATTAGGGGCAGTCCTTGTTGACAGGGATGTAGATTCATGTATTACGATAGTGCTATGGAGAACTATCAGAGTAGATGACAGTGAGATGGAAAGAAAAAAAGGCATCTTTTTCTCGTGTAAACATTTGTAAAGTTATTATTGGTTGCCTTCTGTTGAATTGTGTCCCCCAAAACATATGTGTTGCGGTTTGGCTAGGCCATGGTTCCTGGTATTGAGTTATGTTCTTGTATGTTGTGAATTCTGCCTCTATGATAGTAATGAGGGAAGATGGGCAGCAGTTGTGTAAGGGAGGTAGGACTGAGTCTGTAAGATTGTATCGTGCCTTAAGGCAACCTCTGGTATAGTAAGGGAGGCAAGACTCAGTCTGTAAGATTGTATCGTGCCTTAAGGGAACATCTAACATAGTTCTAATATTTTTGTAAATCAGTATTGCTATTGTTGAGTGCCACATGACACATAGTAACCCTATAGAACAGAGCAGAAGTCCTACAGGGTTTCCTACATAGAGAAATAGTCGATGTAGTTATTATGTGGCTGAGAATTAATGTCCAAGATTTTACAGTTAAGGAAAAAAAATAAAGGTAAAAGGCTCTGTCTTACAGCAATGAAACAAACAGGGATGAAAAATGGAAATCAGTCAGTATGCTGTTATGTGCAAAATGCTACACTGTGGAAGATTTTGTTTGTTCTTTCTCTTTACTAACAGGCAGGTGAAGTCAAGAATCTTCACAGACTGTGCTGGGCGTTGCCTCATGTCTTAAGGACAAAGATTAGTAAGGCTGTCAACTTGTTATTTTTGACAGGCCCTGTAAACTCTGTGATCAACAAAAATGCAAGATAAAATGTCTTTAGGTACAAAATAATTTCTCAAAGCCAAAGCTTGTTGGATTTTGGACAAAATACAGTAGAATTATACAGCCAAACAAAAGTTTTTACTGGGATAAACTTTGAAATTCATTGAGGCTTTTTGAAGATAAAAGAGCTCTTTATGAGCCAATAATGAAAGTGTGTAAAGAGTCACAGGTGTTTTGCAACAGACATCTGGAGATCTCATTAGGATATGAAAGCACCGTAAGGAAAAGAAGTTCTTTAAAGTTAGAAGGT
Organism: Heterohyrax brucei; assembly: GCA_028571685.1. Lineage (NCBI taxonomy): Eukaryota > Metazoa > Chordata > Mammalia > Hyracoidea > Procaviidae > Heterohyrax > Heterohyrax brucei. The sequence goes on from CM053143.1 coordinate 25,603,698, forward strand.
TTGGCTGAACTTAACTGAGAAGTGAGTCACACTGCAAGCAAGGATCTGAGGAAGATTCTTGCCTGGACAGTGGTGTGCAGACTGATAGGAGTCAGTGTTGGACATCAGTCTAGTTTTTGGTTCTGATTAGCAATCTCTTGAATGCATGAGTGTTTGCATGTGTGTGAGAGTGTGTGTGTGTGTATGTTATATGTAAACCACTGCATCAAGTTGATTCTAACACACAGTGACTCTATAGGCAGAGGAGAACTGCCTCAGTGTTTACAAGGAGCATCTGGTAGATCTGAACTGCCATTCATTGAAGTGCCAGCCACAGCACTTAATCACTACGCCACCAGAGTATATAAAAGACACACCTAAGGAAACCACTTATTTAAAAAAAATTGTGGTGAAATATGTATGATAAAAAATTGCCATTTTAACTACTTTCAACTACATGATTTAGTGACACTAATTACAGTCACCATATTGAGCTAGAGCACTGGTTAAGGCCCTGGAGCCTTGGTTAAAAGTTTTCCTGCTAAGCAAAAACATCAGCAGATTGAATCCACCAGTTAGCTACTCCTTGGAAACTTCGTGGGGCAATTAAACTCTGTCCTACAGAGTCACTGAGTAGGCATCAACTTGAAGGCAATGAGTTTGGTTTTTATGTTGTGCTACAGTCAGCACTATTTTCAAAGATTTATGTCACTCCAAAGAAAGACTTAGAACCCTTCCAATAACAATTCCCACTTTCTTCTCCCCTCAATTCCTAAAAAACCAAACCCATTGCTGTTGAAATGATTCTGACTCATAGTGAACCTATCGGACAGAGCAGAACTGCCCCACAGAGTTTTCAAGAACAGCCTGGCAGAAAGCAGCCCATAGCACTTAACTAGTATACCACCAGGATCTGCAGTCCCTGATGACCACTAAAATATTTTTAGCCATATATACATGTGGTATTTCATGTAAGTGGGATCATGCAATATTTGTCTTTTATTGTTTGACTTATTTCACACAGCATAATAATGCCAGGATTCATCCATATTGTAGCACTTATCAGAATTTTATTTCTCTTTATAGCTGAATAATATTCCATTGCATGTGTATAATACACTTCATTTATCCATTTATTGGATAAATGGACAACTCATTGGACATGAGTTGTTTTCCCCTTTTGGTTATTATTAACACTATTGCAATGAACACTGGTGTAGGATATCTGTTTGAGTGCCTGCTTTCAAATCTCTATGGTAAATGTGTAGAAGTGGAATTGCTGTGTCATACATGGTAAATCTATTTAATAATCATCCTTTTAAAATCCTTCATATGTCATTGGAATATACCAGTGAATTTGAAAGCTTTTTGTTTTCTGTTCCAGAATCAAAAAAATAAATGGTGTTAGAATACACAGTCTTATATTTACTGATAAGAGTCAAAGTATGGCATTTAGTATATTTCATCTGAATTTAGAGGCCATCTCAAAAACAAAATACACTCATTAAATACTAATGACCAAAGACCAGAGGAGCTGTGGAATGGTACTAAGAATATCATACAAGAAGAAAGCAAAATCTCGTTAAAAAGATAAGAAAGAAAAGATCAAAATGGTCATCAGAAGAAATTTTGAAGGTTGCTCTAGAATTTTGAATAGCTAATGCAAACAGAAAAAAATCATGAAGTAGAAGAGTTAAACAGAAGACTTCAAAGGGTGGCTCAAGATGACAAAGTGAAATATTATAATGAAATGTGCAAAAACTTAGAGTTAGAAAACCAAAAGGGAAGAATATGCTCAGTATTGCCCAAGCTGAAAGAGCTGAAAAAAAATTCAAGGTTTGCATTATACTTCTGAAGGATCCTATAGTGTAAATATTAAATGACACAGGAAACATCAAAAGAAAATAGAAGGAGTACATAGAGCCATTGTACCAAAAAGAACTGATTGACCTTGAGCCATCTCAGGAGATAGCATATGATCAAGAACTGGCGGGAAAGAAGAAAGAAGTCCAAGCTGCACTGAAGACACTGGCAAAGAACAAGACTCTAGGAATTGATGGAAGACCAACTGATATGTTTCAACAAACAGTTGCAGCATGGACAGTGTTGACTCATCTATGCCAAGAAACCTGGGACACAGCTGCCTGGCCAAGTGACTTAAAGAGATCTATACTTGTGCCTATTCCAAAGAAAGGTAGTTCAACAAAATGCAGAAATTATCGAACACAGAAAAATATCACATGTAGGTTAACATTCCTGTAGCACTTCAAAAGTGTTTCAAGCACTACATGGACAGGAAACTGCCAAAAGTTCAAGCCAGATTCAGAAGAGGATATGGAACAAGGGGTATTATTAGTAAAGTCAGACAGATCTGGGTTGAAAGGATAGAATACCAGAAAGTCATTTACCTGTGTTTTATTGACTATGCAAAGGCATTAGACTGTATGAATTAAAACAAATTGTGGGTAACAATATGAATGATGAGAATTCTGGAACATTTAATTGTGATCACAGAACCCTTTACATAGATCAATAGGCAGTAATTAAAAAAGAACACGGGGGATACTGCATGGTTTAAGGTCAGAAAAGGTGTGTGCCAGGGTGATACACTTTTACCATACTTATTCAAATTGCATGCTGAGAAAATAGTCATAGAAGATGGACTGTATTAAAAAGAAAGGAAAATTAGATTGGAGGAAGACCCATTAATAGCCCACAGTATGTAGATGAAACAGCCTTGCTTGTTAAAAGTGAAAGGGACTTGAAGCAGTTACTGATGAAGATCAAAGAATACAGTCTTCAGGATAGATTGCACCTTAGTATAAAGAAAACAAAAATCTGCACAGCTGGCCCAATAAACAACATCATTATATATAGAGAAAACATTGACATTGTCAAGGATTTCATTTTACTTGGATCAATGAATCAGCACCCGTAGAAACAGCTGTCAAGAAATCAAAACACATATTTTATTGGGCAAATCTACTGCAAATGACTTTAATGTGTTAAAAGGAGTGCAGGTGGGCAGTGGTTAAGAGCTCAGCTGCTAACCAAGAAGTCAGCAGCTCAAATCCACCAGCCACTCCTTGGAAATCCTATAAGGCAGTTCTGCTCTTTCTTATAAGGTGGTTATGAGTCGGAGCTGACTTTGATGACAGTGGGTTAATATGTTAAAAAGCAAAGATGTCACTTTAAGGACTAAGGTGCACCTGACCCAAGCTGTTATGTTTTCAGTTGCCTCCTATGCATATGAAAGCTGAACAAAAGAATAAATAAGACTGAAATAGAATCGATGCATTTGAATTATGGCATTAGTGAAGAATATTGAATATGTGAGGACTGCCAATTAAGTTCAGGAACTCAATCTAGAGAAAGTGCTACATACCTCATTGCTGAATATAATACCACTACGGTTACCTTCATAGTACTCCAAGCTATGCACTGAGGCTGGTGCCTAGTCCACCGTTCAAAGCACTTTTAGAACTCCTTTTCTGAATGGTCATCAGAGCTGTTGTCCTATTACCCTTAGTGTCCTCAATGTCATCAAAATGTACTCCTTTTAATAAGTCATTCAGGGCCAGATCAGGTGAGTAGGGAGAGTGTTTCAATGCAGTTATTTCCTAATTGGCTAACAACTCCCTGGCAGACGGCTATAAAACTACGTTCGCAAACTGCCAGTGAGCCACCGTGCGCAATGGCCACTCCACAACAGTTCCTAAATTGCTTTGAAGGGCAGGCAAGGCACTGGTGTCGGTGCATATCTTCCCGAGTGGAGTTGAACGCGACTGTAGTGATACTCAGCCACGTGGTATGTAGCAGTTAGAACAATTAAGTTCGTGGACTTAATTGTCACACTTTGTACCATGGTCTGCTAGAAGAATGAGCATATTTATCTGGAAAGAAATACAATAAGAATGTTTCTTAGAAGCAAGAATGGCAAGACTTTCTCTTACATACTTCGGACATACTATTAGAAGGAATCAGTCCCTACAGAGAAGCAAGTAATACTTGTTCAGCTAGAGAGTCGGTGAAAAAGAAGTAGTCCTTCGGTGAGAGGGATTGACACAGTGTCGGGAACAATGGGCTCAAGCATAGTAACGATCGTGAGGATGGTACAGGACCAGTGTTCGTTCTGTTACAGGCAGGGTGGCGATGAGTCAGAAATGATCGAAGCACTTCTAACGATAATACGGTTTCGAAGGACCCTTGGTGTTACAGGGTTGAGGGTTTGTCTGCTAACTCAAGCAGTTTGAACCCACCGGTTGCTCCATTGGAGAAAGATGTACGAATGCGTTTCTGTAAAGATTATAGACTTGGAAATCCTTGGGGAAATTCTACCCTATCCTACAGAGTTACTATAAATGAGAATCAATGGCAATGAGTTTTGGTTTGATAGGATGTTTTAGCTCCATCCTGGGCAAATTTATTTTCATATAAATTAATGAATTTATTGACTTTTACAGGAATAAAGGCCAGGCTGTACTATGCAGAGTAGACCTTATTTGGCGTTCTTACCATAAAATTGGCATACGCTGTTCTTAAAATATGATTTTTTTAACCTAATTAAACAAATAAAAATACTGAACTAAACCAAGAACAGAAATAAATGAAATGAAAAAAATGAATGAACAACATCCTCTATCAATAGATGCTTCTTCAAGATAATGGATAAACCATGTAAACGACTGATGTGATTCATTTAAAAAGCTTGTTCCAATTGATAAGTAGAGGGAGAAAATGTTAACTGAAGAACGAAAAATAGAAAAAATTGCCATGCAATTAAAATATTGGTGATTGTTCCTGAATGTTTATAAAACTGTGAAACACTCTTAAGTTTTCAAAATAACTTCCTTAGAAGATAGACTTATCTAAATCCTCTTACCTGATTGATTTTACAAGGTAAATATAGCTTTGTATTGAAATATGACAGTACTATCAAATCACAGAAAAAGCAGAGAAGAAGGAAAATATCAAAGATTTAAAAAACTGTAGCAAATTTAGCAAGCAAAGTGGCAAGCAAAATGCAGTGAGTGAATAACATGCTGTAGTCAAATAGAGCGTATTATGGCAAAGTGAAATTGCCATGCCACAAAGAATGCCACTGATCTTGTTAAAAAGGAAGGAAACAAAAGCTCATATGAGCTCAGATGATTGAAGGAAGGAATTCAATCAGATTTTCCATCTTTTCTTGATTAAATTATTTAAGTGTACAAAGTAGTGTTTAATAGTACATATTTAAAATGAAGCAACACTGTATCTACATCAGATATATTAAAGTCATTTCCTTAAACCAGCAGGTAAGATGAGAATATGCCTTATCACCGTTGTTAATTAACATAAATGCTTGAAATTCTGGCAATAGCTATTTCAGATCCACACCAATCAGAGGTAACAATAAGGTAGAAAATAGTTTTGGATAAATTTTCTTATAAACACACACACATACACGATTTAGAAAAGTCAAAGGTGTAAATAACCTCTGTAAGACCTTTTAAAATAAAAGTGTCTGACATATCTGACGTGTTTGGTTCCCAAACTGATTTTAAACCTTTGCTTTTACTTCAGCAACAATTAACTACTCTATAAACTCGATCTTGTATCTAAGAAAATATTTTTCTGTAACCTAGCTGACATGGATTTAATTATGAAACCAAAAAACCAAACCCAGTGCTCTCAAGTCGATTTTGAATCACAGTGATCCTAGAGTACAGAGTAGAACAGTGCCTCTATCAAACTACTGACCTTTTGGTTAAGAGATGTAGCACTTAACTACTACGCCACCAAGTTTTCTGGAATGTATTAGGTCTGCCTCAAAATGTGTGTCAGTGTGGCTGGGTGATGATTCCTGGTATTGTGTGGTTAATATCCATTTTGTGATCGTAATTTTGTGTTAGAGAGGATTAAGAGGTGATTGCAACTCTCTTACCCATTCATGTCCCTGATCCAATGTAAAGAAAGTTTCCTTGGGGTATGGCCTACACTACCTTTCATCTCTCAAGAGACAAAAAAGAAAGGGAAACTAGCAGACAGCTCCCCATACTACAAAGAAAATAACACTACTTTTGATTCTGTAAAGAACCTATGTATCAATAGAGAGAAATATATATGTAGAAAATAGCTCCTTCAATTGTAGAGGCTGGAAGAAGTCTGTGAATCAGGATAGAGCCTTCTGATTCACACAGCCACAGGGTCTCGTAAACACAAGACCAGGAAGTTGGAGAGCAGCGGTCTTGCTCACAGGCTGTGAAGTGTGCCTCGTTTCAAGACTGGCAGGTAACCTGATAGCTGAAGTACCAAGAACGGAAGATCAGACAAACTGGAGGCAGCTACAAGATTCAAACATGACAAAAGCCAGAATGTCCACTTGTGTTTGGATGCAGACTAGAGGCCCAAGGAAACTCCCTTTCAACGAATTGGCTACTCACAGCAGATTCATCCCATCACGGGGGTGATAACATACAAACACAAAAAATATTGGTTGACATACAATCTTAACCATCACAATCACTAATTGGCAACAAATCAACATGTGCTCTTTAAACTGTAATGCTCGTGAGCAGTCTGTGTATGTATCAAGAGGCAGTAATGAGAACAGAACAAGAGGACAGTGCATGGTATAAAGTCAGGAAAAGTATGCATCAGGGTTATACCCTTTTACCACGCTTTTTCAATCCATACGCCAAGCAAATAATCCAAGAAGGTGAACTATATGAAGAAGAAAGAGAAATAAGGACTAGAGGAAGATGTACTAACAGTCTGTATTATGAAGATGATATAACCTTTCTGGCTGAAAGTGAAGAGGATTTGAAATGCTCACTGATGAAGATAAAAGACAACAGCTTTCAGTACGAGTTGCACATTAACATCACAACTGGCCCGGTAAGCAACATCATGATAAATGCGGAAAGACTGAAGTGGTCATGGATTTCATTTTACTTGGTTCTGTAATCAACGTCCACGAAAGCAGGAGTCAAGAAGTCAAAAGAACACATTACACTGGGAAAGTATGTTGCAAAAGACCTCTTTAAAGTGTTGAAAAGATTTCACTGTGAAGACTAGGTGTGCCTGACCAAAGCTGTGGTATTTTCAATCACATCATATGCATGTAAAAGATGGAGAATGAATAAAGAAGACAGAAGAAGAATTGAAGCCTTTGAAGCGTGGTGTTGAAGAAGTATACTGAATGCATCATGAACTTCCAAGAGAACAAACAGATCTGTTCTGGAAGAAATATAACCAAAGTGCTCCTTCAAAGCAAGGGTGGCGAAACTGTGTCTACTTTGGACATGTTTTGATTCTTTACTTGCTAAAGGATCAGCAAAAAAGAGGAAGACCCTCCAGGAGATGGGCTGACACATTGGCTATAACAATGGGCTTAAGCATAAAAATGATTGTGGGCACGGCACAAGACTGGGCAGTTGTTCACAGAGCTGCTATGAGTCTGAACAGACTCCATGAGACTTAACAACAACAACAACAACTGACAACTCTAAACTAATCTTAGCAAAAGCCTCATTTTTGGATATACTTCCCTCAACTACTTTACCTCTTCAAGCATCAATTAGAATGATATTAGCTTTTCCTCGAAGAGCGTTGAAACAAAACTGTAAGTCACCAGTCATATAAAACCCATGTATGTTGCATTCACCATTCTCCTTAAAGCCCTTGATTTTGTTAACTTGCATTTACTTTTACTTCTCACTGGTAACCCGGTTAGAACATCATGTTGTTAGTTTCTGGTTTAACAATATAAATATTGCTCAGATGTCTCTAACTCCTTGGAGTGTGCTGGATTTCACTTTGTGAGGCTCAGTGGCCCTCCAGCTTGGGTTGCCTTTGCTTCCAATAAATCTCTCTTGATTTGATTGTAACTAGAACATTAGTTGTTATTCTATGAAAAACCGTAACTATCAGAATTCAGAAATGATTGTAGCAAATTTACAGAATATAAGATATGGCCCCCAAATACTGTACATAAATTACAATCTATTGTATATTTTCATACATAAAGATATTTAAAAAAAAGTAACAGTTGCTGTTGAACCAATTTTGACTGATGGTGACCCCATGTGTGTTAGAATGAACTGTGCTTCATAGACGTTTTCAACTGCTGTGGTCACAAGGCCTTTCTTCTGGGATGCCTTGAGGTGGATTCAAACTACTCCAACTTTATGTTAACAGCTGGTATTTTAACCATTTGCACAGCTCAGGGACTCCAAAATTATTAAGGATGTAGATATTAATCTTGTTACTTAAGAAAATTATTCTGAGAAAACTATAAACTCAACAAAAAAGTAGTCTAATTTGATTATTAGATTAGGTGGTTCAGGTGACCTCTGGGCCTTTTCCCATCCAGATGCTGAAGACCTTAACTACACGAGACACATTAAGAACTTTAGGACAATTTTTCTACATCCTTCCTGAGCCTTGAACTTCAGTTGCACAAATTTGAATTCTAACTTGTTTCTCTTTTAACTCATGTCAGCTATCTTCCCATTTTTGATTTTATATTAGTCTTAACTCCTAAAGCCCACTCACATACAACCTTAGACTATATTTTTTTCTTAAACTATGAGTGATGCTCTTTGTATCTTTCTTAGCTCTTAACTCAGAAGAAAGATGGTAAGAGTCTGACTCTAAATCAGCTCTACTGCCCATTGGAGACTTGTACTACTCCAAGATAATAACTTCTTTGATAGAGAATGATATAAATAAGGGCATTTTTGTCTCATTATTAGAAAAATAATAGAAAAATTACTAAAATTTCTCTGATTAATATTAACAGAAAAATAATGCTAATGTATGTGGAATAATTATTGGGCAGGTCTTCAAAATAATATTTTAAAAGGAGATTGGTTACTCACTGTTGGAGCGGGAGATAACAGCACAGGGAAGAGGCTTGAGTGACCATTTGGATATGCATATGACTTCACATAGAAATTTAATAGCTATGTGTGCGTGTGTGTGTGTGTGTGTGTAGTCTATTGCATCCGCATGTATTTCCTTATTCTCTCCACAGAGAAGGCCTGGAAGCAATGACATTGCAGTAGTAAGCAACATTACGTAGTGTCCAGATCTTTGTTTCTAATATCATCACCCAGTATAAAAAACTAGGGCTTCTTAGAGAAACGGGTGATTATAGGCCCAAGGCGGAAAATATACAAGATGAGCCTAGGGCATCTTATAGTTCCAGAAATTAAGGAGGTTCTCAAACAAATAATCTGTAATGATAGCAGTATGCCAAAGGGACAGGGCAGCTAACTGAAAAAGGTCTTAATGGCCAAAGCTGGAACAATTTGAGCAATAATATAAAACAGTATTGTATTATAACTGAATATATAAGATAAATATCCATGAGCTCATACTGGCATAAATGAATAATTGAGTAAATATGTTAATTAAGACAAGATCAACCTTCCATATAGAGGAATTGGAAATAGTTTTTGTAGACACTCTGCTCTCAAGGAGTTGCGGTATAAATCCCCACTGTAAGTGTGGGCCATGCATTGTGACTTCCTTTCAAAAAGACACAGTTATGAGAAAGAGTAAAGAAGATTACTGTTGAGAAATTTGGTAATCATTCAGATAACAAGATGAAACTTGTTCTCATTCAGATAACAAGACGAAACTAAAGAGATGTGTCAACTAAACGTAGTAAGATATCCTGGATGAGCTTCTGGAATAGAAAAAGGACATTAGGTAGAAATGAAAGAAATCTGGGTCAGGTGCTCCTTAGCCCTTAAAGTGACATCTTTGTTTTTTAACACTCAAGGGGGTCTTTTGTCATAGATACGCTTGATGCAATGTATCATTTATTTCTTGATTGCTGCTTTCATGATTGTTGATTGCGGAGCCAAGTAAAATGAAATTCTTGACAGCTTCCATCTTTTCTCCACATATCATAATGATGCTATTGGTCCAGGATTTTTGATCCTTTACGATAATATGTACTCCATACTAAAGGATGTGGTCTTTGATCCCCATCAGTAAGTGTTTCAAGTCCTCTTCACTTTCAGCAAGCAAGCTTGTTAATGAATCTTCCTCCACTCTTGATGCCCTATTTTTCTTCATATATAGTCCAACTTCTCTGATTGCTTGCTTAGCATACAGAGTGAGTATGCATGGAGAAAGGATGCCTTAGTTATCTAGTGCTGCTATAACAGAAATGCTGCAACAAAGAGAAACTAGTTCTTAACAAAGAGAAATTTATTCTCTCATAGTCCAGCAGGATACAAGTTCAAGTTCAGAGTGTCAGTTTCAGAGAAAGCTTTCTTCTCTCTGTTGGCTCCTGAGGCAGTTCCTTGTCATCAGCCTTCCCTTTGTCTGGGAGTATGTCAGTGCAGGAATCTCAGGTTCAAAGGATATGCTTGCTCCCACCACTGTCTTCTCATTGGTATGAAGTTCCCCTGTCTCTGCTCGCTTCTGTCTTTTATATCTCAAAAGACATTGGCTTAAGACACTGCTCAAACTTGTAGACTTCATCAGTATAACTGCTGCTAATCCATTTTATTAAATCATAGTGACAGAATTTACCACACACAGGAAAATTTCACCAAGCGACAAAATAGTAGACAGTAAGAAAATCCTGAGACTCATGGCCCAGCCAAATTGATACAGATTTGGGGCGTGGGGGTGGAGATCAATCTGCAACAAAGGCTATAACCTTGATGCATAACTTTCCTGACTTTAGACTACTCAGTAGGAGGTGGAGCCAAGACAAAAGAGTAGTCAGATGTTTCCTGTAGCTCCTCTTACAACAAAGATCTCCCCCTCCCCCCCAAAAAGAAGAGGAAGAAATTATATACAACAATCTGGCAGCCCTGAACATCAGAGGCTAAGATGAGGAAATGGGCTAAGCAGCATGGGGAGGGAGAGAGATGCTTCAGAAGGACTAAAGAGTTGCTGGACCTGACTTGGCAAGAACTGGCATCCTGCAGACTGGATCCACTGGAGTGAGCATGGTGGGCCAAACAGTAGCATTCAGGATGTGTTTTCCACAGCAGGAGAGATTGAGCAGCAGAGAATCTATCCAAGTTTACAGAATCAGTGAAAAGCAGCACTCAGGTGGCAAAACTTAAGTACATGTGTCTAATCTACTGTGAAGATCGAAAAACACCCCTTTGGAAAAACCTCTTTGCCATTTACCTGCCCCTTCTCACTTTGCACTGAGTCTGAGCCAGCTTTGGGTTAGAAGTGAGAATGCTGTGAGTCGTTCTCCTGGCCTTGGAGAGGGCATGAATTAACAAACAAGAAAAATAGTCTGCTGGCTCACCTAAACCAAGAACTCAGTGCAGAAACAGCTCTTCTGCTGAGACACAGGCATAAGGGTTCCACGGACCTTGAATGCCTTTCACTCCTGCGTAGACCTTATGGACCTATTACAACAGGATATACACTCATTAGCACAGTACATCAGGGTATATACCTGAAGTCTAACTTTAACTGTATCAGCTGTATGGTAGAGAAGCAGGTTCATGACATTTGACATTGCTCTGCTTATTAAGTAGGCTCCTCACTGACTCATGTCAGGGGCCTGAGGAACTTGGTGCCTATGCCCATCTACAACAAGAGTCCAAGAATAGATGGTGCCTTCTAGTCCTTATGGTCAACTGCACTGGGTGCCCATATTCCAGCTGCAAAATCCACCCATCTGTACACACTGTGGAACAGGGACATACTTTACTCACACTCAGAAGCAGCTATCAGCCCCCTGCCTTTCTCAGTGCATAACTCCCAATTGCAGCCAGATACTTGTGTCTACACCAAGCACTCTTGCTCATCTAGAACTGTAGGGGATAGCCTACAGCATACACTTGGTGATCAACTACTTCAACATTTGAGTTCAATTCATACAACAAAGGTAAATGGACTTCCGGGCTCACATGCCTAGTAGCAGATCTAACCACCTGGTAACAAGGCATTAATGCTTACAGTTTGCAATAATCAAACTAGCTCACATGAGTAGCTTATTTGGGCATATCAAAACAAAACAAAACAAAACAAGAAGCTAAGAAAATGTAAAATAAATAAGTACAATAACTTACTGACAGCTAGAGACAGCAGTCATCAAATCACATAAAATGGCAGACCATGACAGCTTCAGCATATTCTCAAAATAAAGATTTAAAAAATCTTGTGTGTGAACAAAACTTCCTGAAGTTAGCAGATACAGAATACAAAAGATTCATACACAAAACTGCTCAAGAGATTAGGAAGCAGATCAGGCAAAACACAGAGGGAGCCCAGGAACACACACAGACATAGCAACAGAATAACTTAAGAATAATTGGAGTGTAATGAAAAATTTAACAGTCTGCAAGAAGCCGTAGAGAGATAGCAAATAGAAATCCAAAAGATTAAAAATACAATCTGAGAATTAGACAACTCGATAGAAAGTTATAGGAATGGAAATGAGGCAATGAAAGTCAGAATTTGAGAGGTTAAAGATAAAACACTTGACAATAACACATGTGAGGAACAAGCAGATAAAAGAATTTAAAAAATGAAGAAACCTTAGAACATGTGGGACTTTATCACGAGGACCAACCTGTGAGTTGTTGTAGTGCCAGAACAGGGGAGATAACAGAAAATGCAGAAAGCATTGTTGAAAATTTGTTGGCAGAAAACTTCCCTGATATCACGAAAGAGGAGAAAATATCTATTTAAGATTCTTTATAACTCCACACAAGGTGTAGCACAAAAGGAAGTCACCAAAACACATGATCAAAACTTGCTAAAACCACAGGGAGAACTTTAAAAGTGGCTAAGAAAAAGACAAAACGAAACAAAGAACCCACTACCATCAAGTCCATTATGACTCATAGCAATCCTATAGATCTTAGAATTGCCCATAGATTTTCCAAAGAGCATCTGGTGGATTTGCATGCCACTTTCTGGTTAGTACCCACAGCACATAATTACTAAACCACCAAGTTTTCCTAAGAGTATCTAGGGAGAAACAAAAAGTCATTTACAAAGGAGAGTAGTAAGAATAAGCTTGGACTACTTAGCAGAAATCATGCAGGCATGCAGGCAATGGGATGACATATATAAAGCCTTGAAGAAAAAAACAAAACAAAACAAAAAACCAACAAACAAAAAACAGCCAAGAATTTCATATCCAGCAAAACTAGCACTCAAATATGGTGGTAAAATTAGTACACTTCCAGAAAAATACAAGTTTAGGAAATTTGCAAATCCAAACTAAAATTACAAGATATACTAAATAGATTCCTGTGGTTGGAAAATCAACAGCATCAAATAACAACCCAAGACTAGAACACAGGACAGAGCAATTAGATACTGACCCAGATATGGAAATCACAAAAATAAATGAAAGCTAAAATACTGAAAATAGGGAAACAGAGATGTCACTATGTAAAATATGACAACATTAGAACAAAGATGAGGGACTAAAAAATGTAGTCACAGATCTTTCATATGGTGAGGAAGTAAAGGCACCATAAAGAAATATAAGATTGTCTTAAACTTAGAAAGATGAGAAAATATTAGGATAACCACAAAGCGAACTAACAATTCTACACATCAAAATAAAGAAAAACAAGAAAAATATAAAGATTCAGCCAATACAAAGTAAACAACAAAGAAAAATGTGAAAAGGAAATACATAAGACTACTCAGCATGGAAAATTAAATGGAACAAAGAAACTTTTAACAATATACAAAAGACATCAACATGACAGCACTAAACTCATACCTATCAATAATCACACTGAATGTAAACAGACGAAATTTACCAGTAAAGAAACACAGAGTGGCAGAATGGATGAAAACAAACAATAGACAAAAGAAGAACCCTACTATAAATCAAAGCTAAAATACTGAAAATAGGGAAACAGAGATGTCATTATGTAAAATATGACAACACGCTATATGCTGCCTGTAAGAGACATGATTTAGACTTACAGACAAAAATAAACTAAAATTCAAAGAATAGAAAAAATATGTATCAAGCAAACAACAGTCTAAAAAGAACAGGAGTGGCAATATTAATTTTTGACAAAATAAACTTTAAAGTAAAATCCATCACAAAGGATATTACGTAATGATTCAAGGGTCAATACGCTGGGAGGACGTAAGCATATTAAATATTTATGTACCCAATGACAGGGTTCCGAAATACTTAAACTTGACAGCATTGAAAATAGAGATAGACAAGTCCACAATAATAGTAGGAGACTTCAACAAATTACTTTCAGTGAAGGATTGAACATACACAAAGAAGCTTAATAAGAATATGGACAATCTAAATGAAATAATCAATCAATTTGACCTCATAGACATGTACAGAACACCCAACAAGAGCCAAGTATGCTTTATTTTCTAACACACATGGGACATTCTCCAGGATAGACCACGTATTTGGCCATAAAGCGAGCCTTAACAGAATCCAAAGCATTGAAATGTTACAAAGCATAGAAATGTCACAAAGCATCTTTTCAAACCATGAAACCATAAAAGTAGAAGTCAGTAACAACAACAACAACAACAAAAAGCAAGGAAAAAAATCAATACATGGAAACAAACAACACCCTGCTCTAAAACTTCTGGATTACAGAAAAAAGTAAGGACAGACTAAAGAAATTCATGGAATCAAATGAGAATGAAAACATATCGTACTAGAACCTGTGGAACACAGCAAAAGTAGTGCTCAGAGGTCAATTTATAGCAATAAACACACACAACAAAAAAGTAGAAAGGGTCCAAACCAAAGCATTAATGCTATAACTTGAACAAATAGAAAGGGAGCAGCAAAAGAAGCCCTCGTGTATCAGAGGAAAGCAAATAATTAAAATTAGAGCAGAATTAAATGAAATAGAGAATAGAAAACCAATTGAAAACCAAAAGCTAGTTCTTTGAAAAGATCGACAAAATTGACAAACTATTGGCCATACTGAGAAAGGGACTGCTAGCTGCTAGTTATTTTCCTTTATTGCCTTCTCCATTAGTCCCTTGGGTAGTTGTCTACAATCTCCCAGTCTCTGCAGAAACTGACCTGAGCAGATTGAAAGACTCCACCATGCAGGCCAACTGCTTCCAGTTGGCTGTGGCCAATAGGAGGCAGGAGCAAGAATTTGAAGAGTGGGAGCAAAGAGAAGAGTGGACAGCCAGTTGCCACTCTACTCCTAAATCCACCTAGTTAAGATTTTAACAGTGGCTGCATTCCTTACCAATGACCACCTGGTGTGCCAAATGACCAGGAAGTGGAGGCTAGAGGCAGTGACCTTAGATTAGGTGTTTCTCTAGGTACTCAGGCATGAGAATTTAGTCATGGATTTGAAAAAATGTAGCGGTCAAACTACATGTGGTATTTGTACTTTATTAATTTCACTCATTACTGATGAATCATAATACCATTATAATAACCAAATTATTAATAACTATTAACTCCACTGCTTAAAACATCACACACACAACCTATTCTGATGTACTAACTATACTTTTAGTTGTTATCAGTGACTTTTTCATTCCTTTTGATATTTGTTTTGCTGATCCTTTCCTGGCTTATAGTGTCACTATGAGTCAGAGTTGACTTGATAGCAGTGGGAGTGTGCTTCCTAGCTCGAGATAAAAGTTTTGTTGGTTAATTTGCATTTTTGTAACCTAGTAATAGAAAACTGTCAGTCCCTTAATTTGTATTTAAGTCACTATTTGTCATATATCACGAATTTAGAAATATATGTATGTTCTAAGTGTTTTTGTTCTCAACTGCGCTGAAACTATGGCACTGCCTATTTCACCCAAGATCCACTGAAGAGAGTGATTTTTAATCACCAAGACTTCATTAGGTATACTTTAGTTATAAATTTCTACTTTTATTACCTCTGCAAGCTACTGGAACTTTCTGTAATATTGACTTTTAAGGTCAAACATTTTAAGTGATGCCTGGAGAATAAAAAAGTGGGCAGTAGATGTCTGTGTGGATTTACGGAGGGGGAAAAAGAAAAGGATGAAGTTGCTTCTTGTTACCTTCAAAACACTGCCTCTTGATCTACGTATAGGTTCCTCATGATCACAAATAAGTGTCCTAGGATTCCCATCCTTCTTAATATTATCTATAATTTGCTGTGGTCCACAAAATCAAATGCCTTTATATAGTCAATACAACATGGGTAAACATCTTTCTGGTATTCTCTGCTTTCAGCTAAGATCCATCAGACATCAGCAATGGTATCCCTGGTTCCATATCCTCTTCTGAAGCTGGTTTTAATTTCTGGCAGTTCCCTGTCAATATACTGTTACAACTACTTTCAGAAAAATTTTACTTGTGTGAGATATTAATGATATCACTCAGTAATTTCTGCATTCAGATAGATCACCGTTCTAAGGAATATTGTTGTTAGGTGCCGTTGAGTTGATTCCGACTCACAGTGACCCTATGCAGGACAGAATGAGACACACAGAATGAAACACAACAGAGTGAAACAGACTCATAGTGACTCTGTGCACAACAGAATGAAACACTGACTGGTTTGTTACCATGCTGACAGTCGTTCTCATGCTTAAGCCCATTGCTGGAGCTGCTGTGTCAATCAATCGTGTTGATGGGCTTCCTCTTTTGTGGTGTCCCTCTACTTTGCCACACATGATTTCCTCCTCCAGGGATTGATCCCTCTGACAACATGTCAGAACTATGTAAGATGCAGTCTTGCTGTTTTTGCTTCCAAAGAGCACTTTGGTTATACTAGCAGAACAGATCTGCTTGTTCTTTTGGCAGTTTATGGTCCATTCAATATTCTCATACACCGCAATTCAAAGGCATCAATTCATCTGTCTTCTTTATACATTTTTCAGCTTCCACATGCATGTAATGTGATTGAAAATAACCACGGCTTGGGTCAGGCACACTTTAGTCTTCAAGGTGACATCTTTTCAACACTTTTGAAAGGCCCTTTGCAGAAGATTTTCCAAATGCAATGTGTCTGTTGATCTTTTGACTGCTGCTTCCATGGGCTTTGATAGTGGAACCAAGTAAAATGAAATTCTTTGTCGCTGCCTAACTGTCCGCCCGCGGAAAGAAGACAGGACACATGAATACGAGCCACCTTGCAAGTTGCTTGCTTTATTCTTCTCCTTCCTACACCCGGTCCCCACACGCTTTTATCCCCCAGGTTCCTCCAATCACCATAGGCCACGTCCTCCCAAAGCGGGGCTCTCAATAGGCTGATCAGCAGCCACTGCTCACAAGCATGCGCTATGAAAGCCCTAAGTCTGGTAAACAAGGGTGTGGAATAAGGAGGGGCTCCGGCCTTGGGCGCCATCTTGGGCCGGACGCTCCGCTCCCCACAATTCTTGACAACTTGAGTCCTTTCTTCAGTAAGCATGATGTTGCTTACTGGTCCAGTTGTGAGGATTTTTGTTTCCTTGATGTTGAAGTGCGATCTCTACTGAAGGCTGTGGTCTTGTACCTTCACCAGCAAGTGTTTCAAATCCTGCTCACTTCCAGCAAGCAGTCATCTGCATAAAGTAGGTTGTTAATAACTCTTTCTCCAATCCTGTTGCCTCGTTCTTCTTCACACAGTCCAGCTTCTCAGATTATTTGCTCAGCATACAGAATGAAAAGGTATGGTGAAAAGATACAAACTTCATGCTCACCTGTCCTGATTTTAAACCATACAGTATCTTCTTGTTCTGTTCACACGACAGTCTCTTGATCCATGTACAGATTCCTTAAGAGTGCAATTAGATGTTCTGAAATTTCCTTTCTCCACAATGTTAGCTATAATTTGTTATGATCCACACAGTTCAATGCCTTTGCATAGTCAATGAAACACTGGTAAACTTTTTTTCTGGTATTCTCTGCTTTCAACCAAGATCTATCTGACATCAGCAGTGATATCCTTGGTTCTACAACTTATGAAATAAGTTCGAATTTCTGACAGCTCCCTATCAATATACTGTTGCAGTCACTTTTGAACAATCTTTAGCAAAATTTTACTTGTGTGTGATGTTAATGATATTATTCAGTAATATCTGCATTCATATATATTGGGAGTAGGCGTAAATATGGATTTCTTCTAGTCAATGGGCCAGGTAGCTGTCCTCCAGATGTCTTGGCATAGACAAGTGAGCACTTCCAGTGCTGCATCTTGTTTACTGAAACATTCGATTGATAGTCCATCAATTCCTGGAGCTTTCTTTTTTTGTCAATGTCTTCATTGCAGCTTGGATTTCTGCCTTCTAACTGGTTCCTGATTACATGCTACCTCCTGAAATGGTTCAACATTGACCAATTCTTTTTGTATGCTGACTTTGTGTATTCCTTCCACCTTCTTTTGATGCTTCCTGCATCGTTTAGTATTTTCTGTGTAGACTCTTCCACTATTGCAACTTGAGACTTGAATTTTTTTTTCTCTTCCAGTTCTTTCAGCTTGAGAAGTGCTGAGTGTGGTCTTCCCTTCTGGTTTTCTAACTCTAGGTCTTTGTATATGTTTTTGTAATACCTCATCCTCTCAAGTTGTCCTTTGAAATTTTCTGTTTAGCTCTTTTACGTCACCGTTTCTTTTATTTGCTTTAGCTACTCCATGTCCAAGAGCAAGTTTCAGGGTCTCTTCTGGAATTCATTCTGTTTTCTTCTTTCTTTCATGTCTTTTTAACGACCTCTGGTTTTCTTCATGTATGGTGTTCTTGATCATTTATAGCTCATCTGTTCTTTGGTCATTAGTGTTCAACACATCAAATCTGTTCTTGCAATGGGATCTAAATTCAGGTGGTGTCATGTATTAAATTATGTCCCTCCTCCCCCCTAAAATGTGTGCAGTAATTTGATTAGACCACGATTCCTGGTATTTTGTGACTTTCCTGTATGTTATAAATCCTGCCTCTATGATGTTGATGAGTGTCTTAGTCATCTAGGGCTGATACAACAGAAATACCACAAGTGGATGGCTTGAAAAAGAGAAACAGTGTTTTGTCTGAATCTGGTGGGTTAAAAGTCCAAATGCAAGAGATCAGCTCCAGGGGAAGTCTTTTTCTGGTGGCTCTGGAGAAAGTTTCTTATCTATTTTCCCTCAGACTGGGAGCTCCTGAGGTCCAAGAGCCTCAGCCCTTTCCAAAGGACAGGATCTACTCCCTGCCCTTCTTTCTTGGTGGTAGAAGTCCTCAAATCTCTGTTTGCCTCCCTTTCCTTTACATCCTAAGAGATAGCCTCAAGACACAATTCAATCTTATGGATTGAGTCTTGCCCCACCAACAAAACCCTCATTGCTATGGATTGAATTGTGTCCCCCCAGAAATGTGTAGCAATTTGGCTGGGCCATGATTCCTAGTATTGTGTGATGTTCCTTTCTGTTGTAGACCCTGCTTCTATAATGTTAACGAGGGAGGATAAGCAGCATTTGTGTTGATGGGGCAGGACTCAATGTGTGGGATTGTATTTTTCCTTGTTGTAACCTCTTGAAGCATAAAGGAAAGCCAGCATAGATTTGGGGACCTCATGCCATCAGGAAAGAAACGGGGCTGGGAGCAGAGCATGTCATTTGGACCCGAGATCTTTACACATCAGGTCCTCCCAGTCCAGGGGAAGATTGATGATAAGGACCTTCCTCCAGAGCCACCAGAGAAACACTTCGCTTGGAGATGATGCCCTCAATTTGGAGTTTTAGCCTACTTTACTCTGAAGAAATAAATTTCTTTGTGGTAAGTCTGTGTTACATAGCAGCACTAGATGACTAGACAGGTAGGATATGCTAAGGGTCGTAGTTCGACTTTCATGGCTTCTTCTAATTTTCTTCATCTTCAGCTTGAACTTGCATATGAGCAGTTGATGGGCCCTGGCCTTATTCTGACAGATGATATTGAGCCTCTCCATCATTTCCTTATACAGATGTAGTCAATCTTTGTCCTGTGTATTCCATCTAGTGAGGTACATATGTGTAGTCAATGTTTATGTTGCTGATAAAAGGTATTGAAGAAGTGGTTGGTCTTGCAAAATTCCATCATGTGATCTCTGGCATCATTTCTATGACCAAAGCTCTAGTTGCCAGTTATCAATCTTTCTTCTTTGTTTCCAAATTTTACATTCCAATCCCTAATAATTATCCACATGCCAAAGCCAAGTGCCATCGAGTTGGATCCGACTTGGTTGCTAATTGATAAACTGGCAGCAGGAATCCTCCCAGAGTCACCTTGGAAGAAACGTCTGGCCATCTACTTCTAAAACATCAGTCACTGTAACCTTATGAAGCATAGTCCTACTCTGACACACAAGGGGTTACAAAAAGGCCATATTGACTGAACAGCAACAAATTTACCAATTAAATATAGCGCATCAAAACTACGGTCAAACACAGTGGTGGTAAGCTTTTGGGAAGGCATAATTATAAATAGCTGCCAATGTTGTAGATTGATTTATCCCTTCTGAAGAGTAATCTCTCTCTCTCTCTCTCTCTCTCTCACACACACACACACACACATATACACACCCATACACACACACACACACACACACAGCTTTAGAATTATTCATCCATTTGGTGATCGTTCTGTTTCTGGGACTCTGTTCATGGGCTAGATGGTCAGACCAGGAAATGGGAGTGGGTAAGGCTAGGGTTTAGACTTTTTATTTTGGGAGTGCTTATTTCTTTTTAAAAAATAGGCTTTAAATTAAAATTTAGCTGAACAAAAGGTTTAGAAAAAGCTAAAGTTTAGTTGAAGCTAGTATTCTAACGAGAAAATCAAAGACATTAAAAATAACTTAGTTTAAAATTGTAAAAAATAAAACATACTCCAAATGCTGAAGAGGGCAAGGAGAATAAAAGAAAACAAAAGAAAAAAGGCAAACAGTGATGACATCACAAAGGAGCACCACACAATTATTTTATGACACAAATAGGCAAGTATGGGGTCCTTTTAAGTACAAAAGACTATTAAGTGAAATGAAGAAAAAGCAGAATATAGAGCAGAACACACATATGATACAAGGACATAAAAATGTACTTAATGTGTGTACAATGACAAAAATTGGAATATAATTTACAGAAATGGAAATAAAGCATAATGTTCCTTTCTTTTTTCCTATAAAAATGGCTAAGAGCAAATTAAAAAAAATCCTTATGTCTGCTAGAGAATATGGATAATTTGAACAAATTTTCTTATATGAATGATCCGTTTACAATACATCCATTTTATCCATGCACAAAGGCAATGTAACTATGTGAATTTCAATAAAACTTTTTGAAGTCATAAAAAGCATCTGCACATATGGCTTGAATTATCTTGACATTGAAAATCAGGTTCTCCAGACATACGTTTATATATTCAGATGCCTGGACAATACAATGATGGATCTTTTTCCATGTGGGAGTGTTTTATCATTGCAAAGCTAATGTTCAAATAAATACACAGATGTATACACAGCTGGAGAACACTCTTATTTTTCTTTCTCCTTCTGGTAATGACATTTTAATTCTCAGCTTTTGTCTGAATTGGACAGTTGGGTTCCAGCAAGGTCTTGATGAACTGTGGTCTTAGGGCTTCCAGAAGGGCACATGTGTTGACAAGTTAATCTGACATCTTAAAATGATGAAATGTGGTAGGAAAAATAAAAATCTCAGGATAAACTAGTGAACATTCTGAGAACAAAACAATGGTGATAGAGAGTCTTTCTTTAAAACTGAAAGAAGCTAAAAGCTGCAGAGGACAAGATGATTTTACAAATGCCCAGGTTAAAAGACAAATTTAGATTCTGTCACAGAAAGGAATCCAAGTACATACAGCCCAAGAACTTGAGTTGGGAATCCATGAAAGCACCTGGATCGAGGAGGGAAGAACCAGGGAGGGCTGGTGACAGAATCTGTAGACTCCTGATTGAAAAGGAAGCTAGAAGTGTCTTGTTCATTCATTCCTTTACTTTCTGCCCTGTGTGTTGTTAGCTGCCACTGACTGGGTCCTGACTCATGTCTGTCTGCTCCATTCACAATGAAATGAAATGTTCAGTCCTGTATCACCCCTACTATTGGTTATGGACTGGATAGATTGTTGTGAGTTTTCTTTGGCTGATTTTTAGAAGTATATAACCAGGCCTTTCTTTCTAGTCCGTCTTAGTCTGGAAGCTTTGCTGAAACCTATTCAGCATCATAGCAACAGGCAAACTGCCACTAACAGATGTGTGGTGGTGTCTCATGAGGTGTATTGGCTGGTAATACAACTGGGTGTCCTGCATGAAAGTTGAGAATTCTACTATTGAACCACCATTACCCCTTCTGTATGAACTATGGTGAGCTTTTGCCTAATTTGTGCCACAATTTTCTCATTTGTAAACAGGCAAAATTATATAGTATACTTCAGAGAGTTGCAAGAATTTGATAAAATTGCTGGGAAGAGAGTATGTGCTCATAAAATGTTAGCTATTGTTACTATTGGTAGAAGTAGGATTTCAAGGTGGGAACTGGTACTGTAAAAATTGAGATCACTCTGGGTAATCTTGGTTATGGCAAATTTAAGAGCCTTCTGAGTGGTTGCTACATTTCTGCTTATTAGAACATGAACAATACCTGTGGAAGACAACAAAACTGTTAAACCAAATTACAGAGGAGATGATTACTGAGATGCAAAGCCTGGCCAAAGACTTAATTCACTGCGTATGTAACAGAACACTGCTTGGGTTCCTGTCCTGTCTTCTTAGATGATCAAAATAAGACAGAAACAAATTGCAAGGGAAACAGAAAGTGGCAACTTTATTGTCTGCACAGACAAAGAGTGACACCTGGTCTAGCAACTGTGAGGTGATGTGCACTCTGTCTGAGGAGGTTGGGGAGCTTTTTGTTTCCTGTGGCATCCAGGGATTGAGTCTCTGCCTTTAGCCTTCCTATGTTCATATTTGGAGATCCAGGTGTTGCATGATCTTCTGTAGGATGTCAGTGTGGTGGGACGACCTCACTTCTCAAACAGTCTAGGGTGGAAACCATGGGCTAGAAAATATCTTCATTTCCCGTGATAATTGTGTGCAGCATTGGATGAAAGAAATTATATCCTCAGTCTGTGTATGCTCCAAGGTCTATGTTGGATTTATTTAAGGGACAGTGCAACTACCTGCTGTGATGTCCCGGAAAAGATTGTTCAAAACAAGCTTGTGGTTAGCAAGGCAAAGAAAGCAGGGGAAGCATTGTCAACTGGGGGCTTCCCATGTAGCATCTGAAGCTTTTTCTTTAGTTATAGCTAATGAAGTTCTTGGTCTGGACCTAGTTCTGGTCTCAATAAAAATGAACACAGAGCACAAGGCTAGTCATAAGATCCACTGATGTTTAGTAACTAAGGCTTAGAAAGAAAGGACCCACAGAATCAAGAAAGGAGGATTGCATCATGTCTTTCCTGACTTATGAAGGAAATCAAAATAATACAGAGTGAATACACAGGGTCATTGTGAGTCAGAATCAATTCAACAGCACCTAACATCAACAACAGCATACAGGTATAAAGTGTGCCTATGGTGCACAGCTCAGTGAATTTTCACAAAGTGGAAATCCTGTGTAAGAAGTACTCAGATCAAGAAACATAACAATACCAGTCCCCCCAGTGTTCACATGCTTCCTCATAGTCCCTTCCCCAAACTGCTCCTGCCAGCATTAATTGGCTTTGCTTGCTGTTCTACTTCATATTGTAAAAACAAAACTTGGGTGCCTTTAAGTCACTTCTGACTCACAGTGACCCTACATGACAGAGTAGGACTGCCCCATAGTTTATTCTAGGCTGTAATTGCTGTGGCAGCAAATCAGCAGATCTTCATCTGGAAGAGCAGCTGGCTAGGTCTGAACCACGAGCCTTTCAGTTACAGCCTAATGCTAACAGTTGTGTCACCAGGGTTCATATTGCACGTATTTTTGGGGGACTCATTCCTTTGTTTCATGCTGTTTGTGAGTTTTATCCACGTGTTGTGTGTAGTAGATTATTCACCCTTGTTTCTTTTTTTCTTTTTCCTTGTGTTGTTACATTATAAATTATTTAGTCTATCAGTGCTGGATACATTTTTCTCAGTTTATGACATATAGATTGAAAAGTTATGGTGAGAGGATGTAATCCTGATGCATAGTTTTCTTGTCTTTAAACCACACTGTGTGCCCTTGTTCTGTTTTCATGACTGTCATAGTGACCCTATAGGACATATTGGAACCATTCCATGGAATTTCCAAGGAGCTCCTGGCAGGTTCAAACTGCCAACCTTTTGGTGAGCAGATGCAGCACTTGACCACTATGCCACCAGGATTAATGCCACCAGGGTTTCTGATCCATGTACAGATTCCTTACAAGCACAATTATGTGCTCTGGAATTCCCATTCTCAGTTTTTCTCAGTTTATGACGTATAGAATGAAAAGGTTAGTTTCGATAGTTTATGATGTGTAGATTGAAAATTGAAAAACAATGACGGCAATGTTAGCCATAATTTTATGATCCATGCAGCTGAATGTCTTTGCATAGTCAATGGAACATAGGTAAACATCCTTCTGGTATTCTCTGCTTTCAGCCAAGCTCCATCTGACACCAGCGGTGGTATCCCTGGTTCTGTGTCCTCTTCTGAATTCGACTTGAATTTCTGGTAGTTGCTTGTCAATGTATTGTTACAGTTGCTTTTGAATGATCTTGAGCAAAATTTTACTGGTGTGTGATATTAATTCTATAATTTCCACATTTGGCTGGATCTCCTTTCTTGGGAGTAGGCATAAATATGAATCTCTTTCATTCAGTTAGCCAAATGGCTGTCCTCCAAATTTCTTGGCATAGATGAGTGAGGAGTTTCAGTGCTTTTATAATTATGGGCAAATAGGAGTAAAACCAAAAATTTATTTAGAAGTGTGGAAAATTTAGCTGCTTCTTTCCAATTCTGCTGACCTGAGTCACTGTTCTCTCTTATCACAGCACGCACTACAGACAACTTTTACTAGTTGCCCAGCTTCTACCATAGCATAGAATGTTCTATTTCTAACAGCATTGAGGCCAGTGTCTATACAGAGTGAAATCAGATCATGCCACCTTGCACAAGTCCTTAACAAAATTCTCTTTAACACCCCAAATAAAAACCAAAGTCTTGAAATCAACTGTCGAGGGTTTCCTTGCTTTATCTGGTGCCATCTTAGCTCTGTGACCTGGTGTCCTGCCTCTCCTGACCTCACTATGCTCCATCCCTATCACTTTCCTTGCTCTTTCCCAAACATAGCCATCTTGGGTTTTCGCTTGTTTCTCTGCCTACAAATGCTCTTCACTGAATATCTAACTGGTTAGTTCCCTTTTTTTAAGTCTTTGCTCAGAGGTTACCTTTTCATGAGATCTTTCTTTTTCCTTAAAAAAAAATATTGTGGTGAAATTCACATAACATCAGATTACCTACTTTAAACATAGTAGTGTTTAGTATATTCTCAGTGTTATATAGCTGCCTTCTGTATCTAGTCTCAAAACATTTCCATCCAAAAATGAAATCTTGTACTCTTTTCAACAGGGGGCAATGATGGTTCAGTAGTAGAATTCTCACCTTTCATGCAGGAGACCCGGGTTTAATTTCTGGCCAAAGTGCCTCGTCTACCACCCATTTGTCGTAGAGCCTTACGTGTTGTTATGATGCCAGTCAGGGGTTACTGAGTAGTGCAAACAGTGAAACATTTGACTACTAGCTGAAAGGTTGGTGGTTTGAATCCAGCCAGAGGTACTTCAGAAAACAGGGCTGGTGATATGCTTCCAATAGATCATGGCCTTAAAAACCCTATGTAGCAGTCCTACTAGGTAGGGACACATGGGGTTGGCACGAGTCAGAATTGATTTGACAGCAAGTAACAAAAAAAACGTTGCGCTGAATACATTTCAACAGAATTTCCAGACTACACAAGGCTCGGAAGAAAGGCTTCATGATTTACTTCCAAAAAATCAGCCAGTGAAAACTCTTTGATCACAATGGTTGGATTCCGTTGTACATGAAGCTCCCAAGAATTGAGTCTGACTACTTGGTGGCTAACATCAAGTTATTAAGCAGTTTCTTCCCATTTCCCTTCCCCCAGTCTCTGGCAATCATTCGTGTCCTGTCTTGGGTTCACCTATCTGGATATTTCATATGATGAGGCCTATCTTGATCACTTTATTTGAAATTACATGCTACCTAAGAACCTTGCCTGAGGTCTGGAAGCTCCATCCTACTGGCTAATGCACTATACTATTTACTCAGAGTCATGTTCACTGTTTCACGTCTGTCATTCTCCACTAATTCAGTAAGCTGTGCAAGGGCAGAGATCTTTTTGCAGTTACTGCTATGTCCCAAGTGTCTACAATGGTTTCTGACATGTAGCCCAGACCCAGACCCACTGCTGTTGAGTTGATGCTGACTCATAGTGACCCTATAAGATAGAGTAGAACTGCCCCACTGAGGTTTCGAGGAGCATCTGGCAGATCCAAACTACCAACATTTTGGTTAGCAGATGTAGCACTTCACCACTATACCATGAGGGTTTCCCTGATGAACAGTAGGCACTTTAAATATTTGTTGAATGAAAGGAAGAATGCTTGCAACATGCCAGGTGCTGCTAATCACTTCATAGCTATTTTAGCATTTCAGCCTCACAGCAACACATTGCTATATTTTAACCCCTTTTTAAGATGAGGAAATTGAGGTTTATAGAGAGTTAAAATGCTCAAGGTCACGTAATTAGTCAGGGATAGAACAATGCTGCAAATCTAGATAATCTAACATAAGACATTCTCTTAGGACTACCACTGGGTCCCCACCTTCACTGATAGTCTCTTTTAGTTTTATTTTAATCCAAATTATACTTGCCTCTAATATTAAGAGTAAAAAAGCCCTACAAAGCTAATAATGAAAATAGTTTTCCTGGTCCCTCCCTGTCCATTTCCCCCATCCCTGGGAACAAACACTTACAACTTCTAGTTGATTCCTAGTTTTGTTATTTTCCTTTATATTTCTGAATAATATTCTATTATTCATACTTCTTGGATTCTTTTCTCCTGTTTTCAGTATTGTCTGCTGACGTCACTCTTTGGAATCTGAGTTTTAGCTCTCTTTCCTTCCCTTTCTTCCACATGCACACATTCATATCACCATCTTCCAATCCCCTTCATCTCCCAGTATAGTTGTGTTGTATTATTTTGGTTAGATAGGTAGACCAAAACAATTTTGTTGCCATCAAACTGGTTCTGCTGCCTAGCGACCCTCTGGGACGGAGTAGAGCTGCCCCCTACAGTTTCCAAGGAGCGCCTGGTAGATTTGAATTGACCAACTTTTGGTTAGCAGTTACAGCACTTAACCATTATTTCACCAGGGTTTCTGGATCAGTAGACATTGTGTTATTGTTTCTGATATGCTTTATTTGAAACTGGTGGTATCGTGGTTAAGTGCTATGGCTGCTAACCAAAAGTCTGGAAGTTCATATCCACCATGTGTTCCTTGGAAACTCTATGGGATGGTTGTACCCTGCCCATAGGGTCTCTGTGAGTCAGAATCGACTCAGTGTCAGTGGGTTTGGTTTCGTTATATACTTTATTGACAGATGAAGTATGTGTGTACTTTTCCCTTTCTTGCATAACTTTCTGTGTTCCCTAAAGTTGTCTTGCTTTAAATCTGCTTATTTAAAAAAGTACTAATCACTATTTGAATCTCAAATCCCTCATCACTTACCCAAGAATTTTCTTGAGTCCTTCAATATCTGAAAATATCTGTCTTTTTCTCTGACACTTGAATAATGGCTTAGCTGACTATAGAAATTTAGATCAGAAGCAATTGTCCTTTGGAATTTTGAAGGCGTTGGTTTGTTGGTTTCTGGTTTTCAGTTGCTTTTGTGAAGTCTGAAGTTATTATACTTTCTAGTTTCTCTGTACACATGATCTCTCTCTCTCTCTGAAGTTCCGTTTACTCTTGCCTTAACACTTAAGGGTCTGGGAAGTCTCAACAAGATGCCTGGGATGGCTATATTTTCACCCACTGTACTGGGTACTCAGGCAGTTATTTCAAACTAGAAACTCATGTTCTCCAGTTCCAGCAAAAAGTTTTGAATTCTTTAATTGATGATTTCTACCATGTGTCTACATGTCCTTTTCTCCTGGAGTCTTTTTATTCAGATACTGAATTTTCAGAACTGATCCTCCAATTTTCTGAACTTTTCCCCTGCATATTACATTTCTGATTTTGCTATATTTGTAGAAGATTTCCTCAAATTTATCTTTCAGCCTTTCTATTGAAGTTTACGTTTTTGTTCCTGTCAGAGCACAGTGTCTCCTACTTGGGAAGGAAGTCTAGAATCTTGGCTTACAGGAAGTGGACTGTTGGTCTCTTGTAGGAAGTAGAGGACCACAGTATTAAGCTCAGAGGCAGGCACATAGCAGGTACACACACACACACACACACACACACACGTGCACACATACAAACATACAAGGAAAGGGCTGGCCACAAGAACAAGGCAAAGGCAAAATCTGAGTGGGTCAGAGACTAAGATTACCTACAAGGCAACTTACTTGTTATACTCAACTGAATCTTCTTAAATTCTTCTAATGAATGGTTTTATTTGACTCAGGTCAAGGGGAGGGGTTCAAACAGGATATCTGGCCAAGTCGCCTCTTATGGATCGTTTACGTGACTTTCTCTTACATGAAGATGCTGATTCAGAATGAGGCTCTGCAGATTAAAGCTCCTCCGACTCTCCCGTCTCAGAGGCATTGGTGGACACAAGCTAATTGTGAAACACATTTAACACTATGTTTTCCATTATTTCAGCTTATGATTTTTCACGTTTCTAATAAAATATAGTGCCTCACTGAAATAATAGAGCTGGTGGCTAATAGAAGGAAACAGATCTATAGGGCACAAGGAAGTGCTACATAAATATTTACATGTGCAACTGAACTTTCTTAGTGTGTATCTTTGTGTGTGCTGCAACTTCTTGCTAACAGAGAGCTTAGCTTGTTGGAGAGATGTGAAAACAAGCAGATGCTTAGTTTCCAAGAAGGAGTCTCTTTGCTGGGCATCCTCCCAGTTATGTGCCTGATGGGTCACATCTCGACCCCTGGATTTCAGTTCCCTGTCTCTCATTACTATGTTTTTCTTTCTGAAAGCTCTAGGGGTTTATGTTGCCTCTAATCCTTAGTTGTTTTCTTCCCAGGGCTGGCTGCCGAGTAGGGTGCTGCTGTTATCTTCCTATCTCCCTCTCTTCTTGTTATTGCCAAAAATAAGCCTACCGCCTCTTTTTATTTAAGTATTTTACTGCTGATCACATCTTGCTATAGGATCAGACTACCCAGCCTTGTCTTGGTTGTATAAAAGGCTAAGAAGCTCAGACTACAATTTGTAATAAACTCTGTGACACACTTCTGGTTAGAAGACAGGTAAGCAGCACATGGATGAGTGCTTGCTGAATGAATGAAAGCATTTGTAGAACATATAAAAGATTATTCCCACAGGCTTCCTATCACCTGCATTTCTTTTAAAATCTCTTTGACTAGAGTCCTGCAAAACCTGACTGATTTCTCTGTTCTGTATATTCTCGGCACTTGAGTTTGTTAGTAAACCTTTCTATTGTGGTACTTCTCTAACTGTGGTATGCAAGACAATCACCTGGACAGCTTGCAAAGGCGTAGTGTCCAGGGCTGCACCCTCAGAAATCCAAATTTAGCTGCTGCTGTGGGATCTATTCCAACTCTTAGTGACCCCACGTGTGTCAGAGTAGAACTGTGCTCTGTAAGGTTTTTAATGGCTGGTCTTTTTGAATTAGAGCAACAGTCCTTTCTTTTGAGCCACCTCTGGGTAGACTCAGAACTTTATCCTTCTGAACTGAATTATACCACCTGGGACTCCCTAGACTTAGTAGATCTGGGGTAATACTGATGCTGCTGCTGCACCAAGGACCACACTTTGAAGAGTTCTGGCCTAGGTTCTTAAGAATGGTCCTAGCATTGAGTAGAATTTGAATCCCTCTTCCATTTTTTCAGTCCCAAATCTTCCTAAAGTTCATGTTAAGCTGTTTGGGGTGTAACCACTCTCCAACAAGGTACAGTAAGATCCCTGTTCTTTAGTGAAGGGAAGGGAAAGAAAGGAAACTACCCATTAGGAAAGATGTCATCTGTGTGCAGGCACTGAGCTAGGCACAGTTGTGGATTTACTTTATTAAGTGTTCATATACCTTCTCCCCTCTTCATGGAACAGGTGCACTTTCAAAGACAGCAACAACTGATCTGTCCTGTATCTAATGAATAACCTCAATTTTCCTAACTCAGATAAAGAGCTCTGCATTCCTCCTAGGAGTTTCTACAAATTTCTCAGTTGTTCTCTGCACCTGTAAAAGTGCTCTCCAGCATTACAGGTCAGCAGTGTCAGAAATAGTTCATTTCAATAATTAATTCATAAATACTTTCTACTGATGGAAAAAAGTGATATTCTATTAGGTTTGTAAGAGAAATTAGGTTAAATCTGAGAAAACTCAGGAGACAAACCTAATGAACTGTAATGTAGTTTCCTCCATTTTTCTAACTCTTTTCTTTATTCCGGTTGATACTTTGAGGGTGAATTTACATTTATGTATAAAATATAAGTGCATATTATTGTTCTTCTTAGTTTGGTATGCAAAGTAATACTCAGACAAGTAAGAGACTACTGCAATTGGTTAATGCTAACATGACTCAGGGTTTGTTTCGGGTTTGTGTGTGCCCTGGCACAGTGAGCTTTGGGTCTTCAGCTTCCAGGTACTGAGTGGAGGACAGAGGAGAGACCTTGTGTTTCCAGCTTCTTAGCCTGCTTGGAGGCTTTGCTATTTTGATTTGGAAAGATAAGTGTTCGTCTTCACAATAGTGTCTGTTTCCAACATCACAGGAAGCCCTGAATAAAGAAAGGTGCTGTTTGATTCCTTTGCTCCTTCCTATTCTTTCCAACTTTTGGGATCAAGTAGAAATTTTATAGTGTTCACATTGGCATAAATTATTGCCACGTTGTGGGGTAAAGAAAACCCTAGTTTCCACTAATCTGAGGACCTGGACTTTTCTAGTCTTATTTGTACATATTTAGCTATAGGATCTTGGGAAAGTTCACATTTCTTCCATGGAGCTCAATTTTGTTACTTTTTAAAGTAAGGAATTGTGCCAAATTATCTCTAAGACTTAAAATTACATGAAACTAAGACTGACATAGAGAAATTTAACTCTCGTTTTGAATAAATCATCCACTTAAATTGTGACCATTTCTAGGTGAATGCCTAAAAGAACTTCTCTTAAATTGTTGGCAGCTCAAGAGTTATCAAACAAGATTTTTTTTTTCTTTTTAACTTTTAGGTAGCTAACTGAGGTGTTCTGGCTTGTCCCTTAACTATTAGGTGTTTGAACAAGATAGTGGAATGATGGGCAAGTTGACTTTTACATTTCTCACTTAAAAGCAAATGGTTTTCTGAAAACTTTGCCACTTGCCAGTGCTGAGAAAAAGATATCAGTGATTTAGAGAAATTTCTTCCAATAAACATATAAAGCTCCAAGGAGGCAAACCACAGGACAATTGAGTGACTCAGCTGTGTCTTCAGACACCACTTCCTCAAGAGGGTCTGATTATGAAGGCAAGAGGAGTTCTGAATATGTGGTAGAGAAAATTGGGAAAAGCTGAACAACTCAAGGAAACCACATGTTTGGCTTCTGTCTTCCCATGTGATTGAATAAGCACTTAGAATTTTCCCTTCCTTGAGCCATCATAAAAATGGACATTAAATAAATGGCCACTGTTTAAAGAGGTGTTTCTAGGACACGTTTGAGTGTGATGGGCAGGATTGGGGCATTTCTCATGTTGGGGGCTTGTAATATATAGAGTCATCTTGCAAAAAGCCATTTGGCCTCTGTTCTTGGCTCTTTTGAGCTAGACCTACACCTAAGGCCATTGAGTGGGGGCTAACCAAACCAAAGGGACTGTATGGAGGCCAGATGCTGACTAAGCCTCATGAGGCATGATGTAATCTATCTTGGCTACATTGTGAGGCCAAGGAGAATCCTGAACTCTGAGGTTTAACGGAGCTTCCTGTTTGGTGACCAGGCATGAGAGAAGGTAATACATGCCTCTTGGATATGTGGAAGTTTTGTGCTGAGACCCTTCCCTGTGAGTTTCTTCATTTGTATCCTTTTTGGTTGTAATAAATTTGTTGTAAATATGCGATACTCTATATTTATGAGAGTTGTTCCAGCAAATTAACTAACCCGTAGGAGTAATGAAAGCAAACAAGGCCTGGCTTCTGCCTATTTGGCAGTTTGAAAGAAGGTGTCCTTTTAGTGTGTAGGCTCTGACCTGTCTTTGAATGACTAGGGCTGAAATATAGTAGCTTGTAAGTTCCAACCCAGCTCTTTGTGACTGGAGCTGAGACACACAGTACCATGTAAACAGCTGGTGAGGCGGGCGGAGAAGTGAGCAGATAAGAACTGAATCTTTTACCACACTTTGGGAATTGGATTATGATGACCCTTACCATACAGTTAGCAATCAAGGGGGGATGTACACACTCTGTCTCTTGCTTAGTACATGGTACCATACAGTACTGATGGGAGCTCCCCAACATTCGGTTCTGGACCATGCTTCCTGTTGAGGGCACGGCAGTGAAACTTAAATGGAAAACGTGCCAGGACTCAGGCCAGTTTAGTGGCTAAGAAAACGGTTTGTGTACTCTCAAGTATGTGTCTCCGTCTTATTTCTTAGCATCTTATTTAGATACAGGTGACTGGCATAAGATCAAGCAAAACCATCTTGAGTATCCTGGCCAGAAGTCAATCAGATGGCCCTACCTTGGCTCTAACTTAACATCTGTGGAAGAAGACTGAGGTTTGGATTAAAGAACAATGGAAATTTGGCAGCGTTCAGGAGTGTGCTAGTTAAGAATGGCAAAATGGGTTCAGATGTTAGACTTTGTGTGAGATCCAGTACACAGTGCCATTGATCAGTGGACGCTCTAAATGGAGCACTTGAGGTTGTTTTAAGAAGGGCCAGAAATTCAAAGCTGAGTCAGTAAGCAGATGAGGAAGTACAATTTTCAGTCTGTGGAATAAAAGAAGAGAAAGAAACACAGATTAGTCAAATATTACTGACAAAAGGGAGAAAAAAAGGGAGGCAAACAAAAATCACCCAAAGTGTTGTTACTCTCTTAGTTGGATTTGATTGACTTGGACATGTTTTAGGACTTTCTGGGCAACTACCTGGAGAAGGTATATTTTTAACAGCTTACTAACCAACCAAAAAGACAAATAATAGACATCAATTCATTTTGCCAGGGCTTTTTTTCTGAGGCATTTCTGGGTGGGTTTGAGCCATCAACCTTTCAGTCAGCAGCTAAGCACTTAACTTTTTGAGCCCCTCAAGGACTCCTTTAATAGCTTTATTGTGATACAATTCACATACCATACAATTCACCCACTTAAAGTATAGAGTTGAATGATTTTTGTTATTGTGATTAAGTGAAAGTATACAACCCAAATAAATTTTGCACACCCATCTATCTGCAGCTCCATCTGCTCTCTTTACCCAGTGACAGCATAATCCTCCTCTTCACTGTGTATTTCCTGTATCTTTTTAAAGAGCACTTATTCCCTCCTCTTCACCCTCTTCTCTCCCATCTAGAAAGAAACCAGTAGAACAGCCTTCTGTAAATGCATAGAACCATATAGTACACACACCATATGGCCACACTGTATCCCTGAGGCCAGGACATTCTTGTCTGAAGGGCTGACCTCAGTACTAGTTTCCAGTCACGGCCAACATCAGATTTAGGGGTCATGCTCCCAGGGAACCCTCCAGGCTATCAGATCATCAACTGTGGTCTTTTAATAGAGTTCTTGAGCTGCACCCTTCTTTTACTTGTGTTGCCTCAGGGACTCTTGTGTCCCTCATCACGTCTGCCTTTGGTGGTAGCTGGAACCACCCGGTTCTTCTGGTCTCATTTTGATATAGTCTCCTATAGAATCAAATGATTCTTAATATATTCAAAGAATTTGCAACTATCACCACCTTCTAAGTGTAGAACATTTTTTATCACCTTCAAAAGAAATCATATACCCATTAATAACCACTCCCCATTTTTCATCACCCACACCAAGCCCTGCTTTATACTTTATATAAAGTATAAAATATAATTTCTGATATATTTTCTGTTTTTGTAGATTTCTCCATCTTGGGTATTTCATATCAGTGGAAACATAAAGCATGTGGTCTTTTGTGGTTGGCTTCTTGCACTGAGAGTGCTTTTGAAGTTCTATTTCCTCTATTAGAGTTATTTTCTCATTAAAACTACTGTGTATGTGCTTTATTGTTAAATTTGAACTACTTATCCCACTTATGAAGCATGTATGTATATATTGATACTGAAGTGTCATGGCTAGCAAAATGTGGCTGAGAGTCAAATTGACCTCAGTTTAAGAAAATTTGAGCTAACTATAAAACCCATTTGAAACACTGATGAGGACTGTCATGGACTGAATTGTGTCCCCCCCCAATAACAGGTGTAGCCATGTAGCCGTGATTCCTTGTATTCTATGATTGTCATCCTTTTTGTGATTTTACGGTGCTGTATGTTAAAGGATTAAGGAGAGACTGGAAATCCCCTCAGAAGATCACCTCCCTATTCCACTGTAACAGGACTTTCCCTGGGGTATGGCTTGCCCCACCCTTAATCCTTGCAGCCTACAAGAGATAAAAGGAAAGAGAAGCAAGCAGAGAATTGGGAACCTCACACTATCAAGCAAACAGCACTGGAAGAAGAGTGTGTCCTTCAGATCTGAGGTTCCTGTGCCAAAAGGCTCCCTGGACAAAGGCTGATACAATACTGGACTTTCCATCAAAGCCAACAAAGGGGAAAGCCTTCCCTTGAAGCAGACATCCTGAATTTGGACTTGTAGCCTACTGGACTGTGTAAGAATAAACTTTCCTTTGTTAAAGCCATCCACTCTGTGGTATTTTTTTTAGAGCAGCACTAGCTGACTAAAAAAAGAATTTAGTACCAGGAGTGGGGTGCTACTCTAACAAATACCTAAAATGTGGAAACCATTTTGAAACTGTGAATGGACAGATGATTCAGAAGGAATGAAGAAGGTGCAGATGATGAAAAACAACAGAGGACTGGTGGCAGCAGAGGCAGCAGCAGCAGAATCAGAGGCAGCACTGGAGCTGACTCACGGAGAAAGAGAGCTAAATGCCTATGTACAGAGTTTTTCTCATGGAATGGGGTGCCTCTGGGCACTCGAATGGTTAAGCTAGTCTTACTGACCTACGGAGTGAGAGAGCCGAATATCTTTGTGCAGGATGCTTTCCAGCAAGAGTGGGGTGCCTCTGACATTTGAATCAGTGGAGCTACAGAGCTTTGGAACACTTGCCCTGGCAGGGCAGATGTGAGCATGAAGCCTGGGCCATGCAGCCATAGGAAGCAGAAGTTGAAGAGACAAACAGCGTGAGGAGCTGAGCTACCTCGGTCTCAAAAGTTATGGCCATGAACTCAGGGGCTTGAAAGGGTAGAACCAAGGCATCCTGTGTTTGTAAGGGTGGAATTGTCACTCAGTTGAGCTTAGGGTACACATAAAGCTGATGGGGCAGAGTTTCCGTCCAAGTGAGTCCTGAAGGCAGAGCTGTAGCACAGGATTGGGGGTCTCCGTTCAGAATCCACAGAGTGTGGCCAATGCCTAGAATCTGGAGGGCAGGGCCCTTGTATAGAATGTCTCAGAAAATGTAAGAGTTTTTTCAAAGCTTTGAGGGCTAATATAATGTGTTCTGCTGACTTGTTTGTTACCTGTTAATGCCTTTTTCCCCTGCAATTTCTCCCATTTGTAATGAAATGCCTGACTTGTGCCTGTTCTGCCATTGTACTTTAGAAGCAGATTGCTTACGTTCTAGGTTTCACAGATGTAGAAGAGTTTTGTATTTTGGACTTGGAACTGCTATAATACTTCTATCATAGAGGATGAATGTGTTACATGTTTCAACGATGCGATTTTTGGGTTGCCAAAGGCTGGGATATCACGGATTGGATTGTGTCCCCCTCAAAAATAGGTGTAGTCACGTGACCATGATTCCCTGTAGTCTACAGCTGTCCTCCATTTTGTGATTATTACTGTGCTGTGTGTTAAAGGATTAAGGTGGGACTGTAAGTCTCTTCAGAAGATCACCTCTCTGCCCCACGGTAAAGGGAGTTTCCCTGGAGTGTGGCCTGTCCCACCCTTAATCCTTGCATCCTACAAGAGATAGAAGGAAAGAGAAGCAAGCAGAAAATTGGGAACCTCACACCATCAAACAAGCAGCACAGGGAGAAAAGTGCATTCTTCAGACCTGAGGTTTCTGTGTCACCCAGATCATGATTCTGGGTTTCCTGTGATGTTCCTATGTGCTTTAAATGCTGCCTATCTGATGTTAATGAGGGAGGATGGGCTGCAGTTGCATTGGTAGGGCAGGACTCAATGTGTTGGTCGGGCAGGACTCAACGTGTAAGACTGTACTGCGCCTTGAGGCAATCTTTTGGGATATGAAGGAAAAGGAAGCAAGCACAGAGTTGGGAACCTCTTATTACCAAGAAAGCAGTGCTAGAATCAGGGTATATCCTTTGGAAAGGACCTGTGGTCCCTGCACTTCAGAATCTCCCAGTCCAGAGGAGGATTGATGACAAGAACCTTCTTCCAGGGCCAACAGAGGAAGCCTTTCCCAGGGTTGATGCTCTGAATTTGGACTTGTAGTCTACTGGACTGTGAAGGAATAATGTTTCTCTTTTTAAAGCCATTCCCTTGTAGCATTTCTGTTATAACAGTCCTCAATGACTAAGACAACTAGTTTGTTCTACCTTTGAAGTTCACGTTTTAAAGAATCTCACCATAATTTTGATTGAACATGTATGCCATCATTCAATACCATAGATATAGAAGATACACAGGAGATTGGTCTAAGTTGCACTGGCAGTATGACCTAATCTAAAAGACAAAACAATAGCAACACAACCATAAAAAGCAAAGTCTCTGATATCTATTTATCTGTTTACTTTCTTTCCTTGTTAGTATAAAATGTGGACAAATTTCAGTGATCTAAACTCTTTGGTTGTTTAGACTCTGGAAAGACAGGTAACATGGTTACTTGGGGAAGTAAGATACCTAGCGATGATTTGTAAAAGAGATAAAAGTGTTGCACATGGACAATTGGAGTTGTGTAAATCCTGCTTCTGTTTCATGCATACATCTCCATCTTCAAGCAGAAGTTTCTTTTTGAAATGGGCAGGAAAAGAAAGGCAAGTCTACCAATTGCCTTTCAGAAAAATTATTCATGATGTTTGGAAAAATTACTCAACTCTAGCCAATTAGTGCATGTCCAAAAAAACAAATATATAATCAAAAGAAGAAGAAAAAGAAAGAAATTTGCCTTGTAAAAAAAATATATATATTTGCTTTGTAAATTCAGATAATTTAATTGACTGAATTTCTAGTAAAAGCAAACTTTAGGCTAAAAAGTGAAACATAAGGATAATGATGGGGCATTTAAAGCCAGAAAGATCCTGAAATATGGCTTGGAACCAGAATGTAGAAGACAGAAGGTATAAATGGTGGGAAAGTCATTGTCTCATGGAATCTGTTTCATTTCTGTAGGCCACAGCTTCCCAGGTTATGCCTTTCATTCCTTTATACCCTGGAGAGAGAAAAAAGTTATGCCTTTGTTGTTAACATGACCAGATGAACTTGTGTGACTATGGGGTCAGCTTGCAGGAAATACTGTTGATACTGAACTCTGAGACCAGCTATCATTTCCTACAGACAGAAGAGTGACTTATGGGGTAAATCTTCTTTCTTACATACATCTGCCAAGGAGCTACCTATTAATGCATCTTGCAAACAGTTCTTACAAAAATTGTTTAATGTGGCAATTTGAGTTATTATGCAGCATTTGACCAGGAATATCTATCTGCATTTGGTCTGATGTTACTGACAAATATCAAAAGTATCTCTTTGAGGCACAGAAGAAATGAAAATGAGCAGAATGGGTCAAGAATGGTAACATAATGAGGAATATATTGCTCATCATTCTCATTAGCTAAATTTCCTTAGAGAGTTTTTAGTTCTTTTATGAACAATGCTTATAACCCAGTCATCATTGTCTAGTGTGGAATCTTTTGTATTTCATTTGAAGATTTGAATATCTCACATGTCTCACAATTTTTGTAATATTGAAGCAGAAAGTGCCTGCTTTGAAGTCTCTTGAGTTCTCAAACAGCTGGATTTTCTATATTGACTTTGTTCTCATTACCATATACACAAGTCAGCTGCCAGATGCTGACTTGCCCAAAGTTCCGGGAACGTACCGCCCTTGTTTTGATCTCTCTTTGTAAACTGCTTGTACAATTTCCTTTCAAGCTTGAGTTTAATGAACCTTTCTCCCTCCTAGCGTTATGCTTTCCTTTCCTCCATCCCCCAAAAGCTTATCTAGCTGGAATTTATTTCATTTCTCTCTCCCTTCCTCCTTGTCCTATGGGAAAGCTCAAGGCTAGGCTTCCTTAAACATTTATGAACTGAGTTCATGCATTCAAGCCCCTTTGGGTGATTCAGACTTGACCTTGTCACATGTCTTTTAAACAAGACTTGCTCTGAGTGCCTTAGTATGGAGCATGTGATGTACTTTTCAGATTGTAGGGCTGTGAATTATGCTCAAGATGTAGAACAAAGCAGTTGACACACACCACACTTTTCATGCTCAAAGTCTAAGGGTAAAAAGGGTCAGGCTCTTCCAGGTGAAATTATCCCAAGCTCCACAGTGAATATGATTTTGATTATAATCCCAATTATTGTTTGTTATTCTTACCACTCTTTACTCTTCAGTCCAGAGAACAGCATGGGAGAAAAAAGTGAAAGAAAACACAAGGGGAAACATCTTTTAGTGTTTCCTATTGAAATATTATGTAAACTCTAGTTTGATGTCTGTTCAATAATTCCTAAGACACCCTATTCATTTTATATTACATGTCTGATTGTATATATCTATGTGTAATGGATTAAAAAAGTTCACTGCTGTTGAGTCAATTTTGACTGATAGTGACCCTATATACACTATGTTTATTTGGTCATATATCTTGGTTTACTTTAAAACTCTTGGAATATGTACTCCTTTTTATGACTCATTACAATTTATGTTGGCAGTTCTAAGAAACTCTTTGTTAAAACTCAGTTTTTTTTAAAAAAAACAAACAGTTCAGACAATGCAGAATGACTCTAATGCTGCTGAGTATTTTGGGGAATAGGGTGGGAGTAAAGAAGAGAATTTATAAAAGTCCAGAGAGCCCTGGGTGTGCAAAGTACAGAGGCAGGGAAGTGGAAGAAGGTGTCCTATTTCATAGAGAAATTTTGGACTGAGTTTGAACAGGGAATAAGCAAAAATACCCAGACGTAATTTTATAGCCAACTTCCCATGTCTTCATGCCGGCAGGATAATTTAAAATCTTTTTGTTATACTTCTCTTGCAGTTCAGTTTGCTGATGTTCCAAGAGAAATAGGAGGATGGGTGGGAAAATTTATAGTTAGAATACATAGAATTCATTACACCTTTTAAAGTTACAGTGCATTTACACAATAGTATTGTCTATTATCTTTTTTTTCTGAAGACCTAAGCTTGGGTGGTGCAGTGGGTAATGGCTTGGTTGCTCATCAAAAGGCTAACACTTTGAATCCACCAGCTGCTCCTTGGAAATCTTACGGGGCAGTTCTACTTTGCCCTACAGGGTTGCTGTTAGTCAGAATTGACTTGATAGCAATGGGTTTGGTTTTGATTTTATCCGGATAAATGACACATGGAAGGCCACAAGCAGAATTTCTGCTAAACCAGGCAAGTAAGCTATGATGTATGGAATGCTGTGAGTACTTGACAGTAGACCACTGTTGTATATACTCCCTGAAATAGACTTACATTCTCTGTCACTCTATGGTTCCAGGAGGTAGAACCAGAGAAGACTGAGAGAATTAAAGGGCAACTGCCTTGGTCTTTTCGAAGTAAGTGCATGAGGATGAGGTGAAACACAAGCTCAGTGCGCCTGTGGCTCCTGCTCTTCCTGCGTATCACCCTCAGCTTCTCCCACCCTAAATCCCGACACCAACTAGGGTTTCAGAACACTCACTGTGCCCTCTGACATTTTGTCCCTTTCAGCCCATGATAAGACTACTAAGCCTACCCTAATACCACAGTATCCCTGTGGACAGAGCTTGTATTTGTCTAAGAGAAGTCAGGACACAAACTATTTAAAAATAATACTGATTAATTCGCCTGTTGGCAGCCAACAATGGGATCAAGGCCATAATGAAAACAGTATTAAATGAAAGTCTCCATTTTAGCCATGAGACTCCTAGGTTATTTTCTGCTGTACTCTCAGAACGTGGAAGTTGGGCTTGGAGCCCCGGGGAGGGGACCAGTGGAGAGATTGGTGGCACTGCAACGGCTGGTCCCTGACAAGCATTCTACAAAGTCCATAATTTGGCAAGCCATGCATAGAGGTTACTGACTTTCAGATATGAAGAGTCAATAAGGGGAAAGATTGTAGTATGAAGACAGGGGCCAAAACAAACAGAAGAGAAATGGAAAAAAAAATAAATGGTAAGATTGGAAGAAAATGAAAAGAAGAATTCTCAGAAAGACAAGATAGTTATACACATAAAAATTATAATCTTCTAATTAATTTAGTTAAAGGTAGGACTGCAGAACTGATTATTGTCATTGCTGTCAATAAACTGCATACCTGTGAAAATCTGAACCAGCGAGAGTTGTGTAATAGATATATTTGCAACAATAACAACAACAAACAAAATAGCAGCTGAAGCTATTTATATACAAGTAAATAACTCATAGGATTTGATTCCTTGGCTGGAAGATTTAGGGTCATTGAAAAAGACCGTGTTAAGGGAATAAGAGAGAACACAGTTCATGGAAAATAAACACATAATAGCAGATATAAATAATTCAATACAAAATTTGGAGGGTAAGTTGGAGAACTTCTAGAAGGTAGAACAAAATCAGAAATAAAAAGTGGGAGAGGAATGAAAAGAAAATTAGAAGGTAATGGTGGTCTAATATCCAAATAATGGATATCCTTAAAAAGAGAAGGAGATGGATTGAACTATTATAAAAGATTTATAAAATTTCAGAATTAAAGAACATGATTTTTAAACTCAAGAGGCTACTGAGTATCTAACACAATAATTAGAAGGAAAAAAACTCACAGAATGGTATAAGACTATGAAATTTCAAAAAACGTATATGTAAAGAGAAAGCATTAAAAGTTTCCAGAAAGAAAGCAACAGAAATAGGTCACACAGAAGGGCATCCAACAGAAATGGCATCCGGTGTCTCAACTGCAATACTGAGGCTTGTAGGAACTGGTACAGTGCTTCAAATTTATGATAAAAAGATTATTTCCATCTTAGAAATCTACACCTCATGGAATGATCGATTCAGTGTAAAATTAGAATAAAGATGGTTTCAAGTAGGAGAGATCTTTCCTTATTATTTTTAATCTCCAGCAAGCTGTTTAAGGATGCATTTCTACAAAACAATGGATTACATCAACAAAGAGGAAGACAAAGAATCCAGGAAACAAGGAATCCAGCATGGGACAGAGGAGAAGGAAAATTCTTTAGAGCCAGGGTAACTTGTGTAGACTAAGAGAGTGTACCAGAAAAAAAAAAGTTTCCAGGAAAAAAATCGAAGTGGCATACATGTATGACTGTTTTGACCATGTAGCAAATTGACTTGAGAGTTATTAGAGAGCATGGGAAGATTTAGCTAGAGCCTCCATTACAGAAACTCAAATGCAAAAAGATGCAATTTATTCTGACATACAATTGTTCAAGAAAGGGAAATATAATATGCTACTTAGTGATGAAGAATAAATCATAACAAAAACATGAAATACTGATTTACCCAGAAGTAATGAAACTGTATTCTGAGAATTAGAGAAAGAAAATACTTGCATGAGGTGGTATTAAAGAGGCTAAATTCACATTAACAGTAGTATATAGCATATAGAATAAATAACAGCAACATCTAGTATCGTGTACTACTATATGGTATACAGTATAGGAGCAATAGCTGCTAACAAAAGGTTGACAGCTTGAATCCACTATCTGCTCCTCGGAAATCCCATGGGGAAATTTAACTTGG
Organism: Heterohyrax brucei; assembly: GCA_028571685.1. NCBI lineage: Eukaryota > Metazoa > Chordata > Mammalia > Hyracoidea > Procaviidae > Heterohyrax > Heterohyrax brucei. The sequence continues at coordinate 25,645,799 of CM053143.1, forward strand.
TCCTATAAGGTTGCTATGAGGTGGATTCCAGTCAATGGCAATGAGTTTTGTTTCTTGAATTTATAGTAGGAAAACATAGATATCATCTAAAATAGAAAAAAGAAAGAAAGAAAAGAAAATGTAATATTATCATTTTCCTAGAAATATGAAAGAATTGAAGTTGCAAATTGTGGTTCCTTCAACAGAGTGGGAACAGTGGTGGGCAGATAGGGAGCAGGAGAGTGCTAGTTTTTCCCTATAAATCTTACAGTGGCGCAGCAATGATGACGTAGGAGTAAAAGAGTGAGGGCCTTCCGAGAACTCCTTTCTGGAAGGGTAATCACCGCGTGCTGTTTCAGTCCACAGATACTTTCTGGGTACTTACAGTGTTGCAGATCTTCTTGGCAATACTAAGTAGTGTTTGAAGTCATCTGCAGGAATTTTGGTGATCTTTGATGACTGTATGATGCATAGGAATAGCACACTAAAAATGATATCTAAGAGGACCGGACTCTGAAGAAGGAACTGTGTCACAGAATACAGTGTGGTAGTAAGCACTTACTACTACATGGCCAGACAAGGTGGAAGGCAGTGCACTAGTTTCTTTCCACCTTCCTTTCCTCTCTCTTTCTTTAATAAATGTTCTGTCTATCTCTGCATCTCTCTATTATCTGTCTATCTGTTCATCTGTTTGTCCATCTATCTGTTATCTATCATCTGAGGGTGGAGGTAGGTCAGCAGCAGGATGTTTTTGCCTTCCGTGCAGGAGACCTATATTTAATTCTTAGTCTGTGTTCCTTATGTGCAGTCACCACCTATCAGTGGAGGCTGTGTGTTGCTGTGATGCTAAAAAGGTTTCAGTGGAACTTTCAGACTAAGACAGACTAGGAAGAAAAGTGTGGGATTGGCTCCCTAAAATCAGTCAATAAAAAACCTGATGGGTTGCAATGGTCTGATTCATACTCAATCATAGGGATGGCCCAAGACCGAACAATGTTTTGTTCCACTGCACATGGAATCTCTTGCTCTGTACCCACCATCTGTCTATCTTGAAAGAATAATCTTGAAATGAAATACATAAAAGCAAACCAAACTCATTGTTCTTGTGTTGATTCTATAGGACAGAGTAGAATTGCCCCATACAGTTTCCAAGGAGTGCCTGGTGGATCTGAACTGCTCACCTTTTGGTTAGCAGCTACAGCACTTAACCACATCACCACCAGGGTGTCCAGACAGATAAAACCAAAAGAAAAACCAAACTCCCTGCTGTTGAGTCGGTTCTGACTCATAGCAAATCTATCGAACAGAGTAGTACTGCCCCACAGAGTTTCCAAGGAGCACCTGGTAGATTTGAATTGCTGACCTTTTGGTTAGCAGATGTAGCACTTAACCACTATGCCATCAAGTTTTCCAGATAGATAAAGGCATTACTAAATATGAAGCACTTAAGTGGGTTAGATCTTGCCCAAAGGAAGCTTAAGAATTTTTTCCCAAGGACTCTCATCACCGCTACTCAGAGCATAGTAGGTGGACCCGCAGTATTAGCATTCATTAGAGAGCTTGTTAAGAATACAGATTCTCAGGCCACACCCCAGATCTGCTGAATCAATCTTTGAGTATAGATCCCAGAAATCTGTAACCTAAAAAGCTCTTTAGGAGATTCCCATGCATGCTGAAGTTTGTGAAACACTGCCCTAAGTGTCATTAGGAAATATTTCTGTGGAGCAGATGGGGGTTATAGCCAGTTATTCCCATTCCTGTCCTCTCTGGATTTCTCATTTTCAGGGGCTTACTAATGCAGAACTGGTAGCTAGCTGAATCCATTAAGGTTGAGAACAATGTATAGCTTCTAAGCAAAAGAAAAAGAATAGATTTAGAGAAATGAGGGATAAGAAGGAAAAAGCTAACATAGATAGGATTTCACAGAAAGTTGTGGAAAGTTTTGGAGACAAAAGGGAGATTGGTGACAGTGGCTGAACCTTGTTTTGTATATTATTGTTAAGAAGGAATTTTGAAATAGATTAAAAATAAAATCTCATACTTCACACACCATAGAAAAATTAACACGAAATGGATCTATGACCTAAAGATAAGAGATAAAACCATAAAATTCTTAAAGGAAAATGTAGGGATAGTGTTTTAGGACCTAATTTTTGACAATGGATTTCTAGATATAACTCCAAAAGCTTGAGTAATGAAAGACAAAATAGCTGAGTTAGATTTCATAAAAACAAAAAACATTTGTGCCTCAAAGGTCTTTAACAACACACTGAAGAGACAACCTGCAGAATGAGAGCAACAGTTTTGGAGATCATACATTGAGTGAGGGTTTAATACCCAGAATACATAAAGGACTCCTATAATTTGTCAACAAAAATACAATTAACTCAATCAAAAAATGGCAAAGGACTTGAACAGTTATTCCACCAAAGAAGACATACAAATGGCATTAGCCTTTGGCCTTTTGGCCAATGTGAAAAGATGCTCAGTGTCTTTAGCTATTAGAGAAATGCAGGTCAAAATCACAATGAGATAACACTTCAACTCCACTAGGACAGCTATGATCAGAAAAAGAAGAAAACAAAAGTTGGTGAGGATGTGGCCACATTGGAACCCTTATCAACTGGAAATCCTAGTAAAGTAGTAGTTAAGTGCTATGTCTGCTAACCAAAAAGTTGGCAGCTCAAATCTGTCAGAAACTCCTTAGAAACTGTATGGAGCAGCTCTACTGTGTCTTATAGGGTCACAAAGAGTTAGAATCGACTCAATGGCAGTGTTTTTTTTTTCAATCCATTACTGGTGGAACTGGAAAATGGCACAGGTCCTGTGGAAGACAGTTTGGTGGTTCCTTAAAGAGTCAAATATATAATTACCATATGACCCAGAAATTCTACTTTTAGGTATATGCCCACAAGAATTGAAAGCAGTGATACAAACAGAAGTCTACACAGTAATGGTCATTGCAGCATATTCACAACGCAAAAGTGAAAAGAACAAAAGTGTCTACCTACAGATGAATGTAGAAAGAACATAGGATGCATATGCAGAATGGAGTATTACTCAGCCGTAAAGGGAAAGGAAGTCCTGATACATGCTACAAGACGGATGAACCCTGGAAACCCTATGCTGAGCGAAGTAAGTCCATCACAAAATGACAAGTATTGTATAATTCCATTTAAATCAAATATCTAGAACACACAAATGTGTAGGAACCAAAATTTATTAGTGATTACCAGCGGTAGAAGGGAGGGGGAAGGAGATATCGTTGCTTAGGGGCACTAAGTTTCTATTAAAGGTGATGGAAAAATCTGGAAGTGGATAGTAATGATAGTTGTACAATATGATGAACGTTATTAATGTCACTGAGTTGTACACATAAAACTGTAGATTGCAATATGTTTTGTTACGTATATCTTGTATCAAAGTTAAAGAAATAAAAAAGATGAAATCTCTCAGTTGCTTTTAGTTCAAGTCCACTATAAAGATTTCAATTGCTTTCCTGTTTTAATTTTTGGACAGTGATGAATAAATTGTCATTTCAATGTGACGTGATCACAAGATTGGCTTTGAGGCAAGTGTGAGCTTCTTTGTGGGAACTGTGAGGATCTAGGCACCAAGATTTGCCTGCTTTCTATTACACAGTGGTGATTTTATTCGGTCATGGTTTCTGAGCAGATCTAAAGACAGAATGATTTTTGATTAGAGAACCAAACCAAACTCAATGTTGTCCAGTCATTTTTAACTCATAGAAGACCTATAGGACACAGTAGAATTGCTCTATAGGGTTTCCAAGGAGTGCCTGGTGAATCTGAACTGCTGACCTTTTGGTTAGCAGCTGAATGCTTATTTTTGATTAGAGACATATCAGATGGAGAGTACAGGACACAGCTGGTTGTTTTGTATCTTCAGGGTTACTGATGACTCAAGGATAACAGCTTATCAACAAACGTTATGCAATTTTTTTCATTTCTAACTTAACGTGGTTTTTTTGGCCTGCTGGATTTCTCCCTTTTTACCTGGTGCTGTCAACAGAGTCATCGTTTTTTCTGTGGACGTGCCTCTTTGTCTTGTCACCCCAAGAAATCTCATCCCTTCTGAAATCTCATATTTATATCCTTTTTAATCCTTCTGTGGCATACAGCCAGAAAGCTCATTAGAAACAAGGATGGCAAGACCTCATCTCACATACTTTGCATATGTTGTCATAAAGGGCCAGTTCCTGGAGAAGGAAATCATACTTTGTAACATAGGTCAGTGAAAAAGAGAAAGACACTTAAGATGGGTTGACACAGTAGCTGCAACAACGGGCTCAAGCATAAAAATAATTGTGAGGATGGGGCAGGACTAGGCAGTTTGTTTTTCTGCTGTACATAGGGCCACTGTAAGATGGAACTGAGTCAACAACACTTAATAACAACTGGTTTGGTTTTCGGTTTTTACCCTCCTAGCTCATTTCTTCAAGGACCCTGTCTACAGCCTTTTAGGAAATCCCATTGGTTCTTCATTCATGTCTCCAAGCATGCAATTCGTCCGCATTGTTACTGCTAATGCACTGGTTGAAGCCACCATCATTTCTAGCTTATACTAACCGATCTCTCCAGTTTCTTTCTCTCTTTACTAGAAATTATATCTCATGGACGTCAAAGTAATTCTTTTACAGTTTAGGTCTGATCATTTCAGTTCTCTATTTAAACCTTTCCAATAGTTTGTAGAGGCTGAAACATTCTGAGTCAGTAGATTAAGATAGAGGTTTCTCCTGATACATATACCTGCAGGGATTGGTAAAACCAAGATTAGCAGATAAGCTGATGACTAAAGTCCCAAGAATTGAAGGTCAGATGAACAGGAGGCAGTTGCAGGATCCAGAGCTCACAGAAAGCCGCAGTGCCTGCTTACATTCAGATGCAGGCCACACCCCTGAGGAAACTCTCTTTGAACTGATCCATTACTGCTGCAAAAGCCACCATGGGAGTAATCATATATAAATACTGAGAATCATGGTCCAGCTAAGTTGGTACGCAATCTTAACCATCACATTCCATACCTTGTCAACTTGGCACATGTACATATCTCCTTAAACCATACATAATCTCTGAATAAAGAAAATTATAAAATTACATTTACATATAACATGATACAACTAACACGCATACAACTAAAAATACACTAGCCTTGTTTACATCTTTCATTTTATAGATGAAGAAAAAATACTTTTTTTTTATTAAATAAAAAATGAAAGTGTACATACTCTGTGTTTACAATATTGGGTTAAGATAGGAGGAGTACACAAGTTGTGTCGAAGTCCCATTAATATTGATCTTACTAATGTGTATTGTCACCAATTTCATCCAGCCAAATTTCTAACAACTATCTAATCTAAACCCTCGCCCCTTGCCCTCCTGTCCACCCACCCTCCCCACGCTTGTAGCTGTCAAAGAGTCTAGAAAAAATACTTGATGTACATATACGTAGAAGAAGTGCTGGTAACAATTACTGTCCTCATTTCTGTCATTGGTCACATGGCTGTAACTGGTGTTTAGAACTACCTTCTTCTCCACCTATTCTGTACTCCCTTTGCCCTCAGCAAGAACCTCAGCTGGTCATGGTTATTTGCCTGGAGGGGTGACCCAAACTATTCCTGAAGGGTCTGGGTCATTAGCGGTCGTTTCTGTATTGGGTTGTTGTAGTTTTCCATTGACTTCCATCACGAGGCATGGTAGTACTAACAACAGATATCCTAAGAGATCTCCTGCATTCCAGGCGTACTTTGTTTTTTAACCTCCATTACCTCCTGGGAATCAGGATCATTTCACCAGCTAGTATGGTAACTCTTTTCTTTGCCTGTTAACTCAGGGGCATAAGGAAACCAAAGCAGCCAGGTGGCTTTCTTAGCTTCCAGTTCAGTGGAATCAGTGATGTCTCTCCAGGTGGGAATGTTCCTCCCTTTGAAACTAAGACCTCTAGATCTACAGAACATAAGGTTTCAGGGACAGGAAGCAAAAAATGTTACAAGTGGGTCACTAGGGGTAACAGTGAGCGGTGCCAGCCATTTCCACTCCTTGATTCCTGGGCCCATGAATCCTGACTATGGAAGAAACAGCGCTGTATATTAGATGCTAGTTTAGAGTATGTACAGCCTCCTGGAGAACACCTGGTAAAGTACAGGGTCAATGAAAAAGAGACAGACCCGTAAGAGACAGATTGGCTCAGTGGCTGCAACAGTGGGCTCAAATGTAAGAATGATTGTATAGTTGGGACAGGATGGGCAGTGTGTCCTTGCCTGGTGCCTAGGGTTGCAGTGAGTCAGAATTGGCTCAAAGATACTTAGCAACAACAACAGCAACTACCTCATCACTCTCTTGGTTTGCTTTACTTCGAATCCACCTGACATTTTGTAAATCTTTGTTAATTTATGAAACAGAGACAGTTGACCACTAAAGATTCATGCTTTCCTTCCACAGTATAACACTATTGCTGGAAAACAGCTACCCAGTCAACAATTATCTTTCCCTGCCCTCTTTTCTACGTAGGATCATATGACCAGTTCTGACCAATGGAATGTGTGCAGAAATGATGTGTATCCCCTTAAAGCAGAGATGGTAAGGTATCTGGGATGCCTCCTGCTCACTCTCTATTCCTCGGTAACTTTGGCTGTCATATGCTGTGATGGTGGGGTCATGAGATAGAAAGAGCCTGTATCCTTGGAGGAAATTTACCGGAACAGAAATATTTACACCAGATTTTAGTGTTTTTTGGTAGTGTGAATCTGCTACCAATAAATTCTCAACCTGTTGGATTGATTTCCTGCCAAGTTTGTGGTCTCAGACAAGCTAAACTATAACATAATCACACACTTTTATCTACTAGGTACATTCTGTGGTCTTAAAGATGACTATTTGCTACCTTTCTCTCTTGTGGATCAATGAAACACTTTTTAAACCCATATGACATTTTCAGTGCATACTTTAGATTTACATGTTTGAGGGAAAAAAAGCAATCAAACAAGAACACTCTTATCTTGCTAGCAAAAGCCTATAGTCCCACCAGTACGTGTACCCACATCCTGCCATGCCCTCCTGATAATAAGGGGTTGTTATCCTATCAATAGTTAGTCTTGCCCAAGGGCTCTAAACCCTAAATTCTCTCAAGGAATTTTCTCCTTTGTTTATTTCTCTTCTCTATTTTACATAATCAGTCTTTCCCTCTCTACTACAGCCCTCCCAGCAGATTACAGATATGTTTTAGTATATCTCAACCTAAAAGGCAAAAAAATCTAAGCCCTATTTTGATACTTCAGTTTCTTCTAATTATCATCCTAATTCTTTGTACCCTTTTCCAAACACTTATTTGTACATAAAACTTCTACTTTGTCACTATTTGCTCCACAATTCACTCCATTCAAGCATTACAACTCAACAAAATTGCTTTTGGCAAGATCAAAAATAACTTCTAGGCTATCAGATCCAATGGAGACTTATATGTTCTCATGTCATTCAATCTTTCAGCCACACTTCACCCAGTGGGCTGCTTGTTCTTTCTTCAAACACTGTCTTCTCTTGGTGTCTATGCTTTTACATTCTCTTGGTTTTCTTCTACCACCCTGTTGTTTTCTTGTCTTTTTTTCTCTTCCTAATCTCTAAATGTAGGAATTACCCACAGCTCTCTACTTAGGAACTCTCATCCATTCCATGGCTTTAAATATCACCCATTTGCTGACAACCGTCAAACGTCTGTTCTCCTTTTAAAATTATCTATACTCTAAACCCATCTGTTCAACTACATAGTTGACTTGTCTACCTGAATATTTCAAAAGCATCTCAAACTTAACCTGTCTAAACACACACACTCGTGAGTGTGCGCACACACATTTAATTTCTTTCCACCATAAATTTGCCCCTTTTGCACCCATGTGTTTTCTCAAAGCAGAAATATGATGTTGCCCTTGTTTCCACTTTCTTTCTTAATCATTTTATCAGAGAGCTCTGTTACTTTGCCTTCCAAAAATCTTGAATTCTTCATTTTCCTCTACTCCATTGCCAACACTGCTGACCAAGTCATCATTGTCACAGGCTTGCACTAATTGAATAGATGTTTTTTGTTCTTTGTCACATTATTTCTACTCTTTCCATTCTCTGTACAATTCATGTCTTACATACAAATGAGAGCCATGAACTTTAGTATGTGGGTTGACAAGTAGCTTTATGAACTCATCTTAGAAAAAGTGCTACGTAGCTCATTGTTGAGTACCACTATGGTCAACTTCAAAGTACTCCCCTTGGGATGCTCTTCACTGATGCTAGCCCACAGTCCACCCTTGAAAGCAATTTTGGAACTCTTTTCCTGGAATGACCATCAGAGCTGTCACCCTATCATGCTTGATGTCCTGAACATCATCAAAATGTCTTCCTTTCAATATTTCCATTATCTTCAGGTAAATAAAAAAGCCATTGGGGGCCAGATCAGGTGAGTAGGGAGGGTGTTCCAGTATAGTTATTTGTTTACTAACTAAAAACTCCCTCACAGACAGTGCTGTGTGAGCTGGTGCATTGTTGTAATGCAAGAGCCATGAGTGGTTGGTTAAAAAGTTTAGGTCATTTTCCTTTAACTTTTTCATGCAATGTTTTCAACACTTGCAAACAGTACACTTGGTTAACTGTCCAGTTAATGTGAATTCATGATGAACAATCTCTCTGGTGTCAAAAACGGTAAACATTATCCTTTTGACTCTTGATTTGGACTGATGGAACTTTTCTGGCTGTGGAGAATTCACAGACTTCCATTGTGAGCTTTGATGTTTTGTTTCAAGGTCGTTCTGGTACACCCATGTTTCATCATCAGTAATAACATGACCAAAATCATTGTCTTGTGTCTTAGGCTAGGTTTTCTAGGAAAGCAAGACCAGTAGTAACACGTGTGCTTACAAGGAAAGATTTATATATACAAAGTACAAGGAAGATATATATATATGTATATATGTAAATATATATATAGGAAACAGCTCAAGCAATTGCAGAAGCTGAATGTCCCAAGTCCTGGCACAAGCCTCCCGTGGCCACGGGAGCTGGTGAACTCAAGGTTAGAGACCAGAGTTCTAGATCATTGGTTGTGTAGGTCGGTGGATCCCAACCTGGTGGCAGGACAGAGCTGCAGAGGCTGTGAACCCAGGATAGACAGGTCAGGGAAGAGGACTCTCAAGTGCTGGCTGTAAGGGTTGATGAATCCAACAGCTGTTGGTTCAAGTCCAGGAACCAGATACCAGAGGCAAGGAGGAGCTGCTGCCTACGTGAGCAGACTGGCAGTAGGAGGTGGAAGGTGGAAAGATGAGAGCTGAGGGTCGAGCAGACACCACAGGCCCTGCCCTGTCACTTAATACAGCAGCCAAACATGGAGTAGCTAAATTGATACAATCCTGACCACCACATCTTGCCTATCCAAAAGCTTTTGGAAAACTTGGACTCTCCCTTGCTTTTGTCCATCAGTGTTCTCCCTTGGGGTTATTTATGCACACATGTTTCTCATGCCAAGATTTTAAGTTAAGATTTTTGTAACTGTTTCTCTATCCATGTTTACTTGGTCTGCTATGATTCTTGCAGTCAGCAACACACAAGTCAACCAATAAGTTAGGTATGTATTAACAGCTTGCCATCATAAGCAAGAAATACATGTACACTTGGTTGTTGTCAAGAACTGTCATCTTGAGAATGTAATTGAACTCCTTTTAAGAGCCAGAACAAGAATAGTTATTTCAGAGAAAGAAAGTTTAAGGCTTATTTTACCTAAGAGATGAAAGTGAAACTCTTGTAAGTTAAGGCTCCACCTACTGTTTTTCAGAACTCCTGAAAGGACTTAAGAAATGAAATGTGAGTAAGTATAGTTCTTTGATTTCTACATTTTGTTGTCAAACTGTTTTCCACAGCTACTATATCATTTTGCATCCCAACCAGCAATGGATAAGGATTCCAGTTACTCCACCTCCTCACTAACAGCTACTATTTTCTATTATTATTATTTACTCTAGGCATTCATCACCCATTTTTGATACAAGCTTAAAAACCAATAAACCAAATCTGTTGCTGTCAAGTTGATTCTTAATAATGGTGCCTTCATGTTTTTAGAGTATAATCAAACTCCATAAGATTTTTTTGGGTGCAAACTTCATGGATGCAAATTGACAGGACTTTCAGTCGGGACACAGCTGGATGGATTCGAACCTCTAACCTTTCCATTAATAGCAGTTTGTACCACTTGTAGCAGCTGACACAAGCAAGCTCAGGTGTACTTATCTTTTACTTCCTAGAATTAGCTTGATACTGTCATTTTAACTTCCTTATTGTGAAGACATATTTATTGTAAGCTACTTGAATCACTTTTGAAGTGTGAAGAACTACAATCATAACATTAGAAAATATATTTGTTTGTCTTTTGTAGCTTCAGATGGATTTTCACTTTAGAGAATGATGCTAATGCACACTATGTAAACCAGGGGGGGAAAATGTTAGAATCATTGCATTTTAGTAACATTTGTACCATTAGCTATGCAGTGAAATCACTCAACTAGTAGAGAAGAATTGCTCAGTAGTGCTCTAAAGCTGTAGGTTTAATGCATTTCTCTTTCCATATACCCCAATCAGTTATCTAGAAGAGCTATTGTGCTTCATCCTTAAAAGCCTGAAAGGCTTCATATATCCATTTCTTAACCTCTCCAATCCATCATCTCTTCTTCCATTCTGATTATAAAAGGAGTGTTCACAGAGAAGGAAATCATTAATTTGATTATTGGCTAATATCAGATTACTATCCCTCATGTAAAAAATGTGCTTAAGTAGAGGTTTCTTTTTCACTTTTGATTCTTGGCATTATCTTAAGGTAAGTTGTCTGAATTATTAACTCCCCAATTCATATCCTGACAGATAATACTTCTGATTTTTATTTTCTTTGAATAAGCCCCAGTTATATTCATCCATGTAATGCCTGCATTTATTTTAGATTTTCATTTACCTTGTATCTTTAAAGTGGCAGTTCAAAGAGTCCATTTGTCTTGCTCCCTTGAGAATGGAAGTTGAAAGAGTTTAAATGGGTATACATGTTACAGCATTTGGGTCATTTAATCATCCAGCAATACTTAACTTATTCAGGGGTGTCTTGTCTTGTAAATCCTTTCATTCAGAGCACAGTCACCACCTGCAAGTAGGCAAAGACTTCCGTTTTGGTCCTCTAGTGCTGTACTAACAGAAATGCTACAAAGTAGATGGCTTTAGCAAAGAAAAGTCTATTTTTACATAGTCTAGTAGATTACAAGAATGAATTCACGGTGTTTGCTCCAGGAGAAGCCTTTCTTTCTGTCAGCTTCAGAGGAAAGCCCTTGTGTTGCATCGGTCTTTGGTTAGGCAGAATCTTGGCTCAGGAACCTCATGGCTGAAGGACGTGCTCCTCTCTTGGTGCTACTTTTTTGAAGGTATGAGATTCACAACTCTCTGGTTGCAAGACATACTCCAGGGATGCTCCCTTTACATCGGAGCACAGAAGTAACCTTAGGAAGGTATTTACAGTCCCACCCTAATCTTCTTTAACGTACGACGTAGGTGAATCACAAAGTGGAAGACACATTTTTGGGATGACACAGTTCAACCCATGACAACTGCCTTCAGTGGATAAAATGCATGCCATTTTACTTGTTGGATTGATTGTCTAGTAGGCAGTTAAAGAGGGTCCCCGTGGTCATTTTGCACATCTTTCCTCTTGATTGGCTGTCTAATTTCCTAGCCCATAAATACATTATGCAACTGTGGGTTGTTTAAGGAAGGCTTATGAAGAAATTCACAAGTAGAGATTTGATAGTCACACAATGATAGAAGCAGAAAGACCGGAGAAAGTAGACTTAAAGCTCCACAAGGCAGAGAAATCTGGGGTTAGGATGGTTAAGGTTGTGTCAGCTTGGCTGGGCCGTGATTCTCGGTGCTTTGGCAGTTACATAATGATGTAATTTGGCAGATATTGGACGTACTGTTCTTCTGTAGTAAAATCATCTCCACTATGAGATCTGATATAATGTAATCATCTTTGTGATGAGATCTGCTATGAACATTCAAACCATTCCAAGGAGAGTTTCCCCAGGGATGTGGCTGCACACAGTACATATAGATGCCCTGGCAAAGCTCTTTAACTTTTGCTCACTTTAAATTCTGTATCTGGCTTGTCATCATCTGGCTTCTGGTTTCTGAGGCTTGAGCCAGTGACCTGCCATATTGCCTGCTGTTTTAGTCAGCTAGGGCTGCTCTAACAGAAATACCACAGAGTGGATGGCTTTAACAAAGAAAGATTTATTCTTACACAGTCTGGTAGGTTGCAAGTCCATATTCAGGGTGTCCGCTCCAGGGAAAGACTTTCCCCTTGACGGCTCTGGAGGAAAGTCCGGTATTGCATCAGTCATTGTCCAGGGAGCGTCCTAACGCAAGAACCTCTGGTCTGAACGACGTGTTCTGCTCCCGGTGCTGCTTGCTTGATGGTAGCGAGGTTCTCAAATTGTCCTTGGTTCTTTTTCCTTTTATTCCTTGCAAGCTAAAAGCATTAAGGGTGGGGCAAGCCATACTCCAGGGAAACTTCCCCCATAGCAGGAATTCACAGCCCCACCCTAATCCTTTAACATACAGGTTAGCAAAACCACACAATGGAGGACAGTCCCAAGATACTGGGAACCATATCCCAGCCACGTGGCTGCACACATTTTTGGGGGGACACAATTCAAACCATGACACCTGCCAATCTTGGAACTTATCCTGTGAGCCAGCAGTCTGCCATCTGACCTGCTGATCTTGGGATCATCAGCCTCTGCAGCTACATGACTCAGGAGAGGCCTACAGCCTGGTGCTGGATGTGGAACTGTCAAGTCTGTACAACTATGAGCCATTTCTTTGAGATAAATATCTCTTTCTCCCTTTCTATAGATGTACACTTCACTGGTTCTGCTGTTTTAAGGCTGGAGTCTGTGAGTATATTCACAAATTATGCCATAAGTAATGAACAACCAGCATTCCATTGCATAAAATATAATATTTAATGTTTGTAGCTGTAACTCTGAGTAGCTAGAAAAATGTTACATGATATTCAAGAAGTCAACTTAAAAAGCCATGGAAGATTTCCACCAAAATGGTTATTATTTTTAGCTTCTACACTTTAAAAGATTAAGTTCAATTACTGGGAAAATTACTTAGTATGGAATGACCCCTTCTCCATGCTTTCTAAGTCTCTTTATGGAGCATCTACTGCAGGTCAGGAACTGAACTAGGAGCTGGATCCAAAGTGATAAATAAAGCAAAGTCATCCGTTGTCCTAGTGGAGCTTGCAAGTTCCCATGGTGACAGCTATTAAGCTACAAAAGACACCAAAGGAAAAAAGAAAACCCAACACCGATGCTGTCAGGGTGATTCCAACTCATAGCAACACTACAGGACAGAGTGGAACGGCTCCATAGAGTTTCCAAGAATCACCTGGCAGATTCAAATTGCCAACCTGGTGGCTAGCAGATGTAGCACTTACCCACTATGCCACCAGGGTTTCCAGTGACAGAAGATAAAGTGTGTAATTTACCATGTGAAGAAGGCCACAGGAGAAAAGAACATGTCTCAGGACAGAGAATGCCGAGAGAGCAGGAAGTAGGTGGAGGTTGTCAGCTGCCGTCCTGTTGACTTTGACTCATGGCCATGCCGTCTACAACACAATGAAATGTTGCCAACTCCTGTGGCATCTCATGATCATTTGAACTCTTGCAAAAGGTCAGTAGTTCAAATCCACCAGGTGCTCCTTGAATACTCTGGGGGTCAGTTCTATCCTGGCCCCTAGGGTCGCCATGAGTCGGATCTGACTCGACGGCACTTGGCTTGGCTATCCAGTGTTGTAGCCACTGTATCTTTTGAATGCTTTCTGACCCATGGGACTCATCGTCCAGTATTGTATTTGACAATATTCTGTTGTGATACACCAGGTTTTCAGACTAATTTTTGAAAGTAGATTACACAGCCTTCTTGGTCTGTCTTAGTCTGGAAGTTCCATTCGAAGCTATCCACCGTGGGGGACCCTGCTGGTGTTTGAAATACTAGTGGGAAGCATTGCTTCCAGCATCATAGAAACACAGAAATCACCACAGTATAACAAAGTGACAGATGGAGGCTGGAGTGAGGGAGTTGGAGAATGGGATTGCTTATGCAGCATCGTCAGGCAGGGCCGAGAAAGCCTCAAAAGGAAACTGCCATAAGGCTGTGAAAAGAAGGAGAGTGATTCAACAACTGAAACCATGTGAGAAAGATCTGAGATGAGAAAAAGTCTGTCAATGTAGAGGAGCTGGAAGGATAGTGTGCCTAGAATACAGAGGGCCAGAGGGACTGATTTGGGACTGAAAAGCCATATTATGGATGGCTTTGCTGACCACTGTAAGGAATTTGGATTTTATTCCAAGTATCATGGGAAACCTTAAAAGGATTTTATGCACGGTCAGTGGGTAATCGACTCTTACTACTGTTTTCAAACACTTTAGCTTCTCTTCACTTTTGCTTGTACTTAGAGAAATATTCAAGGGTTACTTTCTACACAGGTAGAAAGTATGGTGCAGAAATTCACCCAGACTTTAAAGACTCCAATTCAACACAGTTTAGGGAGCCTACTATAATAACTCAAAATCAGAAATACAGAGTTAGGAAAGGATCTGTGCAAATAAGGCATCTAGAGCTGGAGTTTTATTTGTGTCACAGAAAACCCACTTCTAGTGTCTTGGAAAGTGTGTTTTAGATATTCCTGGCTTTAGATGGAAATCAAAGTTCATTTTCAAGTTTAATAATTGCTTGAAGCACTCTCTTCTCCATTTATCACAAGTCCTGTCATTCCCAGTTCCTCTCTTACCTTACTATTCAATATTCCCTAGTGATTCAAGTTAACAACTCTTGTTTTTTGTTTTTACAGTTATCTTGAAATTGGTTTGGAAGTTTCCTATTTAACCATTTCCTTCTTGCATGCCTGCGTGAACATCCTTTGTAATAATATGTCTCCAATGATTGGCATGGGTATGTCTCAAATGATATGGCACAGAAGATAGAATAAAGAAAAGATGATGAGGTTCATGTATGATAACAGTCATGTTCTAGAAATTCCATTTTCTCGTAAGATTAGTGGAAATAGTCTAGCAGGCTGTCAGTGATCTTCTAAAGCCTTATCTTTTTTTGATCAAAGATCCTGGAAAGTTGAAGGTGCTTTATTGAGTTAAAGCTCTTGCCTCTTTTGTTCAACATCCTTGTCTCCTTTGAAATCTTACCGAACATTGTTGCATATCTCTTACCTTATTTGTCAAGCTGTTTTGCTGTAAGAAGTAGCATCTATTTCATGGAATGCTATCTCCAAAGCAATAGTGCTTTGCTTTTTATGAAATAAAGGGAAAGATGAGCTGGCTTATTTCTTCCACTCCTAATGCATTGTAACAGAAGTTGAAATGAATGAAAATGATTGAGTTTGTAGGCTTGGCCTGCGGAGATGAAAAACTGCTGGCAATCTTTGAGTTTGGGGTGGCTTTAATTTACTGTGTGGATCTCAGCCTGTGATATGCCTGTTTTTTGTTAACTTTCTTGAAAGAAAGAGAAATGCAGAGAGCAAAAAGCTTTCAGCAATGGCTGTGTTTGAAAAGAACCAGTGCTTGAAACTGTATTTACGTTAAACAATAGGGTATTGTTCTGAAGGAGTGGGTAAGGAGGGGCCGAATTTTCAGGCTTGTAGCGTGAGACTGACATATTCCTTAGTGAGAATACAAATGGATCCCAGCCTACCCACAGCCTTCTCCATTAACAGATGGTCCTAGAGATGCTGTTGGAAGACCAAAGCTAGGATTTGGTGGCATGGATGGGAGGCCATGATAGCGTAGCTCCACTTTCTACAACTGAGACTGTTATCTCTGAATTTTCTCTAAGTAACAGTATCAACTTATTTGATATTAACAACTGGAGTGATGTTGTTAGGTCCCTTCAAAATGACTCTGACTCATGGTGACCCCAGGTGTTACAGAGTAAAACTACTCCATAAGGTTTTCTTGGCCTGGTTTAGTTATCTAGTGTTGCTGTAATAGAAATACCACAAGCGGATGTCTTTAAGAAAGAGAACTTAATTTTGTCTTATAGTTTAGTAGGCTTAAAGCCCACATTCAAGGTATTAAATCCAGGGGAAATATTGGTCTCTCTGTTGGCTCTGGAGGAATGTCCATCTCATCAAACTTCCCCTAGAATAGGAGATGGATGTCACTATGGTCACCTTCAAAACATTTATCTTCAGAAGCTATGCACTTGACACCAGCATAGCTGGTGGAACCAAAGGATGTGCTCTGCTCCCAGTACTTCTTACTTGGTACTGTGAGATCCGCTCTTCACTACTTGATTCTCTTTCTTTTTATTTCTTATAAGATGAAAGGTGCAACAGGCTACACCCCAGAGTAACTCTTTTTACTTTGGATCAGGGATGTGACCTTAGAGAGGGTGTCACAATTCCACTGTAATTGTTTTTCACCTAAAATTATAATCACAAAATGGAAGACAACCACACAATACTGGGAATCATAGCCTACCGAAGCTGACATATACTTTGGGGGGACACAATTCAGTCCCTGACATTGGCCATGTTCTTAATGGAAGCAGACTGTCAGGTCTTTTCTTCTGTGACATCCCTGGGTGGGCTCAAATCATCAACCTTTACATTAGCAGTGGAGAGCAAACCATTTGCAGCCACCTGGGAATCTTAACAATTAGACTAAGGAACGATAAACATTGTTTATTCTCTGCTGCATTTCCAATTGGTCATTAAATGAGTATAACGGGGTCCCAGGGTGGTATCATATTGAGATAGGTAGGGAATACCTTTAATATGTCTTTTATTTGCTCCTTGGTTTTCACACTTTGCAGTAATTGATGTGAACATAGAGCACTGCCCTGCTGAGAACTGTAATCCCACTTTCTTTCAAACTATCTGAATTGGACATTCTGAAAAATTTATGGCAACTTTTATTCATCAGGCCTTTGGTTTTTATGCTGTGTAATTATGAAATAGAAAAAGGAAGTCCCTGCCCCCATGCTGAATAGTTCTATTATTGGTATCTCATTGTCATGCCTTTTCTGTTTTCTTTCAAAGATAGTATTAGAATCATCTGGAGTGCTTTGAAGTAAGTTTATTTTACTACATTAAACTTTCTCAGATTTTGCTTTCTTTGTATTATACCAAGTAACATTGGATTGATTCTGACACAAGTACACCTGTGTTTATACATATAAAAATTTAGTCTGTTGATGAAAGAAGTTGGAGTCAGAAATTTGTGCCAAATTAAGTCTTTTAGTAGGATCCAGCATTTTTTTTCTTTTTCCTTTCTGAACATTGTTATGGATTAAACATTTTCCAACTGGAAACCCTGTTGGCATAGTGGTTAAGTGCTATGGCTGCTAACCAAAAGGTTGGCTGTTTGAATTTACCAGGCACTCCTTGGAAACACTATGGAGCAGTTCCATTCTGCCCTAAGGGGTCACTTTGAGTTGGAGTCAGCCTAATGGCAGTGGGTTTGTGGATAAATGTCTTTGCCTTTGAGTATTAAATTATTTAAAGAGGAGTATAGTGTCGTACATAAGAGTATAGGATTTATCATCAATTCCACCTCTACAATATATCATGTAATCTTAGGAAAGTTACTTTACTCTCTGAGCCCTGGTAGCCTCAACTGTTAAGTGGTGATGGTGGTAACTAACCAAAAAGTTTGGAAGTTTGAGTCTACTCAGAAGTGCCTGGCAAAAAAAAGCTTAGAAATCTGCTTCTGAAACAATCAGCTATTGAAAACCCTGTGGAGCACAGTTCTACTCTGATACACATGGGTCACCAAGAGACAGAATCAACTTTATCACATCTGGTCCTGGTTCTGTGTAATCAGTAGGATATTGTGGAAATGACGATGCATGACTTCTGGGAATTAGGTAATCAAAGACACTATGGCTTCTCTCTTGCTCTTTCTCTTGAAACGCTCAGTCTGAGGGCTGTCAGCAGCCACCTTGTAAGGACAATCTAGCAGCTTGTGGGAAGTCCCACACAGGGAGGAAATGAGGTTTCCTGCCAACTATCAGTTACTGTGTCCTACAGCAAATGGGAAACAGACACACAGACACACAAACCAACAAACCAGTTTGTGAGTTGATTCTGACTCATGGTGATGACCCATGCATTGCAGAGTAGATCTATGCTTCGTAAAATTTTCAAGGTAGTGACCTTTTGGAAACAGATTACCAGGCCTTTCTTTCAAGTACTGCTGGGGACATTTGAACCATTTCATCATTTGTGTCACTCATGGACTCCATGGAAGAGGAAGTGGTGGGTAAGTAATCCCTTTGCATCCCTTGATTGTGGGATTCTAGGGAATCTTCAACAGGTCTCTTTCAATGTCCCTATAGGAGGGTCTAGACCTGCAGCCCACACTGGACATCAGCTGGATGGTGCATCTTTGATTGTTTTTTTCCTCCATCTCTGTCTCACTCCTCCTGATCTCCTGTTTCTGTTCTGTGGGCTCACTCATCGTGTAACATAAACAACCTGTCCACAAGCCCTTCTGCTCCTCTGGAGTAGACTTCATCTGAGACAGGAGGCTCTAATTAGAGTTGGCAGAGTGTTGTTTGCATGATGCATTGTTCATGAAGTCATTAACATGATACAGTAAAGCCTGTGAACACTGGAACTTTTGTGACATGGAAACCTTCCACAGAAGGAAAACTCAAATGTTTTCCACTAAAATGAGTGATAGAAAAGTGATACGACTGCACCCTGTCAAAGTAGAAGACTTGGGAGACCTGTAAGAACAAGGCAGTGCAATCAAGTTCCAGCTTTCAAGTGCTATCAAGTTCTCAGCTTCCCCTTCAAGGTTCAGGGCTCCTGGAACATCATATGTAATCTATTTGTTTGGTTTTATTTGGTCATTGTTTTTAGAGGGATCACAGGAAGCACCTGACCATTCTACCGTCTTAGCTTCATTCTTATTTTTGTTGTTTTAAGCCATCTTTTTTTTTTTTTTTTTTTTTTTAATGCAGCGGCCACAGTAAAGTAATACCGAATATTGCTCAATTTAATATACAGGGTTTGACAATTAAGTTCGTGTATTTGTCCTAGAAAAAGTGCTACATACCTCACTGTTGAGTATCACTATGGTCACTTTTGAAGTACTCCCCTTGGGAAGCTATACACCAATGACAGTACCTAGTCCACCCTTCAAAGCGATTTTGGAACTCTTTATCTAGAATGACCATCAGAGCTGATGTTGTATTACTCTTGATATCCTAAATGTCATCAAAATCTCTCCCTTTCAATATTTTCTTTCTCTTCGGGTAAAGAAAAAGATGCTTGAGTGTCAGATCACATGAGGAGGGAAGGTGTTCCAACGGAGTTATTTGTTTACTGCCGAAAAACTCCCTCACAGACAACTACACAATTCGGTTTGTGAACTTGCCCCATGTACAATGGCCATTCCAGACAGAGTTCCAAAATTGCTTTGAAGGCTGGGGTAGGTGCTGGCGTCAGTGCACAGCTTCCCAAGGGGGTACTTGGAAGGTGACTGTGGTGATATTCTGTAAGAAGGTATGTAGCACTTAGAGCAATTAAGTTCACGGACTTAATCGTTGGAGCTTGTATTTATTAACTAAACAATCAATACATTTTTAAGTATAGAATTATGTAGATCCTTGGCTAACCACATTTCTAAAAACTTCTTGCCAAAAGAGAAAGGGAGAAATTTTTTCTCTGATGTTTTCTACCAACAGCTTGAACTGGATGTGTGAATTGTCTCTTGTACATCGTGTCATGCTTTTGCTGGAGTTCTTTGAGTTTCTGTTCACAAAAAAGCAGCAGAAATTTATCATGTGAATCCTGAGAACCTCACTACAGATGACCTAATGAACTGGAATTGCATGGCAAAGTGAGTTTGTAATTTAAAAAAAACAAAAAAACTTCTTGGGCTTATTTATTGTTATAAACATAGTTTGATCCCAAGGGAAAAATGAGGTATAAATCTTGAGTTTGTTGCATGTAGTTAAACAGACTTTGTGTACCAACAGAATTCAGAAACTCTCACAGTCTTTGTCTAAAGCTAAATTCTTCTTTCTCTTTTGCAGTATTTTCTAGAATTAGAAACTTGCATTTATCAGCTGCTCACTTTTTCCTTCATTATAGCATTCTACACTAGTATACCTTACAGTGGTGTTGCTTACCTTGGGAGTGGCGGAGTCTGATACATGCACATGGGAAGGAATTACAGCTATTTAAATCACAGCTGTTTGCAAAGTTTCCAGAGTTCTTGGGAGAGAGCAGGAAGCATTAATTTAAAGAGTTCCCGAAGCCAAAAAAAGAGGGAAGAGAAAAGCATTTAATGTCTTAATCTGTTTGGACTACCTCTAAGCAGATGAGTAATGAATGAAATTCAGGGTTAGCACACAAGAAGGACTCCTAAGAGACTGTCTAGACTTTAGACGACCTCTGTGTTTCACAAAACTCCTCCTGAACTTTCTGGAGCGGAAATTCTCTGCCATATTCTTAAATACTTTGAACAAAATGGAAGAACTTCTCTAAATCTAGTTCAGTGTCTAGTAAACTTTATACTCATTTTCTTTTTCTGTTATATATAAATATATATTTTAATTTCTGTTATTGGAATTTGTTTTTTTGTCAGGACCTATAGAACTTCAGAAACTCTGGTGGCAGTGACGAAAAGGTCAGTGGTTTGAATCAAGCAGGTGCTCCTCAGAAACTCTATGGGGCAGTTCTACTACATTCTGTAGGGTCACTATGAGTTGGGACCAACTGGAAGGCAACAGGTTTGGGTTTTTTTTTGTTTATAGACTCATTAAATCATTCTACCTCTTGGTTTATTTTCTTTTTAGTTTATTTTTCTGCCTATTTAAAAAGAATGATCAAAGTTATTTTTAATTTAAAAACTCTAACTCTGGGAGCGTGTGGTTAAGTGCTCTTATGGCTGCTAACCAAAAGTTGGGGCAGTTCAAATCTACCAGGCACTCCTTGGAAACTTTATGGAGCAGTTCTACTCTGTCTTGTAGGGTCAGTGTGAGTCACAATCAACTGGATGGCAGTGGCAAGGAGTCCTAAAATTTAAAATCATATGTTAACATAGCTGTGGTTTTTTATAAGGCATAAGTGAAATCGACACGAATCAATGTTACTGTCATTGATACGTTTTAAACTACTATTGGGAAATTCTTTTCTAGTCAAACTGTTTTATGTCTTTCACATATTTTTCAGGGTAGTGATGAAGGCAAGTTTAAACACAGAATTTGGCTAAGAGGCCTTGGGAAGGAAGAATTAATTCTCTGTCTACTTCCTTATACCAATGCTACTTAAAAGAAGGAAGAGTTTAAAAGGGAAAACCATTATGGAACAGTTTTATGGAATAATGTAAGTAAATACACGGTAGATCTTGATAGATAAATGCATCAACTTATTTATTGATAAATTGGGATTGAAAACCACGTGGTTGGGTGAAATTGGTGACAATACACATTAGTAAGAAGATCAATATTAATGGGACTTCGACACAACTTGTGTACTCCTCCTCTCTTAAACCATTATTATAAGCGCAGAGTATGTACACTTTCATTTTTTTATTTAATAAAAAAAATTAAAAAAAGTAAAGTTTTATTTTCCCTAATTTCATAAGAATTGTATAGACAAGTGCATACTTAGTGAGTAATTAAATAACTATTTGAATGGTTTAGTGGAAACACAGTTGTGACTCTGTTATTTAATATCATTTTCCAAACCTGACTGACAGCAGAAGATATATTTCTAAACAAAGGGTTTTCCTAATGTAAATATAAAGAAATTGTTTAAGGCTTTAATCTGAGAAGCTGTATTTTATTACTAATGATCATCACATCTGAATTTAGTTCACAGATGGAGAAACTGGGATGTTGAGAACAGCAAGATTTGGGGTAGTGCGAGGCAGCGCCCAGTCTAGAATGCACGTCTCCAGACTTCCGGGCTTCCAGGCTTCTCACCACAGCCGTGTCTCTCGAAAGCTCAGTTAAATGAAAAGTCAGTGGTCTGGAACAGTTTCAGTTTTGCATTGCTCTTTCTTCTGACATGCTAAGTTTAGGAACCGAAGAGTGTAAGAAGAACCATTTTGCTGATGGCTAGCTGTGCCCAAACTAGCATACATTCATTGACAATTGAACCAAAGCAGTTTAGGTTTCAGTACGTGGGCTGGGCTCCCTCTCCAGCCTGAATCACTTGCAGAGCCTGGTTGCCGACAAGGACCACATGCTGCTTGCCCTAGGGAATGGGAGGGGAACTTGGGAAAAGAGATTTCCAAAAATGCAGATATCAACAAACAGCTAGTAAAGGGGCCTTGTGGTACATAGTTCTACATCTAGAGCTAGCCTTTGTGATTCTTTCCCTTGAGTACATCAAGGGAGAGCGATGCGTGTGCATCTTGCCTTCATTTCTGTTGTGTTTTCATAGTGCTTTGGGGGCTGCTCTGATTATTCCTGCTCCAGAAAAGTAATTCGTTACCACAGAACACTTTCTTTGTTCTAGATGGAAAGAAGTTTGTATTTCCTGTTTCTTTACAAGATGAAGAATAAGAAGAGTATTCACTGAGGGATATGTGACATCTCTCACGTAGCTCCACAATTGTTTCTTTGTAGAATATTAGGAGGATATCCAAACTTGGGACTTGTGTAATGGATGCCTAGAATATATCAGATATATTCGTTTATCATTTTCTAAAAATATGCTTTCTACATTTCTGTACTCATGAAAGCTTTATATATTATGATAAAGTAGAGTATTTTTTTTCTGCATCACCTGTAAATACTTTTGAAAGTTCATAAATTTAAAAAAGTGCTTTCCAGTTATATCACACATTTTTTAATTTAAATACCCCTTTGGGATGTGTCATTATTTTTATTTAAAGATTAAGAATAAAATACCTGAAATCATAGCTAAAAATTAGAGCAGCATGATCTGTGGTCTTCAATTTGATGTCATTTCCCTTATGATTCATGGAATCTCCGCTAGACAGACCTCATTCCATTTATGGGATGAAAATTCACTGTCACTTTTCCACTTTCTGGAACAAAGCTCTATGGAAATTTTACATTGTTGTTTGTGGAAGAGTCTTCAATCTGTATCTGTCCTAGTGCAGGCGGAGGTAATGGAGCACCAAGAAATTAAAAAAATTATCCTGTAATAATATTTTTTCTGTAAAATCAAGTCACTTTGCTTTATTAATGTCCCACAACCACTTACAAAATAGTGATTTAATTAACATAGGATATGTTCTGGAAATATCTATTTGTTCTGATTGACTTAATTTTTTAAAAGTCTGCCTCTGTGAACATATGCTTAATAATAAAGGACAGTGTTACTGTTAAGTCAGAGATTTTATTTGGCTACCTAGCTGATTTGGGGGCTATCAGAAAGGAGGACATCAGCACTGAAAGACAGCTCTGCATTCAAGCATTAGTAGTTTTCATAGGCAACTGCATGGTCTTTCCTCAGGATGAGATGCTCTAGACTGTTGCTGTGACCCTGCTTTTTCAGTTGGTTGTACAGTGGTGCCTTGTGTATTGCTGTGAAACTGGAAGCTTTGCCACTGGTGTTTCAAATGCCAGCAAGATCACCCGTGATGGACAGGTTTCAGTGGAGCTTCCAGACTGACTATGAAGAAGGACTTGATCTACTTGTGAAAAATTCTCCTCTGTGAGTCATAAGAAATTATGAACAACATTGGGAAGAATAAGATTCCCAGGACACTTAATTGTGCTCATGAAGAACCTGTACATAGATGAAGAGGCAGTCTTTCAAACTGAACAAAGAGGTGATATGTGTTTTAAAGTCAGGAAATGTGTGTGTCAGGGTTGTATCTTTCTACCATACTTAGACAATCTGTATGCTGAGCCCATAACCTGAGAGGCTGGATTATATGAAGAATGGAGTGTCAGGATTATAGAGAGACTCATTAACAACCTGTGATACACAGATGACACAACCCTACTTGCAGCAAGTGCAGAGGACTTGAAGGACTTACTGGTTATAAAGATCAGAGACTACAGCCTTCAGTATGGATTACGCTTCGACATAATGAAAACAAAAGTCCCTCCAACCAGACTAATGAACAGCATTATAATAAATGAAGAAAGATGGATGTTGATGAGGAGTCATTCAATTTAGAGCCATAATGAATGCCCATGGAAGCAGCAGTCAAGAAATAAAACAACGTATTGCACTGGGCGGATAGATCTGCTGCAAAAGACCTCTTGAAACTATTGAAAAACAAAGACCTCACTTTGAGGACTAAGATGTACCATGGTATTTTCAATTACCTTATATGTATGTGAAAGCCAGGCAATAAATACAGAAGACTGAAGACAAATTTACGTCTTGAAATATGGTGTTGATGAAGAATATTGAATATACCATTGACTTCCAGAAGAATGAACAAATCTGTCTTGAAAGTACAGCCAGAATACTTCTCAGAAATGAGGATGATGAGACTTTGTCTCATATACTTTATTTAGACATGTAATCATGCTTGGTAAATCAGAGGGTCAGTGAAAAAGAGGGAGCCCCTCCATAAGATGAGCTGATATAATCGCTGCAGTGACAGACTCAAGCATGACAGCGAGCTTGTGGCCGGCACAGGACTGGGCAGTGGTTCACTTTGTTGTACATAGGGTCACTATGAGTAGCAACCTACAACAGACTGTGTTGTGAATCAGCAATTGCTAGCTATTTTGTTATGCCATTGTTTTTATATTCCAACTCCATGAAATACACAGGAATAAAAAAATATGATAACATATGTCTATATACTGTGAGACCACACTTCAACACCATTTTTTATGCCTTAGCTCATTCAGCAAATTCTTATGGAGAACCAAATGCTTTCATTCTACGTAGATCAACAGTCAAAGTCCATGGAAGCAACACTCAAGGAGTATGGAGCAGAAAGGAAGAGTGTGCTGTCACCGGGCAGGGAGGGCAGTGGAAGCTGCATACAGGTGGGCATGTAAATTTATATGGGAATGTACATTTTCACTCAGTCATAATAAAGAAAAAAAAAGAAATCACAAGACATATTACAAGGGACAAATCTGTTGTAAAAGACTTCTTTAAGGTTTTAAGAAGAAAATATGTCACTTGGAACACTAAGGTGTGCTTAACTTAAGCCATTGTCTTTACAATCACTTCACGTGCATGTGAAAATTAGATAATGAAAGAAGATGGAAAACGAAACGATGCATTCAAATAATAGTGTTGGCAAAATATTGACTCTACTGTGGACTGTCGGAGGAACAAACAAATCAGTTTTAGAGGAAGCACAAGAATGTTATTAATAAGAGAGCAAGGCTACACTTTATCTTGCTTAGTTTGGATGTTATCAGGAAAGACCAATCACTAGAAAAGGACAGCATGTCTGGTAAAGTAAAGAGTCAGCAAAAACAAGAGAACCGTCAATAAGATGGACTGTCACATAGCCATAAAAATGAACGCAAACATACCAGCAATCATGAAGATGGCACAGGACTGGGCAACATCTTTTTTTCTATTATATGTAAGGTTGCCATGAGTAGGAGCTGACTCAACAGAAACTAACAATAACAACGTTGATAGTTTGCAGCTTGCATAAGAGTTAACATGTACTGATCATTTACTGTGTATAAAATTTTGTTAAGGACTTTACACGTATTACCACATTAAATTCCAATGCTTACCTTATGAAACCTGAACAAGATCTCATCGTTAGTAAGTAGCAGAGTCAGGATTTGAACAAAGTCTGTTTGGATGGTTACAAAGCCACACACCTGAATGCCAAGCCATTATAAATTTATATGCTCTGTGTGTGTTTGTGTGTGAGAGAGAGATAAAGAGGGAGACAGAGAAAAAAGAGAGACAGAGAGACAGAAACAGGGAGTTAAAGAATACATAAAGCAAGATCTTTCCTTTATGAATTTCCCCCTTCCAACTAAACTCAAAACACCAAAATGACAATGCATTGGGAGTCATGCCGTCTTCTGTATAAACTCAGTTTGCCTATACATATATCTTTATTATTCTCTAATGCCAAGAAAATACAACTTGTTAGTATTTAATTGGTAGAACGGAGATATGTATTTGTTTTTAGTTCCATTGAGCCTATTTCCAACCACAATGACTCCCAGTACAACAGGACAAAACACTTCCTACTCCTGTACCACCCTCAGAAACCTTGCTATGTTTGAGCCAATTCTCAGTCACTGTGTCAATCCATCTCACTGAGGGTCTTCCCCCAACCCTCTACTTTACCAAGCTTCGATGACCTTCCCCGGGGACTTGGGCCCTTCTGATAACATGCCCAAATATGAGAAATGAAGTCTTGTCATCTTTGCTTCTAAAAAGCATTCTGGCTACTCTTATTTGAAGATAGATTTGTTTATTCTTTTGGCAACCCATGCTATATTCAGTATTCTTTGCCAACATCATAATTCAAAAGCATCAATTCTGGTCTTCTTTATTCCTTATTCAACTTTCACATGCGTATTAGATGATTGAAAACACCACGACTTGGGTCAAGCACACCTTAATCCTCAGTGTGACATCTCTGCTTTTCAACAATTTCAAGAGGCCTTTTGCAGCAGATTTGCCCAGTGCAATATGTTTGATTTCTTGAGTGCTGTTTCTATGGGCATTGATAGTGGATTCAAGTAAAATGAAGTCCTTGACAACTTTGACCTTTTCTCCATTTAATGTAACGTTACTCATTGGTCCAGTTGAGGACTTATGTTTTCTTTATGATGGTGTGTAAACCATCTTGAAAGCTGCAGGCTTTGATTTTCGTCAGTGAGTACTTCAAGTCTTCTTTGCTTTCACCAAGCCAAGATTGTGTCATGTGCTTATTGCAGGCTGTTGCTGAGTCTTCCTCCAGTCCTGATACTGTCTGCTTCATATAGTCCAGTTCTTTGGATTACTGGCTCAGCATACAGATCGAATAAATACAGTGAAAGAATACACTCCTGACACACATCTTTCTTGATTTTAAATCATGCAGTGACTGCTTCTTTGTCTGTGTGCAGGTTCCACACAGACACGATTGTTTCGGAGTTCCTGTTCTTTGTAATGTTATTCATCATTTGTTATGATTTACACAGTCAACTGCCTTTGCATAGTCAAAAAAGCACAAGTAAACATGTTTCTTTACTCTTTGCTTTCAGCCAAGAACCATCTGATATCAGTAATGATATCCCTCACTCCACATCCTCTTCTGAATCTGGCTTGAATTTCAGGCAATTCTCTGTTGTACTGCTGCAACCATTTTTGAATTATCTTCATCAAAATTTTACTTGCATGTGATATTAATGACACTGTTCGATAATTTCCGCATTTTACTGACTACATTTCTTTGAAATGGGCACAAATATGGTTAGCTAGGTAGCTGTCTTCCAAACGACTTGACATAGATGAATGAGTACTTCCAGACTGAATGTCAATGATATTCCATCAATTCCTGGAAACTTGCTTTTTGACAGTGTCTTCAGCGCAGCTTGGACTCCTTCCATCAGTACCACTGTTTCTTTATCATATGCTCGCTCGTGAAATGGTTTAATGTTGGCTAATGCTTTTTGGCACAGTGATTGTGTGTTCTTTCCGTCTTATACACTTAGATATACAGATATACATCTTATACAGATGTGTGTAGGAATAAACACTTGAAACATAGTTTTCTTAGTAATATTTATTTTCTGATTTTTGACAAGTATTTTAATCTTTAACATTTCAAAAAATTAACAGCTGCAATAATTAAAAATGACTGTTTGTGCTTGAAAACTACTGGAAACAAATTTCAGCCACACAGAGTGATCTTTCCTCACTGTGATGACTTTAGTGCTAAGTACTGTGGGGAGGAGAAAATGTGATTATGAACATACTTTGCTATCTCCCAAAATCTGATCAATTCATGTTAGAACAAAGCACAAAAATGGACCTAAGACTATGTGACCTTAGTGTGATCTTCAGGTTGGAACTACTATACAAACTGATGGCTATCAATTTGTGACCAGATAAATACGGAAATTTAGTGTGCACGGAAACTTTTAAAACAACTTGATGGTATAATGTTACATCTGTAGAATCCAATGCTAAGAATAATTAAGTTTACATTTTCTATGTCTTCTACTTTCATTTTATTTTTCTTAGTTTTTCTGTTTCATTTTACAAAATTATCTGTCCAGTTTGGGTTGAGAAAAACAAACAAACAAAAAACAAAACAAATAAAAAACACCTGTCTACCACCATAGACAGTTGATAACTCCATACCAAACCATAAACAAGTCAGATTTGTTATTGAATTTAAAAAAATTCATATCTATAATACATACTGGAGGGCACTTGGCTTGGCTTGGCAATACATGTAAAATACCTTGTTAAAATATTTAAGTTTTAGGGTTACATATTTTTCAGTTCTTGATCAACTATGTAGTGGGGATCCACGGCATCTGGAATTTTGCAATCACATGGAGACAATTTTAACTTAATTCCAAGTGAGAAGTTTGCTAGCAATTTAGAAGAAAAGCCCTCTTGCTTAGTAGTTGAATGCTTCACAAAGATAAGACATATCTTTGCTCAATTTCATACATGAGAAATCACTGTCCATCTATCTATCCACCGAGTGACTACTGAGCACCCATAATATACTCAGGACCTTTCACCAGGTGTGAGTATATGCTTCAAGGATAATGTACAGGGTTGGATGTATACTTCTTGGAATATTTGAGGAAACTCAGTGAAATAGATTGATAATGTGTCATACGAATGATTGTGAAGGTGGTACAGAACCAGGCAATGTTTCATTCTGTTCTACATAAGCTTGCTGTGAATTGCAGCCAACTTGATGACAGCCAACCACAATATGTATACTTTTACTTAGAACTTTCAATTTTCTGAAATATTTCTCATGATAGTTTAAACCCAAGCGCTTTGGGTTCCTTGTGATAACCCTTGAAAAACTCAGTTTCTCTAAACTCCTTTGCAGCACATTTTTAGATGTCTGGACTTTGACTCTGCTTTCTCTTGTTTTCTTGAGCCCATTGTCTTCTACCCCACTTTGTTTGGCCTCTACTTTTGGAACAGAACCAGGAGATAGCTGAGTGAGATAAGACAGTGGTAATCACAGTGGAATACAAAAGTGACAGCTGGGATGCAGCTGCAGAAAAAGCCACCACTCAAAAAATTAATTGGCTTTAGGACATGTAGGCAAGGAAGTGTAGTAGCCATGAGACTCCTAAGGGCACAGTGGCCAACTTGAATCCCAATTTCATTTTAGCATGAGGTCGGCAAAATATATGTAACAGAATTTGAACAATTAAGATCTTATTGCTAAAATGGCCTGATTTTGTTTCTGGAGAGGAAAACAAGGGTGAAGTGAAATTCCTGCTTGAATCTCATTTAGCAAAGTGTAACCTCTGACATTCTACTACGTGATCTCCTTTGGGAGTTCTAAAGACATTGCATGTCTTTAGAAAATAGTACCGTATTTCTTTTGATTTCCTTTTTAGTTCATTTATCGTGGTTTATTGTTAATAGACTTGTTGCCATCATAAAAGAGAAAGTTTCCATCATAGATGTGGTTCCAAGTTGTAAAACTGTCTTACTGAAGGATATGCAGAGAGCACTAGATGAGGGAAGCATAATCATTCAATCTCCATTAGCAGTTAGGCTCGATTCATAAACAAGAACACATGTGGAGACTGAGGTATTGACTGGAACAGCTAGGTACTTCTTTCACAAGGTTTACAGAGCTTCATTTCTCCCCACATGGTGTATACAAGAGAAGTTGGGGGAGGTCAAGAGAAAATAAGCACAAGTCAAAGAGAAACTTGTAAAATAAACAGCAACATCTGGCAAATGACTTCCTCCCATGCACATAGGAAGGACTCTTATTGAGGGGAGTAATGGGAAATGTTTTTCTTGGCAGCATGGTAGCTTAATGTCCATCAGATCTGGGAATGAGGGTTGCTTAGGTTTGTAGTATTCCTCCTGCGGATGATGTGGATGCCAAGGCTTGACGTTCAAATAACAGCCACTCATACAAAAGCAGTGGGTTTACTTTGAAGTGTTTCAACAGATGTCTGAACATTGAAGAACACATAATTCTTCATCATGTAAAATTCTGTTTACACTGTTTTAGTGAAATATGTCATTTACATCAAGGAGTTCAAAATCAATTTTATCTGCTACATTAGCAAAAAATAACATTAAATTCTCATAACTCACCTGATCACTGCAGACGTAGTAACATGGTAGAGGCCCTGTGTAATTTCTTAGTGAGAAACTATTCATACTAAGTGATTAACAAAGATATTAACCTGCAGTAACTTAGAGTACTTTATTCTGTATTTCATCACTGCTTTAAAAAGGGAATATTAAAATCTTTTATTGCCAAAGTAGATAAAGTTGGACTGTTTTCACAGACTGGAGGAAAAAAATAGAAAATACATTTATTACATGTTAAGAAACTATGATAAAACAGAAGTTTATAAAACAGAAAACCCTTTAGAGCCTTTTGTCCAGGCCACATTAGCTATTAAAAAGTATTATTTTCATATTGTTTTCACTATTTTTAAGTTAATTTAAATAGACGAAGACTTTTAAATTACGTTGTAGGAGTTGTGTAACTTATTGCTTCTCAGTGCAATAGGAATTGAGAAGTATTTTCTTTGTTGTAGGGAATAAAAGGGGACAATAGTGTCTTTTTCCACAGAGCAAAGTGGAGCAGAAGGTGCACTTCATTTCCCATGTCACTTCTCTTCCCGTTCTCCCACTTGCAGTCATCGCCTTCTATGAAAAGTAGATCGAAGCAAAGTAACTGACACATGGAATAATTTTACTCTTCATTATGGGAACTTTCATTGTGCCATTAATTGTTGCTGAATCAATTCTGACTCATGGTCATCCCATGTGTTACAGAGCAAAACTTCTCCATACTCTTTTCTTGACTAACCATGGAAGCAGATTATCTGGACCTTTCTTCCTCAGTTCTGCTAGGCAGGTTTGAGCCATTAATCTTGAGGTTAGCAGCCAACTGCAAACCATCTGTGCTACCCGGGGGCCTCTGGAGGCTCCATTTTCGGGATTTTTATGATG
Organism: Heterohyrax brucei; assembly: GCA_028571685.1. Lineage (NCBI taxonomy): Eukaryota > Metazoa > Chordata > Mammalia > Hyracoidea > Procaviidae > Heterohyrax > Heterohyrax brucei. Next base: position 25,676,957 of record CM053143.1, read on the forward strand.
ATTTTGTTTTTTAAATGCAGGTCGTTCACATAGTAAAATCATCAGGCTTTCTTAATCCATGTACTTTTTGACCCAGGAATCTCAGAGATGTTCATGGACCTTAGGTGAGCATTTGTGTTCTCTTTAGAACCATGACCTGCAAGAGATGGAGAAAAAAATCTGAGACTGTTATCCACCTAACAGTTTTCTGAAGAAATGATCTATGTGACCATTTTCTGTAGAGCAAGTCTCGTGGGAAGGAAGCTTCCTGTGGCGCTTTGTCCAGTGGCCTTGTGTGGACAATGAAAGCTCTTACAGTCATATACATTCAAGTTGTTCCCTGCCATGTTGTCGCAGAAAAAGCACTATAAAGATTTACCTTCTTAAATGGTGTGATGGTTAATTTAATGTGTTACCTTGGCTAGACTATGCTTCTCAGTGGCTTGGCAGACGTTGGACTGGTTGCTGTTCATAGCATAATATAATGCAGTGCAACATCATGCAGTCGTTTCCCGTGAAGTAATCTGCTGTGATCAACTCATCAGTTGGAAGGGAGTTTTCTTGAAGGTGTGATCTGCCTCCAGAATATAAATGCTTGTTCTGGAAGAACTTATTTCTCTGGACTTTGCACTCTTTTTATCACCTGACCTATGGATCTTAGGACAGAAGCCCACAGGAGTCTGTGGCTTGCTACCTGACATATAGATTTGGAACTTGCCAGTCCTCACAACTGAATGAGCCAATTCTTTGAAGTAAGTTCTTTCTTTCTCTGTGTATACACATCTCCATATGTCAGAAACCCAGGTGGCATAGGGTTAAGAGCTACACCTGCTAACCAAAAGGTCAGCAATTTGAATCCACCAGGCACTCCTTGGAAACTCTACAGTATGGCTCTAATGTGTCCTGTAGGGTCACTGTAAGTTAGAATCTACCCAATAGCAATGTGTTTCGTTTTGGTTTTATGTGTATGTCACACTTGCTCTGTTTTTTTGAGAGAATGTTAACTAAGGCAAATATGGTACATGGAATTTGGAGAAAAGAAAGGGTATCTCTACCTGGTGAAATCTGACATTTCACACAATGACTATGTTTTTTTTTTAGTGCAGAGTCATTATTGTTATTTTGTAGAACTTTTATTGTGGTAAAATTTGTACAGAACATTTGCTGTTTTAATCAATTTTATGTGTACAATTCAGTGACACTAATTACATTCACTATGTTGTGCACCCATCACAACTACCTGTTTCCAGATTTTTTTAATCCCTCTTAACAGAAACTTGGTGCCCCTGAAGCAATAACTATCCCTTGCCCCCTCCCACCCATCCCCGGTAAGACTAATACACTTTAGTCTGTATGCATTTTCCAACTAAGGATGTTTCACAGAAGTAGAATCATACACTATTTGTCCCTTTGTGTCTATTTCACAAGGAGTAACTTTTGAGATGTAGACTAGGATGAGGGTGGAGAGGCGTGGGAGAGCATCCTATGAAGAGATAGTCATGCTCAACAGTTATTTACTTTTTAAAATAGTGCTGATTCCCGTGCTTTTGACTGTCTCTACAGAGCTGTAGATCCCACTATCATTTGCAAATATTGCATTCTTCCTTAGGTATCCTATAGTAATTTATATTTACTATCCACCAGGTGTCAAACCCTGGTGGTGTAGTGAGTTAAGTGCTATCACTGCTAACCACAAGGTCAGCAGTTCAAATTCACCAAACCCTCCTTGAATACTCTGGGGGTCAGTTCTACTCTGGCCCCTAGGGTCACCATGAGTCGGATTTGACTCGACAGCACTTGGCTTTGGCATCCACCAGATGTTCCTTGGAAACTCTATGGAACAATCCTACTCTGCATATAGGGTTGCTATGAGTCAGAATTGACTCGATGGAACTGGGTTGATGACACTTTAGGAAACCCTGGCAGCATAGTGAGTTAAGTGCTAAGTCTGCTAAACGAAAGGTTGGCAGTCAAATCTACCAAGCACTCCTTGGAAACTCCATGGGGCAGTTCTATTCCAACCTACAGGGTCACCATGAGTTGGACCCAACTCGAAGGCAATGGTTAGGGTATGACACTTTAGAACAGAAAGACACAAAAGGAAGTTTTTTATAGAGATCCAAACCAGTTGTTGCGAAGCAGATTTTGATCCCCAATGATGCCGTAGTTTTCAGAGTAGAACTGGGTTCAGACTGCTAAGCTTTTTGGTTAGCAGGTGAACCCTTAACACCTTGTGCCGTTCAGGGACTTTCCCAAAAGGGGTGGAATGAAAACAGAGGAAGACACAGCAACTGAGGTTTGTGGGTGGTCTGGAATGTTCTATCGCCTCTTGTTTGCATTTGTAGATTTGGTTTCTCTGTGACGGCATTTGGCTTGGCTGGCTCTGCCATAAATATGACAGGCAGTGTGTGACTTTCCCATTGCTCTCAAGCTTACATATCACACTTCTGGCTACGTGAAGAGATTGAGTCAATTTTCTCTTGGTCCCTGTTCCTTTAACAAAGGTTAGCAAAGAGCCAAAACAATACACACCATTATCCTAACTGTTAATCTATTTTGGAGAGACAAAAGAATTAGGGAAAATAATATGAAGACAGTAGGACAAATTCTTGAACCAGTGACACAGGAGACGTGAGAGGAAATTACGTTTTGCTGAATGTGCACTTTGACAGTGGTTTAACTCTTCCCTGATAAACAAAGGTGAGTAGCCTCAAGATGTCATTTCCTGTGTGTTCCCAGAAGGTTAAGTGCAGAGAAGTAAGAAAGATCAGCCTGAAACTAGTCACACATCCTGAGTGCATAACTGGCAGAGATGAGGTGGCTCCTAGTTCTCGAAGATTTGAGTTTGGGATCACTGACTGGATTACGAACAGGAACAAAGATGCAGAAGAAAAAATGTGGGAAATGAAGACTTCGTTTTAAGGACAATCACTGGGTCCCTAGGTGGTACAAATAGTTAATGTGTTTAGCTGTTAACTGAAAGGCTATATCTTGGAATCCACCCAGAAGCACTTTGAAAGAAAGTCCTGGTGATAAACAAGAAAACAAATTCATGCTGTTGAGTTCTTTCCAATTCAGAGCAACCCTACAAGACAGAGTAGAACTGCCCTGGAGAGTTTCCGAGGAGCATCTGGTGGATTCAAACTGCCATCTTCTTTGTTAGCAGTCACAGCACTTAACCACTCTGACACCAGGGTTTCCCAGTGTCTTTAGTACTTTATTTTTATTTATATCTTAAATGTAAGGTGATTTTCCTCCTTACTGAGACAGTCAGTCTCTAAATCCTGTGCTCTTCTCTGCAGAGCTGTTATCATCTTGTGGAGAAAATCTACTTTTCTCTTATTCCCAAAAAAGGTCTCATCTCCTTTTGGGTCTCATATGTCTTTTGAAAAGCCTAGTTGCACATACTTATGGTCCTTCCCAAATAGCTAACATTTGTATTTTCGCAGTGCCAGCCTCACAGAATCTTACTAAGGATTTCCGTCGTATTCTCGCCTGTCTGCCTCCTCCTCAGGCTCTCTGTCACTTTTCAGTCCTCTACCACCCACCCCACCTGCTTGGATATGTGTTTTTGTAGAACCCGTTTGGATACCAGGTTATTCCCACGGACAAGTTGCCTATTTTCTCCTGGCTTCAGTCATTTCCAGTCTATTGCATCTTGCCTTCTATCTTTTGCATTTTAATGATTATTTAACATTCTGACCTGTGTTGTGGATTTGGGGGCCCATACTTCATCTCTGTCACAATATTTAATATTGTATTTGTGACCAAGTACTGTGGTTCTCCTCTACAAGACACAGACAGAAATTTTTGTAAAGCATTATCATTTCAAGTGCCAACCCACTTATAAGCAACAGAGAAAAGATTCAGTCTAGGTCTTCTCACTGCACCACAGTGAAAACAGCCCTGATAGGCTCACAGGTCAAACATCAATCCCCTCACTGAAGAAATGCAGCATACTTACTTGTAGAGAAGCTTGGAGTGTGGCCAATGCCTGTAATTGCTTGGACAATAATGGTTCAGCTGTTAAAGTAATGGATTTTCTAAAGTAATGGATTTCACTGTGTTACTATGATGAAAATATAATTCTAAGTCACTATTTGGATACTTACAGAAAATTGTCCTCTTTAACCCATAATTTTGGAAGGAATTTTATCTGAAATAGAAATCTCATGTCTCATTACTTATATTCTTTCCTTTTGGCTATTTGAAGGGATATAAACTACCTGAATTTGCAAAGTGCACCTGAGAAAATACTGGCTATAAGAGATATTGAGGGGAAAAGGTCACCATGAGTTAGAAAACACATTTTTGTGGAATTTAGAGCTAATTTTCTAGGAACTTATTATTTCATATTGAAAGAAAAGTTCAAGATTATCTGCTATTATTCTTTTCATTTAATCTTAACCAAATAGTGCAGTATCCAGTTCTCTGATATCTGCAGTTATCACAATGTGCCTTTTAAAATTAAAAGTGAACATGATCAGTATTACATGTAAATGAAACGGTATTGCTGATCTCTCTATGGCATTGTCTGAGTCGGTATGCATTCGGGATGTTTGTTTTAGTTGTTAAACATCTGAATAATCAGTATGTATAAGAGCAAATCACAGGTAAAAATTTATACTTCAAGGTGCTAAATTTGGCTGGCTAGGATAGAATCTACAGATTTCATAAATTTTGCTGATGATTTACATATAATAGAAATTGAAAACTATCATATTAAGGTAACCCAAGTGACAATAATTTATATTTATGTACATAGAGCAAAAACCCCAAACGCACTGCTATCGAGTTGATTATGAAACACTGGTGGCTTAGTGGTTAAGTGGTACAGCTGCTAACCAAAAAGTCAGCAGTTCAAGTCCACCATAACCTCCTTGGTAACTCTATGGAGCAGTTCTACTTGGTCTATAGGATCACTAGGAGTTGGAATAAACTTGACGGCAGTGGGTTTGTTTGTTTTGTGTATAGAATAGAGTAGAAGTACCTCACCGTGTTTCCAAGGAGTGGCTGGTGGATATGAACTGCTGACCTTTTGGTTAGCAGCTGAACTCTTAACCACTGTACCAGCAAAACCAAAAAAGCAAATCCATTGCCATTGAGTCAATTCCAACTCATAGCAACCCTATAGGACAGAGTAGAACTACCACATGTAGTTTCCAAGGAGCACCTGATGGATTTGAACTGCTGACCCTTGGGCTGGAAGCCTTAGCACTTCACCACTACAACACCAGAGTTTCCACTGTGCCATCAGAGCCAGAGCTCTATTTATGGATATAACTAATATTAAAACAAATGTAAATATAGAAGATAATGTACATTTCATTTGTCTCTGTTTTATGCAAAGAAAGTGGAGAAGACAGAAAGATAGAAGGAAAGCTGGCGATGTGAACATCAGGAAAACCTAGGGAAAAGAGTGTTCGAAGTCAGGTAATTGCCAATAGCCTTGAATCTCATAGTAGAGCATGGACTGTGAAATAAAATTTATCCATTAGAGCTCTAACACGTTCGTACACGTAGTGATCACCTAGGAGTTAAAATTGGAACTGTTATTCCTCATCATTAAGTATAAAGAATGTGGAGCAGGACTCACAAGCACAAATCATCTCAGTCCTGAGGTGTAAGAACAGTACTTAGGAAAACATCTTTTACGAGATCTTTCACATCAGTGAGTACTTAGAACGCAAAAGTCTCACACATTTTGTGCTCTTTTCCTGTTAGCATTTAGTTAATAGTAAAATTGGTTAGACCAGTGAAGATCCTCCTGACAGCAGTCACTGAAATCTGTACCAATAATTACTAAGACAGACAACTCAAAATGTAGAATCATGGTGGGTTGGCAGTTTTGGACCAGTCTGTGACAAGGTGAAACTTTTAATAATTTTACCTATTTTGTGATGTTAATATCTATTGATGATTCTGTCATATTTCTTGTCTCAGGCAGACCTGGCTCTGGCAGCATGCATGTCCATTTACCACTTTTGCCTCTTGGAATGTGTGCCAAATTAAACCTTTCTTCTTGCTTTACTATAACTTTGTGGTGATTTTACTCTAGGACAGTCAAGACAGCTTCACCACAGCGACAGGGGTCAAAGTCAGAATAGAGTGGGCCGAAGAATGTGCAACTGGTGAATAAGAGAAATTTATGTAAAAACACATCTTTTGAGAACATTTTGTAAAGCAGAGAGCAGATCGAGAAGGGAGGCTGGAAGAACATGTGGGTGAAGAAAATTTTTATTTACCTGTTAGTGGAAAAGACTTAAGCATGTTTAAAAGCCAGTAACTGGGATCCATTTGATAGGGAAAATCAAATATTAAAGAGAGAAAAGAAGTAATCAATAGTTCCTGAGGTTTCTGAGAGAATGGATGAGGATAGCATTCAAAGGATAGTGGATGGATTGGTCTTTTACAATGATAAAGTCAACCAGTCCACTGTAAGAGGAAGGAAGGCTGAGGATAGCAGTAGGAGTTTTGTGTATTTGGTAACGCACAGTTAGAGAACTGGCAAAAATGCTATTGAAACATCGCAGACCACAGAATCTAAGTTTGATAAAGAGGAATGTGAAGAAATTAAACAAACTAAAACTAAGTGATTGGAAAAAAGTAGAAAGAGCAATGAAGTTATTGAAGAATGGTTATAGCAAAGAAGCTAGAAAAATAAGAGGTTACTTATAGAGAATAACCAAAAACAAATCAGTTGCTGTCAAGTCAAATTCTGACTCACAGTGACCTTACGGGACCTGGTGCCGTAGTGATTAAGTGCTATGGCTGCTAATCATAAGGCTGGCAGTTCAAATCCTCCATTAGCTCCTTGGAAACTAAAGGGTAGTTTTACTCAGTTTCTAGGATTGCTGTGACTAGGAATCAACTCAATGGCAGTGAGCTTTTTTTCCTTTTGATAGGTTTTCCCAAGTCTGTAAACCTTTATGGAGGCAGACTGTCACATCTTTCTGTCAAGGAACAGCTGGTGGGGTGGAACAGCTGACTTTTCGTTCAGCAGCCAAATGTTTAACCACTTACCACCAAGACTCCTGTCCAGAGAATGGAGTGCTTAAACAGTTCTTTTGGGACTAGAGCAGTTCCAGATGACGACAGAGTTCAAGGTGCGGTCCAGGAAATACGTGCTGATATGAAGTATTGAAGTAAAGTTATTGGAAACAAGGTGGTTAAGCAGCTGAGGCATCAGATTGTTAGATAGCTTGCCGGTATGACTAGTATACCCTCCCAAACAATGAGAGAACAGGTGAAAAAGTCAAGCAGCTGAGAGAGTGTGGCAGAAATATTTGAAGAGCTGAAAGGCAAGGAGTGGGAGAAAGTTGCAGAATTGCATGGTCTGGGCCTCCACAGAGCACCGTGTTGTGCTAGGAAGGAGGACAGCAGCGAGAAAGGAAGAGGGCAGTTTTGTTTCCTAACTCTGCCCTTGCAGTGTGTAAGAATAAGCTGGCACCACCGCAGAAACTTGCAGAGGAAGGAAAATCTTTAAGGGAAAGCTGAGGTTCACATAAAGTAAGGACACAGGGGAACGCTTGGAAAAGGAACCAAGGTTATAGAGTTTGTTAATTTCTGAACAATAATTCTAGAGGGGACAGTGGGGAAGTCTGGGGTGGGCAGCACTGGTAAAGAAGGTGAAGAGTATCACATGCTGGTGGTGTGTTAGAGCAGTGCTTCTCAAATTATAATGGGTTTCCAAAGGACCTGCAGGTCTTGTTAAAATACTGATTGTTATTCAGTAGGTCTGGGAGTGAGGAGGGAGACACTGCATTTCTAACAACTTCTAGGTGATTTTGATACTGTTGTCCCAGAGCTCTGCTTGGTGAGTGCATTTAAGTTTGTAGCTGTAACTGCTCGTGTCATAGCTACATGTGGTCATTTGCTTATTGATTCTTGAGTGGACAGCAAGATGCTGGTGAAACCCCTTAGTTCTCCTCTGGCCCACTGTACCCAGGGGACTAAACAACGATTTCTATCTACTATTTGGCATTTGCGGGTGTAAACTTTGGTACTGTAAAATCTTCTGTAACCTTCTTGCAGAGCTTGGGTGCGCCCAGAGAGACTCTGGAAACTAAAACAATATTTATGGCAGCTGGAAAATTAGAATATCTCCATCCACATCAAGTTGGCAAGCTAATCACATTCTTTTCAGTTCAGCTTTTAATATATTACTTCCAAAGGGAATCTATAAAAGGAGTTGGGAGTAGAAAGATTTTTTTTGTCTTTCATGAGGAAAAACCCAGGTATTTTCTTTTTAAAGACACTCACTCATCTAGAAAGGTGGTGTTGCCTAAAGGCAAGGCATTCTAGTGGGGATTGAAACTCACATTGAAAAAAGAAAGTCCCTTAATTCATGCAGTTTTTAGCTAGAAGTTTCTTGTTGGTCTTATACCTAAAGGTAAAGGACTTGGAGAGATTTCAAAGTTCATATTTCATTATTAAATAGTTGGGTCTCAGGTCTCTGATAAAAAATAGGTTCAAAGATTAAAAGTGTTGCATCCAAAAACTGATAAATGATAAAGCTGTTGGTGTCATCATTAAGTTTTAGATCAGTCACACTTCAAAACTTCACTTGGAAAAAGTGAAAGATGGAGGTTAAGTGGGAAATTTTCCTTTGGAAAGTATACCACACCCCAAACTGGTCACATTCTCCAGAGCAGTATTTTAAGTACCTCTGTCTGCAGTTGTTTTCATGAAGGGCAACTCCAACCTTCAAGAAATGTTTAATTCGATAAAAAAGTTTTAAGGGAAATGAAATATATGTTTTTGTTCCACAGTGACACCACATAAAAAGTGTACAACTGTATTAATATTGACACAAAACCCAACACGGGTGGATAACTTGAAGATGTCTATCTTCAGTAGGTACCATTGTTTTCCGCTTGGCGTAATGCACCAGCTGCTTCAGTGGTTTCTCGTTTTCCCTCTTACTCGGCTATGATCCATTCTCCGTATAACAGTGTCATGGATTGAACTGTGTGCTGCCAAAAGCGTGTGTAGCCACTTGGCTGGGATGGTAAATCCCTTCCTAAGGTCACCTCCTTGCTCCACTGTAAAGAGAGTTTCCTGGAATGTGGTTTGTATCACCTTTTAACCTTTTATCTTCCAAAAGTTAAAAGGAAAAGGAAGTAAACAGAAAATTGGGAACGTCACAGCATCAAGAAAGCAGGACTTGGAGAAGAGAGTGTCCTTCAGACCTGAGGTTTCTGTGCCAAGGTGCTCCCCTGGACAAAGACTGATAGAACACAAGGACTTTCCTCTAGAGCTGACAGGGAGGGACAGCCTTCCCCTGGAGCAAACACCCTGAATTCATCCTTGTAGCCTACTGGACTGTGCAAGAATAAACTTTTCTTTGCTAAAGCCATCCACTCTGTGGTATTTCTGTTGGAGCAGCACTAGCTGACTAAAACAAACAGCCATAATAGAACTTTAAAAAACATAAATCAGATCCCATTCTTGTTCATCTTAAAACTTAACGACGTTTGCTCATTGTATTTAGAATAAATTCCGAACTACTTATGTGATGTGTTGTTGCTAGCTGTCGTGTAGTCGTGGGGACTACGGGGACTACACGTACAATGGAATGAAATGCTTTTCTGTCCTGTGCCGTTCCCATGACTGGTTGGGGATTGGACCTTTGTGATCGATGGAGTTTTCATTGACTAATTTTCACACGTAGATTGCTAGGTCTTCCTCCTAGTCTGTTTTAGTCTAGAAGCTCCTTTGAAACCTATTCAACATTCTAGCAACATGCATACCTCCACTGGCAGAATACAGTAGAGCTGTGACTGAGGTGCACTGACAGAGGATCGCACCTGAGTCTCCCAAAAGGGTGCTGAGAATTCTACCACCGAGCCACCGCTGACTCCCTTATGTGATGCCATCACTAGTTAGTTCTCCGATCTTATGCCATTCTCCCTTTATTCACAAAGTGGCTACTTTGCCAGCTGACATTCCTATCTTGGGTTATTCTATTCCATTTTCCTGGAATGCTCCATCCCAGAGCTTTACAAGTACTTTTATATCTTCTCAAGATGTGTGTTTTTGTTATCTTCCCAAATACTTTTGGAAGGCTCAGATCATCAGATTTTAGATAATACCTGTAGACAGTTTACAGTGATTCAGTTTATAAATGTTTATTTACTGTTTTCAAGGAACCATAAAAAAATCCCAAAGCATTAAAAATGTATTACTTTTGATAATAACGTATTTTCCATAAAATATATTATGCACTTCTTCACCCTGGGTTCACATTTCCATTTGTCTGACTTTCCTACCCCTCCTGCCTTTTATTCCTGGCTCCTGGACTGCTGTGCCCATTTAGTCTCAAATACATCTTTGAGCTACTTAGATCACTGTTTGTTTTATGGGCCTGTCTAATCTTTGGCTAAAGGGTTAACCACAGGAGTGACTTGAGTGCTTATTTAAAAGGATATTTGGGGGTCATACTCTGTCAGTATGATTTCTCCAATTCATGTCAGACCAGTAAATTTGGTCTTTTGTGTGAGTTTGAATTTTGTTCTACATTTTTCTCCTGCTTTGTCCGGGTTGCACTATTGTGATTCCTATCAGATAGTTAGTGGTGGCAGCTGGACACCATCTAGTTGTGCTAGCCTCAATCTGGTGGAGGCTGGGTGGTAGCTGTGGTCCATTAGTCCTTTGGACTGATCTTTCCCTTGTGTCTTTGGTTTTCTTCATTCTCCCAGACGGGTGGGACCAGTGGAGTATTTTTGCAGCTCACATGATCTTTTAAGACCCTAGACACGACTCACTAATCTATGATGTAGAACATATTCTTTATAAAATGCATTACGTCAGTTGAGCTAGGAGTCCCCCAGGATCATGATTCAGCAGCCCTCAGTCCCTTGGGAATTTTGGATGTGTCTGTGAAACTTTTATGACTTTGCCTTGGTCAAGTTGTGCTGACTTCCCAAGATGGTGTACAGTTTTAACCTTCACCAAAGTTAGCACTATTGTCTAGTTGGTGTCTTTCCCTTCCCGCCTTTTCTCTCCCTAGCAGCCGTCAAAGATTGATAGTCTTTGCATGTTTTACAGTAGTAGTCTCATGAAATATTTGCCCTTTATTTTGCTCAGCGTGATGCCCTCCAGATTCATCCATGTTGTGGGATGTTTTGTGTATTCATCATTGTTCTTTATTGTTGTGTGGTTTTCTGTTGTGTGTATGTAGCATAGTTTGTTTATACATTCATTTTTTGATGGATGCTTTGGCCTTTTCCATCTTTTTGCTGTTGTACACAGTGAACATAGGTCTACATGTTTCCATTCGTGTGGCAACTTTTTTTTTCTCCTGGACATATGCCTGGGAGTGTGATTTCTGGATCCTATGGTATTTCTTTTTCTAGCTTTTTAGGATGTGCCATATTGCCTTCCAAAATGAGTGTTCTGTTTTACATCCTCACCAGCATTGCATAAGACTTCTAATCCGCCTAAAGCCTTTCTAACACTTGTTATTTTATGTTTTTTTTGTTTTTTTTTTTTTTTATTATTTGTAACAGTAATGTCTGGGGGAGACAGTATCTTGTTGTAGTTTTGACTCGTGTTGCTCTAATGGATTGTAATCTGGAACATTTCTTCATGTATCCATTAGCTGCGCGAATGTCTTCTTTAATGAAGTGTCTGTATATCCTTTGCCCGTTTTTAATTGGATTCTTTGTCTTTTTATGGTAGAGGTATTGGATTTTCCTACAGATTTTAGAAATTAGATCTTGTCAGATAAGTCATAGCCAATTTTTTGGTTCATCTAGTTTTGTCAGCACCATTTGATAAAAAGATCTGTGTTTTCCCTTTTTTATGGACTTTGGGCCTTTTCTGAAGATCAAGTAACTATAGGTAAACAGATTTATATCTGAGTTCTGTTCCCTATTTCATTTATTTCTGCTCTGATCTTTATTATTTCATTTTTCTAATGACTGTGGACTTCTTTTGCTGTTCTCTTTGTTTGAGTTGCATAGTCAATGTTTTGATTTTGTCCCCTTCTTCTTTTTTTGACATGAACATCTATTGCTATAAATTGGCCTCTGAGGACTGTCTTTACAGTGTCTTATAGGTTTTGGTACAATGTGTTTTCATTCTTGTTTGATACTAGGAATTTTTTGATTCTACCTTTGAGTTTTTTTTATTACACAGTGGTTTTTAAGCAAGGTGCTATTCAGTTTGCATGTATTTGTTTTTCCCTCTTGATTTTCCTGTTACTAATTTCTACTTTTATGACATTGTGATCAGAGAAATACACTTTGCATTATTTTAATATTTCAGATTTTGTGGAGGGTTGCTTTATGACCTAAGACATGATCTATTCTGGAGACCTTTCCATTTGTATTGGAAAATAACATATACTCTGTTGTCATTGAGTGGAGTGTTCTATAATTATCTCTGAGGTCAAAATGGTTGATTGTGGCCTTTAGATCATCTATCTCTTCACTGAGTTTCTCACTAGGTGTTCTGTCCTTTACGGAGAGTGGTGTGTTGGTATTCTACTATTATTGTGGAGCTGTCAGTTTCCCTTTTCATTGCTGTTAAAATTTGTTTTGTATATTTTGGAGACCTGTCATTGTGTGTAGATATTTACTACTCTGGATTGTCTGTTTAATCACTATACAATGTCCTTCTTTTTCTTTTGTGGTGGATTTTGTATTAAGGTGTATTTTAGCTACATTAGCATTGCCAATCCTGCTCTCTTTTTGGTAGTTGTTTGCCTGATAAATTTTTTTCCATCCTACAATTTTCAGTGCATTTGTGTCTTTATTTCTAAGATGTTTCTGTTGTAGACACTGTATTGATGAGTCCTGTTTTTTTATTTATTGCATCACTCTCTGTCTCTTTCAGGGTGCATTTAAACCATTTATGTTCAGTGTGATTATGGATAGGTTTGAGCTTATTGCTGTCATTTTGTAGTTTATTTATTTATTTTAGTAGTATTGATGTTTCCTTTGTTCCTCTCACTCTCTTGTGCTGAATTCCTTTTGTTTGTTTCTTTTGTTTTCATATATTTCATGTTTACTGAGACTGTATATTTTTCTTTATTTTGATGAGTAGGTTTCTTAATCTTCTTTGTGTTTACCTTGTAATTTACTTGTATCTTCCTAAGTTTAAATCAGTATTTTATTATTTTATTTCACCTTGATTTCTTTTCCAGTTGAAAGTTCTGTAACAATATCATTTAATTCCTTCTTTTATTGATCTGATGTTGTCGTTTACGTATCACGTCTTTGGTTCTCTGTTGTAAAGCTAAGTTTACTTTTATCTTTGAGTTTGTTACCTAGGTTGGTATTTGGCTGATGCTGTCCTGTGTTTTAGATTCAGTGCCTTTCTGTTCTTTAACTGAAAACCCCACTGCTGTTGGGTTAATTCTACTCAAAGTGATCCTATAGACTCCCTTTAATAATTCTTGTAAGTTTGGTTTGGTTTTTAGATATTTCCTTGTTGTTGTTGTTAGGTGCTATCAAGTCAGTTCTGACTCATAGTGACTTGATGAACAACAAAATAAAACACTGCTTGGTCTTGTACCATGTCTACAATCATTTTTATGTTTAAGCTCATTGTTGCAGCCACTGTGTCAATTCATCTTCTCAAGGGTCTTCCTCTTTTTCACTGACCTGCCACTCTATCAAGCATGATGTCCTTCTCTAGCAACTGATCGTTCCTGGCAACATGCCCAAAGTATATAAGTCACGGTTTTGCCATGTTTGCTTCCAAGGAGCACTCTGCTTTAATTTCCGCCAGAACAGATTTGTTTGTTCTTTTGGTGGTCGGTTGTACAGTCGACATTCTTCTCCAATACCACAATTGAAAGACATCATTTCTTCTTCTGTCTTCTTTGTTCACTGTCCAGCTTTCCCACCTATGTGATACAACTGAAAATACCATGTCTTGGGTCGGATGCATTTTACTCTTCAAGATGACATCTTAACTTTTCAATACTTTAAAATGATACTTTGTAGCAGATATTCCCAATGCAATGCATCTTTTGGTTTCTCAACCGCTGTTTCCATGGGCATTGATTGTGGACTCAAATAAAATGAAGATATTTCAAGAAGATATTTCCTTAATTTCTGTTTATCTGGAAATGTTCTAATCACACTATTACGTCTGAGCAAGAGGTTTGCAGGATATATGACTCTTGGTTGACAGTTTGTTTCTTCTCCTGTTGGGAGCTCTGTCATGTTGCCTTCCTGGACTTCCTCCCTATGGTGCTTGGTGACTATAGCCAAGATAGTGAATTCCTGTCACGTTAGTGGGTAGGAGACCTCCACAGAATAAGCTCTCTTTATTCTGTGTTCTCTGTCAATTTCCTATCCACTCACTGCTTTATCAAGTTAATTATCCTTTCATTTGTTTCCAAGGGTTTTAAGACTGATGTTCTTATCCGTTTTACTTAGTTCTTGGAGTCTTTACTGCAGAACGATGACCAGTGGTTTCATCTAAATTATAACTCCATGTTATCACTGCCTTCTCATGGTTTTCTCTATGTTTGGCTTGCAGACCATGATCTAAACTATTGCACTAAAGTTTATAGTCCAATTTTTTGCTTCACCTAGAATTCATACAACATTTCACTGAAGATATGTTTTATTTATCTTAATTTACTAATAATACACTAAGGAATAAGGCTAATAATACATCTTATTTCATAGAAAAGTAACATGGATTAAATATCAAGTGGTAGAGAAGCATTAGAGAAACTTGTGGATATAATGAAGAAAAAACTTTTAAAGACTTATTTTTAACTCAAATGTATGTATTCCGTTTTTGGTTAAAATTCTTCCTGGAAGTTGCAGTCAGCCACGGTTGTTGGCAATATCTTAGTGTTCACTTAATAGTTCTCGGAAGATTATTCTTTCCAGGAAAAAAAATCACTGACAGACTATAAATGCAAAATGATAGTCTTTGGAGGTTAAAGAAGTAAGAAATAGTTTTTGTTTTTTAACGTAAATGTAGCTTAAAATGTGTATCTAATTGTTCAGCCCTGTGTTTTAAATAGGTTCTTTATCAGCTCTCATAGGTGTTTCCTGAAGCTTATGCATCAGTCAAATTTGCTTGTTGTAAAAGTGAGTTTATTCTTGGAAACTCTCTGGGGGACTGTCTTTTCAAAGACATGTTCACATTTCTTCCCTTTTGCATTTGGGTAAGCTAGGGAGGGAGTGAATGAGGAGAAACTAGAGATCAAGTGTTGGATGAATCTCTGCTTACCTTTGTTATATATAAAGTGTAGGAGACAAGTCTCCATTGCACTTCCTGCTGACAATGACCTGCAGGCATTTCTGTGTCTACTTATCACCCCATAACAGCTCTTCTTGCCAAGTCATTAAGATCCCCTGCAAATCTCTCTGATGAGCTTTGCCTCTCAGAAACTCAAGATTAATACTTTAGGGAGAGTTTGGGAATTCCTTGTTATCAAGTTGATCTATGAGAATTTTTCTTTGTCTACTGGTGCTGGGAGCCCAGGATTGATGTCAAGTTAAGATAGCACAAACACAGGCATATACATATATTTTAAGTCCATTCTCTTTAGCCTTTCTCTTTGCTTTCTATTGTATTCACTTAAATGGTAATCTTTCTGTGTAATTAGTTTGTGTTAAAGAAAAATAAAAGTCACCACAATTTTAGATGAAGGCTTATATCACAGTATGCAGTAGTAGTTCTCCTTCCTCATACCTCACCTTTATTAGTAGGAAGCCCTGAATGGGTAGATGTGATCTTTGAGGAAGGTGCTTAACCTTTCTGGGTTTTGGTTACTCTAACTATATGATAAGAGTTTGGGATTAATGGTTGCTGCTACGATTCTCGTGGCGACCCTAGGGGCTAGGGTAGAACTGACCCCCAGAGTATTCAAGGAGCGCCTGGTGGATTTGAGTCGGCTCCGACTTGACGGCACTTGGCTGGCCTGGCTATGATTCTAGGAAATGCTGCTGGCATAGTGGTTAAGTGCTACAGCTGCTAACCAAAAGGTGGGCAGTTTGAATCCACTGGATGTTTCTTTGAAACTCTGTCTGGCAGTTCTATACCTTTTTGTAAGTTCACTACGATTTGATATTGACTTGACAGCAGTGGGTTTTGTCTGGTAATGTGATTCTCAAGGAGCTCTGGTGATGCAATGGTTAAGTCTTGGGACACTAACTGAAAGGATGGCAGTTTGCACTCACTAGCTGCTCCGTGAGAGAAAGACTCGGCAATCTGCTCCCATAAAGATTACAGCCTTGGAAACCCTATGGGGCACTTTTCTGTGGTCCTATGAGGTTACTGTAAGTCAGAATTGACTCAACACCAATGGGTTAAGGTGATTCCAACTTTTTGGACATCATCAATCACTGTAAAACTCTTGGTAGGCAGCACACTTACATCTGTTGTGAGATTCTTTACTACGATCTCGCCTTTAAGTCCATGATAAATAAAGATGATCTTCTCTGAGAGGTATTTGATGAAAGTTATGTGATTTGCTAACTGTGCTGGATACTCTGAGAAGTTTCTAACTTCTACTTAGCATTGATGCTGTCTGTATCTATGATGAGAGAAAGGAACTTGTGGTTGTTGCAAGTTTAGTGACACTGTTATGTCGAAGTCATAAGAATTTTTATGATTATCACCAAAATTCAACTTGGACTCACAGTGACCCTACAGGGCAGAGTAGAACTACCCCAGGGGGTTTCCAACGCTATAAATCTTTACAGATGTCCACTGTCAGATCTCTCTCCTTGATTATCACCCTTTCCCTTAAGTGGCTATTTGCTTATGGCATTGCCCTAATTAAAAAACTATCTCAGGTTCTAGGTGACTTAATCAGGAACTCAGTGGCTTCCATGCTAAGTTGTTGAATAGATTTTACATGTCTCAGTTAAGGGAGTAGGAAAAATGTTATATAAATGAAAATGTATAAGGTACTGGAGAGGACTGAGGAGGAAGAGGAGCATTTTAAAAAGTGTGGGATCAAACTGAGAACAGCAACTCAGAAAAGATTAGATAGAAAACTTAGAGGACAGTAAATTTTTGTTAATGGAGGAGGACAAATTTTGAAAAGGAGAGTGAGAATGGTTGTACAGTTGAAATAATCAACATCATTGAATGGTACATGGTGTAGACACAGTTGAAGTAGTGTATGTTATACTGTGTATATTCTTAATAGCAACAAAAAATAAAACAAATTGTTACGTTAAAAAAAGAGATTTGGCACCAAATGAGAATGGAGGTATTCCATACACTGTGAAAAACATTTCTTGGCAATGATACAGAAATTAACACCAATTATAAACTGCCACAGATGATTACTGTTAGTCTGAGCTGCTCCTACCAGCGAGTGAATATTCAAATAGTGAGTTCTTGTTTCAAGAGCATTTTCAGATCCCTGATGTGCCAGTAAGTGAATTGGAGGAAGCCAATAGGGCCCAACAGACCTGTAAGAGTCAAGAAATTATTCTACACTAATGGCAAGAGGTAGGAGTCTAGTGTGGGAAGAGTATGGAGGGGAAATCAGTTTTACTTTAGAGATGGGTTAACTCTCTAGGCCCCTAGGATGCCGTTCGGTGCATCCATTTTTGCACTAATGAACACGCTTGAGCCTAAGTATTAACAAAGGCCAAAAGGGAAACGATTGCTCCCCAGTCACCAGGATGAAGACCATTTTTATTGTTTAAAATAAAATGCTGTGCTTACCCAATACCTTTGATCTAAGCTCAAAGTCTTTTTTTTTTTTTTTCTCTTTCAAATACTCGCATTAATCCTAGCACTATTACTGGGATAAGTGGCTGAAACACTGTATCATTATGTCCACTTCTGAGAGGAAGAGACTAGCCTAGGAAGTAGCAACTTGCTCAGGCCAGTGAGTCAGAAGTGGAAAGGGGAAGTCAGGATTTCTGCCTTCTGGGCTAAATATATCTTAGCTGATGAAAAGAGATCAGGAACTGGCTCCAGAAAGGAACAAATGCTTTTGTTTCTCTTGCTCACGTGCTTCTTACCCATAGTGCTCTCATTTGATGGAAGAGCCATGGAGACTTTTTTGAAGATTCTTTTGTCCTTGTGATAATTAGGGTCATGAGTCCAGTGAGTACCAGCATTTTCTTTTATAAACTATGATAACCTAGCAGTTCTTTGATATTCCGAACTCTTAAATGTGGAATGCTAGAGGAAAATCCACTTGTGAAATATAGAGACCCTCAAAAAGAAATCTGTTCTCTAATTGGGGGCAATGATGGTTTAGTGGTAGCATGCCTTCCTTCCCTGAGGGAGACCTGGGTTCAATTCCTGGGCAGCGTACCTCCTTGTGCAACCACCACCTTTTTGTCAGTGGAGGATGTGTGTTGCCGTAATTCTTAGTCATCAACTGTTGCTGTAAGAGAGATACCACAAGTAGTTGGCTTCAACAAAGAGAAATTAATTTTGTCACAGTCCAGTAGGCTACAAGTCCAAATTCAGGCACTGGGCCTATGGGAAGTCTTTCTCTAATGGCTCTGAGGGAGGTTCCTTGTTGTCAGTCTTCCCCTGGACAAGAAGCTTCTGATACACAGGGACTCTAGGCCCAAAGGACAGCTCTGCTCCCTATACTACTTCCAGGTGAAATAAGCGTCCAACTCTCTGCTTAAATCTTTTTTCTTTCTATCCCAAGAGATTGCCTCAAGGTACAATACAGTCTTACACATTGAGTCCTGCCTTAGCAACACAACTACTGCCCGTCTTCCTTATTAAAATCACAGAGACAGGGTTTACAACAAATAGGGACATCATACAATACCAGGAATCATAAAACCAAAAAAATCAAACCCACTGCTGTTGAGTCAATTCTGACTTATAGTGACCCTATAGGACAGAATAGAACTGCTCCATAGAGTTTCCAAGGAGAACCTGGCGGATTTGAACCGCTGGCCTGTTGGTTAGCAGACGTAGCATTTAACTACTACGCCACCAGCGTTTCTCCAGGAATCATAGCCAAGTCAAATTGTTGCACATATTTTTGGAGTGACATAATTCAATTCATGACAGATGCTAAACAAGTTTCAGAGCTTCCAAACTGACAAACTGACTAGGAAGAAACATCTGGTAATCTGTTTTTGAAAATCAACCAGTGGCAACTCTGTGAATCACAGTAATCTGATCTGCAACCAGTCAGGGCGACTGCACAACGGTTACTTCCACTGTGTATGGAGTGACCATGAAAGTGGTGAGACGACTCGGCTATAGTTATCAACAGCAACAAGAGGATCAGTAATATCTCTAAGCATTTAATAAGATGTAGCCCATTTAGCAGTGGGAGCAATGGAGATACCATGAGGATCATTGAACACACAGACCAGTGAATACTCAAGAACCTAGAGTAGACAAGTGACCTTCAATCCATGTCCTCCTGTCCCTTATTCTCCCTACAGATTTTGGAGTTTAGTTGTCAAGTTTCCAAAGTCTTCATTCCTTCAAATTAGGAGATTTACCTGAGAGCAATTCTGTAATTTACAAACAGAACACTGTACTTTCCATCACAAATTGTTCTTTAACAAACTCATGAGGGAAATGGGATTCATTGAGACAGTTTCAGGTTTCTTGTAATCAGCTGAGGGGCCCTATGAGGGCTGTGGTTAAGAGCTTGACTTGTAACCAAAAGGTAAGCAGTTTGAATTTACCAACTGCTTCTTAGAACCCTATGGGGCAGTTCTGCTTTGTCCTACAGGGTTGCTATGAGTCAGAATCGACTGGAGAACAATGGGTTTGGCTTTATTATTATTATTTGAAGGTTAGCTGAAGAAGTGATGCAGTGATTAAAGTGCTGCCTGCTAACAAAAATTTGGCAATTCTAACCCGTCGGCTGCTCTCTGGGCGGAAGACGTGCCAGTCTGCTTCTGTAAAGATCACAGCCTTGGAAACCCTATGAGGTAGTTTTATTTTGTCCTACAGGGTCACTATGAGTTGGAATTGACTCGGTGGCAATGGGCTGAGCTTTGACAGATAGTTGCAAAGCTGCAGTTTCAGAGAAAAAGGAACACACTTATAGCCTGGGTGACCAAATGTGCTAGAAATATTCTTTGTACAGAAATATGTTTTTTTCTGCACGTGTCACTACTACTGGGTAATCAAATGATTAAGGACATGGGCTTTCAAATTTCACGTGTGTGATCTTGGACAATTGAGCCTCAGTAAGTCTCAGTATTCTCTTCTGTAAAATGGGGTAATGATAGTACTTACTACATAACAATGAATGAGCTAATGCAGTCAAGATGTTAGCACAATGCCTGATGCATAGTAAGAGCTCATGTGTGTTGGAGATTGTTATTGACTGCTGGTACTCTTGGCTTATAAATAAAATAATTAAGGCTTGAAAACATAATGAAGGTACTTGATGGTGGCCACAGATTTTCATCTAACTCCTTTGCCAGTGTTGAAGGAACAGGTTTGTAACATCTATGAGTTTACTGCTCAGATCTTTTTGTCTGATAATTATTGGAACTATTTTATCCCCCAAATCCCTGAACTGCCCCCATAATCAGAGAATAATTTCAACCTCTCAGTAATTTTTTGGAAACAAGTCACAGAAATGTATGGACCTTCTATTTGATAGCAGAGGTTTTAGGATTTGGAACTCCAGTTATACACTGCTTAAGAGCTTGGCTGCTAATCAAAAGGTCAGCTGTTTGAGTTTGAACCCACCAACTGGTTCTTGGAAATCCTAAGGGGCAGTTCTGCTCTGTCCGATAGGATTACAGAATCGCTGGATGGCAAGCATTTGTATTTTTGGTTTTCTTTTAAGATCTATGCTTTGTGCACTATGAGAAGGAAAAGGTTGTTGCTTGCAGAAGCACTATTGCAATGGACTGTAAAGTGGCTGCATGTTAGAATCATCTAGGGATGTTTCTTAAAAAAATTTGATGCCCAGGATGCTCTACCCACCCCATCCCTGAAAATTAACAGAGTCCTTGGGAATGGGACCAAGCTTCATTGTGAGAGTTCCCCAGCCTTTTCCAGATGCAGAGCTGAGGGTGAGGCTCATGTATAGCATTGGTCCTAGGCTTCAGAAAGAGTCAGTCAGAATTATGGAAAAACTGTTGATCCTAGGGTCTCACTCACAGATGTCCTATACTCACCAGGTCTAAATTAAGGCCAAAGGATTTTCATTTTCAATAAGCATGCTCCTTTTCTTCATCCCACACTAGGTTGATTCTGACTGAACTGTTTTGTTGTCTTGGACCACACATTGCGAAACATTGGTTCTTACTAGTAATCTACTTTGTGATCCCCGTGTTAAATTTTAAGGCTCTAGATGGGAGTAAGAGCCCAACGATAATACCTTATTTGGTGTCTTCCAAGACAGCACAGAAAGAGATGCAATTTGCATTCAGATGTGTGGCAACATCTTAAATGAGCACTTCACTTGTTTTTGTTGGTTTGTTACTAGTGTTTTGGGGTCCTTGGATGTTACAAGTAAACCCTGGTGGCAGTGGTTAAATACTACAGTTGTTAATTAAAAGGTCAGCATTTGGGATCTATCAGACACTCCTGGAAGCTCTCTGGACAGTTCTACTCTGTCCCATAGGGTCTCTATGAGTCAGAATCGACTCAAAGGCAGTGGGTTTGATTTGGGTTGTGCAAACGATTACTGTGCTTTTGGAAAGTTGAAGGTTTGTATCCACCCAGAGGTGCCTGAAAAGAAAACCAAAAATCTGAAAGCTGTTACCATCAAGTCAATTCTAACTCATAGCAACTCTGTAGGATAGAACAGAACTGACCTGAATGGTTTCCAAGGAGTGCCTGGTGTATTCAAACTGCTGAACTTTTTGTTAGCAGCTACAGTTGTTAACCACCAGGCCTTTAGTGTTTCTTCTTGAGAGAAAGGCCTGGTAATTTATCACCCATTCTCCAAAAAAAAAAAAAGCCACTGAAAACTCTGGAGCACAATTCTATGCGATACACCCAGGGTCTTGATGGCAACTGGTTTTCACTGGTTCTTGGAGCCGTTATGAAGCTGCCTTAATTTACCAGACACGAGACAAAAGACAAGAAACAAGAAACTGGTGACTTCTGCAGACATGCCTGAAGTTTTCTCCAGAAAGTAGAACTGAATTTGCCCTCAGGGCTTAGTCTGTTGCTGTAGCTAATTTTATTAAACTTGAAAAATCAGGTTTCACCATAACTGTCTTTTCAGTTTTCAGGCATCTACTGAGGGTTCTGTAACTTTACCATAGTATCCTTGTATGAAAACCTTTCTGTCTGAGCCTCAGATGATGCTGTTACACTTAACATTGGATTTCCTGTTTGCTTTGGAATAAAATACAACTAAGATCTGCACATGTTTAATTTTTCTCAAGTCCTCTTTGAGCTTCTTGGTCATGATATTCCTTGGAGACCCACCATGCATTTCCCTTCTTGTGAAATCTGAGCTGTAAGCATACTCTACATTTAACCCTTGAAGCTAGACTCCGATATAAATTGTTCTTGGGAAATGCCGGTGCTGTACGACTGTTTAAAACTCTTCTTTCACTGATTTTCAAGCCAAGTGTACTAAATATCTAAAATAAATAAATTACAAAAAAAAAAAAATCGTTAGAGCCTTTAGCCTTAAGGGGTCAAATGAGTACAGTGTGCACTAAACAACACTGCAGTCATGCAATTGCAAACTAGCTTTTTACAGTTAGGGAATTCACCAGTTAACATGGCGATGTGATGATATCATAGGCTCTTCTGACACAGTCAAACTTATAATTCATGGCCTGTGGGACTAAAATTTTATAATCTGAAAATGATAAGGCAGACTGAAAATAGTCATTTTCAGCCCCTTATCTTTGATATGGACAATAGTTTACTTTAAACACTGGTTACTTAAACAGCTGTTTTCATCTCTTCCGCTCATTATGTGAGGTCTTGATGTGAACATCACCATCAATGACTAGGGAAGAAGCATCCAGGTAAGAATACTGGAAGAAAGATCTTCCTGTGACTCACGGACCACAAACTAAGGAAAACATGCCCCAGGGAACAGAAGTGGGGACTTAGTCGAATTTCCCAGGACATGTTGCATCAGCAAACAGCAAGACAGTAAGAGGGTGTAAATGGATGGAGATGTACATTCAGATTCACCCATTTAGTTGACAAATATTCTAGGTCACCTACTATATACTAGGCCTTATTTAGGCACCAAGGATGCAGCCATAAGCAAAATCTCTATCCTTGCAGAGATTGTATTCTAGTAGGAGGAGTTGACAATTAGGAAATAAAAAAAGTGAAACAGTGTGCTAGACACTGATAAGTGCAGTGAAGAAAAACAAAGCAGCAAAGGAGGAGAGGTATGGTGAAGAAGGGAATGTCGCACTATTTTATATTTATATTTATCTTATTTTTTTCTGTCTTTTAAATAGAAAGCAAAGAAGCTTCACTGAGAAGGTGACACTTGAGTAAGACACTGAGAGAGGAGAGAAAGTGAGTTATCAGGATATGTGGAATGAGAATTTCAGGCAGTGAGGAGGGCATGTGCAAAGGTCCTGAGGCAGAAGGTTACCTAAGCAAACAAATCCAAACCCATTGCCATTGAGTCATGTCCAACTCATAGTGACCGTAGGGGTCAGAGTAGAACTACCCAGTAGAGTTTCCAGGGAGCACCTGGTGGATTTGAATTGCTGACCTTTTTGTTAGCAGATATAACACTTAACCCACTACCCCACCAGGGTTTCTGAAGGTTACCTAGCCAGTCAGAAACAAGGAGCCTGGATTGACCACTAGTTAGAGTTATACATGGGAACCTATGGGTCATTAGTTAAAAATGCTTATTCACTAGGCTTAGAAATAACGAACCTTCATAATCTTCTGCTTCTCTTCATCTTCCTCTGCTCCCCCTTTCTACCTCTTCTTCCCTTTCTTCAAGACTTTTTCATAGCACCATCCTCTAATTAAAGTTTTCTACTTCATGCAGATGTCCTAGTGAAGAGGCTATAAAGACTAAGAATTAAATGACCATAGCCTTGTCCCTCAAAGAACATTTCAAAAAGTGACAGTGATAGGTTATATAATGATGCTTTTAGACACATGAGCACTGTGTGGTAAAGATAATTAGATTTGATAACTCAAAGTCAGGAGTCCCTAAGCAGGGCAAACAGCTAAGCTGTTGACTAGCAGCTGAAAGGTTGACAGTTCGAATCTACCCAGATGCTTCATGGCAGACAGGTTTGGCAATTAGCTTCTAAAAGGTGATGGTCTTGAAAACCTTGTGGAGCAATTCTACCCACACATGTAGGGTTTCTATGAACTGGAATCATTCAACAACAAATAATAACAACAACAGTCTAACTTCATGGTGAAAGTTGCAAATGCCGATTTGTGGTAGAAGACTGAAATGCATTCTGGCTGTGTAAGACAAGGACGTAAGCTGTGTGGATATATCTCTGTAGCGCTGCCGTGGTTGTGTGGGAAGCAACATACAGGACTTGGCATTAGACAGACACGAATTTGAACCCTAGTCAGAAAATCAGGCATTTATCTGAGCCTCGGTTTTCCCCTCATTATTCCAAGTTCTTGTGAGCTTTAAATATAAGACAACGATTTCGTTCATAATTGGAGGCCAAATGTAGATTACACTTGTAAATATTTAGGCATGAACAGTGAAAAGAATCCAAAGAGGGAAGAAAGAGAGAAAGAAGTAGAGGAAATGTGTACACAGATGTATTTTTTAGGTAAATAGAGTGGAGCTTATTTGCAGAATGTAGGCAAGAAGCCAGTACCGATTAGAAAGGGGAAAGGTCGTGGCCTTTCACTTTCACACATTCCTGCAGGAACAGCCGCAGATAGGATACTGTTGGAAAGCTGCCTCTGGGCCTCAGGGGTGGCAAGACAGCCCTGTGGGGGGTGGGGTCACAGTAGCCCCTGGGATCCTGTAGACACACGTTCATCAATAATTCCCTTCTGGTTGTGGACTCAGTTGCTGATGATGGCCCTAGGTTTAACTAATGTGATTTATGGCCTGCGAACACAATCTGTCATGAGAAAGAATTAGTCCAAGTGAACTTTAGAGAACAGGAGACTTTCAGCTCGCCCCTTGTGAACTCAGATGACTCTGGAAAGACGTACTCAAATCTCCTACAAGGAAATGAAAGAATGAAGATAAAACACATGATTTAATGTTTGACACATAGGAGCTGTTCAACAGATGACTTATAGTAAGTAGAGTAACATTATTGAAGTTATTATTGAATTTTATTCTAAATATAATATAATATTAACTTAAGAATCAAGTAGTGCTGCTTGAGGGTAAAATTATCACAGGTAGAAATAGCAAAATAGAAAATAAAAAATTAGCTTTATGGTTTTACTCCTAGAGGAGAAAAATAACATTGGCAAAATTCTGCCTACATGGAAGAATGGACTTAGATCCAAAGTGAATGAGTGCCCTCCCCAAAAATAAAGAACAACAGCAAAAATCTTGGGACAAACTAAAATACAGCTCTTTATTTATCTTCTAGTGTCTTTTCCAAAAAAACCACCACTGAAAAGTCTAAACCTTTTTAAACTGTAGTTTGGCATCCACGTGAAACGAAGAGCTGCGCTCTTTTCCAACAGATGAAATGATTCCATCATCACATACACATGGGAATGGAAACACAATCCAGAAACAAAAATAAGACAGACTGTATCTGAGACATCTCTGTAACTGGAAATCCAGGCAGGACGTGGTGACTTCTTTCTTCTTTTGGTCTATAAGATCATGAGATTTAAGGAAAAAAAATAAATGAAAAATGATCCAGCTTTTCCTTCACTACTCCAAAATCCATGAACTTGTATACAAGAAACTGTATTATTTTGTCTGCTACGTGCTCAAATACATTTCCCACAGTGAACACACACAACAAGTCATGAGAAAAAAATTACAGATGAGAGAAGAGTTTGGAAGACACATCTTGAACCAGATAGCACCATGCATAGCACCAGAGAAGAGAACTGAACCTAAATGTGACTAAGAAAAACAGTGTGCTTCCTACTTCACCGCTTTGTTGGTGCATGCTCAAGATATTTTCTCTTCTCTTTCTGCTTGGTGTCTACCCACTATCTCTTTCTAGCCGTTACCTACCCTTCACTCTATCCTAGCCTGTATACCTGCCTTCTACTGTCCTGGTACCTCGTCTACAAAGATTTTCAGGGGTCAGAGCAATCATTGACAAAAACCCTGCTGTGCAGACCATTTCCTAAGGCAATACTTATTACTCAGAGTGGTGTCCCCAGACAAGCAGCATGGGCATTGGGAACCTGCTAGGTAAGCCTTTGAGTTTAGGATCTAAACTTAGAACTGAAAGTTGGTTACCAATATTTATGGTTAAACATATAAGTTTAATAGGAAGCGCTTTGAGGGACCATACAAAACGAAAACCAGACTGACGCCTGATCTCCGTAATCTATAAGGTTCTACAAAATATCAATAAGAAAAAGACAAATTATCCAATTAAGTGATGGGCAAAGGAGTTGGACAGATACTTCTCTAAAGAGGAGATCCAGGCAGTCAAAAAACACATGCAGACATGTTCACTATCATTAAATATTAAAGAAACTCAAATCAAAATGACGATGAGATACCGCCTCACCCCAACGAGATTGGCCATAATCCAAAAAATGCAAAACAATAAATGTTGGGGAGGCTGTGAAGAGATTGGAACTCTCCTTCACTGTTGGTGGGATGGCAGAATGGTGCAACCCCTTCGGAAAGCAATTTGGTGTTACCTTAACCTAATGGATATAGATATACCATTTGATCCAGTAATTTCTCTGCTTGGAATATGTCCTACAAAATCAAGGCCATTCACACCATCTGCTACGTGCACACAAACGTTCATTGCAGCACAGTCCACGATAGCAAAAAGTTGGAATCAACCTAGATGCCCAACAACAGAAGAATGGATGGGTAAACTTCGGTAGATATACTCCATGGAGTACTATGCACTGATAAAGAACAGTGATGATAGCAGGAAACATCTCTCAATTTGGTCTCAACTGGAGGATATTATGTTGTGTGAAAGTAGTCAGTGACAGAAGGACAGTTATTATATGAGACCCCTACGATAAAAACTTAAAAGCATACTCATACATAATAGAAAAGACTCTTTGACAGCTACAAGAGGGGGAAGGTGGGAGGGCGAGGATGCAAGGGGCGAGGGCTTACATTCGATAATTGTTAGAAATTTGGTAGGGTGAAATTGGTGACAATACACATTAGTAAGAAGATCAATATTAATGGGACTTCTACACAACTTGTGTACTCCCTCTCTCTTAACCCAGTATTGTAAGCACAGAGTATGTACACTTTCATTTTTTAAAAAATTTTTTATTTAATATAACTGAGTGAAAATATACCTTGCCGTAAAAATTTACATACCCACCTATATGCAGCTTCCACTACTCTCCCTGTCCGGTGACAGCACACTATTCCTCTCTGCTCCATACATGTGTCCTTCTCCCAACAGTCTCTTTTTTCCCTCCTCTCCACCCACTCTCCTTCCTCCAGCCAGAGGTCAGCAGGATGACATCCTATAGATGTATAGAACCATAAAGTGCATCCAATATATGGTCACTGCATCGCCAAGTCCAATCCATTCCTGTCCGAAGCATGGACCCTCATTATGATTTATGGTCAAGGACAGCATCAGGGCGAGGGGCCATGCTCCCAGGGGAACCGCGAAACCACTGGACCATCAATTGAGGTCTTTTAGTGGGGATCTCAGAGTTCACCTCTTTTTATTCTTGTGTTGCCAGTGAGACTCAACTTAGTGAGCTCCATCACAGCTATCACTGGTGGTGGCCGGGCACCATCCAGTTCTTCCAGTCCCAAGTTGATGCAGGCACCCACTCATGTGTGTCTCCTTGTCTTCTGGGTTGTCTTTCCCCTATGTCATTTTGGTCCTCAGTGAGCATCCGTTCCTGCTGAGTTGGGACCATTTGCTGTGCCCTCAGATGGCAGCTTGGCAGCTTTTAAGACCCCAGACGCGGCTCACCAACGTGGGCTGCAGAGAGTCCTCTTAGCAAAACGCTAGTTGTGCCAATTGGCCTCGATTTCACCTAAAAGCATGGTCCCCCGCCTCCTGCCCCAGCTGCTTTAGCCTTGCAGTATTGGGTTAAGATGGAAGGAGTACTCATGTTATGTTTAAGTCCACTTAATATTGTTCTTGTTTCTAATGTCATTTTTTTATTTAATAAAAAAATAATAATAATAAAAAAAGATAAAAGTTCTATGGAGCACAAAAAAAAAAGAAAAAGAAAACCAGAACCTTTAAGGAGTGGCATCAAGACTTAACCTTTTTATTTGTTCGCTTAAAAATTCCTACTTTTTGAAAAATATTTTAGTATTGTAGTAAAAATCTAAATAACCTAACAGTTACCAATGATTATGTAATTATGATGTGCGACTATCACCTGTAGACCTTGTCAAATTTTCTATCGCCACTAACAAGTGAAAACCCTGGTGGCTTAGTGTTTAAGAGCTATGGCTGCTAATCAAAAGTTGGCAGTTCAAATTCATCAGGCGCCTCTTGGAAACCCTGTGGGATAGTTCTAGTCTGTCCTATAAAGTCCCTGTGAGTCAGAATTGACTCAGTGGCAGAGACTTGTTAACAGCTACTCACTGCTTCCTAAGTGATAACCCTGTCTCACTCCCTCCCTCTTGCTCCTGCCAGCCAATGATACAGCCACTTTGATCTCTACTATTTTAGATAGTTCACACAAGTGAGACCATGCCCCATTTGTTCTTTTGTGACTGCCTTGACTTCACTCAGCATATTAAATATGTTGTTGTTTTTGTTAGGTGCCGTCAGTTCAGTTCCAACTCATAGCAACCACAGGCACAACAGAAGAAAACACTACTCGGTCCTGCACCATGCCCACAATTGTTTTCATGCTTAAGTCCATTGCTGCAGCCACTGTGTCAAATACACCTCTCTTATATTTGTGAATTTGCTTTACTTTAATGTTTTGTAGTACTTTCTTTCTTCTTTTTTTTTTCAAAGACATATGATTTTCATCCATTACAGGATGTTCATCAGAACTAGAAGGCTTTTCTAAGTATGTTGGCATGATGAACGCTTACAGAGAAATTTATTGGTGTAGAATATGAATCTTTATTCAAAGAGGAGAAAATTATTTTCTAGCCTGGAATGAGTATCTTTTTTTTGGTATTGTGATTTAGTGAAAGTGTACAATCTAGTTTAAATTTGCATGCCCGCCTATCTGCAGCAACTTCTGCTCTTCTTGCCTGGTGACAGCACACTCCTACTTTCCGTTCTATGCATGTGGGTTTTTTTTTTTTTTTTTTTTTTTTTAATTCAGCTGACTGGTTGTGCAAGGCTGTCATCTGCAAATCATGGCAGTGTGGGCCCATCACTGTCTAGTGATAAAGAAGGGAGCACTGCTAATAGCAATCATTGCCTCTTGTGCAGAGTGGAGAGAAAGCTGAATATGGATGGTCTCATTGTAACACTGAATGATGAGTAACTGAGAAGTATATCTAGCTGCCTGGTTCTCATCTGCGGATGGTTGGAGGACAAGTTTCTGTACTTCTAACACCTGGGATAATTCAGTCTGAGCTCATGCAGACAACATAGAGACATACTTGAGAAGAACATAGTCACTTTCATTTCAAAGTTATTTAAGGCAATTCAAATTTCAGAACTTGAAAAAATTGGAAAGTATGTATCCACTTTTGAAAGAACATAGAACTCTCACTTTGCTTTCTGGAAGAAATAAAAGATGGAAAAACCTGATTACAATCTCCACCATTGGTTTAGACTACTTTGGAGACTTTTTGCCTGTGCTTTTAGCGTATTTGGCAACCCTCGTTTATGACTCACCTGAAAAACATGTAGGCAAGCAGTTAGAATGACTCTGAAAGACAGAGATAGGATTGTGAAACATTTGCTCGGTACATATTTTGATCTCAGCTGTGTGAAAATTTTTGAGGTTTGGAGTATTGTCATAGGTAAAAATGACATATGAAATGGAAAATATTTTTGTTTTTAATTACTAACTCTAATTCTCTGGGTGACATATGTTCTATAATGCTCTGAGTGTGACAGCAAATAGACCCACTGCTGTTGAGTCAGTTTCAACTCATAGTGACCCTGTAGGACAGAGGAGAACTGTCCCATAAAGTTTTGCAGGAGCACCTGGTAGATTCAAGCACTGATCTTTTGGTTAGCAGCTGTAGCACTTAAGTATGATGCCACTGGGGTTTCTGTGACACCAGGTAGGGGTGGAAAAGTACTTTATTCTCTAGTAAAATATTATTTCCTTTTGGTTACTTTTTTCCTCCCATCTACGCCATTAAAATGAAACCACAATGACAAAGCAGTGTGTACACAAGCCAGAGCAATTGTCTTACTAAAAGGTACAATAAATATATTTTTTAAAAATTTTACTATATACAGGAGGAGCTGTTTTTTACTTGCCATGGGTGATAAAACTTCTGTTTAACAGATTTAAAAAAAACAAAAAATATATAATTAAAAAATGATCCAGAAAGTCGCATGTCAGAAATCAGACTGTTGACATAGTGGATGAATTAGGGCCAGCTCATGAATATCTGAGCTTTGTTTATGACTCACCTTTAGCTAAAAGTCTTTGTACTGATAGAGTGATGTTGCTGGTCAGATCTTATGCTGTAAGTTTGATTGCCTTTTGCTTTTCTATTTTGTATTTCTCCAAGAACTAAGCTTTACAATCTATGTGTTGCAAAACTTGCCAGGACAGTTTTTCCTTTAACATGCAACAAATATTAAAAGACCGTAAAGAAAAGTTGAAGACATTGTTTTGTGCTAATATTCAATACATATAGCAAGAGAAATTCAAGGAATGTGTGTCCGTAAATATCCTCATATGCACAGAGAATGGGAATGAGTTTAAAGTCAGGTAACTCATTACTTAGTGTACATATAGCAGTATGTACATTGAATTACATTTTATGGTGGATGTAGTTTCAGGCAGTCAAAAATATGAGCTTACTTTAAATGAGTAAATAAAACTAACTGCAAAGTTCATTCCTTTCTTTAAATGGTGTGCTGTAAATGGGTACAACTATAAATAACGTGTAAGCTACAGAAAGAAAGAATTCTTAACATATTGTAAATGCTGCAATATACTGAAAATGGTTAAAGATTTGTAGGCGCTAACAAGTTAATCAAATGATAAAATATGAGGGACAAAAGTTTTTGATGACTATATAAAAGGAAATTTTCTAAGTGTGCATGTTGAAGGAAAAACTAAGGGTGGTTTAAATGAATCAGAGCTTCACTAGCTGTAATAGCTACGCTATTGTTGCTTACTTTTTGCATTGTTCTGAACGCTTTGATGCATTATAAACATTCTACAAGCTGTGTACTACCACTTGCCTCTTACAAGTCCAGAAACCTTAAATCATGGCCAATAAAACTAGTAAATCAGAGCAGAGACTGGAGCTCAGGTCACTCTGCTTCCAAAACACAACTGTAATCGCTATGCTTTGAAAACCAAACCAAACCCACTGCCATCTAGTCAACTGTGACTCGTAGTGACCATACAGTGTGGGCGAAAGATAGTGCAGGGAAGCTAGGGTAGGCTGTCTTAGAAAAACTAATTTTTTCCTGTACTACTTCTATTTTCCTTTTAGCCAGTGAAGCTTTGGTCTTTAAAACTTGAAAAGCCTTGAAACACGCACACACACACACACACAGTTGTCATGAAGTCAAT
The DNA here is from genome assembly GCA_028571685.1 of Heterohyrax brucei. Classification (NCBI taxonomy): domain Eukaryota; kingdom Metazoa; phylum Chordata; class Mammalia; order Hyracoidea; family Procaviidae; genus Heterohyrax; species Heterohyrax brucei. Next base: position 25,708,607 of record CM053143.1, read on the forward strand.
TCCAGCTGTGTGTACACATGTATTACGGAGAAGGAGTGACTTCTCCACGGACTTTTTTTTTTAAGTGCTTTAAGTGAAAGCTTATACAGCTAATTGTTTCTCATTCAAAAATGTATATACAAGTTGTTTTGTGACATTGATCCTTTCCACCTAGGGTTCCTGATACCTATTCATCCAGTTTTCTTGCCCCTTTCTGCCTTCTCATCTTTGCTTTGGGGCAAGTGTTGCCTATTTGGTCTCCTATACTTGATTGATGGAAGAAGTATGCTCCATATGTACATTATTGTTTGTTTTATAGGCTTGTCATCCATGAATATTTGGTATGAATCCCACTTGGTTATGATGTATTGTTTTTTGAAATGCTGTTGGAGTCTGTTGGCTATATTCTGTTGAGAATTTTTACCTCAGTGTTCCTGAGGGATACTGGTCTATAATTTTCTTGTTTTGTGATGTCGTTACTTGGCTTTGACATCAGGGTTATGCTGGTTTCATGGAATGAATTGGGGACTATTTCTTTCTTTTCTGTGTTCTGAAATAGTGAGAGTAGTATTGGTGTAAACTTTGAAGGCCTGGGAGAAATATCCAGTGAAACTGTCCAGGCCAGAGCTTTTTTATTGGTAATATGTTTTACGACCTCTTCAAATTCTTCTTTTATTATGCATCTGTTCAGTCAGATCCAACTCAAAGGCACTTGGCTGGGTTCAGATTTTTTACCTCAGTTTGTATTAGGTTAGGTATTAGGAAGGTATTGATTTCTTCTAAGCTTTTTAAGTGTGTTTGAGTATGTTTTAGTCATTTGGTACAGCTCTAAGAGAAATCCTGTGAGTGGATAGCCTTAGGAAAGAAAGGCTTATTCTTACACAGACTGTTAATCTTCAGTCAGGCAGCATGGCTCTGAAGGATGAGCTCCACTCTGGGTGCTGCTTCCTCGACAGTCTGAAGTTCTCAACTCTCTGCTGCCTTCCCTTTCCGTTTATCTTTTGTAGGAGGAAAACACAAAAAGCGGTGCAAGCCACACTCCAGGGAAACTCTCTTTACAGTGGAGGGGAGAGGTGGTCTTAGGAAGGGCTTTACAGTCCCACCCTAAGCCTCTTTAACATAAATCCAGTCTATTAACCACAGGCAGAAATTATGGTTTATAGCATTGAAAAATCGCAAAATGGAGGGCAGTCACGCTATATTTGGAATCACTAGTCTTTTTTTACAATGCAGATTTTTGGAGGCACACCATTCAATCTGTGACCGAGTATAATTTTTCAAAGTATTTTATCATAATATTTTCTATTTCACTTTATTTCATTTTGTTCTGTTGTTTTGCTCACTTGCTTTGCATCTATTTTGTTGTGTCAGTGTGGCCAATCATTTGTCGACTTTATTGATGCTTTCAAAGTACCAGCTTCTACTGTTGTTGATTGTTTTCAGTTACCTTCTGCTTCATTGGTCTTTGCTGTTTGTCGTTTCCTTTATCCTGGTGGCTATGAGCTTCTTTTGTGGCTCTTTTTCCTATTCTTTTGAGTTGTAGGTTGAAGGTATTGATTCAAGCTCTTTTTTTCCTTTTTTGTGATGTGTGCATTTATTGTTATAAATCTGCTGAGCATTGCTTTTCCTGTGTCCCAAGGATTTTGGTGTGTTGCATTTTCATTCTTGATTCTAGGAATTTTTTTAGTTTCATTTTTAATTTTTCTATCATCCAGTGTTTTTTTTAAGAATGACAATGTTCAATTTCCAGTATTTGATTTTTTTTCCTTGTTCTTCACGTTACTGATTTCTAGTTATGTAATACTGTGATCTCAGAAGATTCTTGTGCTCCTGAGGAATCTGCGTATGGATTGAGAGACAGTCATGTGAACAGAAGAAGGAAACACTGCATAGTTTAAAGGCAGGGAAGGTGTGTGTTAGGGTTGTAACATTTCACCATACCTTTTCAATCTGTATGCTGAGCAAATAATCATATAAGCTGGACTATATGCAAAAGAATGAGGCATCAGGATTGGAGGAATATTCACTGACAACCCAGGTTATGCAGATGATACAACTCTGCTTGCTGGAAGTGAGGAAAGTTTGAGACACCTACTGGTAAAGATTAAAGATGACACATTCAGTTTGGATTACATCTGAATATCAAGAACACAGAAATCTACACGACTAGACCAGTAGGCAATACTGTGATAAATGGAGAAAGGATTGAGGTTTTAGTAGATTTCATTTTACTTGATTTCACAATCAACACCTATGGAAGCAGCAGTCAAGAAATCAAGAGACACATTTCATTGGGAAAATCTGCTACAAAAGTCCTCTTTAAAGTGCTGAAAAATAAATGTGTCATCCTGAAGATTAAAGTGTGCCTGACCCTAGCTGTGGTATTTTCAGTTGCATCGTATGCATGTGAATTGATGTCTAGATACTTATTTCAGTTATTGTCATCTTGCTGGATTGGTCCTTTAATCATTATTTAATGTCCTTCATTGTCTCTTAGGATGAAATTTGACCTAAGTCTTTTTTATTAGCGGTTAATATTTCCATTCCTGCTCTTGTTTGATTACTATTTACTTCAGTGAGTGCTCATCTGGTGAATGCTCACTTCCTGCCCCAAGTTGGATGGGGCAACGACAGGCAGGCAAACCCTCACTGCTGTTTCCCGTCTGTGAGAGGCGGTTGAGGGCATATTGAGCAAGTGCTAGCCAGCTGTATAGGAATTCTCACAGTTGCTCACTAGGAGAGCAGGTGACAGATAAAGACTAAGGTGGGTATCCAAGAGGTACTCTCTTTGTTTCAGGGGGCAGTTGGCCAGGGTGCTTTTTAAAGTTTTCAAGGCTGTGAACTTTTGAAAGCAATTTGCCAGGTCTTTCTTCCAAGGAGCCTTTGGATGAGTCTAAAATGCCAGCCTTTAGGTTAGTAGTCAGTCCTCCAAGGATTCCATGTTCATGAGCAAAATACCCACTATATTTAGCACTGTTGGTTAAGCAGCGTTAGAAACCAGAATATGCACACACTGACACTGGGGGATCTCACAGGGACCTAAAGGAAAGTTGTATTCCCCCACCTCATTTCCTTCAAGGTAATTCCAACTCATAACAACCCTACAGAATGGAGTAGAACTTCCCCATAGAGTTTCCAAGGTGAAAAATCTTTAAGGAAGCAGGCTGCTCCATTTTTACCTATGGAGGGTTCAAACTGCTGATATTTATTTCAGTTAGCTGCCATAAACTTAAACTGCTGTGCCATCAGATATCCTTAGCTGTACTCACAAAACAACACGAACAACAACAAAAAAATCCCACTGCCATCTAGTCAATTCTGACTCACAGTAACTCTTTACAACGGAGTAGAATTGCCTAATAGAGTTTTCAAAAAGTGCCTGATAGCTTTGAACTGCCTATCTTTTGGTGGGTAGATGCAGTGCTTAAGGACTGTGCCACCAGGGTTTCCAGCTGTACTCCAGAGCTCCCTAAAGTGAGGCTTACAATCAGCATACTTGTACTTAAGAAGTTTTCAATCATCTCTTTTGTGTCACATTATTAATTGTAACTGACAAATACCACTAGACGTTAGTAGAAAGTTTCACACCAGAAATAGTCAAATATAAACAGATGACTAACACTGATTAATCAAGAACTAGTCATAATTATGTTAATTTAGAAAAATGGAGCTATGTTCCACGAGAAGCAGATAAAAGAGTTACCAATGATTGACTCTGTAGAGTGAGACTGAGTGTTGAATTGTGTCAGGGAACTGCTGTCTTTTATTTCAAATAAAGTGATCATAGTTAGTACATTGCCGAGTACAGTTTTGATTTGTGCCTCATGTCCCACCATCCCATTTGGTCTAATATTTGTTCTTGCCAGAAATTTCCTGTTTTAGGTAACTAATTATATGGTCAGCTTAAATATAAACATTTTGGTTCAACTTGATTGTATTCCTTTGTTGCCAATTAAACAGTAAATATTTACAAAAAGAAAAAGTGCATATCGTGTTATGATGTTGTCTTTCCTTAGAGGTGAGAATAAAAACTCAGAAGTGTGTGTGATGTTTGGAATGATCTAGGAGTGGAAAGGACAGTGCTGGCATGGAAATTAGATTTGCTTTCTTATAGTTTTACAGTGACAATTATACAAATATGTCTTGAGAACCTTCTTATCCAATGGCTGAAAAGAATACACTTCCGGGTCAAATTAGCACTATTTTAGGAAGGCAGGTAATGGGTGGAAGACATACAAGGTCTGACAATTAAGTTCGCAAATTTATCCTAGAAAAAGTGCTACATACCTCTTTACTGAATATCACTATGGTCACCTTTGAAGTACTCCCCTTGGGAAGCTATGCACTGATGCCATTGCCTAGTCTACCCCTCAAAGCAATTTTGGAACTCTTTTTCTGGAATAGCCATCAGAGCTGTCACTGTATTACCCTTGATGTCCTGAATATTATCATGTCTTCCTTTCAATATTTCTTTTATCTTCAGGTAAGAAAAGGTCATTGAGGGTCAGATCAGGTGAGTAGGGAGGGTATTCCAATACACTTATTTGTTTGCTGGCTAAAAACTCCCTCACAGACTGTGAGGTGTGAGCTTGTGCATTGTTGTGATGCAAGAGCCATGAGTTGTTGGAGACAAGTTAGGGTTGTTTTCATCTAACTTTTTCATGTGGTCTTTTCAGCACTTCCAAATAGTAAAATTGGTTAACTGTTTGTACCAAAAACCCAAAACCAAACCCGTTGCCATTGAGTCATATCTGACTCATGGCAACCCTAGAGTTCAGAGTAGAACTGCCCCAGAGTTTCCAAGGAGCACCTGGAGGATTTGAACTGCAGACATTTTGGTTAGCAGATGTAGCACTTAACCCGCTATGCCACCAGGGTTTCCACACAATTGGTACAAATTCATAATGAATAATCCCTCTGATATCAAAAATGTTTAGCAGCATCATTTTGACTCTTTGGACTGATGGAATTTTTTGGTGGTAGAGAATTGGCTGACTTCCATTGTGTGCTTTGATGCTTTGTTTCAGGGTCCTGTTGGTACACCCATGTTTCATCTGCAGTGATAACAAGGCCCAAAACATCGTCTTACCCCTACAAAAAGTCTTGGCAAACTTTGACTTTCCTTTTCTTTTGTTCATTGGTGACCATTTTTGCACACACCTTTCTCATGCCAAGATTTTCAGTTAAGATTTTCATAACTGTGTCTGTATTGATGTTTACTTGGTTTACTATGCTTCTCGCAGTCAGCTGATGATTTCAATGCACAATTCAATGAATTTTTGCAATGTTTCCATCAGTTTTTCTTGTTACTGGCCACTCTGATCTCTTTTATTAGTGACACATTCTCTCCCCTTAGAAGAATATTTAATCCATTTATATACTGACATTTTCTTTATGACGTTATTCCCATAAACTTAAACTAACACGTCCCTGATTTCACTTCCACTCTTGCCAAGTTTGACATGAAATTTAATGTTTGCTTTTTGCTCTAATTCAAGCTCTGACATTCTTGCAATGGCACACAAAAACATGCAACAACAGTAATGAATGCCACACATCAAAACATTGCCACATATAGGCATGAACACAGCTGTGAGACCCTGACATACCAAGGTTATAAAACCTTACTGAGTTATTTGTACAGTGCTGCCAATGGAAGTTCATGGTGGGTAGTTCATGAACTTGTCAGACTTGTATTCTTTGGGAATATCAAAACAAATCTTGACATAAAAAATGAGGAAAAATTTATGTGTGATTTGAATCCTGCTTTGAGTGATAATGTGGTTGTTAACTGCAGTTCAAATCCACAAAGCATTCCTTGGAAAAGCTATGGGGCAGTTCTACTCTGTCCTGTGGGGTCACTACGGTTTGGAAAGCCTGGTGGTGTAGTGATTAAGTGATTAAGTCTGCTAACCCAAAGTTTGACATTTCAAATCTTCCAGGGGCTCCTTGGAAACTCTATGCAGCAGTTTTACTCTGACTTATAGCATTTCTATGAGTCAGAATCGACTTCATGGAAGTGAGTTTTTTTGAGTTTGAATGGAATGGATAGGAGCCCCAGCTAGCACACTGCCTAAGAACTGGGCTGCTAACCAAAATATCAGTAGTTCAAATCCACCAGCCACTCTTTGAAAACCTATGGAGAGTTTTACTTTGTTCTATAGAGTTGCTATGAGTGAGAAAACTCAGTGGTAAAGGTATTTGTTGGAATGGATTATGATTACAATGATGTATGTGCTAAGAAGACCAAAACGGTAGAAAGAGAGTTAAAAATTGTGCTCCCCTATCCTCCTCTCACAGGAATTAAAGAGCACTATAGTTACCAAGTAAATCACGACACTTAGAAAATAGATAAAGGAAATTTGAAAAAATGATTCAAATTCTATATTCAAAAATCCATGAGCTTTTGTGGATTTTAAAGTACAGAATGTATGTACAGTATGGTCTATTTGCCTCTTATTATATGGTAGGTGCTCAAATATATTTCCTACACTTAACAATAGTCCTATTAAAAAAAAACATCATTATGCCATTTTTAGATGAGAAGAAGGTTTAGAGTGTATATCTTGCACTAGGTAACATCACACATAGGATGAACCTGTGTTTGGGTGGCCCAAAATACTGATATTCTTTCCACTTCAACACCTTGTTGATGCAGACCTAAAACATTCTCTTCTCCTTCCGTTTGGTCTTGTCTGACCATCTCTTCCATTTCATTAACATTCTCTACATTCAACTTGACTCCTATCACCTACTGCCCCAACACCTGTTTTATAATGCTTTCTAGGGGTCAGAGCAATTGTTGATAAGAAATACTGTGGTGCAGGAAGTTCTCTTAGGGCAGTGTGATTTCAAGTATGGTCCTTAGACTAGCAGGAAAGCAGCTATGGGCACTTAATAGCTATATAAATTCTTAAACCTTACCAACTCCTTGCCATTGAATTGATTCCCACTCACTGTGACCCAGTGTGTTACAGAGTAGAATGGAGTGCTGGAGGGCTTTCAGTAGCTGATTTTTCAGAAGTAGATTGCCAGGCCTTTTCTTGCATGGTGCCGCTGGGTGGATTTGAACCACCAGCCTTTCAATTACCAGCTGAATACGAACTGCGCTCTCTAGGGATCTGCCTAGCTTCTATTCACTCAGAAACTCTGGATGTGGTGCTCAGCAATCTGTTTTAGCAGATTCTCTGGGGGATTCTGAAGTAAACTAGAGTGTAAGAATCAGTGCTAGATGGCTATGTTACTCAAAGTGCTGTCCAAAGACCAGTGTCAGTATTATCATTATCTGAGATCATGTTAGAAATGTCAGTTTTTTAGCCCTATACTAGATCTACTGACTCAGAATCTCCTGGAACAGTCTCAAGAATCTAGGGCCCAGAAATGTTCATTATAATAAGCCATCTAGATCATTCTTTCACATGTTAAAATTTGAGAAGCACAGCTCTAGGGGTTATTATTTCTTATCTCCAAAAGAGTCATCCAGAGTTGAAACTCTCCCATCTACTCCCCACAGACAGTACACAAGATAACATTATCATAGAAAGATATTGTTAACTTAGCAGTCTGAGACTCTTAATTATTTAGTATGCTTATTCCTTCCTTGTGTTGTCTTCCACTGGGTGTTCTCTCTGAATTGCTCTCATGTTTTATCTGTTGGTACCTTGTTTGTTCAGGTGCTCCCTTCTGCTTGCACCCAGAGCACCTTGTGCAAATATTGATTATAGCACTTTCACTAGTATTAAAACATGCTGGTTTTTACATGCTTATTTCTCCTAGTAGGCTATAAGCTTCTGGATGGTAAGGGCCAATACTTTTAAATGAATGTGGATCTTACCAAAGTTTCTTAGAACTCTTAGAACTGAAAGGAAATTTGAAGATCGTTCATATTCTAACTCTTCTCTATTTCATAGTATTGTGGGTTTTCACAGGTAAGCCCTGTATAAGAGAGGATGCCATGTTTATGTGGGATCAGAACATTAATCATAAGACTGATCTTGAGTGCGGTGACCTCGAACTCAGTCTGGCCCAAGATCTAGGTTATAGCTGTAGAATGGCTTGATAACATAGACACCTGAGACCTATGAATTAAGAGTGGATGAGGAACTAGGTGGTATGTGTTCCAGCATGAGTCTGCTCTGAGCCAGTTAGCCATGGAAAGAAATTATTTTCTTTACCCACTCAATGGGACCCCTGTTTAATTTGCATTTTGTTTGCTGTGAGTACCATGTTTCCATGGAGATAGAAGGGCCTTATGAAAACTCTAGATTGCATTTTCCCTTTGAGAAAACTAAGTTATGCATTTTCCATTTAATTTTACATTCTTTACAAGATTCTGAAGTTGTTGAGGACAGGGATAATACCTTAATCTTTTATGTGTGAGACTAGAAAAGTGCTGCTATATAGTAGACACACAGTAAATATTTGAATGAACAACTAATTTGACAAGGTCACCAGTGACTGAGCCAGGGTGATAACCCTGGTTTTCTAGCTTTGAGTTCAATGATCTTTGAATGGCAGCATGTAAGACCACAGATGTTAAAGCTATACAAATACGGCATAATCAATGCTACTATTTACCTGTGATAAATATTGAAGTTGTCAAAGATTTCACTTTATTTGGATCAACAATCAACACCAATGGGCACAACAGTTAGGAAACTAAATGTCAGAGGCAGGGCTAAGACAGTAGAGTAGTCAGATGCTTCCTGTGATTCCTCTAAAAACAAAGACCCCTGCCCAAAACAAATGAATATTTTACATATGACGTTCCAGGAGCCCTGAACAACAAAAAGAAACTTAAGAAATTGGGATGAGTGACAGAGAAAGGGAAATAGGTCCAGAAGTATGCAGAACTGGCCATACCTGACCTGTTGGGGATCAACTCCCCACAGGCAGATCCACGGCAGTGAGCATGTGGTGTGGGGAGCAGAGGCATTTGGAGAGCATCTACTTCAGTGGGAGAGCTCAGTGGTGGGGAGCCCACTTATGCCGCCAGAATCAGTGATAAAGGGCTCTCAGTTGTCAAAAGCTGAGTGACTTGTATCTAACCAACTATGCAGATCTAAAATTTTACTTTGGAATAAACCTCTCTTCCTTTTCCCAGCACTTCTCTCTTCTTTCTCTGCACTACGCCTAGTTCCAGAAAATGATGAATTCCCTGGGCAGGAAGTAGGACCCCTTATGCACACCCAGATCCATTCTTCCAGATTTGGAGAGGGAATGATTGAACAAGTGGTGGTAGTGGTGGGAGAGTTCTGTTGGCTACCCTAAATTGCCAGCCAAGATTACATATCCAGCAAGACTATCTCTCTACTATGAAAGTGAAATGGAGACATTTCCAGATAAACAGAAATTTAGAGAATTTGTAAAAATCAAGCCAAAATTACAAGAAATTCTAAAGGGAGTCCTTTGGTTAGAAAATCAGCAACAGCAGATAACAGCCCAAGACTAGAACACAAGACAGAGCTACAAGATACCAACCCAGATAGAGAAATCACAAAAATAATTTAAAGCCAAAATACTTAAAATAATGAAACAAAGATATCATTATATAAAAGGTAAAAATATAATGAAAAACAGGGACTTAAGAAACAATGTAGTAATAGATCTTTCATAAGGAGAGGAAGTCAAGATGATACAAAAATAAAAGACTGGTTTAAATTTAGAAGTATTAGGGTAAATATTAAGGTAATCACAAGGGAAATTAACAATCCTCATCAAAATAACAAACAAGAAAAACATGAAGTCTCAGCAAATACATGCCAACAACAATGAAAAAAATGAAATCACATAAAGAAAAATTATTCAGCATAGAAAAATAAGTGGAAAGAAGAAACTGTCAACACTGTACAAGCAAACCCCATCAAAATGACAGCACTAAACTCATGCCTGTCAAGAATTACACTGAATTAAATGCACCAGTAAAAAGACAGAGATTGACAAAATGCATAATAAAACATAATCCATCACTACGCTGCCCCTGAGAGACATACCTTAGACTTAAAGACACTAACAATCTAAAACTCAAAGGATAGAAAAAAATATACCTACCAAAGAACAATAAAATGAATAGGAGTAGCAATATTTCTGATAAACTAGACTTTAAAGTAAAATGCACCACAATGGACAAGGAAGGACTCCGTGATTAAACGGTCAATATGTCAAGAGGGCATAACCAAGACTGAGTATTTATGTACCCAGTAATAGGGCTTCTAAGTGCATAAAATAAACTTTAACAGCACTGAAAATAAAAATAGCTCCACAAAAATAGTGGGACACTTCAGCACACCACTTTTGATGAAGGACAGCACATCCAGAAAGAAGCTCAATAAAGACAGGGAAGATCTAAATGCCTCAATAGATCAACTTGACCTTATAAACATATACAGAATGCTCCACCCAACAGCAGCTGGGTATACAAGTTCTAACAATTAAGTTCACAAACTTGCCACCATGCACTTCTGTTGGCAGCACTGTACAAACAACTGGACAAGGTTTCATAACTTCAGTATATCAGTGTCTCACAGCTGTGTTTGTGTCAATGTGTGGCAGTGTCTTGCTGAGTGGCATTCATTATTGTTGTGTGTTTTTGTTTGCCATCATGAGAATGTCAGAGCTTGAATTAGAGCGACAAACATTAAATTTCTTGTTAAACTTGAGAAGAATTGAAGTGAAATCAGGGACATGCTAGTCTAAGTTTTGGGGATAGTGTGAAGAGAACGTCATGTACAAAGAGATTAAACATTTTTCTGAGGGGATAGAAAGCATCACTAACAAAGAGACGTCAAGGCAGCCAGTGATGAGCAGAATTGATGAAAACATTGCAAATATTCATTAACTTGTGTGTCGAAATCATCAGCTGATTGTGAGAAGCATGGCAGATCAAGTGAACATTGATAGAGAAACTCTTGGCATGAGAAAAGTGTATGCAAAAATGGTCCTGAAGGAGCTCACCAGCAAAAAAAAAGCAAAGGAGATTTGAAGTATGCCAAGACCTTCTGGAGAGGCAAGATGATGTTTTGTGCCATGTTATCACCGGTGATGAAACGTGTGTACCAACAGAACTCTGAAACAAAACATCAAAGTGCACAGTGGAAGTCAGCCAATTCTCTCAACCCCAAATTTACATCAGTCTGAATCAAGGGTCAAATGATGTTGCTAACTTTTTTTGATATCATAGGGATTGTTCATTATAAATTTACACTAATTGGACAAACACTTAAGTAAGTTTACTATTTGAAAGTGCTGAAAATGCTCATGAAAAAGTTAGATGAAAACAACCTGAACTTTTCATCAACAACTCATAGGTCTTACATCATGACAATATACCAAGACACATGGCACTGTCTGTGAGGGAGTTTTTAGCCAGTAAACAAATAACTGTATTGGAACACCCTCACTCCTCACTTGATCTGTCCCCCAATGACTTCTTTCTTTTCCTGAAGATAAAGGAAACATTGAAAGGAAGACATTTTGGTGACAGTGAGGACATCAAGGGCAATACAACAACAGCTCTGGTGGCCTTTCCAGAAAAAGAGTTCCAAAATTGCTTTGATGGGTGGACTAGGTGCTGATGTCAGCACACAGCTTCCCAAAGGGAGTGCTTCAAAGGTGACTGTAGGGATAGTCAGCGGTTAAACAAGTAGCACTTTTTCTAAGCTGAGTTCATGTAGGTAATTGTCAGACCTCGTACTTTCTTCTCCAATTTTACTTAATAATTATTTCTCTTGAAATATTTCTGTTCCAGTTTCTTTCTCTTTGCTGTATATAGTATTATTGGAAAATGTAAGATGAGATCTTTGTGTTATGAATAATCTATGGAAAACTCCATGTCATAATTTGGAAAAATAGAGTGTGTTTGACTTGGTTTCTTTTGTAGTTGCTGAAGTTCTTTATAGGTTTATTATTTGCTTCTTTCATTTCACATAGTGTTATGGTTAAGATTGTATGTCAATTTGACTGAGCCATCATTCTTAGTGGTTTAGCAGTAATAATGTGGTTATCCTTCATTTTGTGATATACTATAATACTCTGAGGCTCAGTTCTACCCTGGCCCCTAGGGTCACCATGAGTCAGATCTGACTCGACAGCACTTGGCTGTCTTGGCTATAATCATTCTTGTGATGTTATCTGATGTGATAATCCAATCAATTGTAAATGGAGTTTCCTCAGGCATGTTGCCTGCATCCAATATATGTGGATATTCTAGCAAATCTTGCTGACTTTTGTTTGCTCTGCATCCTGCATCTAGTTTGTCTTCATCTGACCTCTACTTCTTGAGACTTGAGCCAGTGGCCTGATGTGTTGCCTGCTGATCCTAGATTTGTGAGCCTCCACAGCCCATGAGCCAGCAGCCTGCTGTGCTTATTTGGTGATCTTAAGTTTGTCAGCCCCTGCAGCTACATCAGTCAAGAGAAGCCTATAGCCTGATGCATGACCCATGAACTTGAAACTCTCCAACTTCTACAACTGTGTGAGCAATTTTCTTGAGATAAACCTCTCTATGCTTCACTGGTTCTGCTTCTCTATAGGAAACTACCCTAAGACACCAGCGATTAATATCTATGCAGACCTCTGTAGACTGGCATACTTCTTTTCTGTTAACAAGAACACAACTATGAGACACTAACATACCAAGGTTATGAAACCTTACTGAGTTGTTTGTACAATGCTGCCAATGTAGGCACACAGTGGCAAGTTCACAAACTTAGTTGTCAGACCTCATACTCTGATATTTTAGAGGAGTAAAGTATTGGGCATGGTAAAGTCAGTTTATATTACCTCTTTATTAAAAAATTGATAAATGCTTACTATGCAACTCATATCAAAACTAGAGAAACAGAAAAAAGAAAATACCATGTATAGTTTTATCATGTAGAAAATAACCACTGTTGTCATTTGGGTGTATTCATTCTACCCAGGGTTAATTTGACTTCTTGAATCTTTTACCAGATTTGGGAAGTTTTCAGTAGTTTTTTTTTTTTTTCTGTGAATATTATTTCAGCCCCACCATAGCTTGTGTAGGCAAACCTTAGTCTTCAAGGTGACACTATTGCTTTTTAATTATTTTAAAGAGGCTTTATTTTTGTTATTTACTTTTCGCGGCAGCTATGCCCAATGTAATGTGTCATTTGATTTCTTGACTGATGCTTCCATGGGTGTTGATTATGGATCCAAGTAAAAGGAAATCCTTGACAACTTCATTCATTATTTTCTCCATTTATTGTGATGCTTCTTGGTGGTCCAGTTGTGAGGACTTTTGTTTTCTTTATGTTGAGGTGTAAGCCATACTGCTCATTGTTAGTAAGTGCAATAATCCATACTGCTCATCATTAGTAAGTGCTGTAAACCCTCTTCACTTTTAGTGAGCAAGGTTGTGTCTAGAAATTAGTCTGAGAAAATATAAACCATTAGCTGATTATTTTCAAGTGTGTTGATTATGGCTGGTTTCTTAGTTATTATTATCTAAATGATCTAGTACTACTGGAATAGAAAAGTCAGGGATGAATGGCTCTAACATATATTTATTTTCTTAGAGTCTACTAAGCTAGATGTCTGAACACAGGGTGCCATCTTCATAAGGGAGGCCTTTTCTCTCAGTGTCAGCTCCACGGTTCTCATCATCAGTCTCTTCCAGTATAGGAGACATGGGTCCCAAGGATGTGTGCTCTTGGCTCTACTTTCTTGGTGGTATGAAGTACTTATCTCTCTTTACTTGCTTCTCTCTTTTATATCTCAAAAGAGAGTGGTTTAAGACAAAGTATAATTTTGTAGATTGAGCCCTGCCTTACTGACTTCACTGCAATTAACCCTACCTGACAGACGTCATAGAGCTAGGATTAACATATAAGAAAATTGCATCAGATAATAAAATGGTGGATAGTCACAGAATATTGGGAATCGCGGCCTAGCCAAATTGACACGTATTTTGGGGAGGGGGGTACTCAATCCAACCCATAGCATTCCATCCTTTGGCTTCCAAAAATTCACATCCTTGCCACAAATATAGCATATTTTCCCTGCCGTACCTCAGAAAGAGTCTTCAATCAATTACAAGTCTAAAACCCCCAAATTCCTCTCCATCTATGAAATCTAGAATGCAAGTTATCTGCTACCAAAGTACACTGGTTCAGCAGGCATGCACAAGCTAGACTTTCTCTTACAAAGGTGAGAAGCTGGAGGGAAAAAGAGGGTAACAGGTGACAAATAATTTAGCAGAACACATTATGTTAGCCCTCAAGGCTTAAAGAACTGTTCTATGTTCTGAGACCATTTACACAATGGCCTGGCCTTCTGGACTCCAGACCCCACACTCTCCAGATTCTGAGTGGTGGTCCCTTTACCCAGGGTCCCAACTCTACCTTTCAGGCTCACTGGAGCAGTAACTCTGCTCCCTTGGTTTTACGAGACCTATTTTCTTAGTTCATCTGAGTGGTGACTTTGCTTCTTGTGTTTCCTTTTCTCTTCAGCTCCTGCTTCCTGGTTCTTCGGTCTCTCTGCCCACTGGCTCTTGCCTCCAACACCTCCCCTCCTCAGGCAGGGGTTCGAAAGCTCTTCAGATCCATCAAGAAGTAGCTGGAGGCACAATACTCTGCCAATAAACTTTGGCTGGAAGGACTCAGCTCTCTTGCTCTGTGGGTCGGAAAGCCTACCTCTACCTGTAAGTGCCCAGAGGCACCCCACACTTCCAGGAAGCCTTCTTTCAAAGGCACTAAGCTCTCTCCTCCATTCCATGGGTTGGCTTCAGTGCTGTCTTACACTGGAGTCCTGGTACTTTTGCTGCCATTTTCATGCTTCTGCAGTTTCTCTGCTGCTGCTCCTTGCTATCTGTTCTGTCTCCAGTATGGTGGCTCTCCTCACTTTTTTCTGAGTCCTGTGTCCATTCACAGTTTCAAAATCAGTTTCACATTTTAGATACTTGTTAGAGCAACACCCCATTCTCAGTAGCAAATTCTGTCTTAGTTATCCAGTGCTGCTGTATGAGAAATACCACAAGTGGATGGCTTTAATGAACTGATATTTAGTCTTTCATTTAGTAGGCTAGATGTCTGAATTCAGGGTGCCAGCTTCAGGGTAGGGTTTTCTTTGTTGGCTCAGGGGAAAGTTCAAGGAGCTTCTTTTCCCAGCTCAAGGACTCCTTGTCCAAATGATGTGCACTCGTGGCTCTACTTTCTTGGTGGTATGAGGTACACACGTGTCTTAGTCATCTAGTCTTACCATACCAGAAATGCCACAAATGGTATGGTTTTAACAAAGAGAAATTTTTTTCTTTATAGTAAAGTAGGCTTAAAGTCCAAATTCAGGGTGTCAGCTCCAGGGAAAGGCTTTCTCATTTGGTACTGGAGGAAGGTCCTTGTCATCAGTCTTTTCTTGCACTGGGAGCTTCACAGGCCCAGGGCTCCCAGGCCAAAGGACACATTGTGCTCCTGGCACAGCTTCCATGGTGGTTTGCGTTTACCCATCTCTATGCTTACTTCTTCCAGTTATATCCCAATAGATTATCTCAGCACAATCCAAGCTTATGAATTGAGTCCTGCCTCACTAACACAGCTGTCACCCATTCTTCCTCATTATCATCATAGAGGCAAGATTTAGAACACGTGGGAAAAAATCATATACTACTGGAAATCATGGCCCACTCAAATCAATACACATTTTTGGGAGGATATAATTCAATCAATGACACCATGTCTCTTTGCTCGCTTCTTTCTCTTATGTCTCAAGAGAGATTGGCTTAAGACTCAATCAAATTTTGTGAACTGAGTCCTGCATCATAACGTAACTGTCATCAATCTTACCTCATCAACATCATAGAGACAGGATTTACAACACATAGGAAAGTCACATCAGATGACAAATTGGTGGACAGGCATATAGTGATAGGAATCACGGTGTAGCCACAGTAACACACACTTTTGAAGAACACAATTTGGAGGACACAATTTTGCAGACTCTCACTTCAGAATTTATGAAAGGCACAGCTTGTTCTCTCCCTCTTGAGTTGCTCACTCTGGTAGAAATTAGTTGCCATGTTGTAAGCAGTTATTTGGAGAAGCCCATGTGATGAGGAACTGAGCCTTCCAGTCAACAGCCATGTGAGTGACCCACCTGAAAAATGGACTTTCAGCTCCAAGAGAGACTTCTGATATAGTTCTAGCTGACGTCTTGACTATAATCGCATGTGAGTCTCTGAGACACAACTGTCCAGCTAAGCTACCCCTGACCAAGAGAAACTATGTGGAATAATGTGTATTTGTTGTGTCAGACTGCTAAATTATGCAGCATATTGTTTTGTGGCAATACAGAGCTAGTGTAAATATTAACTATATAAGAAGGCATATAAAATGGATTAGAAAACTAGCAGAATATTTTTAACTTCATTGAAAAATTCTACAGATTACTTAACTTTGCTTTTATTATTAAGACAGTTATGGTCAATAAAAAAGTCAACATGTGACTGAGAGGCAGATCGCTGAATTGTCTAAACTGTGAAGGATATTTGTTCTTGCTTTTTCCAGTTGTGGTAGAGAAGAATCTAGGACTTTAAATTTTCCGGTTTTCTCCATCTTCCCTTCTCACATATGCATTTGCCTTTCTTTTTTCCCCCATCCTGAGGCAGCATGCCGACTCTATGGTGCCTTTTGTAATGTTTGTTTGTAATGATTGATCTTGACCTTGCATGAAGGCAATGCACACACTTTGTGTTTTGATAAGTAACAAAATAATTGGCCAAAGACCAATACTTACAATGATTTATTACTAGAAATTGAAGCCAACTGGTATATCTCTTGTATATATTATTTGCTAAGTGCTCCAGTTTAGTTATACAAAAGAAAACGAGCACAGATTTTATGAATTATTATATAAAACTAAGCCTATTTGGTTTTCCACAGTAATGTATGTACTCAAATACCCTATTCTCATTTTGTATATGTCTTCAGCAATTCTTTTCTGATTATAAATACAAATTTTGTATTATCAGCCTTTGTAACAGCTAAAGTAACACTGGAATAATTAGTGACAGCTTCAGACTTTTTGTAAAGGGGATTGTTGGAAGAGTGTAGAAATCTAGTAGGAATCAGGAAATGGGCACTGTACTGAAGTTACACTGGTAAAGTTACAATAAATTTGTTCATGGAAGGCCTTGGCTAAGCCTCTCCTCCTTTCAAGCCAGTTGTTGGTATAGTCTTTGAAAGCAGTATTCTACTGCAGAAATTTATTCTCCATCTTGTTTGCAGGCAGCACTTCATCTACCTCTCCCTTAACTGTTATTCCCTAAATTGGTGCTTCTCAGAATTTAGTGTGCTTCAGAATCACCTGTAAGACTTGTTAAAACAGAGTTTCTGATGCTGTAGGTCTGGAGTGTGACCTGAGAATTTGCATTTTCAGGTGATGTTACTGTGGCGATTATGGAGACACTACTTCAGACCACTGCCCAAAAGTACCGTGCTTAGGTAGCATCTGAATTGTGAGGACAAAGTGAGGACTCAAGCCAAGCAGCACGAGAGGCTGTCACACTGCTCTACAGGACACAGTGCAAGAAATCTGTTTTTGCTGTTGGAAAGAGGAAATGAGAACTAGAAGCATGTAGTGAATAAGACGGCCTGAGGCTGAAGGGTTACTTAGATTGACAAAACAGTTACAAAAATATATCTGGTGGACAGTACCTTGGAGATATTTTAAAATCCCTCCTTTGCATCCAGAAAAACTTAATATATACCACATTCATGCATTTACTAATACCATGTGTATGTGTATGTGTAAGAGAGAAGTGAGGGGGAAGGGAAGGAAAGAGAGAAAATATCCATGTGTACCCATAAGGGAATTAAGACAGATGTGGCCTTTTGCTCTGGGTTGAAGCAGTTGAGGACATACACAGCATATCTGAGATGACAATATGATCTACTTGTGCCCAGAGATGATCCATACATGTTAATCTACCACATGTATGTGGTACTTATTTTGGAGAAGGATTTAAACTTGCACAGGACATGAAAATAGAGGTTTTGATTAACCATATCTAATTCTTCAGGGACTACAGTGGTCTCAGCTATCATCTTTGTTACTTTTTCCTTATGGTTTCCATCTACTTTGTGTTTATCATAAAGTCTTTCCTTCCCATTAGCAGATGCAACACACTTCAAATCACAACCTTCAGGGCTCCTATTTAACCTCACCCAGTGAATTCACTGAGGGAACAGTTATTTACTGCAGAGTAGTTTTATTTTGTCCTCCAGATAAAAGCTGACTATTCTTAAGTTTCTGGGGAGCTGGCCCATCACCCCAGAATTTGAGAACATTTCTTTTAGGGGCAACCAGGCAGACAGAACTTTCCCAGTTGCTATGGGAACAAGAGAGATAGTGTGGGCCTAATCCACAGCACTTCTACAACTTCTTCTCGTGACTTTTTTTCTGGGAAAATAAGCAGGTTTAGGGGTCTACAGGCTCATTTTCCAAAGCTATACTTTTTTCTCCTTAAAACTCTGTGAGTAATGTGACACAAGGGAAGGAAGATACATTTATCACGGGATTTGAGGGAAACATGTATAATGGGATTTGGTTACCCCTGAGTCTCTGTACTAACGGTTGCTCTAAAATTTATTTTAGTTTTCAGAACTTCATAGTTTAAACCTTAAAAAACACAGTTATCATACTTTAAGTGAAAGTTTACAATCCAAATCACTTTACCATATGAAACCTCACACACACTACTTTACCACTCTAACCCACCTGTGACAGCACCTTTTTCCTTTCCACCCTGTACTTTCCCTACCCATTAAACCATCTCCTGTCCCCCTCCATCTTCCCTCTGGGCAGAAGCTGCTCTGGCACCCTCATGTATACATTTAAACCAAGAAGAACATTCTTCAACAGTATCACTTTATATTTTATAGTCTAGTCCAACCTTTGTCTTAAGATTGGATTTTGGGTGGACTAAAGATGGTAGACTAGACACACATCTTAATTTCCTCTGAAAACTAAGGCCTGGTTGATAATTAAATGGAGCCATCTGGACACCCAGTGAGCCTGTGGACAAGGCATAGGGCTGCCAATTTTGACTACATGTCACTGAAGGGGAAACTTCTTCTCTTTCACTGACCCCCACCCTTGTTGAATGCTGGCGCTCATGGACTGAAGGTAACTTGCAATTTTAACTTTTTTTTTTCCGTCTTAGCCTACAGGCAGAGCTTGGGCTTATCTGGCAGCAACGCTCAGCTGCACTGCTGATGGGATCAGCAGGCAGAATAGCCACATTTTGAGAGCCCAGCTCTCGACTCTGTGCACCTTGGCCCCTCCACCCTCTGTTTCCAAACCTCCACCATTAAATTGGTTATTCCACAGCAGGTGGGGGAGCTTGTGTGGGATGCCATCTTATTCAACTGGGAGCAGGATTACCCAAATGGAGGCCTCAACAGGGGCTAATTCCTAGGGTGGGAGACAGTGTCAGCCCACAAAGTGCTTTTCCAGCAGAAAAGCTGCATTTAGCACACTATGGACTTATGGGTGTGGGCCAGAAGCAGATGACAGCGGGGCAGTAGCCTTCCTGTACTTTGAACTAGTTTACAGCATCTGGGATTGGATATAGAGGTGCTTACTTTGCCAGCTGGGAAGAGGGGCTTGCACATCTGACAGCTTGACTGATTTTGGAAGCTGTCAGATAGCTTTTACCTTTCAATATAATACTACCTAGAGAAATAACTGCAGTGCATCTGCGCAGCATCTCTTCCAGCCTTTACTGACCTACATCATAGGGTCATCTGATGGCCCCCCTGGTGACTCTAGAAGTGGAGTCTTTGCCAGTCAGGAGGTGGACCCTGTTACCCCAGAGATTCCACTGAACCCAGTCACTGGAGGACATAGAGGTGTCTTGTGATCACCTTCCTTCTCAGACTGTACTTCAGATCCTGTTATAGTAACACCAGAGAAGCTAAACAACTTCTAGATGCCCCCAAACAACAAACTTTGGCCAGAAACTTAAAGAAAAATTCACCTATGGCTACAGAAGGCCACCAAAAGAAAGAACCAAAGAGCTTCCCAGATGAAGATGACTTTCTGAAACGACTGGAGGTTGAGTACAAAAGGATTATATGTAGAGCCCTCCTAGACATTATATAAAATGAAGCAGAGCAAAATGAAAAATTAAGCAAACTGTTTGATCTGATAGAACACCAGTACTCTGAAATCCAGCAGATCAATAGCAAAATCAAAGAGATAGAAAATTCAATTCAAAACCAAGAAAACAGTGGAACAAATGGAAAAGAGACTTTCTGACTTGGAAGACAGAACTACTGTCTCCAGCATCTATGAGGAGAAATCAGAGAAAAGAAATGACTAAAAAGAAAAAGGATTAAGAAGCACTTGGGACTCTATTAAGAGGAACAATCTACAATTAACTGGAGTTCCTAAACAGGGAGGGACACCTGGAAACACAGAGTATTGTTGAGCTGCTGACAGAAGACTTCCCTGAAATTATGAAAGAAGAGAATACAGATATCCAGTATGTGTATCCAATGCCACTCAATATAGATCCCAAAAGAAAGACTCCAAGATGTTATAATCAAGCTTAGCAAAATGAAACATAAGCAGAAACTTAAAGGCAGCAAGACTCAAAGCAAAGCTAACATTCGGAGAGAAAGCCTGTAGGTTATGTCCGACTTCTCAGCAGAAATGATGCTGGCACAGAGGCAATGGGATGACACATTCAAAGCTTTGAAGGAGAAAAACTTCCAACCAAGAATTACATATCTTGGAAAACTATTTTTCAAATATGAAAATGAAATTAAGACACAGACAAACAAAAACTCAGAGACTTTGTAAAAACCAAACCAAAGCAACAAGAAATACTTGAAAGAAGCTCTTGGCTTAGGAGAACAAAACCATTAACTCTGTAAGTTAAGAGGCAATACAGGAAACATAAATGAGAAATCTACTCAGTTAGGGAAGGCACAAAACTCAATCAAATCTATAATATTAAAACAACTTATCCAATGATCATTTCATGAAAACTATAATATCATCATACTAAAAAAAAGGGATGTACTACAGTAGTTATAGTCCTTCCAGATGGAGAGGAAGATAGAGAGGAAGACAGTAACACATGCAGAAATTAAAACTGGGTTTAAACATAGATCATTAAGGGGGATTACAGGAGTAGCCACAAAGCACAATAAAGATGCAACATATCAAATCAAGAAACATAGTACAGGAGTCTCAACAAACACAAAACCAACACTGAAAAGCGTGAAAAATCAACCCATAAAGAAGAATCTCCCAGAACAGAATAGTAAGAGCAACAGAGAAAACATCAACACAAAAGTAAACACATCACAATGACAGCATTAAACACACACTTATCAATAATTATATTGAATGTAAATGGACTGAATGCTCCAGTAAAAAGACAGCGAGTGACATTTTGAATCAAAAGACATGATCTGTCTACATGTTGCTTACGATAAACTTGTCTTAGACTTAAAGATATGAACAAACTGAAAATTAAAGGATAGAAGACTATATACCAAGCCAACAATGTACAGAAAAGAGCAGATGTGTCAATATGAGTATCAGATAAAATAGATTTTAAAGTGAAACCCACCATTGTAGACAAAGATGGACACTATTTATTGCTGAAAGGTTTGATACATAAGCAGGACTTAACAATATTAAATATTCATGCACCCAAGACTAGAGTATCTAAATACATCAAAGAAACACTGACTACATTCAAAAATGAGATAGATCACTCCCCTTAACAGTGGGAAACTTCAACACTCAACTCTTAGTATTGGACAGATCTTCTAGGAAAAAGCTCAGTAAAGACACAGATCTTATGGCCACAATTAACCAACTAGACCTCATTGACGTATACAGAACTTTCTGTTCATTGGCAGATAACTACACCTTCCTCTCCAGTGCACATGGAACATTTTCTAGAGTAGACCATGTGTTAGGATGTAAAGTAAATCTCAACAAAATCCATACTATTGAATTATTGCAAAGCATCTTCTCAGACCATAAAGGCATAAAAGTCTAAATCAATCACAGAGAAAACATAGACAGAAATTGGAACTCACGGAAACTGAACAATATCTTGCTCAAAAAGCCATGGGTTATAGAAGAAATCAAGGATGAAATAAAGAAATTTATGGATTCCAATGAGAATGAAAACACTTCCTACTAGAACCTATGAGACACAGCCAAAGCAGTGCTGAGGGGTCAGTTTGTCTCCATTAATGCACAAATCTGGAAGGAATAACCCAAACCAAAGAACTAACCCTACAGCTTGAACAAGTAGAAAGAAAGCAACAGAGGAACCCCTTAGGCACCAGAAGAAAACAGATCATAAAGTTTAGAGCAGAACTAAATGAATTGGAGAATAGTAGAACAACTGAGAGAACTGAGAAGACCAAAAGCTGGTTTTTGAAAAGATCAATAAAATTGACAAACCACTGGCTAAACTTACTAGAGAAAAATAAGAAAGGAAACAAATACCCAAATAAGCAATGAGATGGGAGATGTCACAACAGATCCGACAGAAATTAAAAATGTCATAACAGAATTCTACGAAAGATTGTACTGTAACAAATTTGAAAACTTAGAGGAAATGGACAAATTTGTAGATTCATATCGCCTACCAAAATTATCACAAGGTGAAGCTGAACAACTTAATGAGCCTACCACAAAGGAGCCAAGCCAAGCCAAGTGCCGTCGACCACAAAGGAAGAGACTGAAAAAGTCATCAAAAAATTACCAACCAAAAAAAGCCCTGACTAAGCGGCTTCACTGCAGAATTACACCAAACTTTTAGAGAAGAATTAACTCCAGTACTACTGAGGCTACTTCACAGCATAGAAAAGGATAAAATACTCCCAAATTCATTCTATGAAGCCAGCATAACCCTGATACCAAAGCTAGGGAAAGGCCCCACAAAAAAGAGTACTACAGACTGATATCACTCATGAACCTAGATGCAAAAATCCTCAACAAAATGCCTGTCAATAGAATTCAACAACATATCAAAAAACTAATTCATCACGATCAAGTTGGATTCATATCGGGGATGCAAGGCTGGTTCAATATTAGGAAAACAATGAATGTGATCAACCACATAACTAATACAAAAGACAAGAAGCACCTGATTTTGTCAAGTGATGCAGAAAAGGCCTTTGATAAGCTCCAATACCCATTCGTGCTAAAAACTCCCAGCAAAATAGGAATAGATGGCAAATTCCTCAACTCAATAAGGGCCATTTATACAAGGCCAACTGCCTGCATCATCCTGAATGGAGAGACATTGAAAAAAATTCCCCTTGAGAAAAGGGAACTAGACAAGGATGCCCACTCTCACCTCTCCTATTCAACATTGTACTAGAAGTTCTAGCCAGAACGATTAGACAAAACCAAGAAATAAAGGGCATCTGCATTGACAAAGAAGTAAAAATCTCCCTATTTGCAGATAATATGACTGTATATGCAGAGAATCCTAAAGAATCCATAAGTAAACTACTCAAACTGATTGAAGAGTCCAGCAAAGTCTCAGGACACAAGATAAACATAAGTAAATCAGTAGGAATCCTTTATACCCAACAACAAGATTATTAAAGAAGAAATCATCAAATCAATACCATTTACTGTAGCCCCTAAGAAGATAAAATACCTAGGAATAAATCTAACTAGACAAATAAGAGACCTATACAGAAAGAACTACAAGACCTTACTGCAAGAAACTAGGAGAGACTTAAATGGAGAAAGCTACCTGGCTAATGGATAGGGAGACTCAGCATTGTGAAAATGTTCATTTTACCCAAAGCAATCTACTTATACAGTGCAGTCTCAATACAAATTCCAGTGACATTTTCTAATGAGATGGAGAAACAAATCACCAAATTTATTTGGAAAGAGAAGAAGCCCCAGATAAGCTAAGCACTACTTAAGAAGAACATACTGGGAGGCCTCTCACTACCTGACTTTAGAACCTAATACAGGGCCACAGTAGTCAAAACAGCCTGGTATTGGTACAAAAAGAGACAAATAGACCCATGGAACAAAGTAGAGACACCAGAGATGTCACCATCCTTCTATGAACAATTGATATTTGACACAGGCCATAAGACCTTAAATTGGGATAAAAGCTATCTTTAACAAGTGGTGCTGGCAAAATTGGATATCCATCTGTAAAAAACTGAAACAAGACCTATATTGCATGCCTTATTTAAAAACCAATTCAAACTGGCTGAAAGACCTAAATATCAAATCTAAAACAATAAAGCTTATCCAAGACAAAATAGGGTCAACAATGGAAGTTTTAATACATATGGCAGACAGACTTCAAAATCTGACAAAGCATGATCAACAGAAGAGAAAATAGATAAATGGGAACTACAAGAATAAAACACTTTTGCTCATCCAAAGACTTTATCAAGAGAATTAAAAGACCACCAGAAATTCAAATCAAGACGACAATGAGATACCATCTTACCCCAACAAGAATGGCCATGATACAGAAAACACAAAACAACAAATGCTGGAGAGGCTGTGGAGAAAGTGGAACCCTCCTACACTGTTGGTGGGGTTGCAAAACGGTCCAGCCTCTTTGGAAAGCAATCTGGCGCTCCCTTAAAAAAATGGATATTGATATACCATTTGACCCAGTTATTCCACTACTTGGAATATATCCTACAGAGTCAAGGCCTTTCACACCAACGGACACATGCACCAGAATGTTTATTGCAGCACAGTCCACAATAGCAAAAAGATGGAATCAACCCAGATGCTCAACAACAGAAGAAGGGATAGGTAAACTATGGTACATATACTCAATGGAGGACTATGCAATGATAGAGAATAACGATGATTCCAGGAAACATCTCCTAACCTGGTTTCAACTGGAAGACATTATGCTGAGTGAAAGTAGTCAGCAACAAAAGGACAAATATTGTATGAGACTTCTACGATAAGATCTCACAAACAGACTTGTGTACAGAAGACAAGACTCTTTGACAGCTGCAAGGGAGGGGAGGGGGGGAAGGGGGAGGGTTTAGGTTAGATAGTTGCTAGAAATCTGGTTGGGAGAAAGTGGTGATAGCACACATTAGAAACAAGAGCAACATTAAGTGGACTTCAGCATAACTTGAGTACTCCTTCCATCTTAACCCAATATTGCAAGGATAGAGTAGCTGGGGCAGGGGGCAGGGGACCATGCTCTTAGGCGAAATCGAGGCCAGTTGGCACAGACAGCATTTTGCTAAGAGGGCTCTCTGCACCCCGCATTGGTCAGTGGTGTCTGGGGTCTTAAAAGCTGCCAAGCTGCCATCCGAGGGCACAGCAAATGGTCCCAACTCAGCAGGAAAGGACGCTCACCGAGGACCAAAATGATATGGGGTAAGGACAACCTAGAAGATAGAGAGACCCACAAGAGTGGGTGTCTACATCGACTTGGGACCAGAAGAACCAGATGGTGCCAGGCCACCACCAGTGATAGCCGCTATGGAGCTCACTAGGTTGAGTCTCACTGGCAACACAAGAATAAAACGGGGTGCATCCTGAGATCTCCACTAAAAGACCGCAACTGATGGTCCAGCAGTTTCGGGGTTCCCCTGGGAGCATGGCCCCTCGCCCTGATTCTGCCCTTGACCATAAATCATAAAGAAGATCCACTCTTTGGACATGAATGGCAGAGTGACCATACATTGGATGCACTTTATGGTTCTATACATCTATAGGATATCATCCTGCTGACCTCTGGTTGGAGGAAGGAGAGTGGGTGGAGAGAAGGGGAAAGAAGCTGTTGGGAGGATGAGGCATGTATGGAGCAGAGAGGAATAATGTGCTACCACTGGACAGGGAGAGCAGTGGAAGCTGCATGTAGGTGGGCATGTAAATTTATACAGGAATGTACATTTTCACTCAGTTATATTAAATTAAGAAAAAAGAAAGACCACCTACAGAGTGGGAAAAAATATTTGGCAACTATATGTTAGACTGACGTCTGATCTCCATAATCTGTAAGGTACTATAAAATATCAACAAGAAAAGGATAAGTAATCCAATTAAGTGATGGGCAAAGGAGATGGACAGACACTTCTCTAAAGAGCATATACAGACACATGCGGATATGCTCACAATCATTAGCTATTAAAGAAATCAAATCAAAACTATGATGAGATATCATCTCACCCCAACAAAGTTGGCCATGATCCATAAAACACAAAACAACAAATTCTAGAGAGACTGTGGAGAGATTGGAACTCTCCTACACTGTTGGTGGGATGGCAAAATGGTACAACCTGTTTGGAAAGCAATCCGGCACTTCCTTCAAAAGCTGAGTCTAGATATACCATTTGACCCAGTAATTCCACTGCTTAGAATATGTCCTACAGAATCAAGGTCATTCACACCAACAGAGACATGTAAATGATGTTTATTGCAGCACAGTCCACAACAGCAAAAGGTTGGAATCATCCCAGATGCCCAACAACAGATGGTAGCTACACTTAGTGGAACACTATGCAATGATAAAGAACAGTAAGAAATTTTAGGAGGCATCTCATAACCTGGTTTCAATTGGAGGACATTATGTTGAGTGAAAGTAGTCAGTGGCAAAAGGAAAAATATTGTGTGAGATCCCTATGATAAGAATTTAAAAACAGACTCATGTACAGAAGAAAAGACTCTTTGACGGCTGCGAGGGTGAGGAGGGAGGGAGGGAGAGGGTTGATTATAGATTAGATAGTTGATAGAAATTTGGCTGGGTAAAATTAGTGACAGCACACGTTAGAAAGATCAATGTAACTGGACTTCGACGTTACATAAATACATCTCCAATTTTAACCCAATATTGCAAGGACAGTAGCAGGGGTGGATGTCTGGGGACCATGCTCTTAGGGACCATCAAAGATAGTAGGCATAACCAGTGTATTGCTACGTGAATCTTCAGCGGTCCATGTTGGTGAGTTGAGTCTGGGGTCTTAAAAGCTAGCAAGCTGCCATCTGAGGCACACCAAATGGTCCCAAATTGGCAGGAACAGTCGATCACCAACAACCAAAACAAAATGGGGGAAAGAGAGCCCAGAAGACAGAGAGACCTACATGAGAGGGTGATTACATTGACATGTGACTAGAAGAACCAGATGATGCCCAGCCACCGCCAGTGATAGCCATGATGGGGCTCACAAAGTTGAGTTTCACTGGCAACACAAGAATAAAAATGGGTGCACCCTGAGAACTCTACTAAAAGACTGCAATTGATGGTCCAAAGGCCTCGGGGTTCCCTGGAAGCATGGCCGCTGGTCCTGATGCTACCCCTGTCCGTAAATCATAGTGGAGGTCAACTCTTCAGACGGGAATGGATTGGACTCAGTGACACAGAGTAACCATGTCGTGTGTGCATTTTATGGTTCTATGCATCTATAGGATGTCATACTGCTGACCTCTGGATGGAGGAGTGGGATAGGGTGGAGAGGAGGTGACAGGAGATTGTTAGAAGGATATGACATGTATATAATGGATAGGAGGAATGTGCTGCCACTGGGCAGGGAGAGCAGTGGGAACTGCCCATAGGTGGGCATGCAAATTTATACCGGATTGTACACTTTCACTCAATCACAATAAAAAAGAGAGAGAGAGTTGTCTTTGGTACTGGTTTCAGCTCAGAGCTAACAGAGACCTGAGGACATGTCCTCAGGGGACCCTCCAGTCTGATGGACCATCAGGTGTGGTCTTTTAATGGAGTCCTAGTTTTGCACATCCATTTTTCTCCTGCTACATGAGTGACTTTGACTTTGTGTTCCTTGTCAGGACAGTGTTTTTTTGTGGTCAGGCACCATCTAGCTCCTCTGTTCTCATGCTGATATGGCCTCTGGATCATACAGCACCTTCTGTCAGTGGGGTCAGAGTTTCCTCAAGTCTTTGATGTCCTTTGTTCTCCTCTGCTCCAGGTGGATTGAGACCAGTTGATGTTACTTAGGTGGCCACTTGCTAGAGTTTAAGACCCCAGACGCCACTCACCAAAGTGGCATGTAGAACATTTTCTTTAAAAAACTTAGTTATGCCAGTTGCCTAGAAGTCCCCTAAAACCTTAGTCCCAGATCCCTGTCTCTGCTGCTCTGTCCTTCAAAATGTTGGGTTGTATTTAGAAAACCATTTAGCTTTCTGTACAGTCTAGTTGTGCTAACCTCCCTTCTACTGGATGCTGTCACTCCCTTCACCTAACCCAATTCCTGTCTACTACCTAATCTATGGAAACCCCAGTGGCATAGTGGTTAACTGCTATAGCTGCTAAACAAAAGGCTGGCAGTTCAAATCCACCAGGTGCTCCTTAGAAACTCTATGAGGCAGTTTCCCTCTATCCTACAGGGTTGCTATGAGTTAAAATTGACTCAACTGCATTGGGTTTGGTTTTCAGGGGATCTAATCTATGAATATCCCTTTTCCTGCCTCCCTCCTTTCCTGCCCTTGTAACCATCAAAAATTATTTCCTTTTGTGCTTAAATCTTTCCTTAAGTCTTTAAAATAGTGGTCTCATACAACATCTGTCCTTTCACAACTGACTAATTTCACTTAACGTAATGTCTTCCAGATGACTTCATGTTACGAGATGTTTCCTAAGGTCATTGTAGTTTACCACTGTGTACTATTCCATTGTGTGAATATACCATTGTTTGTTTATCCATTCATCTTTTGATGAGTGTAGTTTTGCTATTGTGGACAGTGCTGCAATAAACATTGGTGTGCAAGTATGTTTCACGTGACAGTCCTTGTTTCTCTAGGATATTTTCTGAGGAGTGGGATTGCTGAGTCGTATGGTATTTCTATTTCCAGCTTTTTAAGAAAGTGCTAACCTGATTTTCAAAGTGGTTGTACTACTTTACTGATGACTTCAAATCTTTTTAAGCCCTGAAGAAGAAACAGCAAGTTAAGCATTCCCATTTAAGGATAATGTTATACTTCAATGTGGTGTCAATTAAAAGCAAGTTTTGTAACATCCATTCACTTAAAAATGACATTCAGTTGTGAAAAATCAAAGAGAGTAAACATCGAGACCTTACAGTGGTAAAAGTAGTAGTGGGGAAATCAGAACATCCTTGTCCTCTAAAAAAATCTATTGCTATTGAGTTGATTCTGACTCATGCATACCCTATAGGACAGAGTAGAACTGCCCCCATAGCTTTTCCAAGAAGTGCCTGGTGGATTTGAACTACCAGCCTTTTGGTTAGCAGCCATAACACTTAATCGCTAACCACCAGGGTTTCCTGCTTGCCCTCAGGGATCCTATATATAGTCTAAAGATCACCTAGAGAATAGGCCAATTAATGATATATTCGCATTCCCTGAGTTCCTGCTTTTCCAAACACCAAAAACTAATATTGAAGGCTGAGTCTTGACATCTTTCATAAGGTGGACAATGCCTCATTAAAGCTGGTGGAGCAACACATTCTTTTCTCCTGTTTCTGGTCTACCCCACCCTTCTGCTTCCCTGCTGATGTTCAAGCTACTTCTTCCCAACTCTCTTAGAGTACTTTTTCAGTATCTTTAGATTGTTCTCTACCCACAAAAAGGAAGATATGTGAGAACTGAGCTCCACAGTTACCGTCAGTACCAGGCTTTGTACCAACACTGACAGAATATGCATCCTGTGTCTTCCCAAAAGGCATGCAGTCTGCATCTAACAGACAATAAACATACGGAACTAGGATGATGGCCATTGGGGTTGCATAAGAGGTGCCTGTTTTCATGCTCATTTGTATTCTCTGGCACTAACCCGTGGCTCCTTTATTCAAGCTTTAATAGAATAAAACCAAAAAAGGATTCATGGAAGAAATGATTCTTAGAAAAAGACATACTGGTGAATAAAAATATTTATAACTTGATTGCAGGCAGCAGACACTAATTCTGCTAATTTGGGAAAGAATAAATTCTTGGAAGAAGAATTTAAATATTGGAAGAATTACTGGTAGCTTACAGGTTTGGTAGAAGAACTAAACAACTCAGTCTGGGATTCACAGGAAATAGAAGTCTTCACTTTTCTTCAGGTTTCTAGATCCCTAGATGAGCAAATTTGATTGGGCCGTACAGGGTATGTAGTCTCTTCCTTGGATTTGACACCCATATTGCCAAGGGATGAGGCAGAGAACATAGAGTCTGTGGTTGAGAGAATCTTAGTAAGCTGGGCAGTTTTCCTCTCCCTCAGTGTACTATGCTCATTGCTGAGGAGGTGATTCTGACTCACAGCTGAATGACCTTACAGGACAGAGTAGAACTGCCTCATAGGGTTTCCAAAGGATGGCTGGTGGATGTGAACTGCCGACCTTTTGGTTAGCAGCTGAGCTTTTAACCACTATGCCACCAGAGCTACTCAATGTGCTATAGTGGTCAAACAGAACTTTAGACAATCAAATTAATGGTCTTTCAATGGGATGTTCTTAAACCTAGATCCCTGCTGTTCACTGTCTTGCTTAAAAGATGAACAATCTGTTATACAACTAGACATGGTCTCCAGACCATCAGCATGAACTTCAGTGGAAACTTGCTAGAAATCCAAATTCTTTTTTCTGCTCTAGACCTATGGAACCAAAATTTCTGCCAGTGGAACCCAAGAGTCTGTATTAACAAGTCCTCTAGATGACTCTGATATGCATTAAAATCTAGTGCATATATGAATCACATGTGCATCTCGTAACAATGAAGATTCTGATTCTGTATGCCTGGGGTAAACCTGAAATTTTTCATTTATAACTGGGTTTTAAGTCATCCCATTGCTGCTGATGGATGGTTAAGCTTTGAGCACATGGACTGCAGATGTATACTGAAGGAGAAAACTTTTATAGCACTGCATAGAACTGTGGACTTTTGTAGACAAAGGAGCTATGTAAACCAGAAAGCCAGACACAAATAAACTTACTGTACTTATTGGTGGACAAGGACAATTTGTGTAAATTTTCAGGAGGTCGTATTTTTAGGGGAGGAGGGGAGTTCTTATCCTCAAATGGCAGATCCCAAAACAGCATTAGTTATGTAGTTTATGTAGCAAGTCACCTTTAAATCATGTGTATAAATACCTTTTCATGTCTTGATCATAATGCATGTTGCGAGGGTGGATTCTATGTCTCCAGTCTGCCTTTATTTTGTCTTGTTCATGACAGAAATACTATGTTCCACATCATTTAAAAATTATAACTCAAAGCCTAATGCAAATCACGTTGCCAAGATGGGATCAAAAAGAGGGGGAGCCCCTCGCCAGATGGCTCAAGTTGCTGAGTGTAATTTGTTGGATCTTTCTTGGTCCAGATTAATCGTATCTAGTGTTTTGGACTTTGGCTATTAGAGGCCAGATCTTGAAAGCTTTTGAGAATCTGGTCCAACTTCCAGCAGTTTGCTTTTAGTGACACCAAATCTGACTGCATTCACTTGGCAATGGCTTAATGGGAGCAGGAGAGATTCTAACTGGGCTTGTGAACATTGCTGATGCCAGTTCATTTAGACTTCATTTATCACCAATATTCATAGATCTAATTTTATTGCTTCAACTAGCAGATGATTACGCTTTGGGGTTTTTACTTTAAATAGGTTACAGATGGTTTCACTTTATATAATAAATTTTAAAACCTTAAAAAAGACCCTTTACACACATGAAAATCTCCCAAGCTCGGTCAACCAAAAATGTATATGAAAGAAAAAAGTCTTTCACCACAACGAAATTGAGACAAAAACCTATGACTCATGTAAAAAGCAATTTCTTTCTTTTTTTTTTTTTTGCATTGTTGTGTTTTATGGTGTTTAATTTTTACTTTAGAAATGTTATTTGAATTTTATCTTAAGTATTTGTGTTCATTACACTCTTCTGAGACTTAAATATACATGTGTTAGATCTACTTGTCTGTTTTCCATGTCTATCATTTTTTTCTCTAACTTGCTCTTTTATTCATTTCAATAAACTCTCCCTGTTTTTCCATTTTTAGCCTCTATTCTCCCTTGTAATCCTTCAAGTTTGTCCCTTACATCAATGATGGTTTTATGTATTTATTCTTCTTCCTGTTCTTTCAGCTTACAGTGCATTTTCTCATGCAGTTGCCTTATGTATTCTGTGACCTCTTCTGTCACTGCTTGGTGCTCTCAGAGGTGAATATTTCACAAGCTTTCTAGATTTATGGCAAAATGCTTGAGTGCCCTTTCACTGTATTCATGGCAGTATTTTTTTGGTGAGTATTCTTCATTTTTTACTTGTTTTTCCTTCTTGAATCTCTGTGTTGGTCTTGAAAAAATTCTTGATTATTCCTTTTTGAAAGAGGTGATGTTTTCCTTCAGCAGCTATTCAGAGAATGTTCAGAAGGCTAGGATGACTCCACTTTCAGAATGGTAACATTTTTTCTTATGATTTTATGTGACAGTGGCTGCTGGAAGCATGGAGGTTGGCAGTCATGAAATTCTTCACAATGCAAAGTCACTTCCACCCCTACTGCTACTTGCAGGCACGCAACTTCTGGCAGAGATGGTGTATCTATTTAAATCCTTGTTTGGCTTCATCTTCCCAACTTTTAGAATCAGTCCAGGTGCAGGGAAGTTCCTGCTGCTAACTGAAGAAACCCATTTTGCCTTCGTAAGCAAGGGCTTTAGGTTCTGTATGTCAGCGTGGACTTGCTCAACCTCAGGCTGCATTTGGTACTGGTTGTGAGCTTTGTAGCTGTGGCATCCTCTCTCTACTTTTCCCACATGCAACCTACTTAATCTCCACTGCTTATGATAACAGCCCCACCTATTTTGTAGCTTGGGGTTTTTGCCGTCTTCCAGTTCAGTGAGAAATGAAATTTGTGCTTTAGTTTATCTCTCTCTTTGTTGTTTTTAGCTAATTGCCAATTATTACTGCAATTTCTGGATCAAAAGTATCACCTGAGAACCTCAAGAGCATTCTGGATTTGCCTGCTCCATTCTCGCTGATGATAAGGATCTTAAACATGGTCAGCGGGCCCTCATCCATCCCAACCCAACTCCTCTCCCAAAATCTATTTCTACTATAATTCTTTGAAGTGACCAAATAACAATTAGAAGAGAAAGCAACCAGAAAACAACATCTTTTAATCTTTCAAAAATACTCATAAGATTCAGTAAGAAAGAAAACTAAGTCAACAATGATTAAGGGGTCCTCCCCTACAGCAAGTCCTTATTCCTTGTCAAGAAATAAAATCTAGAAATACGTGAGTATTTTTCTGAATAGAGAAATATTAACAGTACTACATCTTAAAAATTGTTTCTGACACATGTCCAAATTACCATTTTTTGAAATAAGTAATCTGGATGGCCAATTACACATAGTCAAATAACAAATGACAAATAGAATACCAGCATGAAAGAAGTTAGCCTTGTTAGCCTCGTTTTTAAGGTGGAGTTGTTTCTTGGTTGAGTTTCAGCTGTCAATGTCTAATCTCTCTATAAACCTTTAAACATCTCAGATGTATCTTCAGCTATGGAACCCCAGTTACTTGTTTATTAAAATGCTTCCCAGAAAAATTTTTATTTTAAGGAGAAAGAGTATGGTTTTTGAAAAGATTTTTTTTCTTGATTGTAAAACTTACAGATGTTTATTTTAGAAAATTGAGAACAGATGAGAATATTCAAATTTAAAAAATCCGCCTCATCCCATCTTATCTTTGTTGACACATTAATACTTTCAGTCTTTTACTTTCCAAATATATAGTCAAATTTATTAACACTGCTTACAAATTTTTGTATATTTAAGTGGATTTTCTGGGCCAATTTGCCTACATTTTTATCATTGCAGGACATCATTGACTCAAAAACTTTGGCCAGATTTATAGGAGAAAAATGGTATTGTGCTGTAATTAGTGTTTATTTGACCTCTCATGAAGTTTTATTTTAATCAAGCATTTCTTACCAAAAAAACACGGTCAAGTCAATTCGAACTCAAAGTCACCCTGCAGGACAGAGTAGAATTGTCCCATAGAGTTTCTAAGGAGCAGTTGGTGGATCAAACTGCTGATCTTTTGATTAGTAGCAAGGCTGTTAATGACTATACAACGAGGACTCCCCATGTCGCCATGAGTCGGATCCGACTCGACAGCACTTGGCTTGGCTTGGCATTTTTATTAGCTTATGTCTTCCTTATGCATGTGTCTAGTACCATATCTGACACTAAGTAGCCACTTACCACTTACTGTTTTTATGCAGGTATTACTCCCTTGAGAATAAGAATATTTATTCAGTTGAAAAGATTTACTGATTTAATAAGGAGATAAACTATCACTTGTAAGGGACTCAGCACATTTGTTTATGAGATGCAAACTGGAACTGTGACTGGGGACCAGAAGTTGAAGTGTAAGCCGATATTTAAACAAAGAGTAGAATTTAGCTAAACAAAACGGGAAGTTGCGGACAGGAGGGAAAGTGTCGTTCCAGCAAGAGGGGAGACCATTGCAAGGTTTTAAAGGTAGCATGGTATACAGTCTTTGGGGAAGGTAGGAAATAGAGAGAACTTAGACTACATAGGTAACAAGAAAACATGTTTTACTCATCTAGTGCTGCTAAAACAGAAACACCACAAGTGTTTGGTTTAACAAATGCAGATTTTATTTTGTCGTAGTCCAGTAGGCTACAAGTCTGAATTCAGGGAATTAGCTCAAGGAGAAGTCTTTCTCTGTCGGCTCTGGAGGAAGGTTCTTGTCATCAGTCTCCCTTGGACTGGGATCTTCTGATGTTCAGGGACCTGAGTGTTTTTAAAGGAAATGCTTTGCTTCCAAGTCCACTCCTTGGTGGTATGAGGTCCCAAATCAGTCTGCTAGATTCTTTGATATCTCAACAGATTGCCTCGAGGCACAATACAGTCTTACACATTGAATCCTGCCTACCTAACACAACTGCCACCCATCATCCTCATTAACCTCACAGAGGCAGGTTTTACAGCATATAGAATCACACAATACCAGGAATCATAGCCTAGCCAAATAGCTACACACAGTTTTGGGGAGGCAGCACAGTTCAATCCATGCCAACAGGTTGGGGGTGTGTGGCACAATCCAATCCATGAGAACAGATCCTAAGTTTTTTTTTGTTTTTAATTAGTGAATTTTATCTTGAAAACAACTGATAATGTGTACTAAATGTTATAAATGTGTGTTGTAGAAATTTAGAAATTCTACAATTAGAGCTATAAGAAGACATATGCACCCAAGAGAAAAAAAAAAGCAAAAACAAAAAACCCAAAACAACAAAACAAAACAAGACAAAAACCATTACTTCAAGCTGATTCTGACTTAGAGTGATGTTACAGTACAGAGGAGAACTGCCCCAAAACGTTTCCTAGGAGTGCCTAGTAGATTCTAGCTACTGACCTTTGGTTAGTAGCTATAGCTCTTAACAACTACACTACCACCATTTCCAGATGTGCAAAGACGGACCTCTAATTATAGAATCATTAACTAGAACAGTGAAAAACTGGACACAATTGAAATGCCCAATTATAGATAATTGGTAAAATAAATTATGTTAATTCTACAACATTTTATTGGTTATAAAAACTTACTTTGGAAGAGTGTTGTAGAAATCTTTACTTCAGAATATAATCTTGAGGGATCTCATTATATGTAAAATATGACCCTAGTTTTTTAAAAATAAATTATGTTGAAGGGTTAATAATTTAATGTGCCATTCTGAAACATAAAAAGAAAATATTGCTTCTTTAATTTCTGTAACAACTTTCTTATTGCTGTTGGATGCTTTCATCTAGTTGGGCTCAAAGTAGGAGTATGTGTATGTATGTGTCTTACTTAAATTGGTCAGTTACATACAATTTATTTTCTTCTTGCTAGAGTGAGGCTTCTTTGTTTTTAAAACAGTCTTATTTGAGCAAATCTTCAACTTTTCATAGTTCTTGCCCTTCCTCCTCCTCTCCAATGTGGCCTCTAGGTGTCTTGAACAGATACAACCTCAAGAAGGCTAGAGAGGGGAGTTATGGGTATGATTTTTGAAGGTCTCTTGGTACATGTCAGCAGTTTTCTTACACCAGGCACTCCTCAGAAGCTCTATAAGGCAGTTCTGCTCTGTCCTATGTAGTTGACTATGAGTCATAATCAAATTGATAGAATTTTTATGTGTTGGGTGGGGGAAGTAGGCCTCTAAATCACTTTTCCACTACTGTTAAGGGAAATCATACCACTTTTCTTTGGCACTGACCTCTGTCTCAGGAACCATTGCTGATGTGCTGGGTCCTTGGGCATATGTTGCAATCTATAATTCTGGCCCTGTCTCAAAGTCCTGCTCCTCAGATTCACATACTTCCTAATCCCAGGCCTCTTTCAAGGTACCCATTTTTCCTCTTGGGTGGAAATGTTAAAAAATACGGATTTTCTTCCTACCCACATAAAATATGGGAGAGATAATTCCATCTACCTTTCTCTGAAAGTGCTGTACTACTACTGCCACTGCACATATTGGATATGGTCTCAGCTGAATCCAAAGCTTCTGTGAGGCATTTGCAGCTTCCTTGAGGAAAAATGAGGCATTGGCTTTGATGCTCTGTTCTTTCTTCAGATTTATGTGAGTGTCTCTGTAGTCTATTCTCCACCTTCTACAGAGGGTTGGAAACATACAGTCTTTCTCTGACTACTTTTTTTGTTTTTTTCTTCCAGAAGTAGAAAAAAAAATCTTTTTTTGTTTCCTTTTTTCATTTTCCATTCCAGCTTTCTCTATATAGTATTATTTTTGAGGATGTTATGAAGAAAACCTTTCTTACATATTTTGTGCATTTAACAAGTCACTATTTTAAACAATTCACAAATATTAATTCATTTAGTCCTGATTGTAATTCCATGAGACAGAGTCTATCATTATTTCCACTTGAATGCTGAAATGAGGTACAGAGGAGTTAAGTAACTAGCTTGCATTCACACAGCTTAAAAACGGTGGAGTCAGGGTATGAATCCAGGTCCTCTGCATTCAGAAACTATTCAGTTACTCACTACACTGTGCTCATTTGAAAAAAAAATCTAATTTTAAATTGCTTCATATATAAAGCTATAAGACGAGGGCAGAATCAAGATGGCGGACTAAGCACACGTCTCCTTATATCCCTCTGGAAACCAGGACCTGAATTGACAATCAAACAGAGCCTTCTGATCACCTAATCAGCCTCAGGACACGGCATAGAGCTCTTAACTGGGACTTCATACCACTCAGCCAAAAACCTTCTCTCTTTCGCTGACTCCCGCTTCTGGCTAACCCCGGCTCTCACTGACGGAAGGTAAACGCACCAGTTTGACTTTTTTTTCCTCTGTCTCGGCCAGTGGGCAGAGCTGGGTCTTGTCTGGTGGCTGGACTCAGATGCACTGCTGAGCGGATAAGCAGGCGAAATTCCCATATTCTGAGAGCCAGGCTCGGGACTCTGTTAATCTAGCCATTTGGAACCTTTCGTTTTGTAGCTGCCTCAGCGTGGTTTGTGCGGAGGTTCGTGGTCAGTGTGCGGACGCCATGTTGGTACCATGATTTTAGCAGGACCTCGTTCTTAGCCTGGGAGCCAACGCCTACAAACGGGACAGCGCTTCTCCGACAGAAAAGTAGTGATTTTGCACAGTGCTGCCTATGTTGGGGGCCCTGCAACAGAAGCAGAGGAATCACTACCTCTCGGCACCTTTAGGCCCTCTGTCTGCTGCCTGTGTGGAGGACGCCATCTTGGATACGGTGGCCACAGCTGGCCCTAAACCTTAGCTTGGGAGCCAGAGCCTGCCCACAGCAGAGCCTTTTCTATCACAAAACCAGTACTCAACGCAGTGTTGGCTAAGGCTAGGCCCTGTCAGCAGAGGCCAACAGTGCAGTAGCATTGCTGTATTCTGAACTAGTTTGTTATCATCTGGGATTGGATATAGTGGCGCTTACTTTGTCAGATGAGAACAGGGACGTCTACCCCTGAAAACCTAACTGACTTGTGAACTGGTCAGATACCTTTTGCTTTATATTTGAAGACAGCCTAGAGAAGCATTTGCAATCCATCCTCACAGTACCTCTTTCAACCTCTATATACTCACATGGGACCCAAAAGCAACAGACAATTGTGGCATACAAGCAATCACTCATGGCTTCAGAAGGCTCCCAAACAAAGCAACCAAGGAGTTTTCCAGATGAAGAAACTTTTATGAAAGCATCAGGAAGTGAATACAAATTGATTATATACAGAGCCCTTCTAAACTTTATACAAAACGCAACTGAACAAAATGAAAAATTAAGCAAGTTGTTCGATCTGATGGAACACCAGTACTGTGAAATCCAACAGATCAAGAAGAAAATCAAAGACATAGAAACTTCCATGCAAAGCCAAGAAAACAGAATGGAACAAATGGAAAAAAGAATTTCTGACTTGGAAGACAGAGCTACTGATGCCAGTGTCTATGATCAGAAATCAGAAAAAAGAAACAAGAAAAATGAAGAAACATTAAGAAGCATGTGGGACTCTATTCAGAGGGACAATCTTCGATGAATTGGAGTCCCTGAACAGGGTGAGACATCTGAGAACACAGAGAGTATTGTTGCTGAGCTGCTCAAAGAAAACTTCCCAGAAATCATGAAGGAAGAGAAAATAGACATCTCAGATGCATATTGTGCTCCACCCAATATAGATCTCAAAAGAAAGACTCCAAGACATATTATAATCAAGCTTAACAAAATGAAACACAAGCAGTAACTCTTAAAGGCAGCAAGACTCAAGGCAAAGCTAACATTCAGAGGGAAACCCTGTAGGCTCTCGTCAGATTTCTCATCAGAAACTATGCTGGCACGGAGACAGTGGCATGACACATTCAAAGTCTTGAAGGAGAAGAACTTCCAACCAAGAATTATATATCCTGCAAAACTATCTTTCAAATACAAAAATGAAATTAAGACATTCCCAGATAAACAAAAACTCAGAGACTTTGTAAAAACCAAACCCAAACTACAAGAAATACTGAAAGACGTTCTTGGCTTTGGCGTAGAAGAACAAAACCACTAACTTTATATATTAGAACGACACACTACTCAATACTCTACTCATTTAGGGAAGGCCCCAAAGTAAATCACACCTTTGATATGGAAAGAAGCAATCCAGTGATCATCATGAAAACTATGGTGTCATCATAATAAAAAGAGGGATGTACTACAGTTGTTATAGTCCTTCCAGATGGAGAGGAAGATGACAATATTGGTAGTAATTAAAATTGGGTTTATAAATAGTTTATTAAGGGGGTTCACAGTGGTAGCTGTAAAGCACAACAAAGATATATCATACCATTTCAAGAAATCTAACACACGATTCTCAACAACTATAAAATCAGCTCTGAAAAAGGTGAAAAATCAACTCACAAAAAAGAGTGTCCCAGAACAGACTAATAAGAACAATAGAGAAAACATCAACATAAAAATAAACATATCACAATGGCAGCAGTGAACACATACCTATCAATAATCACATTGAATGTGAATGGACTGAATGCTCCAGTAAAGAGACACCGAGTGTCATCTTGGTCAAAAGACATGACCCATCCATATGTTGTCTACAAGAAACTCACTTGAGACCTAAAGACAGGAACAAACTGAAAATTAAAGGATGGAAGAATATATATCAAGCTAACAATGAACAAAGAAGAGCAGGCGTGGCAATTCTAATCTCTGACAAAATCCATTTTAATGTCAAATCCACCATCGTGGACCAAGATGGACACTATTTATTGCTGAAAGGTTCAGTACACAAGCAAGACTTAACTATATTAAATATTTATGCACCTAATGTCAGAGCACCTAAATATGTTGAAGAAACACCGACTATGCTCAAAAGAGAGTTAGATGACTCCACAATAATAGTGGGAGACTTTAACACTCCACTCTCATCACTAGACAGATCATCCAGAAAAAAGCTCAGTAAAGATACAGAAGACCTCATTGACACAATTAACCAACTAAACCTCATTGATGTATACAGAACTTTCCACCCATCAGCAGACAACTACACCTTCTTCTCCAGTGCACATGTAACATTCTCCAGAATTGACCACATGCTAGGCCGTAATGCAATGCTCAACAAAATCCATACCATTGAATTACTGCAAAGCATCTTCTCTGATCATAAAGCCATAAAAGTTGAAATCAATAGCAGAAAAAACAGAGATAGAAAGTGGAACTCATGGAAACTGAACAACATCTTGCTCAAAAAAACATAGGTTATAGGGGAAATCAAGGATGAATTAAACAAATTCATGGATTCCAGTGAGATTGAAAATACTTCCTACCAGAACCTGTGGGATACAGCCAAAGCAGTGCTCAAAGGTCTGTTTATCTCCATAAATGCACACATCGGGAAGGAAGAAAGAAATCAAATCAAGGAACTAACTCTACAGCCTGAACAAGTAGAAAGAGAACAACAGAGGAACCCCTCGGGCACCAGAAGAAAGGAGATCATAAAGATTAGAGCAGAGCTAAATGAATTAGAGAATAGAAAAACAATTGAAAAAATTGAAAAGACCAAAAGCTGCTTTTTTGAAAAGATCAACAAAATTGATAAACCACTGGCTAAACTTACTAAAGAAAAGCAGGAAAGGAAACAAATAACCCAAACTAGAAATGAGGGGGAGTTGTCACCACAGATGCAACAGAAATCAAAAATATCATAACAGAATACTATGAAAGACTGTACTCTAACAAATTTGAAAACCTAGGGGAAATGGACCAATTCCTTGACTCATACCACCTACCCAAATTATCACAACATGAAGCAGAACAACTTAATAAACCCATCACAAAGGAAGAGATTGAAAAGGTCATCAAAACACTGCCAACCCAAAAAAGTCCAGGCCCAGATGGCTTCACGGCAGAATTCTACCAAGCACTAAGAGAAGAGTTATCACCAATACTACTGATTCTATTTCACAGTATAGAAAGGGATGCAGTACTCCCAAACTCATTCTATGAAGCCAGCATAACCCTGATACCTAAGCCAGGGAAAAATCCAATAAAGACAGAGAACTACAGACCGCTATCACTCATGAACCTAGATGCAAAAATCTTCAACAAAATTCTTGCCAACAGAATACAACAACATATCAAGAAAATAATCCATCATGACCAAGTGGGATCCATACAAGGGATGCAAGGCTGGTTCAGCATCAGGAAAACAATTAATGTGATTAACCACATAAATAACACAAAAGATAAGGATCACCTGATTTTGTCCATTGATGCCGAAAAGGCATTTGATAAAATCCAACACCCATTCATGCTAAAAACGCTTAGCAAAATGGGCATAGATGGCAAATTCCTCAGCACAATAAGAGCCATTTATACAAAGCCAATTGCCCACATCATCCTGAATGGAGAGAGACTGAAAGACTTTCCCTTGAGATCAGGAACTAGACAAGGATGCGCACTGTCACCTCTCCTATTCAACATTGTGCTAGAAGTTCTAACCAGAGCAATTAGACAAGATGAAGAAATAAAGGGCGTCTGCATCGGCAAAGAGGAAGTTAAAATCTCCCTGTTTGCAGACGATATGATTGTATATGCAGAGAACCCCAAGGAATCTATAAGTAAGTTACTCAAACTGATAGAAGAGTTCAGCAAAGTCTCAGGATACAAGATAAACATAAGTAAAGCAGTAGGATTCCTTTATACCAACAACAAGACTGATAAGGAGGAAATTATCAAATCAATACCATTTACGATAGCCCCTGAGAAGATAAAGTACCTAGGAATTAATCTAACCAGAGAAACAACAGACCTTTACAAAGAGAACTACAAGCCCTTACTACAAGAAACTAAGAGAGACTTAGATAAATGGAAAAACCTACCCTGCTCATGGATAGGAAGACTT
Organism: Heterohyrax brucei; assembly: GCA_028571685.1. Lineage (NCBI taxonomy): Eukaryota > Metazoa > Chordata > Mammalia > Hyracoidea > Procaviidae > Heterohyrax > Heterohyrax brucei. Next base: position 25,750,422 of record CM053143.1, read on the forward strand.
AACATTGTGAAAACGTCGATTTTACCCAAAGTAATATATTTGTATAATGCGATCCCAATACAAGTTCCAGCATCATTTTTTTAATGAGATGGAGAAACAACTCACCAATTTTGTTTGGAAAGGGAAGAAGCCCCGGATAAGTAAGGTACTACTAAAGAAGAAGAACACACTGGGAGGCCTCTCATTACCCGACCTTAGAACATACTACACTGCCACAGTGGTCAAAACAGCCCAGTACTGGTACAAGAACAGACAGATGGATCAATGGAACAGACTTGAGACCCCAGAGATCAGAGATGACACCATCTGTCTATGATCAGTTGATATTTGACAAAGGCCCCAAGACATTAAACTGGGGTAAAAACAGTATCTTCAACAAATGGTGCTGGCGAAATTGGTTATCTATCTGCAATAAACTGAATTAAGATCCGTATTTTACACCTTATACAAAAACCAACTCCAACTGGATAAAAGAGCTAAATATCAAACCTAAAACGATAAAGCTCATCCAAGAAAAGGCAGGAACAACAATGGAAGTTTTAATACACAATGAAGACAGACTCCAAAATCTGTCAAAGAAACCTCAATCAACAGAAGAGAAAATAGATAAATGGGAACTATTAAGAATCAAACACTTTTGCTCATTCAAAGACTGTATTAACAGAATTAAAAGAACACCCATAGAATGGGAAAAAATATTTGGTAACTCTATGTCAGACCAACGCCTGATCTCCATAATCTATAAGATACTACAAAATATCAATAAGAAGAAGATAAAACATCCAATTAAGCGATGGGCAAAGGAGATGGACAGACACTTCAATAAAGAGGAGATCCAGGCAGCCAAAAAACACATGCAGACAAGTTCACGATCTTTAGTTATTAAAGAAATTCAAATCAAGACAAGAATGAGATACCATCTCACCCCAACAAGATTGGCCATGATCCAGAAAACACAAAACAACAAATGCTGGAGAGGCTGTAGAGAAAGTGGAACCCTCCTGCACTGTTGGTGGGGTTGCAAAATGGTCCAGCCTCTTTGGAAAGCAATCTGGTGCTTCCTTAAAAAAATGGATATCAATATACCATTTGATCCAGTAATTCCACTACTTGGAATATATCCTACAGAATGAAGGCCTTTCATACCAATGGACACATGCACCAGAATGTTTATTGCGGCACAGTCCACGATAGCAAAAAGATGGAATCCACCCAAATGACCAACAACAGAAGAATGGATAGGTAAACTATGGTACATATACTCAATGGAGCACTACACCATGATAAAGAATAACGATGATTCCAGGAAACATCTCATAACCTGGTTTCAACTGGAAGACAGTATGCTGAGTGAAAGTAGTCAGCGACAAAAGGACAAATACTGTATGAGACCTCTACGATAAGATCTGAAAAACAGACTTGTGTATAGAAGAAAAGATTCTTTGACAGCGGCAAGGGAGAGTAGGGAGGGAGGGTGAAGGGGGGAGGGCTTAGTTTAGATAGTTACTAGAAATCTAGTTGGGAGAAAGCGGTAATAGCACACATTAGAAAGAAGAACAACATTAAGCGGACTTCAGCATAACTTGAGTACTCCTTCCATCTTACCTCAATACTGCAAGGATAGAGTAGCTGGGGCGGGGGGTGGGGGACCATGCTGTTAGGCAAATTCCAGGCCAATTGGCACAACTAACGTTTTGCTAAGAGAGCTCTCTGCACCCCACATTGGTGAGTGGCGTCTGGGGTCTTAAAAGCTGCCAAGCTGCCATCCGAGGACACAGCAAATGGTCCCAACTCAGGAGGAACGGATGCTCACTGAGGACCAAAATGACATGAGGTAAAGACAACCGGGAAGACGGAGAGACCCACAAGAGTGGATGCCTACATTGACTTGGGACCAGAACTGGATGGTGCCTGGCCACCACCAGTGATAGCCACGATGAAGCTCACAGAGAGGAGTCTCACTGGCAACATAAGAATAAAAAGGGGTGAACTCTGAGATCCCCACTAAAAGACCTCAATTGAGGGTCCAGCGGTTTTGGGGTTCCTTTGAGAGCATGGCCCCCAGCCCTGATGCTGCCCTTTCCCATAAGTTATAACAAAGGTCCACTCTTTGGGCAGGAATGGATTGGAGTTGGCAATGCAGTGTGACCATATATTGTAAGCACTTTATGGTTCTATACGTCTATAGGATATCATCTTGCTGACCTCTGGCTGGAGGAAGGGGGTGGATGGAGAGGAGGGGAAAGGAGGCTGTTGGGAGGATGAGACATGTATGGAGCAGAGAGGAATAGTGTGCAGTCACCAGACAGGGAGAGCAGTGGAAGCTGCATGTAGATGGGCATGTAAATTTATACGTGAATGTACATTTTCACTCAGTCATGTTAAATCAAAATTAAAAAAAAAAAGATATAAGATGAAATTAAAAAAAATATTTGCAATACAGGAGTCTCAACAAACACAAAACCAACACCGAAAAAGATGAAAAAGTCAACCCATAGAGAAGAATGACCCATAACAGAAATTTAAGAGCAACACAGAAAGCATCAACAATGCAAAAATAAATGCATCAAAATGACAGCTCTATCAATAATTACACTGAATGTAAATGGACTGAATACTCCAATAAAGAGACAGAGAGTGACAGCCGGGATCAAAAGACACCATCCATTTACAGACACTATCCATTTATGTGTTGCTTACAAGAAACAAACCTTAGATTCAAAGATATGAACAAACTAAAAATCAAAGGATGGAAAAATATATACAAAGCTAACAATATACAAAGAAGAGCAGGAATGGCAATACTAATCTCAGATGGAATAGACTTTAATGTAAAATCCACTATTGCGGACAAAGATGTTCTCTACATATTTATTGCTGAAGGGTTCAATACATAAGCAACACATAACAATATTAAATATTTATACACTCAATACCAAAATATCTAAGTACATCAAGCAAACACTGACATCACTGAAAAACGAGCTATATCACTCCATAATATTAGTTGGAGACTTCAATACTCTACTTTGGTAATGGACAGGTCATCTAGAAAAAAGCTTAGTAAATATACAGGAGATCTTATTGCAACAATTAACCAACTAGACCTCATCAGCATATACAGAACTTTTCATCCATTAACAGAAAAGAACACCTTCTCCAATGCACATGGAACATTTTCCAAAATAGACCATGTTAGGATATAAGCAAGTCTCAACAAAATCCAAACCATTCAAATATTGCAGAGCATCTTCTCAGACAATGAAGCTGTATAGGTTGAAATCAATAGAAGAAATATAGGTAAAAATTTAAACTCATGGAAACTAAACAACACCTTGCTCAAAAAGCCATGGATTATAGAAGAAATCAAGGGAAAGATAAAGAAATTTATGGAATCAAATCAGAATAAACACATCTTACCAGAACTGATGGGACACAGCAAAAGCAGTGCTCAGAGGTCAATTTATCTCTATAAATAAACAACTCCAAAATGAAGAAGGGGTCCAAGCCAAAGAATTAATCCTACAGCTTGAACAAGTAGAGAAAGAGCACCAGAGGAACCCCTCAGGCACCAGAAGAAACCAGATCATAAAGATTAGAGTAGAACTAAATGAATCAGAGAATAGAAGAACAATTGAAAAAATTAACAAAATCAAAAGCTAGTTCCTTGAGAAAAATCAACAAAATGATAAACCATTAGCTAAACTTACAAAAGAAAAATAGGAGAGGAAACAAATAACCCAAATACGAAATGACATGGGAGATGTCACAAAAGATGCAACTGAAATCAAAAGTATCATAACAGAATACTACAAAAGACTGTACTCTAACAAATTTGAAAACCTAGAGAAAATGGACAAATTTCTAGGTTCATATCACCCACCAAAATTACCACAGGAGAAGCAGAACAACTTAATACACCCATCACAAAAGAAGAGATTAAAAAAGTAATCAAGAAACTACTAACCAAAAAACATCCTGGCCCAGATGACTTCATCAGAGAATTCTCCCAAACTTTTAGAGAAGCATTAATTCCATTGCCACTGAGGCTATTTTACAGGATAGAAAGGGATTGAATACTCCCAAATTCATTCTGTGAAGCCAGCATAACCCTGATACCAAAGTCAGGGAAAGATCTCACAAACAAAAAACAAAATTATGGATCAATATCACTCATGAACCTAGATGCAAAATTCTTCGACTAAATCCTAGCCAATAGATTTCAACAATGTATCAAAGAAATAATTCGACCAAGTTAGATTCATATCAGGGATGCAAGACTGATTCAAATCAGCAAGACAGTTAATGTGATCAACCATATAAATAACACAAAAGATTAGCATTACTTAATTTTGTCAATTGATACACAAAAGGCATTTGACAAAGTCAAACACTGATTCATGCTAAAAACTCTCAGCAAAACAGGTATGGAGGGGAAACTCCTCAGTTCAGTAAGGGGCTTCTATGCATAGCCAAGTGCCTACATGAATGGAGAGATACTGAAAGAATTCCCCTTGAGAATGGGAACTAGACAAGCATGCTCATTCTCACCTCTTCTATTCAACATTGTACTAGAGGCTCTAGCCAGAGCAATTAGACAAGAGAAAGAAATAAAGGGTGTCTGAATCAGCAAAGAAGAAGTAAAAATCTCCCTATTTGCATATTTGTATATGCAGAGAATGAGGAATAAAGAATACGTAGAGAATAAAGAATTCATAGGTAAACTACTGGAATTAATAGAAGAGTTCAGCAGAGTGTTAAGATATAAGGTAAGCATAAGTAAATCAGTACAATTCCTTTACACTAACAAAGAGATCATCAGAGAAGAAATTGCCAGATCAGTACCATTTACTACAGTCCCTACGAACCTAAAATACCTAGGAATAAACCTAACTAGAGAAATAAGAGATCTATAAAGAGAGAACTACAACACCTTCCTTGAAGAAACCAAAAGAGACTTACATAAATGGAGAAACCTACCCTGCTCATGGATAGGAAGACTTAACATTGTGAAAATGTCTATTTTACCCGAAGTGATTTACACATCCGATGCAATCTCAGTACAAATTCCAGTGCCATTTTTCAATGAGATGGAGAAACAAATCACCAACTTTGTTTGGAAGGGAAAGAAACTCCAGATAAGTAAAGCGTCACTGAAGAAGAGGAACTCGTTGAAAGCCCCACACTACCTGACAATAGAACCTGTTACACCGCCACACTAGTCAAAGCAGCCTGGTACTGTTTTGTCTGAGGCATATAGACCAGTGGAACAAAGTTGAGTCACCAGAGATGCCACCATCCTCTTATAAGCAGTTAATATTTGACAATGGCCCTAAGACTGTAAACTTGGGTAAAAACAGTCTCTTTAACAAACAGTGTTGGCACAATGGATATCCATCTACAAAAAAATTGAAACAAGACCCGTATCTCACATCTTACACAAAAACTAACTCAAAATAGGTCAAAGACCTAAAAATCAAACCTGAAACAATAAAGATCATGCAAGAAAAAACAGGGTCAACAATGAAAGTTCTAATACACAGCTGAGACAGACTTCAAAATCTGGCAAAGCACAATCGACAGAAGAGAAAATAGGTAAATGGCAACTACTAAGAAGCAAACACTTTTGCTCAGCCAAAAGACTTTATCAAAATAATTAAAAGACCGTCACTGGGCAGGGAGAGCAGTGGAAGCTGCATATAGGTGGGCATGTAAATTTATATGGGAATGTACATTTCACTCAGTCATAATAAAAAAAAAGAAATAATTAAAAGCACACCCACAGAATGGGAAAAATATTTGGCAACCACATGTAGGACTGATGTCTGATTTCCATAATCTACAATGTTCTGCAAAATACCAACAAGAAAGAGGTAAATAACCCAATTAAGTGATGAGCAAAACAGATGGACAGATGCTTCACCGAAGAAGACATTCAGGCAGCCAAAAAACACATAAGGAAATGCTCACAGTCGTTAGCTTTCAGAGAAATCCAAATCAAAACTGTGATGAGATACCATCTCACCCCACTTAGGTTGGCCCTAATCAAAAAAAAACACAAAATAACAAATGCTGAAGAGGCTGTCAAGAGATCAGTACTCTGCTACACTGTTGGTGGGTTTGCAAAATGGTACCACCGCTTTGGAAAGCTATATGACACTTCCCTAAAAAGCTAAAAATAGATACACCATTTGAGCCAGTAATCCCACTGCTCAGAGTATATCCTACAGAAACAAAGACTGTCACATGAACAGATACATGCCCACAAATGTTTATTGCAGCACAGCCCACAACAGCAAAAAGATGGAATCAACCTAGATGCCCATCAACAGATGAATGGATAAACAAACTATGGTATAATATTCTAAATGGAACACTATGCAATGATAAAGAACAATGAAGATCTTAGGAAGCATCTCATAACCTGGTTTCAATTGGAAGACATTATGATGAGTAAAATCAGTTAGCAGCAAAAGGACAAATACAGTGTGAGACGTCTGCTATAAGGACTTAAAAACAGACTTATATACAGAAGAAAAGACTCTTTCAAGGCTACAAGGGTGGGCAGGGAAGGAGAGGATTGGTCATACATTAGATGGTTGATAGAAATTTGGTTGGGTGAAAGCAGTGACAGCATGCAGTAGAAAGCAGATCAACTTAACTGGACCTCACCATAAACTGAAAACTTGCCTCAACCCAATATGGAAAGGATAGAGTAGCAGGGGCAGGGTCCAGGGCCATGGTTTTGGGGGTTGTTGAGGCCAGTTGGTATAAGTAGCCTGTTACTAAGAGAGTCTTCTGCACCCCCTATTGGTGAGTGGCATCTGGGGTCTTAAAAGCTAGCAAGTTGCCTTCTGAGGTATACCAAACAGTCCCAGCTAATCTGGAAGGGATGATCATTGAAAACAACAAAGACATGAGGAAAAAAGAACTCAGGAGGCAGAAGGAACCATGTGAATGGGAGACTGTATGAACATGCGACTAGAAGAACCAGATGTTGCTCAGCCACCACTAAAGACAGCTGTGATGGGGCACACAATGTTGAGTCCCTGAGACAACACAAACAAAAGAGGGGTGCAGCTCAAGAACTCTACTAAAAGACTGATAGTCTGACAGCCTGGAGGATCCCCTGGGAGTGTGGCCCTTAGACCTGCTGCTTCATCTGACCAGAAATCATTACTGAGGTCAACTCTTGGGACAAAAATGGACTGGACTTGGGGACACAGTGTGACTATATGGTGTGTGTACTTTATGGTTCTATGCATTTATAAGATGCTGTCCCGTTGGCCTCTTTCTAGCTGAGAGAGAAGAGAGTGGAGAAGAGGGGACAGGAGTTTGTTAAGAGGATACTACAAGTATAGAATGAAAAGGAGGAGTGTGCTGTCACTGGGCAAGGAGAGCAGAAGGAGCTGCAGTTACACAGGCGTGCAAAATTAATTTGGACTGTATACTTTCATTTAATCACATTTATATATATACATCAATTGCCATTGAGTCAATTCTGACTCATAGCGACCCTATAGGATACATATATATGTATGTTTTCAAGATTATTTCTGTGAATTTCATGCATATAAGCACAGGAATGTAAAAACTGGAAGAATATAAACTAAAATTTTAACCTTGATATTTATTGACTATTGAAACAGTGCAAATGACTAATTTTATGTGATTTTACAAGTTTTATGCAGTATAGATTCATTAGTTTTATGTTCAATAAAGCAATACATCCATTAACGTAAATAGGGAGGTTATTTCCAAACATACTGTGTAATAATAAGTCTTCCCTTGTTAAAGCCATCCACTTTGTGGTGTTCCTGTTATAGCAGCACTAACTAAAGAAGAATTCGGTACTGTTGGAGTAGGGTGTTGCCCTAGCAAGTATCTAAAATGTAGGAGCCATTTTGAAAGTGAATGGATAGAAGATTCAGAAAGAACAAAGAAGGCACAGATGGTGAGAAACAACAGAGGACTGGTGGCAACAGCAGAGGCAGCAACAGAACTAGAGGCAGCACTGGAGCCTACACATGGAGCAAGAGAGTTAAGTGCTTGTGCACACAGTTTTCTTCGCAGAATGGGGTGCCTCCAGGCACTTGAATTGGTGATGCTAGGCTTGCTGACCCACAGAGTGAGAGAGCTGAGTGCCTTTGTGCAGGATGCTTTCCAACAAGAGTGGGGTGTCTTTGATACTTCAATCAGTGGAGCTACAGCGCTTTGGAACACTTGCCCTGGCAGGGCAGATGTGGACCTGAGGCCCCTGCCATGCGGCCATAGGAAGCAGAAGCTGAAGAGACAAGCAGTGTGAGAAGCTGAGCTGCCCCATTCTCAAGAGTTATGGCCATGACCTCAGGGGCTTGAAAGGGTGGAACCACGGCATCCTGTGTTAGCAAGGGTGGAATTGCCACTCATTTGGGCTTAGGGTGCACCTAAAGCTGATGGGGCAGAGTTTCTGTCCAAGCAGGCCTAGAAGGCATAGTTGTTGCACAGGGCTGGGGGTCTCCACTCAGAATCCAGAGAGTGTGGCCAATACCTAGCCTGGAGGGCAGGGCCATCGTATAGAATGTCTCAGAAAACTGTGTGTGTTTTCAAAGCTTTGAGGGCTAATGTAATGTGTTCTGCTGACTCGCTTGTTGCCTGTTAATGTCTTTTTCCCCTGCAACTTCTCCCATTTGTAATGGAATGTCTGACTTGTGCCTGTTCTGCCATTGTACCATTAGAAGCAGATAGCTTGACTTCTAGGTTTCACAGATGTAGAATATTTTTGTATTTTGGACTTGGAACTGATTTACGGCTTCTGTCTTATGGGATGAATGTGTTACATGTTTCAATTATGTGATTTTTGGGGTGTCAAAGGGTAGGGTGTCATGGATTGAATTGTGTCCCCCCAAAAATATGTGCAGCCATTTGCCTGGGCCATGATTCCCTGTAGGCTATGATTGTCCTCCATTTTGTGATTTTGCTGTACTGTATGTTAAAGGATTGGGGTGAATTGTAAATCTGTTTACAAGACCACCTCCCTACTCGACTGTAAAGTGAGTTTCCCCGGAGTATGGCTTGCTCCACCCTTAATCCTTTCATTTTAGGAAAGATAAAAGGATAAGCTTTATCGTTTTAGCTTTTATATTTAGATAGTTTATCCAATTTGAGTTGGTTTTTGTATAAGATCTCAACTGGAGGACATTATGTTGAGTGAAACTAGTCGGTGATGAAAGGACAATTATTATATGAGATCCCTATGATAAAAACTTAAATGCATACTCGTACATAACAGAAAAGACTCTTTGAT